>OZ038486.1:110964752-111027252 GCA_964036315.1 Acanthosepion esculentum | reverse complement strand
TTAGCAGTAAATTGCTGATACCCTTTGAAGCGTGGATGCAGAGGTCCATCTACCAAAATCTGGAATTCGGATGTTAATGTTTACGTCTGTGGGCTAAGTGACAAATCTTACTCACATTACTCATATCTATCTATCTATCTATCTATCTATATATATATATATATATATATATATATATATATATATATATATATATATATGTAAAAGTGTCCTTCAGCTTGTCGGTAATCATTCTGTCGATAGATTCTCTGTTGTTTGAATTCAATTTTATTTCTCTTAGATTGGTTGTCACAGGTTATACTGGTATTTAGCTCATAGTTGGAATGTTTCATATAGTGATTTTTTAAGCATAGCTTAGATAAGGCACATGGCTGTGAATATGGAGCACCCAGTATAAAACTCTTTTCAGTCATAAATGGTCTAGCGTTTCTTGGTTAATAACAATTACCCCACGTCAAATGCCCGCGGAAATCATGTTACACACCAGATTTTAAATAAAGTTAAAATTAAACGTTTAAAATATACGGAGAAACCAACAGTATAAATCAAGTTAGTATCCGACCAAAAATAAAATATTTACTTTCATATCTCAAGTTAATCAGTCTTCTATGTGCCGTGTCCCGTAAGGGCATCGATGATTATGGCGCTCCACAATTTCCTGTCTTTTGCATCTCTTAATAAATGTTGTCTTTATTGTCTCTCCTAAAACCAAAAATGTCTGTCATTCATTTATACAAGCTGGCTAGGTAGAGTAATGATATGTTTTTCTGTCTCTCTTATCTTCAGATTGTCCTCTGAGGATAACATTTCTGATTCCTCTTTTCTCATGATGTGCCCAAGAAATTTCAGCCATCTCTTTTTGATGTCCGTATTGAGTAACCGTTTTATTTTCTCTAAAGTTTTGTCTTTGCTTACATGTTCTATACATTGTATTCATAGCATCCTTCTGTAGAACCAAAAGTTTAGCCTCTTCAAGTCGCTTGTATGTTGGGCTGTTCTCTTTGCCAACAACTATGCAGTCTGTCTTCTTGCAATTGATGTTTAATCATTTATTCTCTTTTTCTTTCACTGCCTTCCGTAGGAGTGATTTCTAATAGTTTCCTTTCTAATAAAGCGGAATAATAGGTAACAAACAGTAGAATAAAGTGTTAAATGTTGAAGGATATAATATCTTCAATCTTAGCATTGCTTTAGTTAAGGACACTTTTATCGGTGTAGAATAAACAACAAACTCCCCGCCTAAGCCGGGTGTAATTTATCATGGCACATGTGTGTAGCAGTTGAGTCTCCCGTAAGTATTATTATAAAACACTCTGCTAGTGAATTTGCGCAACGATATTTCCATTTTGTTTTAATCTATGAGGAATCTTTGGAAGCACCGAATATATCAAATCGTTTATCAGTAACAGGTTCACACAAGCTACATTTAACTTTAGTTTTATCTTTATTAACGCAGGAGTTCCACAGCTTCTTAGAAATTTTCAGATTATCTCGAATGACGTAGGGTAAATTTGATTACTCATACATTGTTACAGAAATAAATACATATAAACATATGAAATCTGTTTGGTCTCAAATTCTAATCAGTAGAATTTTTAATGACGTGAATCAAATACGCGAAATATTGCTGCTGTTGCAGGAGGATTTAAGTTTAGGGAAAATATTTTTTTCTTTGATATTCAGTGAAAGAAAGATAAAGTCGTCAATTAGCCTAGAATCTTTTTTGATAAAGACAAAGCCTTTTTAGCCTAGTTGGAATTTTTATTTACGTTATTTTTCGCCCTTCGCCAGGCGATTTCTGAAGGCTAACAGCAAAAAGGAGCCAATGTGAGTTAATTAAAATGGAACATTGAAAAAGAGATAATGGAGCATGAAAACAGGAACAATGAAGAAGAAAAAAGACCAGAAAAAGGAATGAAATTCATAACGAAAGAAGAAGAAGAAGAAGAAGAAGAAGAAGAAGAAGAAGAAGAAGAAGAAGAAGAAGAAGAAGAAGATGTCTGTCAAGATTCATGAAGTAAAAGAAAGGAAAAAATAAAAATAAAAGGTAGTTAAATGATGAAGATGCGTGGAAAACGGGTCAGAATCAAAATTAAAGGCTGGATGAAAAATTTAAATAAAAGTTTAATAAAGAAAGGATACAAATGTTTTATAAAACTACAATTAATTAAAGAGCTGAATAAAGAGAAAATATAATCTCTCTGTCTTCCCCTTTCTTTCTAATATATATATATATATATATATATATATATATATATATATATATATATATATATTAATTGTTTCACCCCAAACAAGGCGAGAATGCCTCTAGTACGCCGGCGGTTACAGACAGTTAAAGTGACAGAAGAGACTCGGTATAAGAGAGATTAAGGAAAGGATGAAAGATGAACAAAATTCAAGATTTTCGAAGATTGTAGTTATCAGGGAAGCAAGTAAACGAAAACGATTTCCACATTTCTGAAATGCATGAAGCCCTTTTCCTATAAGAAATTGTTGGAGTAGAAGTGGCGGTTAAATTTAATTATTTCAATAGTAAAAGGGTGGGACCTAGATGCCAATCTAGTATTACGCTTAAATTCATGTAGTCAGTGCACCAAGGAAAAAAACTCCTCAGAGAACTTGCCATATAATATTTGTAGAAAAGACAGAGTGAACGCATGTCACGTCGGTGAGAAAGTGACTGATGTCGAGGTGCCAAGACAGGATCAGTTATATTGCAGATTCTTCCTTGTATTTTGCCAAGATCCTCGATATAAATACCAGAGGTATCAGACGAGATATGGAAGCAGTATTCAATGCACAGACAAAACACACCCACAAAGATATATATATATATATATATATATATATATATATATATATATAGTAAACCTTGAAGTCAACACTCAGAAGCAACAGGCTGTTTCATGCTAGACACACATATTAGTCAGATTGCGTCTAGCATGAAACAGCCTGTCGCCTCTGAGTGTTGACTTCAGTGTTCACTTTTATATTTACATACGTTCTATCTCTGATATTGAGAACTTTATCCCATAAATATATCACACCTGAAAACTATATATATATATATATATATATATATATATATATATATATATATATATATATATATATATATATTGATTAAGAAGAAGTTTTAGGTCGTCTTTCTACATTTGAAGTTTTGCTACTGGGTGACGAAGCCTATACGAAAGAGGTAGTATTTTATACGTTTTTTTTTCTTTCTAACAGACTGAAACAGAAATCAGGTCACTTGGTGGTAACCCATTATTTAAAGCGCTATTTCCCTTTTTCCCTTCTGATTCTGTGTTTTTTTCTCGAGAATGGTTGTCTGGAAGACGTACATCCCTTCAGCTCACAGAACAGATAAGCGCTTTCTAGGATGTTTCTGTATTTCTTTCATATCAAGCCAATGTTACGGCGAAAAGTACAAAGTTATCGATTCATTAGTTTCATCTGTTCAGACATTGACAACACATGCACGCCCTGCAAATTTTGTGGATTGAAATCAATGTCATTTCCTTTAAGTTTTATACGTAAAATTTTCGACTCAAAGAGACTTTCGACTGCTACTTTGTGGAACAGAACCCCGTGTGGATGCTTACCTGAACGCTTCAATCTTAACGTCTTCCAATAAAGGATTTGTCGTTATCATTGCTCCATATTATCACAATCTTTATTTATATCAATTTCTGCTATTCCTAAAATACAAATTTTTTTTTTATTATCATTTCGATTATCACTCCTTTCTTTGAGTGTCACGTGAGCCGTTTATTGGGAGAAAATTATTAAAATTATGGCATAACGCTGTTGCTATTTTTTAGTTTCTTATTTCTCTCAACACGTTCGTAGAAGCTATTTTTGTGAATCTTTGTGTTATGGAGTATAGCATATTCACTGGTCTGTTAAAACGTAGCTCTTCCATCGAAATGAAGTAGAAAATTTGGACTGACAAAGAACAGATAGATAAAATACATTTTTAAGGGAATTGGTATAAGAATTACTTTGCATCTCAACGACTATCATTGCTTTATCAATGAGACGGAGGCAATAACGATCTCGGAGGTGACCATCCTTCATGAAACACTTTTCTTTATATATATATATATATATATATATATATATATATATATATATATATATATATATATATATATATTTGTGTATTTAGGCAGCAATCCTTCTTGAAAATGGGTAAATGTATAGCCGAAAGCGCTCGGATAAAAAGAACATTCGGACAGTTTTTATATAATTTATCATCTGAAAAGGAAAACATTATTAGATCGCACGAGAAATTATATAAAAAACTAAATAAAAGCACCTTGTCACTCGTTTTTAATGAAATGTGCATATATATATATATATATATATATATATATATATATATATATATATATATATATATATATATATATATATATATCTTTCTCTCTCCATACATGCCAAAAACATTATCAGAAATAGATCTTTTTGAAGGAAAAAAATATTACCAGAAATAGATATTTTTTTTAAATATTACCAACAATAATATTTTTGAGAGCATTAATGATGTTGATATACTGTAAAACAAACCAAACCAAACTAAACCAAACCAAACTAAACCAAACCAAAGTAAAGAACATTTTGCGTCACCGACTAAGAGAGGAAGAGGACTGGACTAAAACGACCAGCGATAACCGGTAAGACGAGATGAGATCCCCCAAAGAAGGGTATACAACAAATCAGAGTAAATGGAACTTCCGAGATGATACAAATATTAGCAGATATATTACTACAATACTATATAGCACAGACTGCAAGGAAAAATAAATGTTTTACAAAGGAAACTACCAGCATTAAAAAATATATCTGGCAAGTATGTTGTCTTGTGGTGTGTATACTATATGTAATATCCGTTTGATGATGATGATGATGATGATGATGATGATGATGATGATGATGATGATGATGATAATAATAATAATAAACAGGTCGCATCCTTGAGTCCACCAACACAGACATCACCCATGTGGAGACAAAACACACAAGAAAATACCTCCTCATTGATTTAGTTATTTATAATGGCCACAGTATCAGGGTAGAAGAAATTAAAAGCTTAAAAGTACACAGACCTCCGGATTAAGGCTGGCAGAATATAGGGCTTTCAGGCCACTATTATCCCAGTTATCATTGGGGCGTTGGCGTTTATAGCACCTACTCAAAAGACCTACATTAAGGAAATCAGAATATAGCCGAGTATCTCACTGCTCCTTCAGAAGTCTACTATATTCTGTGCAAGGTTCTATCTTACGACTTAATGGAGAAAAAAGATATTGCATGATCTCCGGATGAAACCGAAAAACCGTGCGCAAGAAGAGAGGAGAATCCATATAATGTACTTTTCAGATGTGATTGTCCTCGCTTTAAGCGTTATGCAATCAGTCACTGTAAACCGATTACAATATCATCCCTATAAAAATGCCATCATGTGGCTAATAGAATCTTGTCTACGAAACAAAATAAAACTCGATGTTTGATGATGACCGAGAAGATCGAAAATAATTCAATCAACAGAACATACAGTTTCTGACAGTTTACCTACAATTTTGAAAAAGCCAACAAAAATAAAAAGACACGCCTTGTCAGCTCAATTTACCGAAAATTGTTAGCATATATATATATATATATATATATATATATATATATATATATATATATATATATATATATATATATATATCGAGATATGATATACATGAAATTAACAGTAGGTAAGCGAATAGAAAAAATAGAAAGGCTCCTCATTGAAGTGTTTTATTCCCAGAAGGCAAATCTTCGGGCTAATTATTATTTTATTGATTGAGTCTTTCTGGTTGAGTAGTGATATAACACACACTGCTTTAAATTCCACTTTGAAACCGTAAATGATACAGGCATACTTATCTTTAAATTTAAATTTTTGACATAGCAAAATGTTTAACTTACCCGATCTTAATCCACTTGGTGTTGTTTTTAGTTATCCCATATTACAACAGCACTAGTTTTTTTGAGGAAAGGGCATTTACATCCAGTGTCACACACACACACACACACACACACACATATATATATATATATATATATATATATATATATATATATATATATATATATATATATTTGTCACTTAGCTGATTGATGTTATATTCAAAACCTCGATTAATATCGTAAAAGAACGTCATTGTAATTGTTCAGTCGATTCATCCGGAGGTATTATCAATTAACTCTCATTTTTCGTTATCTTTATACTAGTTTGATGTAAATAATTTCTGTCCTAGTTGGAATGATTTTAGTATTGTGTAATTTTCCCTCTGTTTGTGTTGTGTGAGCGTGTATATGTTCGTATGTGTTACATGCCGTGGTTATATATATATATATATATATATATATATATATATATATATAGATATTTTTATTTTTACACAATAGTGCTCAATGTAAATTTACAGAGCATTAATATTATAAATTAACTGATTTAAAATGTTTTTCGCTACACAGTAATAACCACGCTTCGAAGCCGATAGCCTAAAGGGTAAAAGTCTCCGAGTGATGTCAATTAGATGGTTTTCGACCCCGGTTTGAAGCAATCGCGTGTCTAGCCAGACTCAAGAGCTGCGAAACAGTCTGTCTGTTAATGAAGCGGTCTCTCTCTCTCTCTTTACACACACACACACACACATATATATACATATATATTCTTATATATATATATATATGTTTCACATCGCATGAAACAGACAGTCACTCCTTAGTGTCTACTATTATATATAGATCACGTGAATTTCGGGTTACTACTAGAGCTTGCTTTTCATATCATTTAACGTTGGTAACCATTATTTGCTTGGTCTGGGCAATGTGGGCTTCGAGCAATTTACTTTACTGATTAGCAAATTTACTTTCCGGCCTTTTTTTTATTTTGTTTTGGTTTCTTTTTTCATCATGGTATTTTTAATTCGGATAACAGTTTTAGGTTTTGGTAAGTTGCCCGTTGGTTCTATCAACGGTTTTTTCTTAAGACATCTTATTCGTGGCTCACGGAGTTGCCAGATTTTAAAAGCATATTAATACATTTCTAAATTATTTGAAAGAAAATAAATTCAGTAAATAACTGTTAAATCTCAACTAGTTATGTTTAATAGAGCAATTATAATTATCAATAACCTGTATCTATAAATAATATTTATTTTAATTCAATATCTCTGATTTTGTACATGAGATATTTTAAAACTATTATCATTAATCAAAATCAATTAATACTTGCGGTAATTGATCTCTAATATCCATCTGCAGTTCATTCCGCTTGAAATCTAAAAATCGCTTCTCGTATTTATCAGATTTTTGTTGACCGACAAAAATCAATTTTCATTTGTCAAGTCGAAAGTACATTTGACAAGTACGCCACTGGTTTTCTGGCTTTGACAGCAGGAGTTTTTAGCAGAATTGACAAACGAAATGCGATCAGATTATGACGTTCACTCGATTACTTTGTTGCATTTTTCTTCTTTATTTCATTATCAGTTCACTTGTAACAACACTTTCTGAGGCCACCATATTTGACGAGATAACTTTCTGAAAACAATAAGATGTCAGCAGTCGGATTCGGGCATAAATAAATTAATTTCTATTTCTTTCTTTTTGTTTAATGATGGCATAATTATTAGTTTCGGTCTGATGTGGAGATTGAGGTAGTTTGCATATTTCCTATCCGTTTTCAAATCCGTGTGAAAGACAAATGTATAAAATGCTGATTCTCAAGGCCTTCAAAAAGGCTATCTCTACATAAGAGCTTCGTACAACACTATCCTTTTCCTACACACACACACACACACACACACACACACACACACACATATATATACATATATATATATATATATATATGGTGTGTACAAATTTTGCAGGAGTTTCTATCATAAAAAATAAACATTAATATACTCCGTAAAACCAGTTCATTCGCTGGTAACTTTGTCACACAGCTGACGCTCGCACACATCCGCACACACATATATATATTTATGCATATAAAGTAATCGACCCGTTCATGAGGCCCCAAACCGTTTCACGGATGTAGTTCAATGTAACCTATAGATTCTTGGCGTTAATGTTAAAAACTGGGAAACTTGCTGGAGATCAAATTTGGTTGGAAAAAGTTGATTGGAATATCTCCCGGAGCTATTACGATACAAAACTATTGCAATATTTGTAGAAATGTCACTGCTGGTTTAGCCAGTCACGTGAGATCACACTAGACAGGTCAGGTGGAAATTTCTTTGAATACAATCCTACCAGAAAGACCAGTTGGTAATTTTCTGAGTTTTGTGACAAGGTTTGTAAGTCAGTTGCAGGACTCAAACATCAAATGATTGTACACAGGAAAGGCATATATCAAAGTAACGGTCTTATTCAAATTTGAAATTGAAATGTAAGTGAAGCTAGGGAATAAAACGGCGCCAACTAAGTAGCTTTGAACGTTGTTATGGTTTACTTGATGGCCTTTAAAGGATACTCTCATGTAATGTCATCAAGTATTGAGCAAAGGGCAGATAGTAAATATAAATGGTTTGCTAACCAAACAAAGTTAATGTTATTGCTAATACGCGTTTTCCATTACACCGAAGATTGGGATGTGTTGCCCAATCGCAGCATGATATTCAATATCTTAGGGATTCCTTTACGAGGTCAGACAGACGCTTGGGTTTAACAATTGACCTAAGAAAGACCGACATAATTTACGAACGTGCTCCAAGTAAAGCTAAATTGTAGCTATGCATTTACGTTTATGGGCAGAAATTGCATGTTTGGAAAAGATCGTGTATTTAGGAAGTCGAGGCACGGTGGAGTAATGGTGGAGGAGGCACGGTGGAGTAATGGATAAAGGCTCGGATTGAGGAATCGTAGAGCCGAGTTCGAATTCCAGTCGAATCCGTTACATTCACTTACGTGGGAAAGGTGTGAATCCTCTTCTTCTCCCTCCAACTATGGGTAAATAGCAGGACAGACTGGGTTCTATAGCCTTGGATGGCAACTTGTCTAGGAGAAGGTCAACTCTGAATTCAAAACCATTCGGCGTCTGCACCGGCATCCGGCGGCCTCTTGGTTACTCCTGCTTCTGCGGCAAGTAAGAGCATATTCCTCCCTCCACTGGGATAGCACGCGAGGTGTGGGGACCGCGTGTGAAGTTCAAACTCCCTTGTTACTCCGTTTCAAGAATCGCTGGAATCGGGAATGGCTGTCGCTCGATTCAGCATTGGCGACGGATCGCCGTGCTTGGTCGGCCTTCGTCCCGAACGCGGTGAATTCCTTGGAAGGAGCCGAATTAACCGATCCAGGGTGAATGCCGCAACATACAATACATATATTTAGGAAGTGTTGTAGATATTAAAAAGAATTCTCCTTCCGCCTCAAAATATCCAGTGATGCATTATTAAAACCGAATGAATATCTATGAAATTTTACTTGAACGTTTAAAATACTTTTGTTTTCTATGTATATTTTAAACATGAGAATCTTGGCTCACTTGCCGCAGATACTTGAAAAGCTGAATCGATTAAATAAACAGATTTCCGTCCTATACTAGGTATGTTATGGCAAATGTACGTGTGTGGCATTAGCATCCTGAAAAATAGAGAGTCTAACAATATTCAATGGTAATTCAGCATCAGTTACGATGGAGTGGATATGTGGTCATTAATGGTAAGAGAAACTTTAAACACAATATCTTTGAGGACGAAAATCTCAAAAGAAATATTTGTAAAGGTCTTTATATTAAATCCCTAAGAATGTTGGACAGATTTTGATTTAAAGTGAATGTGGTAGCGTCTGTCTACGTAGTGCAGGCTAAAATAACCAAAGACACAACGCAAAAAGCGAAGCCGTTCACTGAAAGATACAAGACATTTCTACTTGCAGTAATTGTGGAAAAGAATTTCCTCAGCTGTTGGACTAACACGTAGATGTAAAAACGACAAATGCCTCAATGTGTGTCGCTGTTTATGAAAAAACGTCGATGCAATAACGAAACGATGTTCATTTATTCCAAGTGCAAGTGGACGATATCTGGTAGAAGAGCTCAATTCCCTGAAGCATTTGCTGTACCTCTCTACCTGATCTCTCTCTTTTACTCACTCATTCACATAAACACAAAATGTTTCTATACAATCCAGCATGACTGCCCGATTACACAGACACACAGTAGAGAGGTTCGCCTATCGTCAGGTGTATTGAATAGGAGTGAATGTTTATCCCTTGTTTCCTGTTTAGAATTGCGTTTGCAGTATCTTCTAAATTTTCTACTTTGCTTTCACTTCTAATAGCTCTTGAATTTTAGCGGCGTTATCGCCGAATTTGAAGCGGAATGATTACATAATCCCCATATATATATATTAATTCTGTCATTTATTATTTCAAATGTAGTTGTGGATGCGACTACATAGGTAGGAGATTTATTTTTGAAGATACAGAAATTGTGGCACAAGGCCAAAAAAGGGGAGGGGTAAAGGCTGGTCGTAACTAACTATCCTATACCTAGCTAATCAGATTCGCGACCCATTCATACATTACAATTGACACATTCGCCACAAGAACTCGTCCGTCACCATTCAATCATCCATACACCATAATACCACATCCTAACAAGGAGAACATACAAAAACGCGCCCCACACCATAAAAATTGAATGATGATAACAATACATTAAAATTCTAATAATGAAACGATGAAAGGGGAGGGAGATGAACCCAATAACAAACAAAAATTCAACAAATTTTAAACTAAACATAATTTATGTTAGTAGGGCCCGTCCAACCCTCAAAACAGAGAGGCCGCTGTATTCTGCCCATAGGGCAAAATCAAGAAGCACTCTCGCTAAGGGAGTGGGGAGAGAGATAAAATAACACGGACATGGGGAAATCAAAGACTGACCCAATCGAGATAAAAGGGGGCCAAAACAAACTGGGGAGGTTGGGAATTTCGACATGGATCATAACTAAAGAGATAGCCGGGAAACAGGCCGGGAACAACACTTACTCACATTAACTAGGTACACTTAAGCTTGTCTAACCTAACCAGGGGGAGGGTTCCACAGGAAACCACCCCGATGTGACTTAGGTTGACCTAGAAAAGAAAATCAAGGCTAGCCCCGTTCAAACGAACCAAGCTCGCCTCTTTTACCCACCTTTCGCTGAAGACTGTCGAACGCAATCGTTTTCTATCAGTTCTAATCTTCATCCATATCACCATTCGAGCCGTGGCTAGCAGCGTCAGAAACACCATTCATTTCACCCCGGAATACGGGAGAGACACATTGTCAAACGCGTATGCGCCATCAATGGACCCGAGTTCTTCGGGAGCGAGACGAGCCGTCAGCTCGCCGACCTGGTCCCATAAGGGGCGGACCCGGGGGCAATGGTAGAAGGCGTGAGCAGCCGTTTCCTCTAAATCAAGGCCACACCGATCACAGTTCACAGAAGATCACGCCCCTTCCAGGCACCTAACCGCAAGCCGGACGACTTGTCGCGGTTTATCTTGGCCCCTGTCACCTTTTCGTGCCGATCAAGCGCCTTCTGTACCGCCTCAATGTCGCTGCGGGACGACACGAAAGCAGATACGTCATCGGCGTACGCGGAAACCCTGGCTCGAGACCCTCCAGGAACGTCTCGTCCTTCAGCCGGCGAAGGAGAGGCTCCAACGCCAAAGCATAAAGGAGAGGCGACAGCGGACAACCCTGACGAACCGACCTCGACTGAACAAAAGCGCCCGAAAACTTTCCGTTCACCTGTACCACAGTACTGGTGGAGCAATACAGGAGGCTAATCCAGCGGCAGAAGTCGGGTGCGAATCCGGCGGCCTGCAAGACAGTAGCAAGGTAGCGATGGTCAAATGCCTTGGACTGATCCAAATTGATCAGCGCGGCTTCTTCGTCGTCTTTTACTCCCTCTAGGATCGTGCGGATCAAATGCAGGTTGCTCTGAATTGTTCGGCCCCTCACAGTCTGCTCAGTTCCCAACAGGGCTATCTCTTGGGGATCCCCCCAGCCTCCGCCCGGGAAGAATTAGCCTTTTCTGCTCTATCTAGAGCGATCCGTTTGCTGAAATCAGTGGTGAAGGACCTAATCCTATTCTTAAGTCGCACCCACCACTTATTCCCGATAACCGCTCCCGCTGCACTACACTAGTTAGCTGCTCCTGGAAGTCCCGAATAGCCTACCCAGTGGAACGTGGGACAATCTAACAAGTCTATGTCGGTTCTACGAACTAACATTCTGTCAAGGTAGCTAACTACCTTGTCAGACGGCCAGCTAAGAGCCCACGGCCACATTTTCCCCCCGGGATGATCGACCCGGTATCTATCGACGAGACCATAATCATCGATCAGATCAACCAGGCTATGATCGCCCCTACTCCCGCTAGCGCCCTCTGTCTAACTTGGGGTCCAGGATGGCATTCCAGTCCCCCATTGAAACTAGGCGCGAAGAATCAACTAGGAACGGCCCCAACCGCCGAAAAAAGGAAACCTGCTCCTCCCGGTCGTTGGGCGCATAAACCGCAACGGCCACTTTTAACGGCAATATAGCCACGATTAACCGGCCCTCGGCATCGGTATGCACAAGATCAACCTTCACATCGAGAGTACGTCTGACCAACAAAAAAACTCCTCTGGTCAACCGGTTCCCATATGCTGAATGTATGACAAAGTCATTCTCCAGCACACACGCATCGGAAGTGCAAACAAAGTGGGTCTCTTCGATCGCGGCAACATCCACACCGAAGGACAAGAGATCCCGAAGCAGGCGGGCAGCCTTACTCCGATCTCTCAAGCCCCTCGCATTCAAGCTGGCTATCTTAATAGACATTTCTAGGCCTGCAAATAAAAAAAGAGTGTTAAGGCAAAAACCTACTCACATACGGGGTGGAAATCTGAGTCTGATAGGATGCCGACGGATTGCCCCAGGCTCCCTACACCTAACTCTGACGTCATACGCCCATCTAGGGCAATACCACCGACATCCGTGGGATACGTTAATTTTAAACACCTATATAGGGAGAGGTGGAGAATAACAGGGACCCTCCCGGCACAGTATTGGCGCAGTCTATTTACATAAGGAGAGTCAAAATCCACTACTCTCATATTGGAAAAGGCCTCCTTCGCTTCCGAAATATGTTTCCAAACCTTCAAATCGGTCCCAGTCTCCCTTACACAGGTAATGACTCCTGGGGCCTTTGGAAAATTTCTGGGATAATCTACTGACTTCCCATCTACTCTCTTCATCTTGTACAAGAGGCCCAGTTGGGCTCTTTTTTGGCTGGGCAGGTCCTTCTTGACATCATCCCTGTCCACCCTACAAACTGCTTCTGGTCCTGAGAAAAGTTTCTTTTTCTTTTTCCTAGTAGCTTTGGAATGTTGGGGAGGGAAAGCGGGTGACGGTAGGGGAGGTGTGGATAGGGAACTAGAGTTTGATTGAGAGGCGGACTGAGCCTGTGGAACGGAGGAAGAGAGGCATCTAGGTTTGGGAACTTGGGGTTTGGGCGTTTCAACCGTTTCTCCTGAGGACGCAGGAGCGGAGAGGGACCTGGTTCCGTCCATGCTCCTCACCTCCCTGCCCCTCTCTGAGTGCTTAGGTGTTGTTTCCATCTCCTTCTCTTCTTCTTCTCGACTTCTCTTTAAAGAGGTCGCTCTAGGTGGAGGAATTTTATCGACCTCCGTTTCCACCTCGGATTGTTGCTGGTGCTGCTGCTGCTGTTGGTGGTGTTGCTGCTTCTGTTTTTGGGGTGACTGCTTCTTATCCACCCCCTTTTCAGACTTTTTCTTGTCGTCCTTACTTTGCTTTTTAATCATGCCTTTTTCCGTCTGCTGCTTTGGTGGGGGTTGAGGCTTCTCTGTAATCACTTTTTCTGGGGGCGACGGCAACTTCTTCGCCTTCCTTCCACTTCCCACCTTCTTCCACTAATCATCGGGATTTTTGTCTGCTACCCCTTCTTTTTCGGTCACTGCTACTACTGCTGCTTCAGGTATAGGTGTGGGCTGAGTTACAGGTTGAGGCCTTTTTGCAGGGCAGTCCTTCGCCATGTGACCTACGACGTCACAAATCCAACAACTCGGTTTTCTACCCTCCACCACGATCCACATCTTCCTCTCTTTGCATGCCCAAGTGTATGGTATCTGTTTGAAGCTGTTCCGGTCCAAAGTCACTTGCACCTCAACATCTCCAGTCGCAATACCTGACATGTCTACTAGAGCCTTCACCTCCTCCACCTTTCCAAATTTCGCGAAGAAGGCTCCCATCCGGTCCTCCGAAATATCTACTGGCACACCGTGAACCGTTATTTTTGTCCGACGTGTGCCCAAATACTCGGTTTGTAGCTTTAAATTTTTGCTAACTAACACATTGCCTGCTAGTTGCTTGGCATCCTGTTCGGTTGGCAGGAGAATGTCCCATAATGCCTTCGATCTTCTCGCCAACACTTTGGGGTAAATTTTTAAGGTCTTTAAGACCTCTACCATTGTCTCCCTGTTGACTCCAGTTAGTTTACAGCTTTTGACGTCGGAAGTCAGCAGGGATATTATTCTTGTCTTTACAGCCTCTAGGACCTCTGGGAGTGTAAGGAATTCAATCTCCTTAGATGTCCATTCAAAAGTATTTCTTTGCTCTTCATAGAAGTTAGCGTCTTTTTTTGGCCTATTTTCCGACCAGGCCGATTTTCCTGACGACACCGACGGTGTTATGTTTTCTTCGTTCCCGTTCATGATGGCCCGAAGAGACCACCACGACTGAACGGGTCTTTTTTTAAACTTGTTCTTTTAATATTTTTTCCAATACACTGCCCAGTGTGAAAATAAAACGTGGAACAGCCAAAGATAATTCAAACAATTAATACGGGAAAAGAAATAAAAATAAAAGCAAACAAGATAATACAAACAAAATCAGTGAGGGGGGGGGTAAAAATGCAAGAACGAAAAATAAACGAGAAGGTAAAGAACAAAATAAGCCAAAATACAGATAAACTGAAAACTTGAAAAATAAAAGAGAAAACAGGATTTTAGAAAATAATAAACTTATCAGTTCACACTTGATTTACAGAGGCTTGTCCAATACACTCAATAAACTCGAATTCAACAAACGACCATGCGACTACATAGGTAGAACGACACAGCGATTGGACGCCAGAATTAAACAGCACGTGCCTGCGAAAATACTTAATAAAACATTTTCGTTGGGTGATTCCATTCGAAATACGTATGGGTCGTCGATAGCAGATCATTTTCTAAAGAATCCTACTTGTGCTTTGGATGTCAGTGTAACCTGGTTTTCTGTTTTGGCCAGAGCACACTCAGTATTCCATCTTAAGGTGTTGTAGACGCTGTACATCAGGTCCAGGAGACCGGCTCTTTGTAAACAAAGAGACTGTTTGCTTGGGCTAGCTGTGCTGTGCCTCTAGCATCTTTGTTGGTATTACTTTTATTCTATATATATTTTTTCTCTTCCCTGACCATTCATTCATGTCATTCATTACAGACTTTCTTGTTTTTCATAATTTCTATTCCCCGTTAACAGTTTTGATGAGAGGTGACGAAACCGGTCGACTGGTGTTTTCTGTTTTTATTTTAAATCTATCATGGCCTATAATAAAAAAAATGTCTTGTTTTTTTATGCCTTAATACGCTTTCATACTGTTGCAAACATATTTAAATATATATATATATATATATATATATATATATATATATATATATGATAATTCAAACAATTTTATATCATAATATTACTTACAATAGTTTAGACAATTTCATTTGTAAATTCGCTTTTATGTTTCATTAATTATCCTTAAACCTTTGACAGTCTCTTCTCCAATTGGGGTGCAGGCAGAACAATTTGGAAGAATATATATTAGACTTAGATTCTTTTCGTTTCCGAACACCCAAACGTATTTTGCTCGATTATATCTCAACTTCTCCATTAATACTAAATCCATTAAAATTATTATACAAAAGGAATCCAACGGCAATTCATTTTATTTCAAACGAAGAATTGACTTTCCTTTCTTTATGAAGCGAACAACAAGATCCTAGCATTCTTTGTGTATGTGATTGTTTCATCGAATGTAATTTCCTTTACACTTATTTTTCTTCATTCTTTGAATTTGATAAATTGTACTATCAGTAGTATTATTTTATTTCCCATATCTTTTATATCTTATATGAACTGAGGTAGGCGTTATAACTCTAAATTAAATCGCAAGTAATTCTATTAGATACTACGAATTAAATTTGTCTACAGCAAGAACGTTTTTTTTAAATAAATTACATCATATTACTGTTATCTGTAATCGGTAATTATCTGGCGAAGATAATATACACACATGCATATATATATATATATATATATAGAACAATTAATAATAATTTACTTGATGATACGATATTTTTATTAAATTCGAAGTCTTTTCTACATACTAAATATATCTCTCTCTCTCTCTCTGTATATATATATATATATATATATATGAATAATCAAAAATATTTTTACCTTATGTGGGGAATAGACTATTATTTAGGCAAACGATGGTAGTGGTCTTCTGTTTTTTCAAACCCAACCCAATGTGGAATTATTCAAGACAGACGACCACTCTCATCGTCTGCCAAAATAGTCTATTCCCCACATGAGGTAAAAAGATTTTTTTCCTATTCATGCATATTGCTCTGCATAAATAAAATATATTGAGCTCACTTTTGTGGACCCCTATTAATATTTTTATATTACTATGATCTACTCAGATTATACCCGCATATTTATTTTACATTTCATATATATATATATATATATATATATATATATATATATATATATATATATATATATATATATATATAACAAAAATATAATTTTAAATTGTACTTATGGTTAAAATAGCTTAAGTAAATAAATAAAGTAGACACTGAGGTCAACACCAATCGGCGACCATCTCTTTCATGCTTCAGCACTATTTTTAGGCCATGTATGCTCTGCTTTGGCTCTATTTATATATGCCGGTCAGTGGTGCATTATGGTTAGTAAGGTCTATTCTATTATGTTAACAGTTAATGGCTGGGTGGTAACAATTATGTTTTAAAATATTCTGGATGTTATTCAACAGAAATCATTTTGGATTCGAATGCGGTTATTTGTAGCTATTATATAATGATGTTAAATTTTTACTCATTGTTTATTATTGATTACTTATTTTTCTTGATTATTATTATTACATTTACTTGTACTTACGTGTTCATTCGTAATTTGTTAATCACTTTGTTTCTTATTTAGATTTTTGTTTATTTTATTTTTGGTGAGCTTGTTTATCTTATTTCTTTACTTTAAAGTATTGGCTTTGTCTAAAGTATGCTACATTTTCTGAGTTGTATATAGTATATATATTGACATTTTTCATGGTGCTATTTTACAAAATATTCATATTTAGTTTTTGATTTTTAAGTAACTTACTAAAAGATTGTGTCAGTGTATACATTTTGAGATCAGTTCTACTGTTCATTTTGTAATTTCTTGTGGTCTGAGAAGGTACTTATAGCTATTTCCTTCACCAGACAAAGTTTACAGTCAAAATAAATGAGGCCTTAGTACCTATAATGCACTACTGACATGCATATATAAATAGTCGATCCACACACACACACACACACACACACACACATACATACATATATATATATATATATATATATATATATATATATATATATATATATATATATATGAAAATTTCATTAAAAAAACTGACTAGCTAGCTTTCTAACATTCATGCGTTCCCTTCTGGGCGTAAATTATATAATAATAGTCCAAATGTTTTGTATGTCCGAGCGTATCCATATATATTTTATTTTATATAATCTGCGCCCACAAAAGGAACCTTTTTAAGCACACAGGAAAAATTAAATAAAAATCTTAAAAGACAGTACATTGTCAGTCGATTTTAATGAAGCTTGCATAAAAGAGAGATTGTTGCCCAAATACACAATTATATATATATATATATATATATATATATATATATATATATATATATATATATAATGAACAATTCTGTGGATAAGACAAATTGGTGTAAGAATGTCAATAGGAAAGACACCTTAGAAACATACCGAATACAAAGTCAAACACCTGGAGAATGCTGTCGGATACAACGTCTCACCTTCGGAGAATAACAACCAAAAGTGGCATATATATATATATATATATATATATATATATATATATATATATATATATATATATATATATATATATATATATATATATATATATATATATATAATTTTCAAATTTTAGATACATGAATGAAATTTTGGTATTTGTCGTAAGAAAAATATACTCTTAAAAGAGACGCAAGATTTTTGTCGGAATTAGAAGAGGTATTATTATTATTATTATTATTATTATTATTATTTACAATTCGGACAAAGATCTATTTTTGGTTGTTATTCCAACGTGAGACGTTGTACCCAACGCCTTTCTTTAGGTGTTTATCTTTGGATTCGCTATCTTTCTTGGTGTATCGAACTGAAGCCTTTATTCAGTCCACTAAGTAGACAGTTCTCATTTTGTTTTCCATACATATGGGGATATTTTGCATAAGTTAGGATTCAGTAGTCTTACTTGCTTGTTTGTTTCTTCCACTGAACAAATGTATTTGACATTTCCTTACCAGACACAAGAACTGAACTGACAAACACCAACCGTTTAATCTATTAAACCATGCGTATGTTGGATAATATATTGTTAAAATTCTTTGGCCTTAAACCTAATATTTGTAATATAAAAAAAATGGGAATGTATGGAGTGTCCTTACTCAGCTGGTGGAATGATATGAATGTAGTGATTCAGCTGATGGTATTTCTTTTGAGTTTTATGTAATTCTTGAGCCCGCAGTTGGTGTGTTATTCTAGGCCTGAGAGGGGTGTCAAGGTCCTAAGTCGTCCTCGGATTCTATGTCATTTTATCCCCTATTAATGTAAGCTATCATTTGATTTAATTCCACAAGAGTAGATGACTACCCTTTGCCCGACATAAATGCGACGTTATATTGAACTAAAAGAATTAAGACACATATTTGTAACTACAGACCTCCTATAAATTATGAACTGCTTTGCACTAAATGTTTTATATAGTGAAGGCTGACACACCCAAAACAAGTCTTACCTAAATTTCTTGAAAAGGTAGATAGTATATGCTCTAATTTATCGACATAAATATATTCTGAAAAATATAACATTTGTTCCGGATTAACAATTTTATTTTATTTCATTGAGTCGCATAATACAATCTAACCATAGAATATGTAATGAGCGTGTGCTGCAAAAGATGATCTTTATGTTGCCATCCGTTCACTGAATCTTCTCACGCAGTTTCTCATTCTATTTATATTTCCTTTAATATGAATTCTGACCCCTAAATCCTTTCTCTGATTGTTACCAACAAATTCCTTATAGATCACACTTTCCTTAATAATTCCTCCTCCACCACACACTCTGTTCATAATATACATAGAAATCGACAGTCGAACCACAAGCCTCTTCTTCATCTGTGAGGAGGTTGTCCAGTACTCACTGCCATAAAGGCGATTAGATATCACACAGCGTTTCAGCGCTGTTTTTCTTTGTTTTTTTAAGATTGCATCTGCTGTTCGAAAGCAAATCGTATTAATTCAAAGATATTATCTTAAGAGAAAAGATGAAAGAGATGATAAAAATCTTAAGCATTTTCCTGTAAACAAAAACTAACATATACAAATCTGAAAATATATAATGAAATCTAGAGTTTCTTAGATTTCATGCTAAGAAATTTGACGGGAAAGTTTTCGCTGCGGCTTAGTATAGTTGTAAGGTCAGAATATAATGTTGCTTCTCATTTAGCATTTTTTCATATATTTTTAGACAATGAATTTATTTTGCTAAGAATCAGCTTCCGAACATGCCTGATGATTTCTATTAGATGATTCTGAAGAAAAGATAAAAAGAAGTAAATAAAAAATGACTAAAGACTATCGGTTGCAGCATATTAATTAAAGAACAAATATTTTTCTTCTATGTGACCTCTTCCTACTTAATGTAGATGATCTTGGCTCACCACAACTTCCTATTCTTTGTAATCCTTAACATTGTTTTTTTACTATCCCTCCAACTGCTTGTAAGGCTATTCATATTACACAGGCTTGTTAGAAATGTTTTCATATGCCCATCTGTCTTCAATACGTCATGTAAGTTTCAAATTCCCCAAGTCCTCTTTCCGTGGACCAGAATTTATAATTCATTCTGATTCTATGTATAAATGTCATTTTGTTTTTTATTTTTTCTTAAAATGTCGTCATTGCTGACGAGATCCATCCTTTGTATTCAAAGAATTCTTCCTCAGTACCACATGCCAATTGACTTAAGTATTCTTTTATCTCACTACTATATAGGTGGATAGTTATTACATAGTAACTTAGTACTTTTTACTTCATTTCTAGATCATTTTTTCGATTTCTTAATAAAATATTGCATTACAAACAATTAATATAAAAACAATTAAAAACAATATAATATATTTTCTAATATAAAAACAATATAAATATAGTGATAAGGAAACATTTGAAATACTGAATATGCTCAAGCATAGTGCGAATTTTTATCAACAGATTTTTACGCAGAAAGTCGGACATCGCACTAAACACAGGTATTGTTTTTGTGAAGAGGTTAAAAATTATGCGTTAAGCAAAGTTGTGTCTGATCTGTCAGATGGTGTAATGGATAATGTCTCGGAAATGTTAATAGCCAAGTTCCAAATTCGGATTTTGTTTGTTACATTCTACTTACGCACAAATAACATTGGAAAAGGTATGAATCCAACTCTTTCCCCTCATCTATGGGTTAATTAGTAAGAATTCTATCAATAAACCATTATTATCTGAACAAAAATTTCTTACTGTCTAAAATATTTTCTGACGTTAAATAACCTAGAAAGGGTTGATAAGTCGTAGAAAACTAATCAAATCAACAATCCCGTTGCCTAGATTATTTTTTCTGTTGCTACGTAAACAGCAGAACGTCATTCACTATGTGTGCCGCTTAAAATCTGCAAATACCTTATATAAATGAAGAATTTAACAATGTTTTTTTTTTCTTCAATTTCCTTTCATCTACGTTCGCACGTGTTAATATCTCTGGGTATTACTTTTCCAATGGCACCCTTTTTTTTCTGATACGTATTTATACTGTATATGTTTTAGTAGGAGGCAGGCTCAAGGTAAAGGAACTAGCGTAGTAGGGCATGAACGAAAACAATTGTACAGTATCTAAATCTACGTTACTTACGATAAGTGGTTTTCCTAAACATTTTGGCTAGCTTGTACAAAAAAGGAATGAAGACAATTTTTTGCTATAAAATATGTCTAGGACAATACCCAGTTCTGCAATATTTGACTACGGTAGACCTAATAGTAAGGCTCAGGAATCTGGGTTTTCATTATACACGAGCTATAAGAAAACATCAGATTTTTCACAAAGTAATTCATAGTTGGCTTATTGTTGAAACTTGACTCATGCATGGAATAATAATGCAACACAAAATGTATTTAGAACAAAATGTATTGAAACAAGAAAGTGTACACAATATTCACATATAGACTTTTGTATATTCCTGGGAAGACCGTTTCTGGAGAATGTGTTGACTAAGTCGCAGTCGGGCAGAGTCTCTAGTTGAATATCTTGATTCGCCTCCCTGTCTTCCCGGTACCAACCATATTTATATCGTCGGTACTCCACTATGCAAATTAGGTGGATCCTACCACAACACTTATACACGCGTATATACGGCAATAACAATACTTTGTCTCAGAATATAGGATAATATGAAGAATGTACTGTTCAAAAATAAAGTCCAATATATCATTGATGATGAGAATAATACTAAGAGTCTTTGAAATTAGGAAAATGATATATGGAGAAGGAAATGCCAGTGGAAAAGCCGAAGAATAAGACTGCGTTTAAAAGCCCTTGTTAAAGACAAGATCAAATTAATTTTCCTTAAATTTTTGTAATATTGGAAATACTTTATTTCGTAATATTTAATAGAAATCATAAATTTAGGCATAAAGTTCAAATGTATCATTGGTTACTCTCTTCTATAAGCGCTCTCCGATGTAATACTTCCATCTTTGTAGTATTTTCCTTTTTCTATAATGAGTGTTCCCTCATTGCGAATCCTGTGGAGGATCATGCATTCTCTAGTGATGTTTCTTTTATCTTTTTACGCATGCGTGCTACGTTCCGTTCTCCACACATATCTCACTGAGCAATTCATCGTTCACTCGCATGCATGCATTTCTAATGCCTCTGCTTAACATAGTATTTTCCCTTCCATTCATTGGCATAATCTGATGTCTCTATTTCATTAGCATTAATTCGTCATCAAAATCATAGATGTGTGCTTCTATTTATCCATTTCAGCATTATTTTAGGCTTAGAAATAAAAAAAATCCTATCTCGATTAATTTTTAAAGGTTAATTTTAATTCATCTTTATTGATCGTTTTAATTCAAGTTAACATTAGAAGATAAATAAAGAAATCGAAAATTTATTAGATTTTAAAAATCAGTATATTTTCATTTCAAGTAAGTTTTGTTTTCCCAAGGTGTTGAGCTTTGCCCGCGAGAAAAATATTTTAGTCGACACGAACTTTTTGACCTTTAGATTACAAACAAAAATAATCTAATCGATGGGTGACAAAGAAAAAGAATGGTTGATATTGTCTGTTTGATACAATGAAAAAATATGATAAATGAATAACTGACTAGTATTGAATATTTCGAAAACTAGAGGAAGCTCCCAAATAATTCCAAAAAAAAATAAATCGTGCTGCGTATGGAAAAAAAAGAGGAAAAAAGAAAAAGAAGGCATACGGAATTAAAGAAAAAAGATCTGGAAAGAGACAAATAAATAGAATTGTAAAAGAAAATTTAGAAAAGTCGAACATGAAATAAAAAAATAGTAGAGAAGAAAGAAAGAAAGAAAGAAAGAAAGAAAGAAAGAAAGAAAGAAAGAAATAGTAAAGGAGATGAAAAGAATAAAAAGAAAGTAATGCTAAAGAAATGTGAAATTTTCAATCTAGGTGCAGGTAGAGATGGAAGATGGGTAAAAAGTAGGAGGGAAAAGAAAAAGGAAAAAGAAAAAGAAGTTCAATATGCTACACAGTGGAAAAAAAGAGAGATGAAAGAAAGGAAATAATTGCATTTTTTAAAAGAAAATGAAGTGGGAGAAAGGATATTAAGAAAAATAATAGACAAGGTAGTAGCAGAAAAAGAAAGGTAGATGCAAAACTGAAGGAAACAGCGGCGAAATTGGGGGAAAAGAAGATTGATTAAGATGGATAATCAAAGATGGCTGAAAAGCGAATAAAAATATAAAAAAAGCTGATAAAGTATAAGAACAATTGTTGGTTTTGTTGTCTTTATTTTACTGATGAGGACAACCCTAAAAGGATAAAAGAAAAGAAAACAGGGAGACAGTTGAAAATAGAAAAAAGAGAGTAATGGGATGGACAAAAAAGAAACATAAAGTGGAAGAAACAGAAGTGATGCTGTTGTTCTTGCTGCTGCTACTGATGATGATTATGCTAGTGATGATGATGATGGCAAAAAGGAAAAACATGGCGAAACACGGAAAGCGGGGTGCATGTTGGTAAAGAGGCCCACCAAAATGGAGAATAAAAGAAGAAATTATTAAAGGTGAAAGTAAAGAAAACGAATGAAGAAGGTATTATATATAGTTGATCGATGAGCAGAAGGAGAGTGTGGGCGGAGAAAGGATGCTGGATGAGAAGGTAAAAAAATAAATAATTAAAAAAAATATTGGAATATTTAAAAGAAAATGAGAAGACAACAATAAGAAAGAGAACGAACCAAGCAAATAAAGCAAGCGTAGACGATCTGGGATAAGACGATGAAGATAAGTAGCGACGAAGTGAAAATGAGCTTCATTTGTGATAGCAACAACATTTTTGGTGGTGATAGTCGTCGTCGTCGTCGTTGTCGTCGTCGTCGCAGCAATCGTAAAAGAAAAGTAAAAGAGAAAATATGGGGAAATTGCTTGAGAAATATTCATTAAAATTCGAATCAATAAATATTTGCTGCGTTGAAAACCAGTACAGCTGTTGGTAATGTTTCCCGTTTCTTTAGAAATAAATTTAAAAACAATGAAGTCATTGAAAGCAAAAATAAAGACGCAGGCAAAAAAAAGAAAAAAGAAAACAAATAAAGAAAAACAGACTTTAAAAACCGCCTCATTTCAATTGACTTTCTATTGTAACATCTGTGACATTCCAGACGCTGATATAAAATTGTTGCTAATTATTCCGTTTCTAATTGTTGCTAATTATTCAACTGCCTCCTCTAATTACATTATCGTTGTGTATCTTTCATCTCATTTATCACGGGTAGTATTGAAGGGGAGCAGCTGCTAAAGTTGTTGAACATTTCCACGAAAAATCCTGGAGCAAGATAAATAACATATGACCTCCAACAAAATTAACTCAACCCTTGCGCCCATCACACAGCTGATGTTGTTCTCAGGATTGAGGCGGCCATAATCCAGATTTTGTTTTGCAATAATACTTCACTTTTATAGAAGGGGTGAAAACGAACTGAGAGTTAAAATTTTATTTTATTTCTAAAATGATAATTATTACGAACGTCAAGGAACAGGTATCAAGTCAGTGTTCTACACAAGCTCTATCAAAATAATTAAACAAATATTTAGTATGATGATATATTTTGACAATAAATCGTAGAGTTTCATTTATTGCTTGTGGACTATGAGATTGAACATTTAAACTGCATGAAAAACCATATTTTTACCACTACATCCAGCAAATTGTCACCTATATATCCAAAATCCAAGATATAGCTTAAACAGCAGAATAAAATGGGCTCTTATTATGTGCTTGACAACCAGTCTAATAGAAAGCCGATTTTGAATACAAAGCCGATATGTAGCTCTGGAAAGATGCAATCTGTATACCCATTAAAAAGATGGTGAAGTTTAAAATTAATAATTTATGTCTTCTTAGAAATTTCTTTTTGTCTTTCCAAGCAAATACCCATTCTCAGGGCTCTTAGAGAAACTTTCATTAAGAAAATTCCTTACAGACTGAACACATAGTAATTCCAAGTTACGAAATTAAATGATACTCATAGAATGGCATATTTGGTTAGCTGATTCTTTCACATTAAAACGTTCATCAGGACCAGATGTTTGGTAAAATTCTTGAACTTACTATCACCTCCTCTATTCTCTTTCTGAGCAAATGAACACTAATTCTACTATTCAAATTTGATATTTCTAACATGCTAGATATGTCACAAGGTTTAAATCCTGAACCAGTTAATGTTTTTTTGTATATATATAATTTTGCTATTATTGAAAATTTCAAATTATTGTATAATTTGAAATATGCAAACGTATATGTGTGTGTGCATATATATATATATATATATATATATATATATATATATATATATATATATATATATATATATATTTATATATATATATATATATATATATATATATATATATATATATATATATATATATATTTATTATAATTTTATCATATAGACAAAACCATTTTACTCACAACAAAGATGCAACTTGGTTTCAGTGCATTTTAACTGCACATCTGCGGGTGAGGTTTGGAAATAAACTATTCTATAAATAAGACTTGACCATTTTTAATGATTGATGCTTATTAGCATGAAGTTTTGCTTGTCAGGGAAAAACATAGAAACAGACTGCTTCACTTATGTCATAGACTCAATATCCTCTTTAAATAGAGGTTGGCAATTCATGATTATTACTGGTTCATTTGACATAGCCAGCCATTTATTTTTTGTAAGACTTCCACTTTTAATTGTCCATCAAAGTTTGATGCAATACTATAGCAGTTAAATAAGAACTAATAGATTTTCAGATTAATTTATGTGGAATTAACACGTCAAACGGACTAACCTAAGCATAATCATGCTCGTACTTGATAAAAACGTTACTGCTTGATTTGATATATTTTGAGTATACGGGTGGTATACGAAAAATATTGATTTTCAAGTAATGTATTGATTTGATCGGTATCAATTACTTCTAGTTGACTCGACTGTGAGGCAAACCACAGTTTCCCCTTATGACTATTCAAATGCGCTTCTTGATAAATTGCATTTTTGTTTGCTTTTTAATTTGCATTTTTCATTCAATAAAAAACAGTGCCGTAAAGGCTACACACTTTCTTCAATTATTAGCAGTTCTTGCCATAATTCGCATCTAATTTTTTAGTTTTTCATCAGAACTATTATGATAAGATTAGCTATGTGGCTCATTAAGTTGATTATCCAACAGAAGTCAAATTCATTTGCATCTGGCTTCTTGGGTCTCGTTACGAATCTAGATCTACTGCGATGTTGCAGTATCTCGCCACTGGCATATATTCCGTTTAACTCAGTAATTTTATCGATCTCGAAATCGTCTGATGCTGATAGCATATCTATTACAATCCAATGCTTCATTTTTGCTTCTTTTCATCTTGCCCAGTACTGTCTTACTTCAGAATGCCCTTCCGTATTTTTATACGTTACCTTCTTCCATTGTCATAGAAGCGCTCTCCGATGTATTACTTCCATCTTTGTAGCATTTTCCTTTTTCTATTAGGAGTGTTCCTTCATTGTGAATCATGTTGAGGAGCATGCATTCTCTACTGATGTTTCTTTTATCCTTTTACGTATGCGTGCTACGTTCCGTAGCGTTTCTCTCTCAACACAAATCTCGTTAAACAATTCGTCTTTCACTTGCTTGCATATCTTTCTAATATCTCTGCGTAAGAACCTATTTTCCCTTCCATTCCTTGGCATAATCTGATGGCTCTATTTCATTAGCATTACTCCGTCATCGAGATTTTTTTTTCTTTTTTCATTTCTATTTTGCCGATGTCATTAGTGCTTCCCCAAAGGTATTCCACTTTGAGTTACTTAAATCTTCTTAGCTTTTATATATTTTTCTAACTTTTCAACAAACGTCATTTTGAAAATTGAGTCGTTTTGGAGTCTGTTGTAATTTTCGTAATTTTATTCTAGTTTGACTATGACTTGAAGGTCGTTTCCTGAACCGAATCAGACGACTATTAAATGCCATGACAAGAAATATTAGATACTTTTATGCATAGGCCAGTAGAAGGCTGAATGTGAATAAATGGATCGGTAGGTTATATTAGAAGAACCAGATTTTAGATTTACCTGTCTTCATAATGGGAACGTGCAAGGCACACACATATTCTCTCTCTCTCTCTCTCACACAGACACATACATACACACACACATATATATATACGTACATATATATATATGTGGGCGCGCGTGTGTGCGCGCGCGCGCGCGCGTGTGTGTGTGTGTGTGTGTGTGTGTGTGTGTGTGTGTGTGTGTGTGTGTGTGTGTGTGTAGTCTTAAAGTAATGGCAGACAAGGAAGATTTAACTACTTTTCTATTTAGATTTTCTAGAATCCTTACAATTTTCGTTTTGTAGGAGTAAGCAAGAAAATTTTAGAAATTTTATATATTTTTCATTACCCAAGGCGCTTTCAACCACTTTAGTCATTTTCAAGGTTTTTTTTTTTTATTCAAAACAAGACAAAAATAAAATAAAACTTAAACAGTCAAAACAGGAGTAAAACCTAACAACACCAAAAAAAAAAACCCTCTTGGAAAGAAGTGGCCGAAAGCAAGCCTCTAATTGAGAACTTCACTGTCCAGAAGACGAAGAGGACATTCTCTACCATCCCTGTCGCTCAGGCCTACGGGCAGAAAATTGCTGCCATGAAAGAAAATGGGGGTGCAGTATGCCTAACCACAGTCCTCTACGACTGTGAAAGGTGGTAGGACCAGAGATTTTCAGGCTCGTCGTGCAGCTCCACTATGAAACTGACCCATGCAACAGAACACAAGACACAATGTACCGTGCCCAGTCAGCAATAGTGCAGACTGCTTTCCGGAAAGATATATAATTGATAGTCAACGTCATGGAACACTTCGGGAATGCATTTGAAGAGGTGAGTTAAGATCTACTGGTACTCAACACCAAGGAGAACACGTCATCTGGAGCTGTAGTGGCTTAGTTGCAGTTTGACAATTTCGTCTGAGAACGCCAGAGGGCATTTGGGCGATATTATGTACAAATCTGGATGTGGTACACAACTAGATTTGTATATAATATATTGATTTACATCTATGCCCAAATTGGCGCTTTTACCAATAGGTTTCTATATCACAGGTAAACCGTCGCAATATAGGGAAATTAATGACAGTGTGGAACGATTTTCGTCTGGCTCGCTTCGTCATTTTGGGCTTCATCGGTCTAAAGTGATGTTTACGTTCATGTAAATGCACATGTGCACGGAAGAGGAAGAACGTTGAAATTTTACACTTAATTTGTTTTTTTTTTATATGACGTGGGTTATATAGTCTAGTCAATTTTTTTTGTGACACTGGGAGTATGAAATTAGAATTAAAAGAATTCATGTGAAAACCCACGTATTGGAATAGAACAATTGGAAGGCTTAAAAACATTAAAAACAAAGAATGTATTGTTTTGAATAACTGACCGCTTTGTTTAAAGATCCTTGTCGTTTCTCCAAAAATTGAAAAAATAATTAATTGATATGAAACAAATGAATCTTGAGATGCCGGGGGAGACGGGCGAAATAAATATACATAGAGCGTTTAAGCAACTCAGAGACGACAACAGACGTAGACGAGACAGCAGCGGACGAAGGAGCTGCCAGATTCCACGTGTCTTGCTGCCGAGAGAATTCTCGACCAACCTCTTTCTTTGTTGATTGAATGAACTCCCTCCAAGTTTTAGAAGAAAAAGACAAAGTGTCACGATAGGGAATTTAACGGGAAGGGATTATTTTCTTGTATTGAAAACTATATAAACCAAATGAAAATTAACCAGGCGACCCCCATCGTTATTTTACTGTTATTTTTCTATTTCCCCCAGCGGAAGCGTTTTTGTGCTTTTGTGGCACGATTCCTCCGCAGTTTGATCCAGTGCTCAAGTACGGACGACATTCGATCTTCGCTGGTCTGTATTCAAGGAATACAACGTTGGACGGAAACAAATGATGAACGAAGAGGAAAGCAGATATCAGTTGACTGGCGGTAGTAGAGATAACAACCAAGACTCAAGCCGGGCCGGCCCTGTTATATTCAGTGATGTTTTTATCAATGCGGTTATTAAGTATCCCACATTGTGAGAGTGAAAAATGTGAAATGTCGTAAGAAGCTTGGCGCAATGTTAAGATGGATGATCTAGCAATTAAAGCACTTCCTATACACTTTCGTTTAGTAAATTGCTTTCTCTTTTACTTAAAGTAGATTTTTAAAATCGAAATCGAAATAAAGACCACACACATCACAATGAGGAATGAGTACACTGAGTGTGTTGTTGTGTAAAAAAGTACTTTTCGAGGTTTCTATTATTTTCCTTGTGGCAATTATTCCATGTGGTATTCTGGTATATAAAAATGTATATATCATTTCCTTCTATATATACACATAAAAAACATAAAGAACAAAGCTTATTAGAGATATGAAGAAAAAAAAAAGAAATTCTGTTATTTTTAGTTTTGTGTTGTCTGATTTTCATTGCTCAGTGATATATCACGTGCATTCGACTCTTTAAAACCAACGTTAATATAATTTGCAGCGTGCCGAATTCAAGGAGAAATGACGCGTTCATTCGACTTCCAAGAAATTTACTCTAAGTCTACCTGAAAAACAAAGCATAAATATTGCAATAGGTATGTAATTTTATAAAATTTCTAGTTTGTCTCTGTGGGTGTCAGATGATAATGTTAATTCGTAATTCGTAATTATATATATATATATATATATATATATATATATATATATATATATATATATATATATATATATATATATATATATATATATATATATTTATGTATATATATATATATGTGTGTGTGCGTGTGCGTGTGTGTGTGCGTTCGTGTGTGCGTGCGTGTGTGTGTGTGTGTGCGTGCGTGTGTGTGTGTTTATGTCTAATAGACATTTTTGTATATTGGCTTTTGGTGCGTTGATATAGGAACGTTTTTACGTATATACAGTTTGTTTTAGATAAACATATGTAAGATTTTTTTTTAGAATAAATGTTGGCGATGTAATATAAATGAAAATCAAACACAAAAGTTAAAAAAAAAACAGAATGTCTTTTTTTATCTATATCTCAGTCTCTGACGAAGTTTTAATAAAGGTGAGACATGTTAGATTAAAAAAGTTTCCTATTTGTTCTTTATCTTATCAATCTGTCGGATTCCGATCTATATTTTATACTAACTCATATATATATATATATATATATATATATATATATATATATATATATATATATATATATATATATATATATATATATATAACAAAATGCAAGGCATCTAGGAAGACGAGCCTCGATTCCACATGAAAAAAACATTATATACTTTTTCAAAACTAACCATTAGTTCAAGTGTCTTAGAAAGCAATATCATTTCCATTTACTATGTTATTTTGGAACAATAGCAGAAATGCCAGTGAATCCTATATTCATGGCACCAGCAAATACTTCCTATATAGCTATGATCCTGCATAGTATTGTCATGCATTTAAACTTTGTGAAATATATTAAAATAGCCAAGAAACTTTACTTCAAACAAGTCAACTGCATAAAGATAGAAAATGAATTGAACAATCGTACAAAAATAGAAATAAGCTTAAGACAAGGATGTGCCTTCTCACCGGATGGGTTGGCATACACATTTCGGTGATTCTAAGATAAATACAAATCCTACCTGTATTTATTATTGTTGGACACAGTTTTAGCCACATAGATGACACCGGGTTGATGAGAAAAGAAAACGGCAGAAACTTCGAGGCATGGTAGTATAGCGTGAAGAAATGTATAACGACCAAATATAAGGAAATAAACTGTATGGTCGTTAGCAAACAGGACATTCCGAGATCCGAACTAAAAATTGGAGGTGTCAAAAATCTTGCTATGTGGTAAGTGTTATAACAGAGGACAGAAAATGTGGCACAAAAATCCGTAGACACCTTTGTGTAAGTAACTTGAAGCAACAGAAATGTGGTACTAGAGAAAGATGCTGAGAATAACATGGACGGAACATGTTAGGAACGAGGATGTTTTCAGGTAAATGGAAACAAAAATTGACACTTAGAATCAGTTGATAATTGTGATAAACACAATGAGGAAAGGGTGGGTGGAGAATATGACACTCATGTGACATACTGCAGACAAGAGTTGGGTGAAAACATCGAGGTATCTACCTAATCATCTTTTGCAAATGGATGGCATAACATGGACTGCGAGGAATAATAATCAAGTAATTATGGCTAAGTGCTACAGAGCACTGGAAGTTCTGGAGAACCATGATCACCCTCGTCCGAAAGGGACAAAGAAGAAGAAGAGGAAGAAGAAGAAGAAGAAGAAGAAGAAGAAGAAGAAGAAGAAGAAGAAGAAGAAGAAGAAGAAGAAGAAGATAACAAACGGATCCAATTTACATGTGGATCTCCGAGAACGTATAACGTAGATAATTATTGATGGCATGAGGGAATAATCCTTTAGATTTAGCGAGAATAAAATTTCCCAGGCTATCTAAACAGGTTTTCTCAAGAGTAAAACTTGTAATTTCGTGATTGTATTGATATGTAACTGTAGATAAATGGGTCATACCTGGTACTAGTTGAGTCAAAGGCTAAAGTACATGTAATAAATATATTAATTACATGTGATTATAGGGTTAACGTTGTTTTATCGATTTCTGTTGACTGCTATGTAGTTTTCAGTGTTGACTTCGATTATGAAAACCATATTCTTCTTCATATAACATCGTAAAACAATATTTTTAGTTTTCACCATAACTTCACACGATACATAGGTTTATTCTATTTGAATTACAATATGTTTCAGTTCAATACTATAATATTAAATCCTTATTTAAAATAACAAGTATTTTATCACTAATCTAGCATATAAATAAGACAACTTATTACGATGCAGTACATTTTTGGGAAATTTCTGGTGCTACATTGCCCAATATAAAATTTAATGTCTCATAAAGAATTGGTGATTTATGGAAGGCTGACCGGTACTAACTGATGATTATAAAGATAAATTGTGATGTTACCTATCTTATTAAGGCATCTAAATTTTCTGTGATCTCTATTGCTATATTTAGTGAAAGTCTTTACTGAAAGAAAGAAAGAAAGAAAGAAAGAAAGAAAGAAAGAAAGAAAAGAATAAACTATATTTTTAAAACTTACTACGCCTACGTTCGAATAAAATTTGGTAAACAAGATAAAAAGTGTATTCAGTTTCGTATCTGGTCATTTGTATTGAGGGACTAAGACAACAGACAAAAACAACGAGAATTTTTTACTTTCTCTAATTTAACTGTATGAAACGAACTGAAAATCTTAGTAACGATAGTTCTTTGTGTTCCTGCAACATTCAAGGATGCTACAAAATGAATTAGAAAAAAAATTGATTATCATAATTTTATATATAGTAATGAACCTATAACATATGGACCTGGTCTACCAATGCATGCTGGTAATTTTGATTGAGTAGAAATGTACCCAGTAAAAGAATGCAATAAATAAAAATGAAGATATTCTTATGCCAATGCCTTCAAGGAAATTCTACGGCAATTCTTTCAGGATAATGTAAGGATAAATTTTGGTTTATCCAAAGATGTTCCATAATTCTTGGGTTCCATTTTAAACGAAAATAATATGTAAGAAAATTGTCCTCTTGGTATCGAAGCTAAAAAGGGATTTTGCACGATATCTAAAAAATTATATTCACGAGTCATTATACTGATTGAAATGGTCTATTGATGTAATTGGGCTGGAATTACAGTGCCAGACAATTAATAGGCTAGCTGAGAAATATACATCTTAATGTATTTTCATTGCTTTCATCAATACAGAAATAAATACATTTTAGCATTAAAACAATTTTAATCACTTTAATTTTGTAGACATGAAAAAATTATATATGTCTGTTGTAGCATTCTGTCTGATAGGAAGGCATACCTGTCTGTGTGGAATTAAAAATTCTAAATCGATTCTCTGATTAACGACTGGTGTTGATGAAACACATCAAGTGAATAAGTTAAACTGAAAACAAGCTTAATAGTGGATTAAAATAAAACCATACATTACAACCTTTAAAGTTATTTTTAAAATAAATCTATACAACATTTCAAGTAGATTAATCTTATATATAAATTATAGTGTATGTATGTGTGTTAGTGCATGTGTGTCTGTCCAAGCAACTCCTCCGCTAGTTCGAATTCAATGGTACATAGCTCATTCAAATGCGAGAGTTATCAATAAACTACAGAAGAACATAAAAATGATCGTTGCATTTAAGTATGAAATTAATTTTTAATCTTACCTTTTAAAACTTCAACAATAATTCTTCTGTTACTACTTAATTTAAAGAGGATTTGATGGAAGTTGATCCTTATTTTCCGTACAAACAATTATTTTTATTTCCTGCGTGACAGAACAGGGGACAGTTTATAAGATAAAATTAATATAGTGTAAAGATAGGAAAAGTGAAATATACATTGAACATTTGGAGAGTTATAGAACATAAAAGCGAATTAGGTAAAACCTATGATATGAATCTATATGTATAATTGCGAAATTGGAGCTAAATTCTCCCACAAATTCTGGGATTAGAAAGTCCCAGCTCTGCTTTATATTAATTTACACGCTAAAATCTCAATACCTGTATTATGCATTATCTATTTCTAGGTAATATCACTCTTCAGGCTTAGCTTATTTTCATATTGATTTTAAACAAAAGTCTATTTCATTAATTAATTTTCCTTCATTACTGATCTTTTATTCAAGGGTTGTTTTGATTTTCATATTAAAAATACTTCTGTTTAGAATTAGCGTCTTATATAGTGCAGAAATATGTTTGAAATTTGCATTTTATTTGGCCTTCAACAAGATGGAATCTATTTTTAAAATTTTCGTTAACTATAACAAGGTAATTTATTAATGAAATGTCCATTTAAAATGTTTGTTTTAAAGATATCAAGTAGTGAATATATCTTACTTTGCGAAGCCTGCTAGTGTTAAATATAAAATAAAACTTCATTGAAATGGCATAAGACAAGATTAAATTCGGCACAGATCCAAATTATTATACACAAGGGATATTTCTTTTAACGATTTTAAAAGGTTCAGAAACCATTTTAATTTTCACTGAATGCGACAAATATTTGTCTTGGTCATTTCACACAAAACGTTATGTACGGCGAAAAAGAAATAGAAATTAAAGAATTAGTGGTACGACAAAATAATGAAAAAGGAAGGAAGAAAGAAAGAAAGAAAGAAAGAAAGAAAGAACGGAAAAGAAAAAAGGGAGAAAGGATGTAAAACAGAATGAATTAACATAAGCGAAAATGGCACGATAACAAAATGATTTCAAAAGAAAATAGAAATGAAGACAAAAAGAAAGAAGGAATTTATGAAAAAAAGAAAAAAAAACTCAATTGCATAAAAATTACGAAGAAAGAATAAACGAAAGTAAGAAAGAAGGATAGTAACAAAATGGAGAAATAAAGCAAATATAAAGGAAAAAAGAAGGGGGAATAATATATTGTAAGAATTAGGGAAAAAAGGGGGAAACTAAAAACTTATTACATGCAAAAAATAAAAAGAAGGAAAAAGCTATGGCTTGAAGAAAGTCAAGAACGAGACAATTTTAAAAATGAATAAAACAGTTGGAAATTTATAGAAAAAAAGAAATAGGAATAAGAATGAGAAAATAAAGGAAACGCAATTCATTAAATACAAGGTAAAAAAAAACGATCAGAAGTAAAATGAATGAAACTCAGGAGAAAATATGAAAATTAATCAGAAAATTTAATGATCACAGAAAAGGGAGCACTATAGAAAGAGCAATGAAAGAAAAGATGAAAAATTAAAGGAAAATATTCGGACGAAGGAAAAATATAGAAATGAAGAAAGATGTACACGAAAAACGGAAAATTGTAAAAAAAAATGTATGACGAAATGAAAAAGTTCGGCAATCCATACGATGGAGAATAAAACGAAATATTGTGCTATGGATACAAAGAGAACTGAAATAGATTGTAATTGAAGAAACATAATTCCTTATCAAAATGCACGTTTCGGTTCAAAATAAGAACTACGCACTTTAAGATGGAGTTTTTGACAAATGACTTTCTGCTACTTTATTTAATCTGCCTTCATCCATTAAATGAAAGCATAAAACTACGCCCATTTTTTTATTTCGTAGCAAAACGTAGCAAAGGGTTTTCTACATTCTATGTTTCGTTTCTCTAACATCTTTTCGATCTCCACCAACGTAAAACAGAACATCGCAAGTTCTTTTGTTTTCTTTTGTCTTTGAAATAAAAACAATCTCAGGGTGCTTTTCATGTCAATCTTTCACGTGACACGCATCCATGCATCCGGCATCGTTGAATAAGATCTTTTTGTTAATTCTTGTAATAGTGGGAAAAGAAAAGGATTCATTGTTTTTGATCTGATTTTTAAGACAATCTCAGCTAAAGTTTCCTTGCTATTCAATTGCATGTATTGTGCATTAGATGGCTGGCGATGAATGCTTTCTCATTTTTTTTTATTCCGATCTTCTTGATTTATGTTAGTTTTTATCTTCATAAAAAGCATTTTCGCGACTACCTTTTAAGCGTGGTTTAAACAAATATACTTTTGATTTGAGGAATTCGCAATTTTTAGTTTCTTTTGACTTTTTGAGATTTTTAGGATAACATTTTTTTTACAAGCGATTAAAAGAATTTACTTTTTTCTAATATTTTGTAGCCCTTTCTGATTTTTTTACTACATTTATTGGTTATTCCTTTACCATACATTTACGTACTCTTTCTTACTTTTACTTTTGACAAAAAAGATTCTTGCATTTCCATGCACTAATTTTATTTTCATTCTCTTAAGAATATTTCTTCTTTTCACCCAGACCAGATTTCGTGTTTTCTATTCAACTATCCTTCCTCCGATTCCCTTTCTTTCACAGATGTATCCTTGTTTTCTTTTAGTCAGGTTTCGTATTACTTTCTTCAATCGAGATTTTTACTTTTTTCCCCCACATTTATATTTTGTCACGTAGGCGTCATATAACGTTCATGCAATCAGTTCTCCCTTCCGTATTTCTTTGACAGTTTCTCATAATTTGAAGCTTTAATTTTAATCTATTCCTTCTTCTGAAAACATGGAGTATGTCTCGATTTCTAATTATCTTTATGAAAATACGTTTACCTTCTTTGTTAAACTTGTATTTTTTTTAAATACCACAAAATATTTCTTTTCTTTTTTTTCTATTCATTTTTTAAATTCCATACTTCATTTTTCCTCTCCGACTTCTTTGAATATCACTTTACATAACACTGTTCATATCTTTATGATTCAGTCTATTTCACGACTCCACTTTGTTTATATCTATCAATATGTTGATCGATCGATTGATCTTCTGTTCAAATCTTCTCATGCATAGTTGTCTCAATCTCAATTTTATATTACATATTACTCTATTGACACCAGTGTGATCATGTTTAAGTAGCTTCATATATATATATATATATATATATATATATATACATATATATACATATATATACATATATATATATATATATATATATATATATATATATATATATATATATATATATATATATATTATTTTTATTGTTGTATATTACCTGGTATTGTGTGTATTCGCCCAAGACACATTCACTTAGTAAGATTACTTTGATCATAATTCAGGGAAACAATGACCTGCCCAACTCCATTTGCGTCGTCAGATAGGTTACAATAAGCCGTGTCACTCAGAAATATTGTAATATGAACAATAAATCATGAATGCCCAATATTCCGGGACATTTGACAGTTTCTCCTGCGATTCACAGTTTCTAGCTTTGCATCTTTTAAAAGAAATATTCATAGAAATATTCAGTTGTAAAACTGATTGCAGCGTCCCAGTAGATGTAGGCGTTTCGATCGACCTGTGTACATAACAATTCAAATTGTTATTTTGGCTGCCTGCAACAGGCAAAAATTACTACGCGTCTCTCCCTATCTATCTACCTATTAATTTACTTACCTGAATATGTAACATAGTCACTAACACACCTCCCAGATGTTAATAATTATATGAATGAGAAGTTTCTCTATATATTCATACATAATTACCAATCTGTCAATTCCATATTTTATATCTATCTATCTATTACAGCCTGTTTATTATCTATCTATCTATCTATCTATCTATCTATCTATCTATCTATCTATCTATTTGAGTTGACTCATCTATGTGCCTATATATATACTGGTTATATTTTACATATGATGTCATTATATTTTTACAAAAATTAAATTCTAGCGTTCCTAATTTACCAGGATATGGCCGACATGTAGATTTCTCTATAATGACTGCATTGACTGAAAGTACCTGAGCAAAAACAGAACAATGCATGGACTTCTCTAATTTATGCACAGTATAGGAATAACAAAATAAAAAGTAAACTGACAGATTTATTCTTTCGATTAAAAAAGACAATGTTTATGGCTAAATATGCAATATATATATATATATATATGTATATACACACACATATATATATATATATATATATATATATATATATATATATGTGTGTGTGTGTATGTGTGTGTGTGTGTGTGTGTGTGTGTGTGTGTGTGTGTGTGTGTTACTCTTCATTTATAAAATAAACAGTCTCTGAAGTTTCTTCTGCTGTATATGACATACTGGTATCTTCACTGTTTCCCTGATTACGGAACTCTTGTACTAATATTTTTACTGTAGGAAAAGTTTTAGTTTGATTGAGTCTAATTTCAAGGTCTTTGAGTTTATCATCAATGATTAGAATAATTATTAAATGAGAAAATATTCTTCTGGCGATTTTATGTCTATTAAACATATTTATGTATATCCACAAACCCATCTCTTCAAATAATTGATGATAAACTCAAATAATGTACGATTTAAAACCGTCCAAATCACGTCTAGAATTAGTGCCATAATTAATAACTGAAAAATTAATAGTCTATATAATAAAGGCGATTTTCAGTGTAAAAACTTTTTCGAATTTTACTCCTAGAGGCCGTAGCCGAACATAATATACCGTTTTGGAATCAGGCCGCGACTCTGTGAATAAATTAAAATCATTCCTTGACGAATCCGGATCCGCAATCTTAACATTTTGGATTCAGAATTTTCATTACTGCGATGGTTTTTCATGATTTTTTACGTGATGTTTTTGAGACGAATGTTTTGTACGATAACCATTTTTATGACTTAGAAAAAAAAATTGAGAATAATCGAAATTAATTGCGAAACCAGAGAAAGAGACCCATGAATTAAAAATAATTGTTTGTACGGAAAGTAAAGACTTACGTGTCAAATTGTCTTGAAATTAAGTGATGACAGAAGAATTATTGCTGAACTTTTAAAAGGTAAGCTTAAATATTAATTTGAATTATGACACTTTGTGCCCTCCACATATTTTGACTAACTTTTCAATCACCTGACGAACTTTCATAAACGATCTCAAATTTAACGTTAGCTAATTTTTCCTCTTCTCTTTTTATTCATATATATATGTGTGTGTGTATATATATATATATATATATATATATATATATATATATATATATATATATATATATATATATATATATATATATATATATGTTTTTTTTGTGTGTGTGTATAATTTAAATGTGACAATATTTATATTGGCCTGAATATATCCCATGTAAGCGTGATAAAATTGATATTGACGAAACCCAAAACTATTGAACATTTCTGCATATTTCCCAACTCTATCTGAATTCTGGTCCACAATGGACAGGTAGATTTAGAATGATTATTTTCTATCTCAGTACTTTGAATATTACTTCTTATTTATATCTTACTAAATTGTATTTGCATCGATCCATAATAAATATGTCTATATCATCGTTAGTAGCAGATATCGAAACTGCACAAGAAATTAAATATACTGAAAATATTTTTGTAACATGGAACTCAGTCTCACGTAGTAGAAACTTTCATTTTTTTAAAAATAAACAACCAATTTTCGTTGAATTTATTTTAGGGCAGGTTGAAAGCCTCTTTCAACGACTTTTTGAAAATGTAGTTGATATTTACGAATTATAAAGCATCAGTGATAATCGAAAACAATATTTTAGTCGTAATGTCTGATAGTGTTGTAACCTAGGGAAGATTACTGAGTAGAAAAATCACACGACGGTTGGTAATGAACATAATACTTGAAAAAAAAAACAACATAAAAGATTCTCCAGCTGCTAGAAATGAGTCAAGTTAATTCCACAATGAATCTCCAAGTGCAGGATAATTACCAACCACCCGACGCTGTCAGATATGGCACAAGGCCGAATTTAATGTGGCGTAACCGAGCCCGTAGGCTCAACCAAAAATTCCCCGTAGATCCCGTATAAAACGGGGTCGTGTAGCTGTTTCCCAAGACGAGACCACCTTCGACATAGACTCGTCTGGGGATCCTCTCTACCCAGAGGCAGAGAGTTCGATCAACACAACTGGAGACGAATCTCCAAATGTAGACCAACATACAGTATTTACTACTGTATTTATGTTAATGTGTATATACCCATTATCGTTCATAGGTCTGCTACAACAGATTGGAGCAATTTTATTCTTAATAAGGTGAGCGTTCTTCGCTTTTACGGAAAAATGACTTTTGTTTAAGATCTTGAGTAGCTATGGAAAATAGTCTGATTACGAGAATTTGGAACGTAGAAATATCGAAGAGAACCAGAAAAGCTTTTGGTATTTCCATCTAAATAATGTCTATCTGGCGATGACATACTGTGTTATACATCGATATTCTATTTAATTGATTGGTTGAACGAAAAAAATCAGATTATGTGTATACTTTGCAATAGTGAGTAATTAGCTCGTTTGAATTACATTATTACATAAGAAAATACTGTTTTCACGACAGGGATGCATATCAGAAATTTTGCTGCCTCATAAAGACCGTCAACACTTTGCAAAATCTATGAATGCCACAAGTTAAATTATTGAAATATACTTTTAAGAATTGATAGAATCAAAACTAGTTATTCTCTTATTGCAGAATACATAGTTCACCTGAAACATGGCGGAAGGACAGAGAAAACAAAAATACTATCACGACTGAAGAATATCAATAAGTCTTTATAGAAATAAATGATTTTATTAAAAAATCGAAAGTTTTCATCAAAGAAATATATATATGTGTGTGTGTATGTGTGCACGCCTGTGTGTCTGTACATAGAGGCATATGTTGAAGTCAGTCTTGAATATGCAGAGAGAAACGCATATACTAACAGATAGGACCGCATACATTTTCTCACATATGTTCACATGAATACCTTCGCATCGTCCTATGAACACACAATTCTGAACTTAAGAACACTTATTTAAGTTTTTTTTTCGCATCAACCTAACACTTAATGATGCTTCATTCATTCAATGAAATATATTTTCTATCATCCATCCCTCTTCCCTTGCATCTCGTCTTGGTCACTTCGAACCAACCCTCCTACCTACCTTCATTCATACGCCTGTCACAGATTCTACTATTGTGATCAATATCACATATGGGTGACGTGGGTGGATAACTCAGTAACGAACCAATGAACACGGAATGAACAAAACAACAGACAAATACTTCCATTAATTTTTTTCAAAAATCGAAATAATATAAATGATAGCAAATTCCACAAACTAAGTAATGACAAAAAGAAAAACGTTGTTGATCGATGGGAGAGTGTTATATTAATAACAATGCGTAAAAAGAAATGGGAATCAGTGTTATTTCTGATACTATTTATCTTTATCAGTCTTCTCTTTTCTTCTATGGAATAGTGTCGTTTTGGAACAGTAATCATAGCAACAAAAGGCCTGGCAAAATAGAAGAAATTTTACAGTGTTGATTTAGTAAAATGAGGAAACAGGATAATTTTTACAACGGATCAGAATGTTTATAAAAATGGTTATCCATAAACGAAAATTCAAAGCAATAAACACTAGCATCGTAATTTGAGATTTTAACGAATATTAGACGTTTGAAATATTTTACTGGAACATAAAGCATCTTAACAATGCCAGAATGATTCGTCTTTAGGAATGTGAGAAGGCATGACATTCTTCTACATTTGAGCGCTGCATATCCAACAATATTCAATTAGTTTGAGTCATAAGTAATTTCCGTTTTTAGGAAGCAATTATAATGAAGAATGTCTATTCATACACGGCAGTGAAGAATAAATTTGGAGTATACTAGGATATGACAATGTTCAAAGCAAATGTCCAACAAGGATAAATCTCCATAATCGACCCCAAAAGATGATTTCTATGGAAGGAAGGTAATGTTGTGCCCATGGTGGGATCACTGGCGTATTATTCATGTAGAGCTTTTAAAACGCGGTGAAACACTAAATACTCATTCATATAGAAGTGTTGCTTCATAAGTGGCAACAAGCTCTTGCAAATAATGGTGAATAAAATTTAAATGAATATTATTTTTAAGACAAACGGATATTATTTAGGACTTAATATGATTCAAATAATCAAACCATAATAAAGATCATTTTTTATGAAAAGCAAAAAAAGTAAATTTTTATCTTAAACATCTTTGATTAATCAAACATTAGCCATGTGAAATTCGTATGTAACGCTGGAAGAGTAAATATATTTTTTTTTTCCTTTAAACCAATGTCAATTTTGGTTTAAGGTCATTTGCTTAAACTACATTATACATGTAGCTTTTCGCCCGAAGTCTAAGTATAGGTTCAGATTTAGCCAGCGATGTGTAGTTCATAATTATTCAGATGGTGTAGGTGATGTTTTCAGAAAATGATTTCACTTCCCACACACATAAGATCTAAAGTGATGTTATTTTAGTGAAAATAAATTACAGTTCCCATTATTATTTTATTGATATTTTTCTGTTTATCACGTTAATTTTTTTCTTTAAATTTCCCGTAAACATTCTAAGGAGATTTGAAATGAATTTGATTTCATTTTTTATTTGAAAATATTTTTGTGACGCGATTTTAACATTTAAATGTGCCTAACATCCGTCTTTCTCAAACAATGCTTAATTTAAAAAACGGATATATATATATATATATATGTATGTTATATATATATATATATATATATATATATATATATATATATATATATATATATATATACACGTATATATATATATACACGTATATATATATATACACGTATATATATATATATATACACACACGTATATATGTATATATATATACACACGTATATATGTATATATATATATATATACACGTATATATATATATATATACACACGTAAATATATATATATATATATAAACGCGCGCGCACACACACATACACACACACAAACATATATATGTTTAAAATATTTCAAATGTCTAATATTATTCATTAGGTTTCAATTTACCGTTACCTAAAACTATTATTAACATTATAATATCAATTATTAGCACTATCAACATAGTCATAATTGTCAGCAAAACACAAGCAGTCCGCGTTGAAAATGCAAAACATTATCATCGCCATGTCCACAAACAGAACAAACTAACCAAAGTGGTGATGAAAGGCCCAGAAGAGTAGGAGTGTACGTCTACATGTGTGTATGTGTGAAGAAATGTAAGGTTGTCTGATGTCGTAGGAGGCCGATCTGAAAATGTCAAGAAAACCCCAACCTGACCATTTTTGAAAGGAACATCGCTACATACAGTCTCAACACCGAAATAGAATAGCGTATATATATATATATATATATATATATATATATATAAATAAATAAATAAAAGTTTTATTCAAGTGATCAAATAAACATGCGATAAGATCACTACAAAATTGTAATTTTATTTCAACACTGCTGATGTTTTTTCAAGTGATGATAAACTGTATATATATATATATATATTTGAAATTATTAGGAGAACTTGATAATTATATTTAATGATTCATCGAGTCTGAAACCTCTACAGAATGCAGAAAGGACTGGACAGCCGTTTCCTCCTAAATTTGGGATTCATCAGCAGTGCGCATCCACTACCGAGAATTGAAACCCTGACAGTTAGGTTGTGAAGCAACCCCATACCAACTGCTCCAACGGGCCCCGGTGACGAAGAGGTAGCAAATCAGACTTAATATAGCGCCGCTCACTCACAGATTCCTTGGTGGAACTCTACTGAGATTCACTTTAAACATAGGACGGTGTCTCCCGGAGACACGACAACTATCACCAAGCTGCTCACTCCAGAGCATTAGAAGCCGGTTCAAGCAATGATATACAGTTAGGTTGCTTCACAACCTAACTGTCAGGGTTTCAATTCTCGGTAGTGGATGCGCACTGCTGATGCGTCCCAAATATAGGACGAAACGGCCGTCCAGTGCTTTCTGCATTCTGTAGAGGTTTCAGAATCATTATATATATATATATATATATATATATATATATATATATGTAAACAACTGCATAAACAGTATATATATATATATATATATATATATATATATATATATATATATATATATCATACAAAAATGATTAATAAACAAACCAGTGTTTGTGAAAATTTTAATTTTTAATTTTTTTAAATAATTTTGTGTTCCAAACATATATTGTACAGGTAATAATTTTTCGTGGGGAGCAGACTTACGATACTTATTAATTCTGTAGAGAAAAGCCATTCAGATTTTCCCACACATTGTTTCTAGCATAGTGTGCATTCTAGGAGGTAAATTATGTTATGACTTCTACAGTTAGAGTTGTGATAGACTTTGTGACTGAGCTCTTGATCGAATATATATTAAGACAAGAGGACATTCAAATTTATAGTAAGGTAGGTAATAATTCAGTGTTATCAATACCATCAGTCCCATAACCGGTTTTGTTCTTAGGGGCGCTTCAAAACATTCTTCCACTTTTCGATTCCCATGTTTCGTGACTTCTTAGCAAAGGTTAACGGAACTATTTTTATGTGTGAAATGAGGTGTGGACTTGATGAAGACGTTTACGGTTTTAAAGTCTTTCTGTCGAAGATGCCGCCTTATCTTCCTTGAGCTGCACGCTGCGTCCGTAAGGGTCTCAATCCGATTCTTGCCGGACAACCAGTCGAATTATCCTGCTCAACGCCGACGAAATTTTCTTGAACCGACCATTTGAAATGCTCGTTTCGTATCCCTCATTTTTTTTTGAGAAATTTGCAACAGCAGTTTTACTATGTTCAATCTCACAATCGATGACGCACTAAGAAGGCGTTGAATTTCCGATTCGGCAATTCTGCCACGTTCAAACTGTGTCAACATTTTAGTATTTGGCTTGTTTTTACCAATGTAAGAGGATTGTTCTAATATTCTTAAAAATGTATTTGACTCGCAAAAGGTATATTTTTTCTTTATTTTAATTGGCCAGCAGTGTATATCTATGTATATTATAAGAATAACGATAATATTTTAAATTTATTGTGGTACAAGCTACACGTTTAATCTATTTCCACAAGCACACGCATATATGAAGGTGAAAATAACATCTTAATTATATCTAAGCACAACGGATCAGACAGACTTTTTTCTCCTGTACGCAGGTTTGATTCCGTCCGGAGAGTACATTTTCTTTATTAATATTTCTTGAATATGTAGGCCGATCGACGTAGTATTTATTGCTTAAAAATAAAAATGGGACGTCTATACAAAAATAAATAAAGTATCTATTATAAAACGTGTGGATTATAAAATAAATATGTCGCATTAAAAAAGTTCATTGTTATATATATATATATATATATATATATATATATATATATATATATATATATATATATATAACAATGTATATGTGCGTGTGTGTGTTCACAAGGATGTTTTGACATTCCTCTCTTCCAGAATGAACCAAGAATGCATTCAAACTGATCAAATTGGTCAAATGTCAGGATTTCCTCGGCCCGATTTCAAATTTGCTTATGTGATTGTGCGCCACTGTGTAGTCTATGCATGTTTGTAAAGGCATACAAAAGACACATACGTGCAGTATTGTTTCATGTCAGTATTTGCGAGAACGAGGGAATAGAATTTATCCAAATTTTCGTTCCTTTGTCCTCGCTGTTATGGACTGGAATATGACGATACGGCCTTGGTCACTTCTCAGCAGATTTTTGCAGAATTCGATGAATATTCCTCTTATCAAAAGCACTGTCCTATTTCTCAGACGTTGTCATGTGTGATGATTTCTCAGGTTATGTCATGTATGCCTTAAGTTTAATCTATCAACTAATGATTTACATTCATAACTTATTTCGGGTAATGCCCTTCACTCTGTTGTACAACGACGAAATCTCTCAAGGCGGTGGGATGGAGTTCAATCTTTTCTGTAGACATCAAAATGTATTTTCTGCCTTCTAGGCACAGCTAGAATTTTAACATTCCGTATCTTTTTCGTGCAAAAGAATTATTAAATGATAAGTATTTGAAATAATTAATATTTGTGTATACTTCTATGTACGATAAATATACTAAAGATATTCAGTGTGTATTTACTTCTTATAAATGTTTTCTTTTATTAATGGTTTGCCTCTAAAGTTGTAAACTTGTTGCTTTAATACGTACTTACAGAGATCGCAGATTAAAAGAAAATAAAAGTAAAACGAAAGAAATTTCTCTAAAACCTAATATGTTCCATATGCATCTAAATCACATTATTTTAAAAATAGTTCACAGAAATAAAGGAAAAAAAAAGAACAAAGAGAAACTAATTTAATACAGGGTGTTTAAAAAGTCTATGTTGTATTTTAAGAACGCTTATATTATGAACTACAAATGGTAATATGATTAAACTGATACCTGTTAAAAGCTAAAAGTGTCAAGTTTTCTTCGGTTAGTTTTAATCTATTTAACCCTCACTATGGAATTTACACAGAAATGTTAGAGAGTTGGAAGAAGACAGATTTGATGACCGGCTTTTTCTTAAGCAATGAGGTGACCTTCCACGTAAGTGGCAAAGTTAACAAGCGTATCACACGCATATGGGGAACTGAAAACACTTATACTTAAGCATGTGCGAAATACCACGGAGGTAAACGTGTTCTCTGCTATGTCAAAGAAACGAGTGTATGGTACATTCTTCTTTGAAGAAGGAACAGTCAATAATGAAGCGTACCTTGCCATGTTGCAAAACTGGTTGATGGAAAATTGAATGAGGAAATGTCTGCAGTCTTCATTTTCCAACAGGATTGGACACCACCTCACTGAAGCCTTAAAGTTAGACATTATCACAGTATCTGAACACGTGACAGATAGACTGATTGCGTGTTCCTGCGATGGCCGCCTAGGTTTCCAGACCTCACGCCATGTGACTTTTTCCTCTGGGGTATGTGAATGGCCTCGTGTACGTACCTCACCTTCCCAGAGACGTGGATGATCTGAAGGCACAAATAACTGAAGTGTTGACAACCATCGATAACGCTCTGCTTGGTCGCGTTTGTCAAGAATTGGATTATCGTTTGAATGTGTGTCGTGTAACCCACGGCGCTCACCTGTAAAAACCTGTATAGAAACGTGGAAATATTAGCTTTCAGGACATATAAGTTATGTTTTGATATCCTCAGTAGTAATTTATATATACAGTGTCGTAATGTGACACATAATTTTGAAACATCCTGTATAATCATAGTCTATTAACATATAAGTAAATTCAGACTCAATAAAAAAAGCTTGAACGAAAAGTGTGAATAAAAAAACTTTAAGATCGCTGACAATTGATTGAAATGATACATTGATGATAACGAAAAAAGCTGGCAAAGACAAGAAGCACTGTAGTGTCGCGGTTGGTGGCTCTCGCTACTTCCTACCAATCATTCTTGATTAGTATCAATGGCGACCTCATTCTTTGTTCAGGGTGCTACTGATTTCATTACTCTTACTTAAGACAAATTTTATTCAACATAATTCTCAGTCTGTCTGAATAGGTTTTTGTTTCTAATTTCAATATTTTTTCCTCCGTGATGACATATCTCTATATGAAACAGACAAGCTTGGCGTCAGGAAAAGAAAGAAACAAACTAAAGAGACTTATGTTCAAAAGATAATGGAGGGAATTCTCATCTGAGCAACTCATGGAATAAGGTAAATATTTTATCTTAGAATTTCGAAATATGCTAGTAAAGCCGTTATACACATCGGTCGAAAGTTACTTGGCGAATACATAAATATGATATTCGAATAACTCATATGCTAATGACAAAAAATATTATTAAAACTCGTGAGTTAAAAATGTCATCATGTGAACTGTAGAAATAAAAAAAATAAAGATGAAGATACATGTTTTCTTAATTTATAAAACTTTGACATTAAAATTTTTCGGGTAATTATTATGATTGAATAGCGCAAGAAACAAATATGTAATGATTAAAAAGATTGGTTAAGTGGTACAAGAAATGATATTCACGCGTTTAAAGACAAGTTACTTTCATTTAATCAGCCCAGAGATCTTGTGCTATCAGCATGGTGCTAAACTCCAAAAGTGCAACACATTGCGTATTCTTGAATTCACTGCATGAAATAGGGTGATTAGCATTAATGGCTAGGTCTACGGCTAGACGTTTTGGTTCACTGTGTCGCGCCAGATAATTCTTCTTAGAATCTATCTTTCATATTCATAAATCTACCATTCATCCGTGCATTGAATACAACGGCCATATCAAGTCTGGTGCGTCCATGATATATCTTGAAATTATTGATAAATTCAAAAAAGTATCTGTAATGTAATCAATCTTCACCTGGCATCTCGACTTCAGCCACTTTCCCTCCGAGATGGCGTGGTTTTCCTTTGTCTTTTCCACAAATATTTTGGCAATTGTTCTGATGCGCTTCACCACTTTGTGCCTTGGCTGAATGAATTTAAGCGTGATAAAAGACTGGCAACTAGGTTCCAACGTTTTTCTGCTGAAGTAGTTATATTCAACCGTTACTTCTAGTATAATACTTTATTTTCTCACACTATTCGCCTGTGTAACTCCCTTCCAGTTTCTTTCTTCTTCACAATCTTCAAAGATTTAACGTCAGTCGCCAACTTCTGTATCCGTTCTTTTATTGTCCCTTCTCATCGCTAAAATCTCACTCTCTCTCGCCCTCTGTACCCACTGTGCACTAGTTGCATTAACGTCTTACTTGGGGTGAAATGATTTAAAAAGTCCAGAGAATAATGATAATGCTTGATGTGTGAATTCAGAAAACAAAATTACTTGAGCGGGCCTGATCATTGCTATAAAAATACGGTATAATTTTTAGAAACGTATTAATGATATTGCATGCTCAAATTTCAGACAATGCGAGAAAAGCTGGATAGGTTATCGGCCGAAGATTCATCAATACAATAGATGCGGTGTTGTTCTATTCGTCGTCATCGTCACTGTCCGGTTTTCCTCGTGATGGATGGGTTCTCGTGTAGTTGATTAGACCAAGACGGAAACGGCACACTTTTCCGCAAAGAGTGCATCCAAAAATATCTTGGATGATAGCAGAGGAAGGATTCTATCTATTATGCATTCGGCGACGTTTCTTTGTTACACCAATCTTGCTTCTCTGGTTTGAACAGCATCCCTGCAGGCACGTCGCCCAACTGACCCGATAAACAGCCAAGTTTTATAGTTGGCTAATTAAGGCATTAAAGTGCTTCCGGATCACCCTGATGCATCACCTGCGTTGCTTTGGCTGACCACCGAGAGTACTTTCCCTTGAATCAAATTCACTGAAGAAAAACCACAGCGTGGGAGTCGGTTCTCAGGCATGAAGATGACGTGACGAACGTACTCGCCTATCTATAAGTATTGCTTCAATTATCGTTGGTTGTAAATAGATCCAAATATCAACATACGGTACATTATTATTTCATCAAGGCAACCTAATGATGCTTTCGTGAGCGATTTCACGTATCCTGCTTAGGTTTTTATTTCTATTTAAAAGAATACATTGAACAATAAATAATATTATCGATGTAAAGCATTTAAATATAAAATAATGTTTTAATATAATAATTACTCAGTATAATGTATATATATATATAAATTGGAGTGAGCGAAATAAAGAACAAAATGAAAAAAAATAATGAAAAAATAAAGAATTTTACATTTTTTCATAAATCATCACTATATTTGTTAGATCCGATTTTCTCTACACATTCTTGTTTTCACAATATATTAGTTTGTCAACATGAAATGGCGCTTTTATAAGAAATGAATAAAATGCTTCTGAAATGTTAAATAACTAATTTATTTAGTTAAAATAGGTATCATGTTGATAAATGACTGTTCTCCAACGTAATTCTAAATTCTTGATCCCATCTTTAAATGAATTCCCATCTTTTAATGTGATTAACAGCTCAAATTCATCGATTACCACTTCCTTATTGGAGAATGTTTTATTGCGTATGAAAAGCTCAAAATGCTTAAATAAGTGATAATTATTAGGTGAGATATCAGGTTAATATGGAAGAAGAGGCAAAATCTCGTAATTCAAATTATGCAGCTTTTGGACAGTAGATTGAGAAGCATTTGGCCGTATATTGTCAAAACAGAAAAATTGTACCATCCTTATTCACAAGTCTAAGATGTTCCCTTTCTGTTTTTTCGTGCATACATTCAATTTCACTACAATACAACACTTTCATCTAACCACTGGCCTACACTCTTACTCAAAGAGTTTTCATTTCAAATTGCATGTAATGATTCTATGCAAAAATGGTTGTTTTTCCCAGTTTGCACTCATACAGTAAGATTAGACGACATTGTTTCAATGAAAACATTTTCATTGGAATGATGAGTAACAATATTGTGAAAGAAAAATTATCTGGAAAGAAAAAGAATCAGGAATAAGTTACGACTAAATCACGTTGAAACAACTATGTTAGGCACCGTTGAAGCTGGTCTATACCTAACTGAGTGAGCGCTTGGGAATAGCAGGTGCTGTGACCTTTGATGTGCAGCTGGCTTAATGGATAACGGCTCTGAATGAGAAATTGGAGAGCCGAGGTCCAATTCCTGTCTAGTTCATTATATTCACTTACACGCAAAGACTTCGGAAACGGCATGAAACCAACTCTTCCCCACTTCAGCTACAAGTTAAATAGTAGAATTTGTATCTGAATGTTATAATCTCCGAAAAACATAATCCAAAGATATATGCTGGCTTTAAATAACCCGCAATAGGTAGATAACCTATAAAAAAAACAAATTAATTAAAATCTATTTAGAGAAACTCATTAAATAGGTTATCTCGTCTTGCTTCTTTTACCTTCAGAATGTTCTAGGAGTTTAATTTCTCCCACCGACACTTTTCATCTTATGTGCCAGAAAATTCATGTTTCTCCTTGTGATTTCTATCTTCTTTAGGTATTCCTAGTGTTCTGATCCAGTATCCTCGCATCACGTTTATGATCCAAGGTTAGGACCAAAGAAGAACAACACGAACACAAAAGTAGAAAATAACAAAGATATATTACCACAGAAATATAATACAAGAATTTGAAGGTGTTAGTATTAACTGTCAGTCTGGTTTAGAGTGAACTAATGTTGCCTCGACTCGTTAGGTCTCGACTCGTTCCTCGATATTTAACAACCCTCCCACGTGGGTCGAATGTGGCACAAGGCCGGTTTAATGTGGGCTCCCCGAGCCCGTAGTTTCGGCCAAAAATATGCCCATTTAGAACCCGTATAAACGGGTTCAGGGACTGTCTACCTCCCCGGACGACACTTTGCCCTGCGGCAAAGCCTCGTCCGGGTTCCTCTCTCTCAAAGAAGCGCAGTATTTATAGAGTCAGGAAGAGTCCATTATCGTTATAGGTAAGTTCCCATAACACCTAGTTACTTACCTTCTCTGTCTATTGTATTTGTAGCACTTGACGGTAGATCATATTTCTATCGCTTCTACTTTAACTGTGAAATAAATTTCCATCATTCACCGTCATATATGTGACAACATATTATAATTTCGTCTTTGTTTTTAATTAAAATTCCACATGTCTAAATATTTTGTTTGCTTTCTGGAATTATCCTACGCTGTCCCTACGTGGCTTCAGATTTCTATTATGAAGCTTGTCAGGCGGTTAAATCTCTGTATCAGCTTCATTCTGATATCCTCATTATATGGCGTATATCATTGTATCACATTTTGCTGACTACCATATATTCGTTCTTACAATTAACAAGTAGTCAATTCCTGTTGTTTTTCCTTACTACTTTTTTCGAAGAGTTCATTCAGTTGTATTTCTGTGTATGCTGTCAGCCTGATGAGTAAGGTGTATATTATGTTGGTAAGATTATATCCACTGATTATAAATACTGCTAGGTCTACTAGTTGTCTTTAGATCACTGTATGGGTTGAAGAAAAAGCATCCTTGTCACAAAGTTTGTCTTTCTATTTATGTATAGTACTGAACTTAATTCCGATAACTTTATATTATATTTTCTATTACTATTTAAACACAAATGATATTGTGTGGCAAAAACGAATATGGAAGAATGTACCGATATGGTGATATTTTAATGGTGACTACGAATAAGTTTGCATAACCAGATCTGCAAGACATCTTCTATATCAGAGAGTCTTCTAAGAATATGAATTCAAAGCTAATCTGTGTTTCTGACGCTTTCGATTCCCGTTGCTTACTTAAAAGCAGTAGAATTTGAAATGACCTGAACTTTGCATTAAAAAACTAGAAAAATTACGGAAATTACAGATTGTAATCATTTGACGATGATAAATGGTTGATATATATATTTTTTTTACATTGAGTTTTACCATGTACAAGGCCCAGGAGTTACTCGAGGTAGAAGGTTAGAGCAAGAGACAGTTTATACGGAGAGGAGGTGAAGATGACGATTAACCTTAGACTTGAACACGTTAAGACTGTAGTAATCCGGTAAACATTCTCTTGAGAGTCGGTTTCGCAGAGCAGTGGGTCACGGGAAGTAGCTGTTTGTGTAGGACTTACTTCTCACCAGTGGAATCCGGAGGTTAATTGGTTTGCTACAATGTGTTTTAACATGGACGGTACTGGTCGTGAAGGATCTAACTGGCGGGATCAAGGAATGCAGTTTGTCTGAGCACGTAATATGGAAGTAGCGAAAGAGCAATGCGAGGCTTGCCACGTCCTGCGAGTGAGAGTGAGGTTGGATGGTGGAAAATAATTTGTCACCTACAAGAACTTTGAGACGCTATTGGACTCTATTGAAATATGACAATAGTACTCCAATTTAGGTCTGATCATTCTCTTGTAAAAGTAGTGGTTAGTTTTATCAGTCGAGGATGATATGAACTCGGTGCCATTTATAATAATGGACACAGCCTCTTTACCTCTGTTCATAATTCGATTGATGATCTTCCAGAATCACAGAATCCAATTTGTTTCTTTTCAACCTTGGCATGGCCCGCTTGTGCACATCTACAATTTGTATTTTCCAGAACATTCATGCAGTGATTTCTGGCGGTTCTGAACTTTTTGGAGGTGTTTCAAACTCTCCATTCCAGAAAGGGTCCATTCAGAGATGATATACGGAAAAATATACAAGATGGAATACATGAAACCAGTTTTAAGTTGAATTTTGCTTTGTCTACTTGGTGTAACTGTAGAAATCTAATAAAATGTCGTTACTGTAAACATATAGTACAGCCCTCACCCAAACCATCCACCGACCGGCCAATGGTTACTCCACGTTACATTACGATTGTCGATCTTTATACGAAATCTGGGTAAAGGCCCATGCATGCTCACAAGTTAACAAGATGAATGACGAGTCCCCCATTGAGAAATAAGGAGACGATCTCTCTTACCCAAATTATATGCATATGCTTTATTCAGGTCTTCGCCTGTTCGTGTAGGTCGGTACGTAAGTGAGACTGGGCAAATTCTGTTATCTGTATCGCATATATCACCCATGTCCACATCCCGTCGTGTAGCTGGCAATACGAATGGGCATTAAAGGAAACACGCGATGGACAAATCCGTCTCCTACCAAGGGCGGACCCGAGCTGATTACAATCCTAAGCATGACTAGTAATATAAGTCAGCAACCGAATGAATCATATTTCCGGTTTTGGTGTCACTTAATCTCCAAAAATCTCTTATCCACATCTTTACTTCCATGTCCCCACTTCGGTCAAAATAGATACTACTTAGAAAACTAAATTTAAAAAAGAACTACCTGTTGGCTATATATCAGAAACACAGATTGCAATAAAGTTACGTTTTCCTTTCTACATGGGAGTCCATAGAATCACAGTTACCAAGGTAATTCTGGTACTTAAAACCGCTGTGATCAATTAAGAAAAATTAAAAGTTAATAAATTTTTTTTTTAAATATCCGCGAATAAATCAATGAGATAAGCACGTAGGAAATATGTTAAAATAAGTAAATATAGGATAATTAATGTGAATGCAAGAAATCTATGAGGAAAACGCGTATAGGAAAGAGAAAATATGAAATACTTATAATTTACAATATTATTTATGATTTTATATATGTGAGATGTTTAAGAAAGTATAAACAATTCATTAACATTTTATTAATTTGCCTAATCAGTAACTATTGTAATGTTAATTGAGCTAGAAAAAATATTATGTTATAGATTTCTAACTTTGAATGAATTGTATTTCGATATTGCTGATTCTATAATAGTCCTAGATTATTTATGATGAATAAAATTAAACATTTTAGCCGTTTTACAAATAAAAGTATGTTTTGGATGATTTATATGGAATCTAATGTATCCAATTCTTTGATAATCATAACATTAACATTAATATCCTGTCTTTGATTGAGTGAATGAAACATCGAGGGATACAACGAATGCTTAAAACATGTAAAAATAATCATACTATTATTAATACTTAGATTAATTATTGGGCAATTAGTTGTAATTAATTAACAGTTATACTACATGTTTATTGAATTAGGAAATGTAATGGAACATACAATCGATACATTTAATTTTAATTATTAATGTTTTATTCGATCCTAGTATGTAATAATTAGTTTATAGCGTTTAATAACCGAATTAAGTAGTAATAATATATGAACACTTCATATAGGACATATACAGCGATATTACAATTTATTCAGCCTGGAATGGAATGATGAGATGTTTTAGAAACTTTGATGCAAGGATTATGTTTTTTATCTTTTAATGTCAGTTTCAAAGTTAACACCGAGGTCAAAATCATAAATCGTGAGATATTCTGATTAACTTTTACTATAAAGGATTGGCTTATGTCAGACGAAGATAATATCATTTTCTCCTTTTTGTACTCAGCGCTATGAGATGGACGAGGGGACTTCTTTTAAAATGGTATATTTTACGTCAAACATAATAAATTAATGTCAGATTCTTTGTGAACAAAAAGGAAAAAAACCTAAAACCTGTGACCTTGTACCAGATATGACTATGATATCAATAAATAATTCAGTGGCAGGCATCGATAACAAGACGAATATGTTCTTTTGTAGGTTACTAAGAACTTGTATTTGTAAAAAGTCAAGTCATCGCAAAAGTATGTACATACTGTAATTTGGAAGAATATAGGAAGACTTTACATGTAAAAACCCAGTCTGGAGAAGATTGGGCTTCGTCAGGCTACCTTGCCTAAGAAGCACAACTGCGGCAACGACTGCAGTACATTTAGTACCCTTAACACCTTAATGAGTTACGGGGTACGTGATCGTGATATATCAGACTAATGCTGGGTATTTCAAAGAATCCCATGTAAGGCTTTCTTCTTTCAAAAGGCTATTTTTAAATCATTTTACCCTAATTAGATAAAGCCCCGTAGACACCAGGGGTTACTAAGTGTAAAAAAATCGACGAAAAATCAGAGAGGGCAATAAAAGAAGAGTATCCAAGCAGACAGATGGCATCGCATTAAATTTAGTCAGACCAACGACTTATTAAGAAAATAGATAATGTTTTTATTGACTGAATAAATATTTTTAACAAGTTAGATAATGGTTTTATTGATGGTAAAATCAAACTAAACGATGTTTTTATTAATGTAATTTTCAGATTAAATAATATTTTACTGATGAAACCATACATATATCGATGGAGATGTTTTTGCTTAGAATATTCACAGCTTTCATTAAGGGGTGGGAGGAATTTGATTAATATTTGTTAAAACCTGGGGAGCATGCAGTAAGAATGCCGTGAATTGATTATTCTCTGATAAACAATAATCATTCCCGCATGTCGATTTGAAAATCAGTAATATTTTCCAAAGTAACAATGCATGGGATATTTCCATGACATTGTCATTTCCTGAAATTATCTTTAAAGCTATGAAAATAGCCAATTAAACAATGAAATTACAGTTGCCATTGTTCGTGGAAGAATCAGTGGCTGAAAGACAAGGAGCAAGCACGATGTCTTCAGGAAAAGATTATTAGTTCAGTATACCGGCTCCAAAATTAATTTATATACTTATTGTAGCAATAATTGAGATAGGCTTTAAAACAATAATTGTTATACCTCAACAATAATTTCAAAAGAGATTTAACATTTTTCTACATACCATTCAAAGAATTCATTGTAAATTCAATATACAACCAAGATTTCCAAAGAACACAATCTCGTTATGTACATATGCGCAAGTCAATAGATTTAACAACCAATGTTAACAGATTTTTAGTATATATATATATATATATATATATATATATATATATATATATATATATATAATAATTTATTTAAATATTATAACATAAATATGTTATAAAATCACTACAAAAATAGCCATTTCGTTTCGACACATCCAGTGTCTTATCAAGTGATGATGTTGAATGTAGAATAAATGGTTTTTAAAAAAAAAATTCCAAATTCCTTAACGGTCCTTCGCTAGGGGTAAACGCTGTAACATAAGTCAGAATGACGAATCAAAACGCAAGTATATGGTGATTCAAAGAGCCTGACCACGAAGCAAGGTTATCGCTGGGGGTGTGTGAAGGGGGGTAGAGATATATGGTTGAGCTAGCCGCAACACCTCGACTCCTTCCTCCCCAAATTCTTTTGAGGAAAACTAGGGATCGACCCCAGACCTGTCAACGGTGATAGGTCAAAAAGACACAAATAGATAGAGAGGGCTAAAGAAATTGTGATGAGGTGTCATTAGTTTTCTTTTGAATATATATATATATAACAGTTGACATTGAAATCAACACCCAGGCCTGTCGATTGTGTTTAGCATGAAACTGACTGTTGTCTCTGGGTGTTAACTTCAATGTCCACCTTTATATTTACATATGCTTTATCCCTGATACTGAGCACTTTTACACTTGAATATAGCATAACGTAAAATTATATTTTATCATATACATATATATATATGTATATATATATATGTGTGTGTGTGTGAGAGAGAGAGAGAGAGAGCTATCATGTAAATATCAAATTAAAGTATATATTTTTATGAGAAATATTTTCAATAACGCATTTTATTCTGTGACATTTTCTCATGAATATTGACCGTTGTTCATGATATTCTTCATAAATTTATTATACCATAATTTTTTATATTTATTTTTCATTTTATACTTTTGTATGTATTTTTTAATTCCAGATATCTAGAGACTGCATGTATTGCAAGGAAGTGATAAGCAACAAAAAAGAAAAAAAAAGAAGATATATTGTAAGTTGCTTTGGGATCAGGAAATAACCTGAATGAATAGAAATCTCTGAACAATAAATAGGAAATTGAAAATATTGGCAAAATATGGAGAAGAAAACATGTGCTTTTAAAAAAATACACAAAAATGTGCTTTCACAAAATAAGATTAGTGGAAAATTAAAAAGGATAATAATCAAGAAAAGTTGATTGACCAATCAATGTGTATTTGAAGAATCATGTGTTTTGGATGCAAACATAGAAACATGCAACATATTCAAATATTACCAAGATAAATGCGTACTTTTAATATAGAAATATCTTTACCAAGAGAAAAGTATACTTTGATGCAAAAGAATCTTTACCAAAAGAAAACTGTACTTTAATATAGTAGAATCTTTACCAAGAGAAATGCGTACTTTTAATGTAGAGAAACTTTATCAAAAGAAATGCGTACTTTTAATGTAGAATAGAATACCAATATAGTGATTAATAGATTACTTGTACCAAGAAAAAAGTGTACATTTAATGTAAAAGTAATTGGACATTAATTTCACAACGGTAATTGTTAGTAATATATGTATAGCAATATTCTCTGAACCTATCTTTAGGTTGGGCAAGATGTTGGAAATACTAATCCAAAACGTAATAGTACAAGAGTCACGTGTCAAAAAAAGGAAGGAAAGGGGGAAAAGGGGGTTAGTATTGTAAAATTAGTTGTCTTTCAGTGTTGATAACCATGCGAAGAAAAACGAAGCGAAATATTATGAGAATGTTTCGATCCCAATGAAAGTAATGTAAGAACAGGACAGTAGATATCTGCATTGAAACAAAAAGATGCCTGGCCTGACTGACTCAGCATAACACATCTGTCAGTACAGAGTGTATTTTGTCCAATGAAGTCTCGGCGTTGATCCCGGTGTTTGCAATTATCACACCAACGTATCTGTTACTGTGACTTGTCTTCTTGAGACAGTATCTCCATTGACCTGTGCAATGTTTTTGACGCGAGGGTTAACTTCCTACCTCTTTCACGCAAAAGTTTGAATTTGTGTTGAAGGGGAAATGAGGTCATGGATTCCATAACATAATCCGTTATTTCCTGCCTGTTTTTACAAGGCTATATTGTCTCTGTGATGCGTTTGGCTGTAGTTCGCAAGAATCAATAGTGAAACTTGAACTCTACAGTTGTAAAGCATACATATCTTTTTTTATCAGACCACTCTAGGTATTTATGTTCGCTATGTTCCGCCATGTTGATATTTTTTTTCTATCAATATAACACAATCACCGACATATACAGAATGACCATCATACTAAGATTTAAACTTTAAGCATATATATCGCGTAGAAAATCTTCGTAAAATTAATCCAGTTGAACAATACTTGAAGGGGCAACTATATAAATTTATTAAAATAAAAATAAAACAAACTTGTTACCAAATTTCTATGAAATATGTATAACTTTAAGTATATTAAAGTTCTAGTGCAGGATGCCGCGCGATACTCTTAAGTGTGCCGCGAAATATTGTCAACTAAAAAGGAAATGTGAGTCTTCTTATCGCATATTCGACCAAACATTGAAGAAATCGCGAAAAACACCAGGCATAGGTTTCACACTAAATAATTACACAATAATTGAATAGAAAAATTGAAATAAAGTTTATATTTCTGTGTGTACGTTTTTTTTTTTAAATCGATGGTTTTATCCCATAATATTTAAATGTATACCCTTTTAAAATTTTGGTATGCCGTCGCTTAAAAATGTTGAGAAATACTGCTCTAGAATTTAGGGACAAGAACCTTACCATGTGGAAGTTGCTGCAGTTGTTTTCGTAGTAAGTAGAATTTTAGTTGATGGATTTGCTAGTGCAGTATTATCTTACTAAAGTTATATAAGTAAACGAGACTAAATTTTAAATGTGTAAAATATGTTTTATTCTCCATCAAACACGCATCCAAAGAAAATGTAATAAAGTCTCGATATTTTCTGGTGGATGGGAGGGGCTCTCCTATCGCCAGGTCGGGGATTTATATAGCTTCCTCTCATTGGTGTCTTGCATGCGTATATCCTAATTCGCTTCCTCTTTATGCTAGTGTACGCATCGACATGAGTAGAAGTCGGATTCCACACTTAGTGGCAAAGGGTTTACCTTAAGTCATTTCGAGAATCTTAGATCTTTTGACTTTTTTGGCTGACATCGAGTACAAAGGTTACTTTGCTATCTATTAGGTTGACCCTAACACATATTAGTATCACAATCGATGAGAGGTTGTGGTGGGTATTACATTTCGTTTAAATATCTAGGTTTATCTAGCGTGAATCAGATATTGCAAAACCAACCGGTTTTGAATTCAAAGTAGCCATGCAATTACATTAATTAACAACCAAACTTAGAGAGTTCAGTTTGGAACAACGAAGTATGGGAGAGAATGGAAGCATGCATGGATTTCCAAGTGCATTTTTGCGAAAAAAGAACGTAATTATCTAAGCTGTAATCTGAACACGACACCTCAATATCACTTACTGTACAAAATAGACTACACATCCTTACACTTTCTCCTTCTCTCTCACTCTCTCTCTCTCTCTCTCTCTCTCTCTCTCTCTATATATATATATATATATATATATATATATATATATATATATATATATATATATATATATATGTATATATATATATATATATCAGTGAATAGACATACTATCCAATGTCGATAACACTACTCGGAGCTTGGAATGAATGATCTCTCTCTCTCTCTCTCTCTCTCTCTCTCTATATATATATATATATATATATATATATATATATATATATATATACACACACACACACATATATATACATATATATATGTGTGTGTGCGTGTGTGTGTGTGCGTGTGTGTGTGTATAAAAGTGAACACTGATGTTAACGCTGAAGTTGCGGCATTATGTTTCATTTTTGAAAGTAATTTTCAGGTCCTTTATATTTACATTCGGTCTATCTCTAATATGTCGCACATTAACCGACACATGTAGCATGCCTTATAATTTTCTTTTTTTTCTAGACATAAATCATGTAAAAATTGTATAAATGTTTAGTATGTCAGAGTGCTTTCGGCTGTACTTTTAGCCATTATCAAGGATGATTTTATTTTTTTTTATTTTAAATAAATGTATGGATTGTTTTATGTATGTATCTAGAGTCTAGGCCAGCACGGTACCTTGTCAGTCGTTTTTAATTAAATTGTATAAAAGGGGCATTCCTGCACAACTACACATTATAAATATATATATATATACATACATATATATATATATATATATATATATATATATATATATATATATATATATATATATATATATATATATACACATACATATATTTAATTATATATACATATATATATATATATATATATATATATATATATATGTGTGTGTGTGTGTGTGTGTGTGTGTGTGTGTGTGTGTGTGTGTGTGTGTGTTTTCGTCCACTTTTAGCATAGAATTTGATACTCTTTTTGTTCTTTCCGATATCTTCAAGTTGGATTTTGTAATTCAAGGAAACAATGAAATGATATTTTATTACTGAGTTGAAATCAACGTCGGCTGAAATGTTGAAATGTTGTCTTACGCCAGAACGTCGTCGTCCTGTCTGGAGATCAAGAAGGTCATGTCATGTTTTATAAACTTCCAGTCCACCGTCCATTAAAATTTTCTTTCGAAAACTCTTTTAGCCGGAGAGCCTCGTTTTGAATAACTACTGACGCCTTGAATCCTGTCATGCGCACTCGTGAAACGAACCCTGCCTGAAGCGAGGTTAAGTGAGATTTCTTGACAAAATATGAAGCTATCAGATCATTTGCATATTTTTTCAGGGATTTTTTTTTTCTGAGAAATATTTCCACTATTTAATAATTCATCACCGCGAAATAAAAAGAATAAGGAGTAGGCTTTCGGAAAGGGACAATTCTACAATACCAAGCAATACAACACGTCACTTATAGCAAATATTGGGAATATGCAAATAAAATAATTATTCAAGAATATTTATGAAGTGGAGAAGGGCGAATAACCTTCTATCGACATTCCTAGTAAGACCAATAACGAAACTTGGTCCTGTAAATCAGACCAATAACGAAACTTGGTCCTATAAAGCAGACCAATAACGAAACTTGGTCCTATAAAGCAGACCAATAACGAAACTTGGTCCTATAAAGCAGACCAATAACGAAACTTGGTCCTATAAAGCAGACCAAGAACGAAACCTGGTCCTGTAAAGCAGACCAATAACGAAACTTGGTCCTGTAAAGCAGACCAATAACGAAACTTGGTCCTATAAAGCAGACCAATAACGAAACTTGATCCTATAAAGCAGACCAAGAACGAAACCTGGTCCTATAAAGCAGACCAATAGCGAAACTTTGTCCTATAAAGCATGCCAATGACGAAACTTGGTCCTATAAAGCAGACCAAGAACGAAACCTGGTACTGTAAAGCAGACCAATAACGAAACTTGGTCCTATATAGCAGACCAAGAACGTAACCTGGTCCTGTAAAGCAGACCAATAACGAAACTTGGTCCTGTAAAGCAGACCAATAACGAAACTTGGTCCTGTAAAGCAGACCAATAACGAAACCTGGTCCTATAAAGCAGACCAATAACGAAACCTGGTCCTATAAAGCAGACCAATAACGAAACTTGGTCCTATAAAGTGAAATAAAGTTGTGAATAATCAGCAATCCCAAGAGGCTTCTCACGAAGGTTTAACAGTGGAAAAAATTTCCGAGCCAAACATAGGACATGCATGATCGAGAATGCCAAGATAAGGAACCGCCTCAACATCCTAGGGGTCGGGGCGAGAAGGAAAACACATTCTTAAATAACAAAAATAACAAAAATAAATACATAAATAAAGTATAGAAGATACGGAAGAGGTATAAAACACCAGATGTAGAAAGGAAAACTGCTATGAGGAATTACCTGATTTAAATATAAGAATTAGAATATGAAAGATCGATATGGAATAGCATGTCAATAGTACCGTAGGTCATGCTAATACATATAGTAAGTGACTTGAGTTAATACGTATAGTAAGCGACTTATGAATAATTCTTTAATGCCATTGATAATTTTTGCTGTTTTCCAATAAACAAAACATCTCAAGTCCTCAGAGATCTAATGAGTTATATATTCAGAGATAAAATATTCAATTAACTAAATGATTGAAACACTGAAAAAATCGGTGAATAACTAGTGATAACTATCTTCATTTCCATAATAGCAGAAGCGATACCAAAGCCAATGCGGAGAGATTTTTGCTTGATGAAAACTAATCTCGTTTTCCACAGTTAAATGAAAAGTAAATAAATTTTGAACAGAGAGGTAATACAAGACAGAAACCATGTATTTCCGGACAAGTACCAAACTATAAATAACTAATACTTTTTTTAATGAAATCATGTTAAACATCAGCTATATCTAAATTGAAAATTTGAGACGTTAATTTCAGCGGCCGCGTAATGAATTATTGTATATAGCTCAGAGACAAGTACACCTTATAATACGAAACTACGTATGAAATAGGAACTTA
>OZ038486.1:110929752-110959752 GCA_964036315.1 Acanthosepion esculentum | reverse complement strand
ATTTAAATCTATGAATATATATGTGTTTATTATTTTGTATAATGGGATGTGTATGTATATGTAAATATACATATAAATCCTATTATATCCATGTAACACATTTGCGGATGTGTTACATGTATAACATATCTGCAAATCTAACTGTATATATTGCATATACATTATAATTTTAAAAAAAATATGATTCCTTACCTACATAAGAGTTCATATGTTTAAAAAACAAGAGCCCAAAACTTCAGTATAATTATTAAAATTAAATTGAATTAAAATATCGAACTATGTTTCATCTTGAAGCGAAATTTTTGGAATAACTAATCTTGAAATTTGCGCATCTTTATAAGCGTATTCATTCGTAAAATTATTTACTATGGAAACGGCTGAAGCAAAAATTTAAATAAGAGTCGTAAGGTTTTACAATTTGTATCAAAATATCAGTTACTTTCGGGAAGAGGTCAAGTCAAGATAGGGTTGGGGTGTCTAAATTAAAGCGAATAATGGCATTCATTATACGCATATCGTCAGCGACAGAAAATTATTGGCGTTAAGCGTTATTGTTATTTTTTTCTAAAATGGATGTTTGTATATTAAAAAAAATGATAATTTAGGCTCTACTTTTGTATTGAGCACTGTTTTTTAAAAATAAAAATACTAAGGAACTTCGGATTATTTACCTAGCGTGTTCTTTCCAATTTTTCTATATATTTCCACACATATTGCATATATATATATATATATATATATATATATATATATATATATATATAATAAAAATCGAGAAGCATAAGCAGTCAATTGCTGATACCCACTGAGAAGAGGAATGGTGAGGTCTGTCTACGAAATTCTGGAGTCGGGATGCTGCAGGGAACCTCACGTAGCTGAGACAATCGTTTTACTTCTATTAATTATATATATATATATATATATGTGTATATATATATATATATATATATATATATATATATATATATATATATATATATATATATATATATATGGTCCACTACTCAAAAGTACATATTAACCCTTCAGAAAACCAAACGACAACTCTTTTCGAATTCAGATTTTCACCAACACACTAGGCAGTACAATGGTTCCACAATCGATTAATTGACGCCTCAAGAAACGAAAAATATTCAACAAATCACAAAGCAAGTTTTTCATCACAGCGTTCATTTGCAACTAGCAGAAGAAAAATCCAACTGAAAATGAAAATCATATATATCAACTTAACGTAAAATAGAAAAGAGATATTGGTAAAATATTCATTAAATACATGGATAACATATCCGCAAATCTAACTGTAAGAAATATTTAACTGGAAAACTCTAATATGTAGTTGTAGGTTCACTGAAAGCATGGTAGAAATATTAAAAATAAAAATAAAAAATCCACCGTACGATAAAAACACTTCTAATGCCAAATTACAAATGTAGAACAAATTACGAATGGCCACGAACCGGTAACTGCATATAACTAATATAATCTTCCTACCTACAATAAGATACAAAGCAAACCTAAAGAAATTAAGTAACCCTGGATAAATATCTTCACACGAAACACCATTTAATAAAAAAATTATACAAAATGAACATCATCTTAAGATATATATATATATATATATATATATATATATATATATATATATATATATATGTATGTATATATATATATATGTATGTATGTATGTATATATATGGAAATTAAAAGCTACTAACAAAAACACACGAAACTCAACATCGAAAATTAGAAAAAAACAGCAGCTGCTTACATCATCATTTTAAAGAATGTAAACGCCGTAAAGAGTATCAATATTAATTTTCACAGAATAGGATAACCTGTTAAAGATCAGTAGTTTTACATTTCCAAACGCAGACACAAATAAAAATTCCTACCCAGAGAACTTTCACTACATTAGGATTCAATAAAATAAACTATAAACTATACTACTAAAATTACCTAAATCTAATTAAAATACTAAAATTTATGACAAGAAAATACATAAATTAATATATAAAGAGAATATATAAAAAGATAAAATGATAAATTTCAAATGAATGAATAAATAAAAAAAAACTACACGTAATGACTAAAAAGTACTAAAGTGGAGGGTCTGGTTTCCACCATCCTCACCATTCAGATTTTATAATTATACAATTCAATATTTTCAAAATAAAAGTGTTATTAATTAACTGTCGTTGTCAAAAACATTACATGATAAATATATAATTATATTACAAATAAAATATGTAAATTTCATATTATCGTAACATTTTTAGGAATAATTATAATAACTTCGTGATGCGAGTCTGTATTTTACATATCAAAGTTTTCCATCATATGACAGATAAATATACAAGATAGTATAGTTTTGATATTTGAATTTAAATTTCTGATAATAAAATGCTATTACCATCGGTCATACGAATTGACATATTGTACAATTATTGATTGACAGGAACGCATCGTTGGAACTTTTAACAACGATGAATAATGATCAGAGAGCAATCAAAAAAGAAATTAGAGACATACGCAAAAAAAGAACAAGTATTAAGAATGTCATCAAATGCATTTGAGAAATATAAAAACAGAATTATTTGCCATGAAAAATGGATTGATCAACTAGAAAATATTTGAAAAGCTAGTTTATCCGAATGCAAACGATAGAAAAAGACAAAGAATATTTAAAATATTGAAAGTGTTTGTAAAGACGAGCGCAAAGAAAAGTCCATCTCTAAATAAAAATCACAAAGAGTAACTTATAATTTGGTCATAAAAAATGATTTTAGTGATGGTGATCTAAAACGGATGAACTTGCTGACTAAGCTGGAGGTTGGGTGTTTCATGGTACCATTCAACCTGCACAACTTAGAAGGGTCGGTCTGATGATAGAGTAATAATTTGGGTTACAATATTACAAAATTATATATCATTTCATATTTAAAGATGGGACAAGATAAATTTTCACTGCTTGGAGTCAGAACGAAGATGCATTAATGTGAAGTGTATATTAATTCAGGACAAATCTCCTTATTTTGAAAACCTGATTATTGATCTCTGTTAAAAGCTTTCGATGTCACCAAATAAATAGGAAGTCTCCACATTCTCCAAATATTAACCTAATAAATTCATTATGGTGCGTCATTGGAAGTGACATATAGGAGAATGTGAAATAAGATGCAAGTAATGGATATGTCTGTGAAGAAGCAATAGAAATACTTTAAGTCATGTTAAATTCGAAACAGAAGTTGATGACATTAGTCTGAAAATGATTACAGATTGTCAAGAATCTCATAATAACAGGCAACTAATCCATAAACCAAATAAAGTATTAAGATGTTCGAAGCTTTCGTTATAAACAAATAAAGGGGTCCAGAACACCTACGCTATATCGGTCTTCCTATATGACCGAAGAGACTGTACAAAAAGATGTTAAGGATACGTGGACTAAACATATGGGCAAAGAAGAAGTGAAAGTAAATGGGAACTAAAAGGATAGTAGCAAATCCGTGTTCATGGCAATGACTTAGAAGCCAGATGTAACTGAATGCGAATTCAATCGCATAATGAGTGTTGTGGTAGGATCCACCTAATCTGCATAGGTGACTACCAACTATATAAATAATGGTTGGTACCGGAAGACGAGGGGGGAGGAATCACGAGATCTCGGTCTCTACGCGGCCCCAAGGCTAAGATCAAAGTGTATCTGTTCGCGGATTGCTCACTGAATGATCGCCTATGGGGCCGGGATTCCTTCTCCGATACGGGCCGGCGGCGGGGATTCGTCCCTGCGCTGGTGGTATCGTGGCTGCGTCTGACTAGCTATGGCCGGCTCTGACCAGCTTGGACAAGCTATGACCAGCTTGACCAGACAAGACCAGCTATGACTAGCTAAAGCCAAAGCACTGCGACCCGGGTGAAAACTCGGGTCCATTCCCCCTCCCCTTCCCACGTTAAACTCCGACCTTGTGTCACAACCTGGCCCTGTGGGAGGTCAAGTGAATCCCGGGAGGAATCACGAGATCCAACGGCCGTCTTGTTATTCCTTTTCTCTTTGTTGTAGACCGCAGACCGACTGCACGTTTGCCCGAAATCTGTTTGACTGCTGACAGACTGCTCGTTTGCCCGAATTCTGTGTTGCATTATATTTGGCTAAGTTTGTTTTTTATTATTTCCATTTGACTGTTTCAGGAAAAAAAAGAAAAAAAAGAAAAAAGAAAAAAAAAAGAAAAAAAAAAAAAGTCCTTTTGATTTTTGCTTCTCTCCATTTTTTTTACCCCCCCCCCTCTTTTAATTTCTGTTATTTTTCCTTTTATTTCAGTTTTCCAATTTTCCCCCTTTAATTTTTGTTTTCCTTTTAATTTTTTTTACCCCCGGTAATTCTTTGTTTTTTTATTTTTTACCCCTTTTTAATTTGCAGGCCTTTTCTTTTTATTCTAGTTTCTCGTTTTAATTTCCTTCCAACCTTTAATTTTTGTTTTTCATTTCCACGCTTTTTCTTTTTAGCCTCCGTTAAAATTTTCATTTTCCTTTAATTTCTGATTTTCGCGTTTATTAATTTTAATTTCTGTTTTCTTTCCTAACCTTACGTTTTTCCGTGTTTTTCGTTTTATAATTTGTTTGTACTAATTTCGTTTTGTAATCCTTGTATTGTATAATTTATTTGTTTATTTTTCCTTTGTTTATCGGTTCGACTCGCTTTTCTGTGGGTCGGCCATTTTGAATTTTTGTTTCTAGCTTTGGTTGTCGTCGAAAGTTACGTATTTACTTTTGTTTATTCTTTTCGACTAGTGTCGGCCATTTTGTTTTTTTGTTAATAGCTCCGGCTATTTGCCGAAGTTTATTATTGTCTTTGTTTACCTTGTTTTGAACCGTTTTCTTTGTATTATTTAATTTTCCTCTTTGTGTTTTTTATTTTCGCCTTTAGGTGATATTTGTTTAAGTTTTTTACGTGTTATTTTTGTTGTGTTTGTATTTGTTTAATTTAGCTGTCTAGTCTCGCTTCTTAAAGTCGGCCATCTTTTATTTTATTTTAACTAGCTTCGGCTAGAGTTTAATCTTAGTTTTTCTTATCTATCTTTTCTTTGAACTTTTTTGTCTAAATTCCCCCCCCCCTTTTTATTTTTTTTTTGCGCCTTTTGGCGTTATTCGTTCTTTTTTGTTTCGCCTTTAGGCGAAATTTAGTAAATATCCCTCCCCCTATTCCTCAACTCCCGACCCTCCCCCTTACTTCATTATGGAGAAGAAGGAAAAAAAAGCCCCTTCTTTCCTGATCACAAAGAAAAAAACTTCCACCCTGGCTACTATCAAAAAATCGGTTAGGAAGCATCTTTTTAACCCGAAAAAAGACCCCCCGGACAAAGATAATCCCAATGAATATCCTGCCCTGCCACGAACCCCTACTAATGAGGAGATTGTGGACGTCCTTAAGCAGGCGGCCAAAGCCAGGATAGCTAAGGAAATCCTGGAAAAGGAAAAAAACAATGAAAAGCCTAAAGTCAGTACCGAGGTCGGGGATTCGCCCTCTTGTTGGAAGTCCCCTCCGAATTGTATTATCGACATCGCGGAGTTCCTGGAGCGTGCCAAGAGTTACGCTCACCTCGTGGTGAAAGACGGGCTCTTGGAGGATCCAGTGGAACTGAAGAGAGTCGAAAAAAGAATAGTGTCTGTTTTTGTCGTCGACAAGCGTTCGCGCAAAATTTGTCGTTCGACTAAAGACACAGTGTTTAAAGCACTGGAGTCCCTGGGGTTCAAACCCCTAAGAATTGTCAAAGGCAAGGGTTTCTTCATGTGGGACGTGCTGCTGCCCACTGCAGAAGACTACGTGAGAGCCACCCGGAGAGAATTAATCACCAAAGATCTCATCCTCCGAACAGAGTACGAGGGGCGGCGAAGGACCAGGGTGGCAGTGTACGAGGTCCCTCCTCAGGTTATCGGGGAACACCTCGCGGCTTTCCTGGCCCAATACGGGGAAATATTGGCCGCTTCCTGCGATAGCCTGACCGGGGGATGGAGCTTTGATATGATGCTCGATCGTAAGGCCTTCAGCTCCGTCCCCAACTGGATTGACGTCGGTGACCTGAAGCTGCCGGTCATCGTGACCGGTCGTAAACCAGCCTGCTGGAAGTGTGGAGTGACTGGTCATCTCTCCTCTTCCTGCCCAGAGAAGAAGGCCTCTGGAACTCAGGTCACAAAAGACCAAACTCCCCCTCTGACCGAGTCTGCAAAATCCGCCGCGCCTGTAATGGGCATGCCAGCTGCCGGGACCGGAGAGGTTGTTCCCCCGGTTGGGTCACCATCCAAGCCCCCATCCCCCGAAGAGCCCTCTTCCGCCGCTCCTGTGGCTAAGAAGGGGGAAGAAGGGGAATGGCAGGTAGTTGGCAGGGTCAGAGGGAAGCGTCAGCCAGCGGGTCCTCAGTCCCCTGAAGCCTCGGGGACTAAAGACACACACAGTCCCACTCCCTCTATCAACAGCAAGGGCGACGCCCCGACCTCCACTCTTTCAATTGAAGAGCAAAAGTTGAAATATGAGCCAAGCCACGAAAAAGTGGAGAAACTAAAAAAACTCAAAAAACATCTGGACGACCAAAAAAAAACCACAAAATCTCCTCCAAAAAAAAACATCCCCTTACAGTCACCTAAATTAATTTCCCCCATCAAATCTCCCCCGAAGAAGAAGGCCACCCTTTGTGTTTCCTCCATCCCCATGCCTCCCACTTCAACCCCTCTCTCCAGAGTGAAGCCTTCTCCTGCTATGCCGTCCACCTCCCATGCCCAATCCCAAATCCCGCTCAGTAGAGATCCCAGTCCCTTTAGACAACCCTGCACTCCTTGCCACACTCCCAGTCCTTCTCCCACTAAAACCTCTCAGATGTTACCACCGGTCACCAAAAGGCCCCGAAGCCCCACTCAAGATCCCGGCGAAAAGAAAAAAAAACCAAAGGGCATTTTCAATCATGGATTGGACATTTGTAAGATCTCCCCTAGGCAGGCGGAAAAAGCTAGGGATTATGGGAACCGTATCCCTAATCTAAAGTTCCTCCTGTCCATCAAACAGTTCAGCGACAAAGACATCGACAACCCGTTGAACTTCCCAGATGCCCAGCGGGTTTTAACCGTGGTGGGAGTAGACACGGGAGCAAAACAGATTTGGGCCATGTTGGACGAGGCCATATCCTCGTTCAACATGAGCCCGCCCATTGCTATCATTCAGAGCGACAAGCTCCGGAAAATGAACTCATTTTGTGCAGGGAGGGTCCCAATTTTTGTTCACCCCTCCCTCTATAGGGCTCTTAAACTTACTTTCCCGTGGGATATCGGCGGGATCTCCCAGGACGGTAACATCAACACTGAGATGGGCCATGGGTCTATGGGAGATGCTGTCGGTATCCTCACCCCGGCCATGTTCAAAACAGGTAAGCAACCCTAATCAGTTTTCACTATGGCTCTCTGGTTGGCTACTTTAAATGTCCGGGGCCTGAGGTCGGAGTCTCGCAGGGCGAGGCTCTCTCGCGACCTTCAGCGCCTCGGGGTTAATATCTGTTGTGTGCAAGAGACCCGGTTTTCTTCTCATGATCGTGAGGATGTGCTGTCTAAGGGGTTCGCCCTTTATTCAGCATGTTTTGATGGTCGTTCGAGGGGTGTCTCTTGGCTAGTGAGCAGGTCTTTAGACGCTGCATGTACTCTTGTTTTCGCAGATCCGGCGGGCAGGCTTTGTGTGCTGGACGTTACCATAAAAGGTAAGGCTTTACGTCTCATCGGCGTTTATGCGCCTAATACCCATGCTGAGCGACCTGGTCTGTTTCGGCAGATCGAGCCGTTTTTGACGACATCTCGTCGGGTAGTTTTAGCGGGCGATTGGAATGCCGTCCTTGAGCCCGATATAGATCGTATAGGGAAAAAACGGGGTACTAACAATCCTGATGTGAAACCATTTCGGGACTTTATCGGCGGGTTTGATCTCGTCGATAAGTACCGGAATGAGCATCCTCGGGAGGTAGCATGGACTTGGACTAATAGTGGCAACTCGGCTCCTGGGACGCTTGCGAGCTACCTCGACCGGGTCTTAGTTAAGAGAGTCGATGTAGGGCTCTTAGGGTGTCCAAGTTTCCATTACATAGTTTATTCGGATCATAGGCTTGTCCGGGTCCGGGTAAACTTAGATAAGCCTAAGGTTAGGTTGGCTGGTTACTGGAAATTCAACTGTTCACTGTTTGGTGAGCAGGGATTTCGGGACCAGCTGGTACTAATGATACAACGGGAATTGTCGGGAGCGGTTTTTGGGAACGCCTGGTGGGGTAAACTTAAATCCAAAATTAGAACGTTTGCTGCCGATTTTAGTCGTCGACTCAATCGAGATAGATTAGCGGCGCAAACTGCTTTAGAAGAAAAAGTTGATCGGGCCGTGAAATCCCGTGTTAGTGGGGATGTAGCCTTAGCTAAGGCAGAGTTGGCCTCCTTGCTTATCAAGAAGGATCAAGCTCTGGTAGTTAGGGCTAGGTTAAAAAGAATGTCCTCTGAGGCGACGAATATGGCCGCTGAATTGCGTGCAGAGGAGAGTAGGAGTGCGTCTCGACGACATATCGCGTGCGTCACATTACCGGATAATCGGACCGTGACTACAAACGCGGGCATATGTGAGGTCTTTCGAGATTACTTTCAGGATCTTTTCACCAGGGAGCCCGGTCTGAGCTCTGCTCAGTTCGACTCCTATTTAGCCGACTTTCCCTGCCTCGAGGCAGCTGAAGCGGCTGGGTGCGAGGGTCCCATAACAGAGTCCGAGATCTGGGATGCGCTGAAGCAGGTTGGCCTGGATAAGTCTCCGGGACTCGATGGTCTTCCCTACGAAGTGTACTTGAGGCTGTCGCCCGTTTTTGTTCCTTTGCTGGAGCTGATTTTCAACCACTGGATGAAGCAGGGGTCTATACCCCAACGCTTCACCAGGGGTGTGATCAAGTTGCTGCGTAAGGACAAGAACGGTGGGGATGGGTTAGGGAACTTTCGCCCTTTAACAATGTTAAACACGGAGTTAAAGATTTTGGCGAAGATCTTAGCCAACCGTTTGCAGCTTGTCCTGTCTAGTCTGATTGGTCCCGAGCAGACTTGTGCTGTGAAGGGCAGGACTATTCAGGATAACCTGCATATGGTACGCTTGATCTTAGAACAAGTCGACGGTGAAGCCGCGCTGATCAATTTAGATCAGTCCAAGGCCTTCGATAGGGTTGACCATCGTTTTCTGGAGGCTGTCCTTTCGGCGGCCGGTTTCGGAGCCGACTTTCGCTCCTGGATCCGACTCTTGTATGCGACCCCCGGTGCGCTGGTGGAAGTGAATGGAGTAAGATCGAAGCCTTTCGTATTGTCTCGCTCTATTCGTCAGGGTTGTCCGCTCTCGCCTTTGCTGTACGTTCTTGCGTTGGAACCGTTCCTTCGCAAGTTAAAGGCGAATCCGGTCCTGCGTGGAATATCTCTGCCTGGGGCCACCACCTCAGCAAGGTATTCTGCCTATGCTGACGACGTTTCGGTTCTTGTGTCGAGCAGAACCGAGATTGACGAAGTCAGCAAAGTGGTCAGTGGTTATGAGATGGTGACAGGGGCCAAGATCAATCGCGATAAGTCTGTGGGCTTGCGATTGGGTGCGTGGAAGGGAGTTTCTCTTCCCGGACCTTTCCTCTGGACGGATGGGCCGATCAAGATACTCGGCGTCTGGTTCGGTCCGGATCTCCAGTTGGAAATGAATTGGTCGGAGGTACGAGGGAAGGCCGAGATCGCGTTTGGTCTGTGGTCTCGGAGGAGGCTTTCCCTGAAGGGAAGGGCGGAAGTATGTGTTTCTCACATATATCCTATTCTCGTGTACCGACTCTCTGTACTTCCACTTCCGTTTACCGCACTAAGTTTATTAGTAAGGCTCTTGTTCTCTTTCTTGTGGAGAGGCAAGGCCGCTATGGTATCTCGCAAGATCTGTTGCCTTCATACCGCTGAGGGCGGCCTGGGAATGCCAAGCATTGAGATTCGTCAACATATGCTTCGCATTGCATTCCTGGACCGATTGTGTCGCGAACCGGACGAGGTGGGAGCCTTCTGGAAGGAAGATGCCCGGAAAAATTTCCCGTCCCAGAGAAGTGTGCACTCGTGCGAGGGGGAGGCCCGCCGTAGACCCCGAGCCGAAAGCTCCTTCTATCACGAATGTCGTCGCGCTCTGAAATGCCTCTTACGGGCGTCGGAAGGCCTCTCCAACGTCCAGGCGTTGTCTCGTAGGGCATTGTATCAAGTGTTAGTTCGGGGGTCCGTTCAAGATGCTCTGATTAGCGAGCTCGGTCTTACGAAGCAGCAGGCTCGCTCAATATGGCCTTGGGCGACAGGGTTGAAATGCCTCACTAACGACGAGGCATCACTCACCTGGCAGGTGATTCGTGGAGCCCTCTGGGTCGGCAAAAGACTTTGTGCAGCGGGCTTGGAGAATTCTCCAAACTGCCGCCGCTGTGTTGGGGAAGTCGAGACCATTGGTCACGCCTTCTTTCAGTGCAGAGTGGTAGTGCCGTTGTGCAAGTTTGTTGAAGGTCTCATGGTTCGCGTCTTGCGGAGAAAGACCTTTGTCCTGGATGTCGTTTCTGTTTGCAGCAATGTGGTACCGCAGATGTCGAGGGCTGAGAATTATGTGTTCTGTTGCTTACTAGGCGTTATGAGAGTCGTGATTTGGACGACGCGTCAGAAGGAATTCTATGGTGGCGAGAAGTTTGTTTCTTCCGAACTGATCTTGTTCTTTAGGCATCTGCTTAAAGTCAAGATTAGGACGGAAAGGCGGCGACTCACATCATCTGAATTTGGCGAAAGGTGGGTGACTCTTGCGCGTTTGTGCCGTGTGAAAGGGGCTGACCTTGAGTGGCATTTTGATGCCGGTTAGGCATAGGATATTGTTTACCTGGGTTGAACTTGGGCAACCCATCCATGCTTAGGCTAGATTAGGTTTCTTGGTGTTTTATTTTTTAGTTTCTTACGATTATGTAAACTTAGCTAAGGTATGTTTGCTCATTGGCCCCTTTTTTTTTCTGCCCCCCCTTTTCTTTTCCTTTAGTTTAACTCCCCGTCCCTCCCCTCTTTAGGTGCTCAGTGATTTCAGTTCTCTGGATGATGCGGGACGCCTTTCGTTTTTCGTGTGTGTGATCCTTTTCGTATGTTTGTGTGTGAATCAGTGCGTGTTTGTGTGAATGGTTGGGATGGATAAATGTGTATTTTATATTGTCAAAGTCCCGTGTCGATTTCGCCCAGTTAATTGATTTTACTGGCACATTTAGGATTTGTGGGGGGGGGTTTAATTACTAACATGATTTTGTTTAGTTTTCTTGTACATATTTGTATCCATATTGTATATTTTCATTGGGGATTATTTTATTTAATTTTTATGCCCGCCCCCCCAACAGACTTTTATTGTACATATGGGGTTATTTAGGATTTTCATAGAGACAATGAGGTATTTTGGTGGTTGTAGAACGAATGGTATGTATGAATGTGGTGTTTTGGTGAAAGGAATATTGTTTTGTATGCTTGGGTCAGTGCGTGCGACTAGCTAAGTTTAATTTTAAGACAAGCGATGACCTTCCTTTCCCAATCCCCATTTTTGGCTTTGTGCCACATTTACCGTGTTTTGTATACGGTAATAAATATTATCACGAGATCCAACGGCCGTCTTGTTATTCCTTTTCTCTTTGTTGTAGACCGCAGACCGACTGCACGTTTGCCGGAATTCTGTTTGACTGCTGACAGACTGCTCGTTTGCCCGAATTCTGTGTTGCATTGTATTTAGCTAAGTTTGTTTTTTATTATTTCCATTTGACTGTTTCAGGAAAAAAAAGAAAAAAAGAAAAAAAAAAAAAAAAAAAAAAAGAAAAAAAGTCCTTTTGATTTTTGCTTCTCTCCATTTTTTTTACCCCCCCCTCTTTTAATTTCTGTTATTTTTTCTTTTTATTTCAGTTTTCCAATTTTCCCCCTTTAATTTTTGTTTTCCTTTTAATTTTCTTTTTACCCCCGGTAATTCTTTGTTTTTTATTTTTTACCCCTTTTTAATTTGCAGGCTTTTTCTTTTTATTCTAGTTTCTCGTTTTAATTTCCTTCCAACCTTTAATTTTTGTTTTTCATTTCCACGCTTTTTCTTTTTAGCCTCCGTTAAAATTTTCATTTTCCTTTAATTTCTGATTTTCGCGTTTATTAATTTTAATTTCTGTTTTCTTTCCTAACCTTACGTTTTTTCCGTGTTATTCGTTTTATAATTTGTTTGTACTAATTTCGTTTTGTAATCCTTGTATTGTATAATTTATTTGTTTATTTTTCCTTTGTTTATCGGTTCGACTCGCTTTTCTGTGGGTCGGCCATTTTGAATTTTTGTTTCTAGCTTTGGTTGTCGTCGAAAGTTACGTATTTTCTTTTGTTTATTCTTTTCGACTAGTGTCGGCCATTTTGTTTTTTTTGTTAATAGCTCCGGCTATTTGCCGAAGTTTATTATTGTCTTTGTTTACCTTGTTTTGAACCGTTTTCTTTGTATTATTTAATTTTCCTCCTTGTGTTTTTTATTTTCGCCTTTAGGTGATATTTGTTTAAGTTTTTTACGTGTTATTTTTGTTGTGTTTGTAATTGTTTAATTTAGCTGTCTAGTCTCGCTTCTTAAAGTCGGCCATCTTTTATTTTATTTTTTTTAACTAGCTTCGGCTAGAGTTTAATCTTAGTTTTTCTTATCTATCTTTTCTTTGAACTTTTTTGTCTAATTCCCCCCCCCTTTTTTATTTTTTTTTGCGCCTTTTGGCGTTATTCGTTCTTTTTTGTTTCGCCTTTAGGCGAAATTTAGTAAATATCCCTCCCCCTATTCCTCCACTCCCGACCCTCCCCCTTACTTCATCATGGAGAAGAAGGAAAAAAAAGCCCCTTCTTTTCTGATCACAAAGAAAAAGACATCGACCCTGGCTACCATAAAAAAATCGGTTAGGAAGCATCTTTTTAACCCGAAAAAAGACCCCCCAGACAAAGATAATCCCAATGAATATCCTGCCCTGCCACGAACCCCTACTAATGAGGAGATTGTGGACGTCCTTAAGCAGGCGGCCAAAGCCAGGATAGCTAAGGAAATCCTGGAAAAGGAAAAAAACAATGAAAAGCCTAAAGTTAGTACCGAGGTCGGGGATTCGCCCTCTTGTTGGAAGTCCCCTCCGAATTGTATTATCGACATCGCGGAGTTCCTGGAGCGTGCCAAGAGTTACGCTCACCTCGTGGTGAAAGACGGGCTCTTGGAGGATCCAGTGGAACTGAAGAGAGTCGAGAAAAGAATAGTGTCTGTTTTTGTCGTCGACAAGCGTTCGCGCAAAATTTGTCGTTCGACTAAAGACACGGTGTTTAAAGCACTGGAGTCCCTGGGGTTCAAACCCCTAAGAATTGTCAAGGGCAAGGGTTTCTTCATGTGGGACGTGCTGCTGCCCACTGCAGAAGACTGCGTGAGAGCCACCCGGAGAGAATTAATCACCAAAGATCTCATCCTCCGAACAGAGTACGAGGGGCGGCGAAGGACCAGGGTGGCAGTGTACGAGGTCCCTCCTCAGGTTATCGGGGAACACCTCGCGGCTTTCCTGGCCCAATACGGGGAAATATTGGCCGCTTCCTGCGATAGCCTGACCGGGGGATGGAGCTTTGATATGATGCTCGATCGTAAGGCCTTCAGCTCCGTCCCCAACTGGATTGACGTCGGTGACCTGAAGCTGCCGGTCATCGTGACCGGTCGTAAACCAGCCTGCTGGAAGTGTGGAGTGACTGGTCATCTCTCCTCTTCCTGCCCAGAGAAGAAGGCCTCTGGAACTCAGGTCACAAAAGACCAAACTCCCCCTCTGACCGAGTCTGCAAAATCCGCCGCGCCTGTAATGGGCATGCCAGCTGCCGGGACCGGAGAGGTTGTTCCCCCGGTTGGGTCACCATCCAAGCCCCCATCCCCCGAAGAGCCCTCTTCCGCCGCTCCTGTGGCTAAGAAGGGGGAAGAAGGGGAATGGCAGGTAGTTGGCAGGGTCAGAGGGAAGCGTCAGCCAGCGGGTCCTCAGTCCCCTGAAGCCTCGGGGACTAAAGACACACACAGTCCCACTCCCTCTATCAACAACAAGGGCGACGCCCCGACCTCCACTCTTTCAATTGAAGAGCAGAGGCTAAAATACGAGCCGAGCCACGAAAAAGCGGAGAAACTAAAAAAACTCAAAAAACATCTGGACGACCAAAAAAAAACCACAAAATCTCCTCCAAAAAAAAACATCCCCTTACAGTCACCTAAATTAATTTCCCCCATCAAATCTCCCCCGAAGAAGAAGGCCACCCTGTGTGTATCCTCCATCCCCATGCCTCCCACTTCAACCCCTCTCTCCAGAGTGAAGCCTTCTCCTGCTATGCCGTCCACCTCCCATGCCCAATCCCAAATCCCGCTCAGTAGAGATCCCAGTCCCTTTAGACAACCCTGCACTCCTTGCCACACTCCCAGTCCTTCTCCCACTAAAACCTCTCAGATGTTACCACCGGTCACCAAAAGGCCCCGAAGCCCCACTCAAGATCCCGGCGAAAAGAAAAAAAAACCAAAGGGCATTTTCAATCATGGATTGGACATTTGTAAGATCTCCCCTAGGCAGGCGGAAAAAGCTAGGGATTATGGGAACCGTATCCCTAATCTAAAGTTCCTCCTGTCCATCAAACAATTCAGCGACAAAGACATCGACAACCCGTTGAACTTTCCAGATGCCCAGCGGGTTTTAACCGTGGTGGGCGTGGACACGGGAGCAAAACAGATTTGGGCCATGTTGGACGAGGCCATATCCTCGTTCAACATGAGCCCGCCCATTGCTATCATTCAGAGCGACAAGCTCCGGAAAATGAACTCATTTTGCGCAGGGAGGGTCCCAATTTTTGTTCACCCCTCCCTCTATAGGGCTCTTAAACTTACTTTCCCGTGGGATATCGGCGGGATCTCCCAGGACGGTAACATCAACACTGAGATGGGCCATGGGTCTATGGGAGATGCGGTCGGTATCCTCACCCCGGCCATGTTCAAAACAGGTAAGCAACCCTAATCAGTTTTCACTATGGCTCTCTGGTTGGCTACTTTAAATGTCCGGGGCCTGAGGTCGGAGTCTCGCAGGGCGAGGCTCTCTCGCGACCTTCAGCGCCTCGGGGTTAATATCTGTTGTGTGCAAGAGACCCGGTTTTCTTCTCATGATCGTGAGGATGTGCTGTCTAAGGGGTTCGCCCTTTATTCAGCATGTTTTGATGGTCGTTCGAGGGGTGTCTCTTGGCTAGTGAGCAGGTCTTTAGACGCTGCATGTACTCTTGTTTTCGCAGATCCGGCGGGCAGGCTTTGTGTGCTGGACGTTACCATAAAAGGTAAGGCTTTACGTCTCATCGGCGTTTATGCGCCTAATACCCATGCTGAGCGACCTGGTCTGTTTCGGCAGATCGAGCCGTTTTTGACGACATCTCGTCGGGTAGTTTTAGCGGGCGATTGGAATGCCGTCCTTGAGCCCGATATAGATCGTATAGGGAAAAAACGGGGTACTAACAATCCTGATGTGAAACCATTTCGGGACTTTATCGACGGGTTTGATCTCGTCGATAAGTACCGGAATGAGCATCCTCGGGAGGTAGCATGGACTTGGACTAATAGTGGCAACTCGGCTCCTGGGACGCTTGCGAGCTACCTCGACCGGGTCTTAGTTAAGAGAGTCGATGTAGGGCTCTTAGGGTGTCCAAGTTTCCATTACATAGTTTATTCGGATCATAGGCTTGTCCGGGTCCGGGTAAACTTAGATAAGCCTAAGGTTAGGTTGGCTGGTTACTGGAAATTCAACTGTTCACTTTTTGGTGAGCAGGGATTTCGGGACCAGCTGGTACTAATGATACAACGGGAATTGTCGGGAGCGGTTTTCGGGAACGCCTGGTGGGGTAAACTTAAATCCAAAATTAGAACGTTTGCTGCCGATTTTAGTCGTCGACTCAATCGAGATAGATTAGCGGCGCAAACTGCTTTAGAAGAAAAAGTTGATCGGGCCGTGAAATCCCGTGTTAGTGGGGATGTAGCCTTAGCTAAGGCAGAGTTGGCCTCCTTGCTTATCAAGAAGGATCAAGCTCTGGTAGTTAGGGCTAGGTTAAAAAGAATGTCCTCTGAGGCGACGAATATGGCCGCTGAATTGCGTGCAGAGGAGAGTAGGAGTGCGTCTCGACGACATATCGCGTGCGTCACATTACCGGATAATCGGACCGTGACTACAAACGCGGGCATATGTGAGGTCTTTCGTGATTACTTTCAGGATCTTTTCACCAGGGAGCCCGGTCTGAGCTCTGCTCAGTTCGACTCCTATTTAGCCGACTTTCCCTGCCTCGAGGCAGCTGAAGCGGCTGGGTGCGAGGGTCCCATAACAGAGTCCGAGATCTGGGATGCGCTGAAGCAGGTTGGCCTGGATAAGTCTCCGGGACTCGATGGTCTTCCCTACGAAGTGTACTTGAGGCTGTCGCCCGTTTTTGTTCCTTTGCTGGAGCTGATTTTCAACCACTGGATGAAGCAGGGGTCTATACCCCAACGCTTCACCAGGGGTGTGATCAAGTTGCTGCGTAAGGACAAGAACGGTGGGGATGGGTTAGGGAACTTTCGCCCTTTAACAATGTTAAACACGGAGTTAAAGATTTTGGCGAAGATCTTAGCCAACCGTTTGCAGCTTGTCCTGTCTAGTCTGATTGGTCCCGAGCAGACTTGTGCTGTGAAGGGCAGGACTATTCAGGATAACCTGCATATGGTACGCTTGATCTTAGAACAAGTCGACGGTGAAGCCGCGCTGATCAATTTAGATCAGTCCAAGGCCTTCGATAAGGTTGACCATCGTTTTCTGGAGGCTGTCCTTTCGGCGGCCGGTTTCGGAGCCGACTTTCGCTCCTGGATCCGACTCTTGTATGCGACCCCCGGTGCGCTGGTGGAAGTGAATGGAGTAAGATCGAAGCCTTTCGTATTGTCTCGCTCTATTCGTCAGGGTTGTCCGCTCTCGCCTTTGCTGTACGTTCTTGCGTTGGAACCGTTCCTTCGCAAGTTAAAGGCGAATCCGGTCCTGCGTGGAATATCTCTGCCTGGGGCCACCACCTCAGCAAGGTATTCTGCCTATGCTGACGACGTTTCGGTTCTTGTGTCGAGCAGAGCCGAGATTGACGAAGTCAGCAAAGTGGTCAGTGGTTATGAGATGGTGACAGGGGCCAAGATCAATCGCGATAAGTCTGTGGGCTTGCGATTGGGTGCGTGGAAGGGAGTTTCTCTTCCCGGACCTTTCCTCTGGACGGATGGGCCGATCAAGATACTCGGCGTCTGGTTCGGTCCGGATCTCCAGTTGGAAATGAATTGGTCGGAGGTACGAGGGAAGGCCGAGATCGCGGTTGGTCTGTGGTCTCGGAGGAGGCTTTCCCTGAAGGGAAGGGCGGAAGTATGTGTTTCTCACATATATCCTATTCTCGTGTACCGACTCTCTGTACTTCCACTTCCGTTTACCGCACTAAGTTTATTAGTAAGGCTCTTGTTCTCTTTCTTGTGGAGAGGCAAGGCCGCTATGGTATCTCGCAAGATCTGTTGCCTTCATACCGCTGAGGGCGGCCTGGGAATGCCAAGCATTGAGATTCGTCAACATATGCTTCGCATTGCATTCCTGGACCGATTGTGTCGCGAACCGGACGAGGTGGGAGCCTTCTGGAAGGAAGATGCCCGGAAAAATTTCCCGTCCCTGAGAAGTGTGCACTCGTGCGAGGGGGAGGCCCGCCGTAGACCCCGAGCCGAAAGCTCCTTCTATCACGAATGTCGTCGCGCTCTGAAATGCCTCTTACGGGCGTCGGAAGGCCTCTCCAACGTCCAGGCGTTGTCTCGTAGGGCATTGTATCAAGTGTTAGTTCGGGGGTCCGTTCAAGATGCTCTGATTAGCGAGCTCGGTCTTACGAAGCAGCAGGCTCGCTCAATATGGCCTTGGGCGACAGGGTTGAAATGCCTCACTAACGACGAGGCATCACTCACCTGGCAGGTGATTCGTGGAGCCCTCTGGGTCGGCAAAAGACTTTGTGCAGCGGGCTTGGAGAATTCTCCAAACTGCCGCCGCTGTGTTGGGGAAGTCGAGACCATTGGTCACGCCTTCTTTCAGTGCAGAGTGGTAGTGCCGTTGTGCAAGTTTGTTGAAGGTCTCATGGTTCGCGTCTTGCGGAGAAAGACCTTTGTCCTGGATGTTGTTTCTGTTTGCAGCAATGTGGTACCGCAGATGTCGAGGGCTGAGAATTATGTGTTCTGTTGCTTACTAGGCGTTATGAGAGTCGTGATTTGGACGACGCGTCAGAAGGAATTCTATGGTGGCGAGAAGTTTGCTTCTTCCGAACTGATCTTGTTCTTTAGGCATCTGCTTAAAGTCAAGATTAGGACGGAAAGGCGGCGACTCACATCATCTGAATTTGGCGAAAGGTGGGTGACTCTTGCGCGTTTGTGCCGTGTGAAAGGGGCTGACCTTGAGTGGCATTTTGATGCCGGTTAGGCATAGGATATTGTTTTCCTGGGTTGAACTTGGGCAACCCATCCATGCTTAGGCTAGATTAGGGTATTTGGTGTTTTATTTTTAGTTTCTTAGGATTATGTAAACTTAGCTAAGGTATGTTTGCTCATTGGCCCCTTTTTTTCTGTCCCCTTTTCTTTTCCTTTAGTTTAACTCCCCATCCCTCCCCTCTTTAGGTGCTCAGTGATTTCAGTTCTCTGGATGATGCGGGACGCCTTTCGTTTTCGTGTGTGTGATCCTTTTCGTATGTTTGTGTGTGAATCAGTGCGTGTTTGTGCGAGTGGTTGGGATGGATAAATGTGTATTTTATATTGTCAAAGTCCCGTGTCGATTTCGCCCAGTTAATTGATTTTACTGGCACATTTAGGATTTGTCGGGGGGTTTTTAATTACTAACATGATTTTGTTTAGTTTTCTTGTACATATTTGTATTCATATTGTATATTTTCATTGGGGATTATTTTATTTAATTTTTATGCCCGCCCCCCCAACAGACTTTATTGTACATATGGGGTTATTTAGGATTTTCATAGAGACAATGAGGTATTTTGGTGGTTGTAGAACGAATGGTATGTATGAATGTGGTGTTTTGGTGAAAGGAATATTGTTTTGTATGCTTGGGTCAGTGCGTGCGACTAGCTAAGTTTATTTTAAGACAAGCGATGACCTTCCTTTCCCAATCCCCATTTTTGGCTTTGTGCCACATTTACCGTGTTTTGTATACGGTAATAAATATTATCACGAGATCCAACTAGAGACTCTGATCGACCGCGACTAGTCAACACATTCTCCAGGAACGTCTTCCCAGAAATATACAGAAATACTATATGTACTTATTGTGTACACTTTCTTGTTATAATACATTCTTGTTCTAAGTACATTTTGTGTTGCATTATTATTCCATGCATTAGGCGAGATTCAACAATGAGTCAAGACTCAACAATGAGTCACATAATCAAGCTAATAATCTGAACCTTGACGAACAGAACACAAAGCGGAATTAGACCGGAAATCTGACAAGAAGTGTGCGTTTTTGTCAAAGACATCGAAAAAATGGTATATTTAGATTAGAATATTTACGACGGGATCAAGTGCAGAATTTCCATAGATTATTTGGTAATGTATAGTACAAGGATCTGTTTGAACAACTAGGCAAACTTGATTTATCTATTTAGGAAAGATGATGCAATACTTCAAAATTTATATAAATATAAAGGATAGAAATGAATTTATTACACAAAAATAGAAATGGTTGTAAGATAAAAATGTGTCTTTTCGCCAAATTTAATCAGCCTTTACAGTGAGACTATCCTAAGGGAAACTGGAGTTGTTACCATTATGTACTATCACTGCGCACGATCTGAACAATATAAGATGTACAGATGACTTTGTTTGGCCTGCAATAAAAGAAAGAGGACTACAGAATAACCCAAGCAATGTAGCAGGAAAGCGGGAAGAAAGGACTATCAACTGTAAGAAAACAATTTATGGTTGACAGAAAATGAAAAAGGCTACAAATTTGAGATGTCAAAATCATGAAAGTATGGAAATTTAATACTCTGGGATGACGAAAAATGGGACAAACATTCGGAGACACATTGCAATAACAAAAAAATATCATCCAAACACTCAAAGTATTAAGGAACAGGAAAATTTCGTTAGAAAGAAACAAAAGAGTTCCTAACCCCTATATAATATCAATCCATCTAAAATAGCAGTGAATGATGGGCTATTTCCTCACAGATGATGATAAAAGATATATGACTCTGCAGAAGGATGCTGAGAATATGATGGTCGAAACATTTAGGCAACGAAGAGGTTTTGAAAAAATTGAAACGAAAAGGAAAGAAAATGATGCTGACAATTCTGTGTCACGTAATGAGGAGAACGGCTTGGATAATTTGACACCCATACGACATAATGTAGACAAGAAGAACACAGGCAATCAGCGATTAACGTACCTAACGACCTTGAATAAATGGATCGTGAAGGGGAGGAAGAGGAGGTATAGTAAAAAGATGAAGATGAAGCTCAGTCACGAAGGATTGGAAATTGTTAAGTGTGATTATCGCTCAAATCCTGAAGGGATACGCTACATAGAATAATAATAATAATAATAATAATAATAATAATAATAATAATAATAACAATAATAATAATAATAATAATAATAATAATAATTCCTGTTGTAGTTGGAGCCCTTGGACTGGTTGTAAAAGATTCCAGTAGGCTGATTGAAGGGATCCCTGGAAGTCCATGCCTCAAAGAGATACAAAAAATTGTTCTGACAAGTACAGCCCACACTTTAAGAAGGACTTTATCTATGTAATTATTTTTTATTTTATTTTTTTATTTTTATTTTTTGCAGTGGAAAGTGTCATGATGCCATTTCTAACCTTAGGTCCCTGGGCGGAACCTGGAAAGAAATGTGTAAACGCCAGATATCAAAGGAAATAAAAAAAATAATAATAATACTTAAAATCAGAAGGAGGCAGTTGAAATTTCATGGGTACCTAATAAGGAAAGTGGGCCTGGATAATTTAACATTCACACGATATTGAAAGCTGGAGGCTACTACGATTAACTCTACCTACCGCGTGTGCGAGTGAATGATAGAGCGAAGACAATGAGTGATAGTAAAGATTCAAACGTTACAATCACAATCTTGATGGACACGATATACAAAAGTGATTTATTTAGAAATGTAGAATATATTAATGAAATATATTTTTCTGTAGTTTATATTCTGTGAACAGATTTCTATTTTTGCACTTAGTCTTTTCAGAAAATAAATCCGTTGAATCTGCGAATCAAATTATCATCAATATTTGAAAATACGTTTAGATGATATAAAATGAAATTCAGGAGATATATTGTTTATAGAAGTAAAAAATATATCCTGAAAATTTTACGCACATATATTGGTTAGTACCATATTTTGTGTGAACACTGACTTGAATATCTTTTCAACATTTAAATGGATCTGATTCCTAAAACTCAAGTAAACAGCAACCTTTAGGGAATAGAGTTGGGTTTATTATAAATCAAGTGAGGAGAGTAACATATTTTTTTTCTAAAAGATTTCTATTTACGATTTTTAAACTTTACCAAAACATAAGCAAAACGAAAGACGGAAGCTATAATATACAACATTTTGTAATAAGAACAAAGAAAATGAAAAACATGGAAGAAATCAATAAATACTGACTCAAATCATATAAAAGTGTTTCTAAATACAGTTTTTAATGATAGGTACTACGATTATATGTATAACCTTTACACGGAAGAAATAAAAAGAAAACTATTCTTATTGAATTTAGTGAAGGTAAAGAACATGAAACATAATTATGCTTGATTCGATATTGCCTTCGAAAAGAAACTCACTGACACATCTTTATTAAATGATTCTTTCATAGCAAACCTCATTTATGGAAACACAACATTTGGAGTTCTTGGAATTAAGAAAGTTTAATTCACAGTCATTCCAGACTTTTCCAAATTATATATCACTAGCAGAGACTACCCGGCGTTGCCCGGGTGACAAATATGTTGAACATACCCAGCAATACTACTTCTTTAATCTGTTACCAACTGCCAGTATGTGAAGCAGAGGTTGAATTTTAGGAGGCAAATATTTGGTAGGTTTTGGTTGTTAAGCCGACCAAACCGTTTTTCTTGGAGGAACAGTAAAAACCATCAGTAAGCAATTGTCATCATGGACTCATTTTTAAATAGCATATGGGATTACTGCAAGTCCCTTGAATACTCGATGTTTGATGTTTTGTCTCCTTGTGCTAAGATGTAGAGACATTCTACCGATCCTACCCTAGAGCATCCTACATAAAACTGCCCTTGGCTAAAGCGAGGTGAACTTAGGTTGAGACCAAAAACCGCTAGTGATTACCCTTTAGACTTATTAAGAGTGATGCCGAATCACACTCTTAATGAGAATTGAAGCTTTTTAAATTCATTTGTATAATCTGATAAAATAAGAGGTATTCTAGGAATGAAAGTTAGTTCTCCTTTTGCTCTAGCAGTTAGTATGACAGCTTCTGTGACATGGGGTTGTAAGTGTTTGACACAGATTCTTGTTCCATTACATAATCTTGGAGCATCAAGATTCCGGAGCAACGTACTAGGGCATCCAACTTTTAGGCTTATGTTGTGTGTTAAGGAAGTTAAAAATGGTGTAGGGTATTGCAAAGCCTGTTCATAATCGAAAGTTGAATCCACAGAATAGAAAGTTTGTTGATTGATAACAAGCACCAAATCATTTTTAGATGTTGGAATAGATCGCTCAGTTAGCCATTCATAATTCATATAGTTTTCTACTATATTTGGGTACACCTTGTTCTTCAGTTCTTCAATTGAAGAAACAACTGAGGCCAATCCTGGAGGGATTACAATTTTGTCATGGTCACTCTTAGCAAACTTGCCATATCCTATTCTCAGTAGTAGAGATGTAAATTCAGCAGTCATTGGGTTTCTGTTAAGATAAGCTCTCATGTTAGTATTTAACGTTACTGTTTGATGTCCTTCCACAAATATGATAATATAATGCAAGTGTTGAGTTCGTTAGCGGGGTTTCCACGTGGAACAACAGGAAATTCTTGTTGGAAGTCACCTGATAATAAAAGCGTAATGCCACCCATCAATACATCACGTCTCTTGAGACCACGCAATATTTTATTTAGAGGTTCAAAATGATTTTTTTATGTGCCACTAGAAGCCATACTCAGCTAGTCGATCAGAAAAAAGCGTTCAATTAGAATGGAGCAAAAACAGTATCATGTTTAGATGTAAAAGAGTCTATCTTCAATTACTTTAAAGTACTTTCATTAAAAAACATTTTGAATTAATGCAGTTACTGACATAACAGAAGTAGTCTGCATTTATTCAATCGAAGTTAGCCGAGGACATGAAGGGTTAAAACAGGCAACATGGAGATGCATTTCAGACCACAATTATTTTCTAGATTTTGAAATTCCAGTTTGTCAGTGTGCTACCAGGCATGTAAAAGAGGATACTTTTATAAAGCAATTGTTAAGTTTGATGAAAATTGTTTGAAATATCAACGAAAAATAAGAAAGAAACCAGTAAAAATCGCCATTTTCGCTATTAACGCGAGTCTTTCACTATATGGGTAAACTCATTTATCAAGTTAAATGACTGTTAAACAATCAACTTATTGTTGGCTACAATTGACTAAAGTTTGAAAATTGAGGGAGCTTTTTGTTGAAAATTTGTGGTGAAATCGATTTGTGTTGAAATCAATTTTTCGTTTTTTCGCTAAACGCACTGGCGTAGAAATAAAAAATGTCGTATCGTTGAACTTGTCATGATGTAAATAACCTACATACCGAGTTTAAAGGAAGTGGGAAGAAAAAAGTTGAATTTATCGACTTTTCATCGGCCATATCGATTATTGATTTTTCAAAATAATATCGATTTTTTATTCTAAGAAGCTGTCTCTTACATTGTACAAAGTATGTGCCAAGTTCGGTCAAAACCGGTTGGATGGATCTCGAGTGAAAAGGTATCACACAGACAGACACACACATAGACCCAGAGACATACTCTGTTTATATATATATATATATATATATATATATATATATATATATATATATATATATATATATATATATATATATATTGAATTATCAACCTGTTGCAGATACTGAAATCTTCTCCATAAAGTTGTAATGCATTGACAGCACTAACATATATATTCAGGTCTTAATTATATTTCTTTCCGCTAATCTACGCCGTTCCAGAATTTTCATTTACTGATGCTGTTATATCTTTTTGCTAGAGACGCACACATATCTTGGTTTAGAAAAAAACATACGATAGAGACTAATAATCATTATTCGGAATAATATCTTTTTAGCTTTCCGAGTATCATTATTTGGCTTTACATAAGAAATAAAAACATACTTTTTTAGTACAAAACCTATTTCTTACATAGCTTATGGTTGTATTATGAACGTGGGTAAAAACTTGATTTGCTAAGTAAAACATAACAAAATGTAAAGTTCTGTTAGCGACAATTTAAAAAAAAAAGATTGTGGTCTAGCTTGTTCATATGGCAACGAATCAAGTTATCGCGTGAACATTGCTGTGTGACATTTTCATTATACAGGAAAAATATTTATTGTACTTTCAGACGCTGCTTAAATTTGAATTAGTTATTCATAGTAATAAGTTTGGTCATAATTCGACTTGAATAATTCAGTTTTAATTAAAAGTGAAAGAAATTTATTATAGCTAAAATGTATTGAAAATAGATTAAATTCGGAATTGCCCTCCAAAATTTATTTAAGTTCAGAATACATTTACGTCCCAAATTATTCAATTTATCTTCTAACAAAACTGTTGCTATTACAATGTGGAATCGCTAAAACAAAAAGGATGAAAACAACAACGGGGCCAGAAAACTGAATGAGATCGGCTAAATACATCAGACGTTAAACATTTAACATTGCGTACCCGTATCTTCGGTGCTTTCTCAATGTAAAATTATAACTCCCCCTACATATCCCTCTAAGAATAATATTATTTAATTTAGTATTTTTTAAGAACCAAATATCCAACAACATTTCCCATTTAGTCATTCAATTTCACTCTATTTGAATGTGAAAAGACTATGAAGAAAACGAATGTATCAATAATAATGTTTCTCAGACATAATGCTTATGAAAATTCCTAATCATAGGCAATACCTATTTGCTTATTTGCAGTGAATTTCATGAATACAGTTATGCAAAACGTTTATATAGAAACAAATTATAAGGAATTTCATTATTATCTGCAACGCTTTTGGTAGAAACATTATTAACAATGAATATGCAGAGAATGATTTTTACACAATAAAACTTATTTCTGGGAGATATTTTCCTCTTACCATTGCACGGTGTTTCGTGGTTTTTCATCGTGGAACAAACTTTCAGCACCAGGAGACATCGCGAATGGCATGATTTATTTATGTTAGACTTGTAATGAAAGTTTAACTACTTTGCAAGCTCCAAAAACACAATAACACCGTGACTGAGCAATTGCCGTTTTACAAAATGCCATGCTGAATCTATAGCCCTATGCGTAATCCTTTAAATCATATCGATCGTCCGCCTGGAAATGCTGGAAGCATGGATCATTTGACCGCCAGTATTCCAGTGTCCAATGGCAATGATCTTTAACCTAGGCGAGCTGTAGACATCTAATCTGCGATGTGAGTTATCTTTGCCGATAACCTCCGAAACCAGATAGAATGCAATGTGCCATGTTTAGTGTGTTAACTGATGGTCTGGGTGACATTCAACATTTCACGGAGATGTGATTTGATGCACTGTAGCCCTTCGTTAGATAGTTATAATCATTTTGAATCTCCAACAGTCTCATTTATTATAAAACTGTAGAGTATTGCACGCGTGTCTACCCTTACTTTGGAATTAGCTTATGCTTTTCATATGCTTGTCTGTTGTCCAAGAAAACCTAGGCCAGCTGCCACCTCAGAGATAGTGCTCCATATTTTTTGCCCACCAATCATTCTATAGATCAACGATGTAAAATTGTTCACTCTCATCAATTAGGCCAAGCGATAATAGAAGAAAATATACCCCATATTGTGTACATATAATTTAGTAGCATTTCAAATTAACCGCTTGTAGACAAGAAATGAATAAATAACTGATATGTAATATTATTCCTTCTAAAATGTAAATGTAAATGGCGCAGCCACTCGTATCTGAGGATGTCAGACTCCTAGGGCGGGTAGCTAATCCCCATTTCAGACGCCTTCTCAGGCACATTTGTGTTTGTTCAACCCCCACAGAGCCCACTTATGGCTTATATTGCAACTATGCGGAGCGGACCTTAGTTATAGTTTCTGGGAGATATAATATGATCAACAGTTCGAACAAGGTTAGCACGACCAAACTCTCGGTCATGATGACGTATGACCCGAGCTAGCACAACCACCGACGGATCCCAAAGCTTGGGTTAACCCGTGGCATGTTTTCGAAGCATTTTCCAAAGGTGCCGCCCCCTGGTATCGCCTTCCTGACAAATCGACCATGGTGATATTCTAACTCGGGTCTCATGGCCAGAAAGCGAACGTTCTAACCATTCGGATATGTTCCCATGTATTATTACCTTTATATGCTTATAAATGCTGGGCAAAGTCCTCACACAAAAAATGAGGAGACTTAAGTCAAAAGAGATGCATTTTTTCCGAATAAATGCTAAGACTCCTATAGATTGAGAAAATTGGGAAAATGTACACTTATAAATAGAATATGAAAAAAAATACAAGTTGAAATCATAAGGACATAATGAGGAAGAAGGCTTGGAAACGTTGACACGCATTGGATATATTTCAAATAATAAGGGCAGAGTAATCTATCTAACGAGTCAATGGTTGGCAGAACAGAGAATGCTGGTGGTATTAAAAAGACATTGCTCCGAATTAATAAAAGAGAAGATGCTGTGGAGATCTCTGATCACCCACGTCCAGAAAGGACACAGCACATAGAAGACGATGTCAGCATGTACAAATTCATCAGGTAGCTAGATATCAACCAAAGATTCATATCTATCTATTCGGTTCTTACCATATTTATCGCTAGATCTCCCAATTACAAAAGTAAAACTTTTGTACATTTTGTGATTAAAATAAGCAAAACAATCAAGACATTGACACAGTTTTCAAAAAGGAACATAAAACTAAAACTATGTCCTCGTTATTATGTTTTATTTTACATTATTTTTGCGCATGGAAAAGTTATGTATTCACGTCTTTATGAAAATAATTGGGAAACTAATTAAATATGCCTAATACAGATATACTTAAACAATTCCATTTCAGATAGCCACATATTTATTGATTCTTTATTCTATGTTTTCTGCGGCAGTTCTTTTCTAATTATATTTGTATGAAAAACGCTTCATCTCATCATATCACTATAGAAAAATTTGTACACCCATATTTACATATAACAATGATAGTCACCATATACCTATTCCAGTATGATAATCTCTTCATAGATTTTCCTCGGTATATTAATTTGTATATATCTACCTATACATAAGTGTTCAATTTGTGTTACAAAACTCGTATATTTTCCTCTGTCTTAGTAATAATTATGTCGTATGTGAAAGTCATTTGATTATATATATATATATATATATATATATATATATATATATATATATATATATATATATATATATATATATATATATATATATATCCTACGATAATGGATGGCACAACAGATTCTGTAGTGGTAATAAAAAGACAGATTCGCCGTTGGTAGTAAAACGACAAATATTGCTCCGAGCTAAAAATGAGACGATGTTGTGGAAATCCTTGATCACCCACTTCCTGAATCGACACGGAACATAGAAGACGATATCCACAAAGATGATCCTCGGCCTAAAGATTGCATTCAATCATGTAACCGACGGTGGAGGCTCGGTGTTGACCTCATTGTCCACTTATATAGTGACTTTCCAAGCCTAGCTTTGATGGGCACAAGAGCGAAAGTATGGGGCAGCCAGTGAGGATCGAACGCACTACTCAGTCGTAATTGTTATAGCGAGACAAGTTTGCCAATTATTACACTGGCTCAAGGTGTCGCAGTCCCCGCAAATCGAGAGACAATTGCACAAAATTACAAATACAATTTAGCATCCGTTGTCCACTTAGACATACAAGAATCTTCACAAACCAACATACACATAGAATTATCCACGGTTTTCATACATGTGACAAGTCTCTGACCAATGAAAACTGACATGAACAAATGAAAATACCAGTATTTTCTGTCCATTTGTCTGTTTTCTCTCAATCCCTGACGAAGCGTTAATAAAACATAAACATTTTAGATTGATATACGTTTCCTATTTGTTCTTTTATTTTATCATCCTGTAAGATTCCGATCCATATAGATTATAATAAAAAGAAAATACAATATGATATATAAGCCAGTGTTTTTACTGATATTTTTATTTTTACAAAACAGAGCTCAATATAAATTTACAGCGCATAAATATTATAAATTAACTGATATAAAATATGGTTTCTTCGCTACACAGGAATTACCATGTTTCAAAAGCCGAAGCTAAAAACTTCAAATTTAATTATATAATTAAATTAAAAGCATTATTTCTGTTTCATCTTCAAGCGAATTTTACAATAACTTATTTTTAAATTTACAGAGATTTAAACGCACATACAATTCATAATTTTTTGTTTCCAAGGATACAGAGTAATCCAATCATTTAGACAGGGGCGGTAGCATGTTCATTTTTATTAATTATTATATTATCAATTATGAGTTACGTTCGAAAAAGAGGTTAAGTCTAGGGATGGTAGGGGTGCATTTTTCAACGAATTTTGACATCCGTTCAACGCATGTCGTCTGTTTTATTTTTATCTTTAACAAAAAATTTCGGCATTTTTTTTCATTAAATTAGTAGTATACTTTAAGATTCTTTCTAAAAGGGGTGTTTGGGCTAGAATACGTGATATTGAACTACAACTATAAAATATTATTTTTACTCTTAATTACTAGTAGACTATATTTTTTAAATCAAATAAATGTAATAGAATCAATTAAATTATTTTAAAATTATTATTACATATCAAAGATATGTATGTATATTACCAGCTCCTTTTTTAATTTTTTAATTTTATTTTTTTAAATATTATTTAATGAAAATTTTTGAATGTGACGGCAAAGAATAGCTATTTCATTTCTTTGATTCAGTAAATTTTTATTTTTTATAAACTTAGTAATATATAGTTTTTCATGTATGCACAAAGGACATGGGTCATTTAATGACCTACATATTCTAGCTTTTCTTATTAATTTCCATTTTACTGTAGGTGTTTTATTGGATTCTTTTAAGTGCCAGAAATATTTTGAAAGCGATGTCTGATTTCTGTACTTATTTATCCTAAATGAAGTTTCAAGTTGCTTGAACCTCTTTTTGAAATGGCTTGTACAACCTATATAGATATTTATGTTTTCGGGATTCTCAATAGATTTGATATTGCATTGGTATACTAATGATTCCGTGATTTATTTTGTAGAGGACAGTTATGAGGATTTTTACGGTTACATAATTTTTGTTTATCTTCATCTCTTTTTATTTTTATATTGTCTAAATTTCTTTGGTTTTGGTCTAAGTGTTTGTTCAAGATATTAGCATTATGTTTCTTAATAATTTTCTCTGACATTTTAGTACAGCTGTACCGGACGACATGCGTTGAACGGACGTCAAAATTCGTTGAAAAATGCACTCCTACCATCCCTAGACTTAACCTCTTTTTCGAATGTAACTCATAATTGATACAATAATAATTAATAAAAATCAACACGCTACCGCCCCTGTCTAAATGATTGGATTTCTCTGTATTCTTGGAAACA
>OZ038486.1:110879752-110924752 GCA_964036315.1 Acanthosepion esculentum | reverse complement strand
AATTATTTTTGCCTTTTTTGTTTTTCAGAAAATTGTAGTAAACATAATATTTTGAATATGTTACAACCCACTTTCATGAAATTTCGAATAATTAAATTCGCCTCAGAAATCTTTTTATGGTTGCTTCTAAATGACATTATCGTTAAAAGATCACGTTTTTAAGGGTTGTCTTGCCCTTATTTGGAAAACCCAGTCACATTTTTGGGACTGCAATTCTTTCATTTCATTTCCGTGTTTCATCGTGTCTCAACAGGTATTGAAAATTTGTTGATCAGTGAAAAGCATTGAATATATATTCATGTACGTGTTCAAGGGACATAACTGTGATTCTGTTAAAGTAAGAGACAACCCAGCGGCAGATCGTGAGCAGAATCAAGCTCACAATGGAATTGCTAATTATCTTGCTTGCCAATTTGTTTCTCCTCCGGAAGCTATGTGGAGACTGTCATGGTTCAAGCTACATGAGACATCTCAAACAGACTTGCTGTACATCTTGAAGACCAGTAAAGATTTTAATTTCACAGAGGCAATGCCCAGCAAGATTCTCAGGTACAGAGGGATAGTTGCACTACCCTCACTGTATGGTTTAAACTAAATGATGATACACGTAACCACATATACCCTGACATTCCGCCACATTATGTGTTTCATAAGCGCAATAGAATATGGGTACCAAGGTAAAGGAATACTAATGTCATCAGTATAATGTATACAATGAGCCCTAGTGACAAAGGAAAATTATACTTGCAAATGTTGTTGCTACATGCTTCAGGCGCCGCTAGCTTCCACTGTAGAATGAGAAATCTTGCAAACATTTATGGTCTTCTTTCAAACGAGAACATATATTGGAAGAAGATGCCTTTACAGATGCGTGTTATGTGTGCTGCCCTGTACACGTATATGGACTCTGCAATTGCTCTTTATCTATGGCCGAATCGCAAGGAATCCATAACTGAAGATTTCTTGCACCAAGAAAACATGCAAACCACGCAGAAAATATGGCAATACACTCAACTGATTCAATTCAGATAGAGAATGGCATTATTCTATTTTAATAATTGGGCTGCTTGAACCTATTGGAGCACTGCAGCTTAATCATCATGAAGACATCGATCAGCCAGGCATTGAAACAATTACTGATGAAGAGAGACTGATTGCTAATGCTGTGAATTTGTAGATAAGAAGAGGTGAGGTGAGGTGCCCAAACGCTTCTGTTTCTATGTAGATGCACCAGGAGGTTGTGGTAAAACTGATATGTTTAATACCTTAATTTCTGCAAACTGCAACGTGTGCCGTGGTTTTTGAACAGGCATTTCCTCTACACTACTGTCCAGTGGAAAAACTATCCAGAGTTTTTTTTCAAAATGCCTGTCTCACTTAAGGAGCCCAGCGTTTGTAATGTACCAGCTACCCCAGACCATGCACATTATTTACGAAACTTGTATTTGATCATCTTGGATAATGCTTCTATGATCATTATCTTGGTTCTTCATGCTATTGATAAAGCCTTGGGAGATATCACTCGCATTGCCGATGGTTTTGGTGGTAAAATTGTGCTCTTGAGGGGGGAGACTACCCATATTGCTAAGAGGAACTTGTGAAGCAACCATTGAGATCTGTACTAATAATCCTTGACTATGGCTGATTTTCATCCAATACAGATTAATCCAAAACATCAGGACAACAGTAGATCAAAGGGAATTTGCAGCATGGTTCTTGCATCTTGAACATGGAACATCAGCATCTTCACAAGATCCTAGTTGACAGTTCTCTGGTGGATGATATATTTAACAATACATCTGAGAGAGAGAGAACGAACAGAGTAATTAATTTAACCAAAGAATTCAGACTGCCTCCTGACCAATGAAGAAGTTTTGAGACCAGGGGACTACTGCACCTATTATAGTACAGATAAATTTTCAAGTGGGTAGTGCACAGCCTCAGCAGGAGGCTGAGCACTAACCACTTGAAATTGTAAAATCAGTAATGACTTCTCATGAATTGAGTTTAAATCCCGGCTCAATAGTAATGCTTCTTCGTAACATTTCTATCCAGAATGGACTCTGCAATGATACAAGACTGGAAGTGGTCGTCATGCATCAGCATTCAACTGAAGCTTCCTTGATTAGCTGCAAATTTGTCCTCATCCCCAGAATAAAGCTGGCTCCAATCGAAGATAACTTGCCATTTACCTTGGAGAGAACTCAGTTTCCTGTCCGTTTGTCATATACCATGACTATTAAAAGTCGCAGGGGCAGACATTTGAGAAGGTAGGATTATTCTTATCTCAGCCAGTCTTCAGTCACGGGCAAGACTAAAGTTTGGCTGAGGTAAGAACAATCCATTCTTGCTTGACTTCTTTTATTCGAAATTCGTTCAAATTTCACATAGTTCAAATATTGTCTGCCATAGCTGTTATTTTTATTGCAGAAAAACGGGTTCTTTGAAGTTCTTAGCTCTACTCATTTCCCAAATCCTAACCAAATGACCAAAACATCAAATTTATATTCGTAATAGATTCTTGATTGTCAAGAGAAATTTCTAGAAACTTATCTGGTCGTAATTAACTGACTCGTCAGAATGAGCAGAAAAGGACGTAACTTAATGACTGTACAGGCTCGCTGGGAACAACACTTATCACAAACAAGAATATTGTTCCTGCTCAAACCAATTTTACACAGTCTAACTGTGCTTAGGTTGATTGTAGGCCCTCTGTAATTGGGTCACCAAGCTACACAGTTGAATTTAATAACATACCCATTGCTTAGCATGCACTGTCATGCCAAACACGATTTTGCCAAATTTCTTTTCAGATGCTATTAATGAAAAATAATTTGTGACAGGAACGGCCATCCTCTATTGACAATGCGTAGACGAACATAATTAAATACGAGGGAAAATGCTCAATCTTTTGTTATATATAATATGTTATATAACATAATTATATAATATATTTATATAATAATATGTTATAATTTTTATTTATTTTTATATTTTTGAATAGTTCTGTTAGGCTATTTTCCTTGAAGAAATTGTGTCTTCAAATCAAGATCTATGCATTCAATTATAAACTATTCTACTGTATATTGGGTTTGGCATGTAGGGCATCATGGTGCTTCTTCTTGTTTCAGTAAGAAGGAACACTTAATTTTAGTGAGACATATTCGCAGTCGTAGTGTAGTAACTTCTCCCCTTCAAGATTTTCCATAATAGCAAGATTTTTCTCTGAAGTTTGGTAAAATAAGTAGAGAAACATTATTAATGAGAAAAGAAGCATAAAAGAGAAGAACAGGTATTAAAAAGATAGAAGATGAGAATTGGCATTGAATTTAAGCAAGTAAATGGAAGAGAGATGCACAAACGAAATATACGAGAAATTCTAATGAATCTTGAATCCACTACTAAAAAATCCCCTGAGGCTTCCTTGAGTTTAATATGGCATGAGTCCATAATATCAAGAACATGTGCGCGCATAATGATATCGCATGGACATTTAAGATATTAAAACTCTAATGGATTAAGTTTTATTTGATTATTTGCGATTATGTGTGAGAATACAATTTTAGTATTTACATTGCGTTTTCAAATCAAATATGATCCTAAATATATATTGCTACGAGGACGATGCTAAAGAATCTCTCTGATCAAAATGCTATTGATATTATTTCATTATATACTTGCTATTTTGTAAGATAAATATAACCAAAAATGATCTTCGGTCAGATTATTATTAGCATGTATCTAGTTCCGTAGGATTGGCATCCTTAAATATAATATGCCATATATATATATATATATATATATATATATATATATATATATATATATATATATATATATATGTGTGTGTGTGTGTGTGTGTGTGTGTGTGTGTGTGTGTGTGTGTGTGATTTTTTTGTGTGACAAAGGCAGTGTGGAAAAGTTTAACATCAAATGTGCAGAAAACATGTCTCCATTCACGTGCAAACGCAAAAACTACCACGCTGACGAACTACAAAGCAAATCCTTTCTTTCCCTCTCTCTGCGAACTACGATCAAAGCGAAAGCAGTGATGGAAAGTAGCAACGAAAATAAACAGATACACAACTGCAAAGAAAGAAAGAATGAAAGAAAGAAAGAGAGAGAGATGGAGGGTAGAAATTTCACTATCACTAGTGTTGCTGTTTTAATTTCTCACCAAATTTGACTCTTCAGAACACCTAAGGTGTTTCACAAAAGCACGCGCACAAAAAGCTATTCTTGCCTGTGTTTATCGCACGCATGCACGGGCGGACACACACACAATGAGAATAAAATACTGATATCTTTCCTGTGGTGTTTATAAACAATATTGTATTATTGTACACTGTTCAATTATTAGCGTTAACGATGAAATATTTTCAACCAAAAAATTGTACTTGGATTTATTTATAATGCGTTCCTTCCTCCCGCCAATTTTGACGGCACGGGTACACTAGTTAAATTATAATAACTTCATACTTAAATACACCAAACATAAAATTATAATTGGTTTTTGCAACTGTTTAACTAAGGATTTTAAATAAAAAAATTGAAAATAATATTTGAATGATTTTAAATTTTTCTTAAGGAAGATATTTTAATTAATCTAATCGATAAGTAATGGTAGCAATTTAAAATATATTGAAAATTTGAATAAAATATTTTAACCTAATAATTTTGGCACCATGCCATTCAGAACGCATTAATTTAATTTTAATTAAAATAGGTTTTCAAATTTACTGATTTCGATAGTACAAATATCAAATTCTTTGCCGATATGTTTTAATGAACCTTGAAGCAATCTTTCAGCTTCAGTGCCCTTCTTTGTCGGAGATTAGTGTGTTTTAAGTGAGACCAGAAAAGGTGTCATAAGTTTCGTTTTTGAAATAAGCTTTTGTGAACCGCTTTTCAGATTGATCTCACATAGAAGAGATAACGATAAAGCGACATTTCATAAATGATCATAACCAGCCTGATTATATTGAATCGATTGCTTGTTTGACGGCAAGAACAGTTGGTCCATTGTGTCGTGCCAGACAATTTTTCTTCGTATTCATAAAGCATTAGTTCTTCTGACAGGTAATTTTGATAATACCAAATTTAGTATTGTTTAAATAATTTGAAAAATTATCCTTTGGTAGCCCTGCTATTAAATATCATTTAATTTTATATTTTTGTTCAATTAATTTAGCGTTTATTAAAAACGATTTCGTTTGTTTTTAAATTACTATGAAGTTGGGACTACCTATACAATGCTTAATAGAGTTTGCGTAAGTGACATGAGTGCGAAGAACTAGTGGCAGGAGTTTGGACTGCTAAGATGTGTCAGGAAGGAAATGATGAAACGCAAAGGAAACCGAAACATACGAAATTTTTATCAACACAGAGGTTAGATTTCAAGAAAATGATTCGACCCACTACTGATTTATGGTGAATGTTTATATCTATAAAAGTTCGACGGCCCTAGCAAGAATTAACCTTTAGGGAGAATTACTTAGAATTCTAAATGTTTGAAAATTATTAATACTAATAGGTTATACGTATTTTATTGGATAAATACTCAACAAAAATGATACACTTTTTGTACAAAAATGATTACGTTTTCATACCTCTTCCTCTTCCTCCTCCTCGTCCTCCTCGTCCTCCTCCTCCTCCTCCTCATCATCATCATCATCATCATCATCATCATCATCAATCCCAGTGTTGTCTAATGTCAATGTGCGATTGGGCACCTGACTAGCTTTCAACATATATTCCGTTTGTGTGGTAATGTCTAAATCTCTGTGGATGATTTCCAATTCTACTAAGTAAAGGTTCAAGCATGTTCCTTTTGTCTGCCTCTTCTTCTTCTGCCTAAAGTGGAAACTTCCAGAATGGCAGTGGAGAGATTATTGATTTTTATGAGGTGTTTATGCTATTTCAAGTTTCTCTTCTTCACCGTGGGTATGTAGTTTTCAGAGGGATATATTTCTTGACTAATGGTGTTGTGCATTTCGTCATTTCTGATGCGGTCTACATAGGAGATGCCTAGAATAGTTCTGAAGTATCTCATTTCTAAAGCTTGGATTTCTTTGATAATGTCAAAGATTCACATGTATGGTGAAAGACTGAGAAGGTCAAATGCATACGACAGTCTGATCTCTGATTTAAAGCAGATGTTTTTGTCATTCGAGATGGCTCTTAGTGTTGTGACAGCCGCCATTTATTTTTCATTTTTTTTTTAACATTTTTTGCTACTTTTGAAATTATTTCTTCCCTGTTGCTCTCTTCACCGATAATCAAGCTAAAACATTTAAATTAGTTAACTACTTTATGTTCCGGACCGCGGACTTTTATTTCCGTTGACAGGGCTTTCTCATTATTACGCATGAGATTTTTGGCATTTAATTCCCATGCTATAACTGAAGGAAGTTTCATCAAAGTTATTCACAAGACTGACAAACAGCCATCTAAAGTATTTATTATATTGTCAAAAACATCCCTCTTCATATTCAATAATTATGTAGAAAATATTAATGTTCTTTCCAAAGTATGAGATTGAAAATGTTATGTTGTGGCTTTGTGCAATTATAATAAATTTATCTCTCTCTCTCACTTTCTCTCTCAATGTAGTCTTCTTTTAACGGCATATCAGCTCCTTATGGGTCTTTAATGTCGAAATTTAATTTTCTTGGGAGCATTAGCCATTCCTTTTACAAAAAAATATATTGCTGGTAATTTTTTTCAAAAATATATTGATGGTATTTGTTTTATATGAAAATGTATTACTGGTATTTTTACTATAAAAATGTATTTTTATACTTTAATACCGTTGTGGAGTTTCGGAGCAGCCTCATAAGATGGAATGATCTAAAAACATAAATAACACGCTCTCTTACTGAGACAGTGGAACTTGAACAGAACTGAGCAGTTAGTTCGCTGGCTGGCTCGGATCTGTCTTGAAGAACTCTCTGCTTTTGGGTAGAAATGAACCCAGACGAGTCTGTGCCGATGGACAGCCTCTTGGTTGAGGAGGTAGACAAACCCGGCCGCATGCATACCGAGTCTACGTGTTATTTTTGCCTGAGCCTACGGGTTCGGAACACTCCGCGTAAAAAGTCGGCCTTCAGCCACATCCCGCCTTGTGGGAATGACTTGAGTAAATAACGAAGTTGAACAGAACTACTTTTCGACCTCTCTGCCTCCGAGCAGAGAAGAACCCAGTCTCGTCTGGGGATGTAGACAGCCAGCCGGAACCGTGTATGGGGTGTTCTATAGGGGATTTTTGTTTGGGCGTACTCGCTCGGAATGCCCCTCGTAAAACCCGGCCTTGTGGAGAGGCTTCGGGTAAATATCGAAGTTGAACAGAACTGAGTAGGTAGTTCGCTGCCATAACTGGGGACACTAACAGGGGCTATCACACCGGCTCAGGGATCAACAGCAATTACAATATGGCTCTGCGCTCCTCCAAATCTCACGATTACAGGGTTCGGTGCCGCCTGTAGTTTATCATCATGCTCAAGATATTCAATCTGTAGTAAGTTCCGAGAAAGGAAGTGGGAATAACATTTTTGTACAGATTTTTGTGAAAACTAACTTATAGTGATTTCTTAAGCGTTGCATGAGCTGCTGTTAGAAAGTTTGTGCCATTTGAAAATTGTCCAATTCTTTACTTATCGTTTGGTGGTTGTTCTTTCAATAATCGTTGAGCAGTATTCTTTCTTCTCATGATTAAAAGTTAAAAGACAATGAAGAACCTGTAGAAATGTTAATGTCTCAAGTGGACTTAATGTATCGAAATCAATACAAATGTCGTCTGTTTGTTTGAAGTTTGATGCATTTCGAAAAAGCTTACTATTGTGCTTAAACGAACAGTATTGTGTGTAAACAGGTGAATCCTTTTGTTTTAAGGACTGAATCAGTCGATTGTCATTGCATTTGTACTGTTGAGAAGTATAACATCGATTTGTCAAGCAGAAGCTGTCTAATGTTATCTGATGAATTTGACGGCGAGAATTGTTCTTTTGTTATTATTTTTAGAGCTATTTTAATGTTAAATTGCGTGAGTGGAGTGTTTTTGAACAAATGCAATTTCACGGGAATAAAGAACACATTTGAATCCGAGAATTGTCGTCGGAAAATTAAAATTCCAATAGAAAAAAACAAAAAAAAACTATGATTACGAAACAGTAGGTTGTTGGGTCATTGAGTATTGTCGCATCAAGTTTATACCCTACTAATGAAGCTTGCAAATAATAATTTTCGTTTTCAAACTGGTGTTATCTTTCTTCAGTTCTTTTCGGCATTTATTCTTTCATATTGGAACTGATGAATTGAAAAAAATAAAAACATTTCAGCAGAAACTGTGAAGTGTTTGTATAATTGTAATTTTAAATTTTGATTTCTTTTAACAAAGCGATTAATGCTTCCTTGGAGGGAAAATACAAATCTAGTATGTACACCGCCGTGGAATTTTAGACGATGAAATTATCAGTATTTACGACTTCGTAACATTTGATAGAAAAGGAGTGATTGGAATGTTATAAGAATGTTGTAGATTGCAATGTCTTCAGTTTAAAAAGGTCGCAATCATCAGTTAGATTATTTGTTGGTGACGGTTTCATAATTCTCTGAATCATAAAGGGTGGGCAAATTTAATGTATTAGCGTAATTTACCATGTATAATACGCATTTTTCTAAAACAACTAATAAGCAAAATTAGGGATACATATTATGCACAGCTACAAAAATTTCTTTAAAAGATTGCCCTTTCATAGGCCGATTTCATTTGCGAAATGACTACTCACCACAAACATACGAAAATATGACTGTGACATCCGGCGATTGCTAACCCATAAAGATGTCAAATACAATCATATGTACCTAACAATACTTACAAATGTAAAATAAATTAATAATTATCATAAAATTAAATTAGAATAATTCTCTGTCCAAAAGCATTTTTAATAAGAGTAGGAAACGCTGGCCGTAATGAAATTGGAGAGGTACAATATATAGGGTTTGATTACCAAACAAAGCTACGTATTATGCGTGGGTAGAAGCTTTTTCCCACACTATCAGAACACTTTTAGGGGTGCCTATTATAGATTAAGGCGTATTATACATGTGAAAATACGGTAATTCTATTTAATTTGGAAATAATAATGCCCTATAAGAATATATTTCTTTCTGCAGATGTGTGAACATTAATAAACATGTAATAAAAAGAACCAAATTTATTTTTCTTAACTCACATAATCACTGATTAAACTTCAGTTTTACCAATTCTATCTTTTAACAATAAAATTAATTGAAAAAATGTCTAAAGTTTATTTGAAACAACATAAAAGGCAATATATATGGCCATTATATAATTTGCATGAAGCTTAATTTTCTTTATTATAATTTGGGTTTGTGGTCATGAGTAAGAACAAGAAGTAACAGAAGATAACCTCCTACTAAGATTTGTGAAAATCTACCCTTTACCATCATCAATAGAAACTGATTGAAAGCAGTCGTAATCAAAAATACGAAAAGTTGACGACATCACGGTTAAAAGTTAATTTCGATCCTTTTCAAATGGCTACTGAGATGTGAAATTGATTTGAAGTTTTACTGGGAATATTCCTCTCTTGAAAGCTATCAACAGTAGCAACAACTAAAATGGATAGCACATGTAACTCCAATAGTAAATATTGACATTATATTAACAGTCAACACTATTTCAAACAAAAGGTTAGGAAGGAAACCTCCATCAAGCCTGAAAGGATCGATAACAGATACTGAACTTGAAAAAAATATTTTCCTGAAAAAATATTTCAAGAAAAAAATTTTATGAATTTAAACATAATGCATGCAGTACTGGCTGCTCGGCCAATGAATTCCAAATATTTCCTCATAAGGAAACGGCTAATAGTACCATTACCAAATAACACCCCTCTTTCTTCTTCTTCTGCCATCCATTCGTATAAATTCGTTAAGTAGATTACTCGCTATTTCCCTGTTTCTCTTCCTTTCAATGTGTCCTGTTCGTTTTATTTCTTCATGCACTCTTTCCTCATTATATGTTCCAGAATTTGTATCTGTACCTTTCTATTTAGAAATACATCGGGATAATGCGCCTGGCTATATCATCAGTGATGTAATCTGGAGATCATGAGTGGTTGCGGCTCTCTCAACATCATACACTTTAACCCAATTGATACAGATGGTATCGATCAAATACCAGCCTCTGGCCACGTAACAAGCTATCCAACAACTGATTCGTGATTGCAAGTATCATTATACTTGTAGTTTTCATTTGCCCGAAAACATCCTTATTGCTGACATGTTCTGTCTACTGTATTCTTTACATTCTTCGGTAGAACTACATCTTTGTCACTTGACCAATCTTTGTTTTCCTCTCAAATAGGACGTCTTATTAAATATTGGCATCATTAATATTAACGATACCTGCATGTTATAATCATTTCAGAATCTCTGGCTCTGTGTAAACTTTGCCCATAATGAAAATGAACATTGATTTTTTTTTAATTTGAGGACATTTTTGTCAACAGACTATGTTAAATTTATGAAAAAAATTCTATTGATACTTTCTTTGTTTCTCTATCTGAATTTCCTATTCATTTGCAACTATTTTTCTCGTTAGAAAACTAAGAACAAATGTAATGGTTTGAAAATATAAAATTTCTAATTAATTTTTTTTTCTCTAATCGTCTTTATGCATAAAAAGGATTCAGCAAAATATCTCATTATGTTTCTCACGTAATATAATCTCGCACACATTTGCTGATGTAATGAGTTCGATCCGCAATTGTAAATTTCCTTTTTTTTACTTTGCTGTCTTATATAAAACTATAATCCTATAAGACTAACATTATCACCAGCTCTCTAGAGACCTAGAAAATATCAATTAAGAACAATCTAATAAACGATCGCAATATCAACCTACGAGGTTTGAAGTTGCTCCTAGTATTGTTTGTTCGATATTCACTGCATTTGTTATCGTAGGAATTCATGTAAGCATCAATCACAGTAAAGAACTATTACTTATATATTAAGTATCTTTCCGAACAAAAAATTCATGTCACATGACGTTTCGTTTTGTAAATAAAAGCAATACATATGAAGATTTCACGTTTTTTCTTTTTCTTTTTCTTACAGTAAGATTCACCCTGCATCAGGCCCGGGAGCCACCCGAGTTAGAGGGTCACGTTAAGGGGTAGTTTTATGGATATGAGGGGAAGATAACGGTTAAATCTGGACTTGAACATGTTAAGATTGTAGTGATCGGGGAAAACATCATTTTGGGAGTGTGTTTCCACAGGGTAGTTGTTGTGGGAAGAAACCGTTCGAGTGGAACTTACTTCACGATGATGGAATACGGAGGGAATGTAGATGGTTTGCTACTATGTAAGTGGCATACCACCAAGTCCACGCCGTGAAGGTTAGACCTGGCGGAACTAAGGAATGTACTTTGTCTAATCACTTTCCATGGAAGTCGCGATAGAGCAGTGAGAGGCTCGCCACTTCCCGCCTGTGAGAGAGAATTTGGAGGGAGGAAATTATTCTTCTCCAACAAGAACCTGGAGACGCTTTTGAACTCTATCAAGACTGGAAAGTGACGACCATCAGCCCCTGCCCAAATATGGCATCATTACTCCACTTCCGGCCTGTTCTAGTTCTTATAAAGGTAGAGGTTAGCATAAGGAGTCAGGTACTTACAGGAGCAGCACAGGAGTCATATTTTTTTATTTTTTGACTGAATGAATTCCGTGCGATTTTCGCAATTGCAAAACAAAATACCCGTGGAAATTCTGCTTTGCATCGTTACATATTTGATTTTAACAAACTTGGAACATTATTGCAACAACAATCATAATTATGAGCACAGGTCATTATCGAAAAGAGTAAGGGTAAAATAGTAACAGGGCAAGAATTGGCAAAGGTTTTACTCTATATTTATATATGATTATAGAAATTGATTTTACATTTAAGCTTCAAAATTTATTTTATGTGAAAAATTGAATATATACAAACTTACAAGGTGGCATCAAAAAGTTCTCGAACTTGTTATGTTTAAAAGAAAACTAATATATTTACATAAGTTTTAACATCATCATCTTCGAAATAGTCACTTTGCGCAAAAATACACCGGTCCCAGTGTTCCTGCCACTCTTGGAATTCGACCCGGAAGTCGTTTTCCATAAGCGAGTCGTGGATATTCTGCGATTCGCTCTGGATCTCGGCAATGGTGTTAAAACGGTGACCTTTTTGCTGCATTTTCAGCTAGGAGAAGAGATGGAATTCAGCAGGTGCTAAATCTGACGAACAGGGCAGGTGGCTTGGGGTTAGAAACTCACGAGTGTGGAGAGTTCGATGACAGGGTGCATTGTTGTCGTGTTGAATCCAGTTCTCGCACTCCATAGAGCCGGTAGCTTCCACCAAACGTCTTCCCTCAAACGCCCCGAAACGTTGCAGTAGAACTCTCGATCGACTGTCTGGTCCTGGCCGGTCCGGGGGGGGGGCGAATTCTCAGGACACAATCGCAAGCTATAGCATACACGTGACACAAAAACACAAATTTTGCGACTTACGAAGTGAATACAACGGTGTTATTCGGCACACTAGCACATTAAGGTTACTGCTAGATCACACAGCGCGCGCTACCGTGTGTTGCCATCTGTTGTTCCAACCTGGAAACTTTTGATACCATATCGTACATCCCTCTTGCATCATTAATTTCTTTGTCATTTCTTAGCATAAAATATTCTTTGTAATATTTCTCCTTTTCTTGTATCCAATACTATAACGCCAGATAAGTTTTCTGTTCATGCCTATTTCTCTGTTTTAATTATATTTTCTTTCTTTCTTTCTTCTTCTTATTAATTACGTCTTGTTTCTGTTAAAACATGTCTTATATGTTTCCACTCAATCAAAACGAAGTGGTTCATTATTTATATCAGGTAATGCCAGAGCGTAAATGGATGCGCAAAGGGAGGAAAACATAGAAATATAATCTTCATTGTGACTGCTGTGAAATAATATGTTGAGAACTAATTTCTTCAAGCTTTGTTACTAGCTTAATTAGATCCACGCTTCTGACCCTAATATTCTAGACCTGTCACTGATTGAGTTCAAATTCATAAATAAGTCTCTAGACTGTCTGATGTGAAGGATGTTTTTAAGTTAATCTCGCGAACCATTCCTGCCGGAGTAAATTGGAACCTCGTTGATTCATATATTCGATCTCCCAGCAGACAATTCTTAATTAATATTTTCAAGGGCACTAGAGAGGTGATGATAATGTCAGACCGATGGAATATTGTTAGTGAATTAGATCCCTTCTCTGTGTGTTCCTGTTATAAATTCTTACTAATTTAGCTAAGTATAGGAAGACAACCGCTTAAAGAATTTTTGTATTCCAAAGTGGTCATAAATCATATTAATCCTCTTAGATGCTGTTTGATTTCGATTATCAGAAGAAACTGTATTTCCAGCGTTCGTTGGCTGTACACCAATCTTGTGAAAGTATCAGGAATGGGAAATAGACGATGGCAAATATCTATTTTCGTAAGTAAATCTGGCTCCTTTTCAGTATACAGTTAACATTTTTCATGCGGTATATGTGAAGTTTAATGATTGATAATCAGATTAAAATAGGAAGATATATAAAAGACATTCAAGTGGTGTTTTTATGTATAGAGATCTCATGAATGTGGTTTATAACGTATATTTTATAAAAATAGAAACCTGACTATAATTGCAAATAATAAAATCGAAATTATACTTCAGCTATTATTTTCACTCTATCACTGTTCCGGTTTACTGACATAAATAAGTAAATTTAGAATATAGAATTATCCTTGAACTACGCCCAGTACCACGTTTCGCTGACACCTGAAGCAATTTGACAGTCATAGTGGTTGTTATGTGGCATTGGTTTTATATGCACCTATAGACACTTTTCCTCACAGTGTTGTTGATTATACCAAGATTGGTTTTAAGATGAAGCAGAAATACTATTCTAAATACTCTGCCTAATTTACGCCATATACTTTTTATTACTGCTTATAAAATAAAGAGTTTAGCAATTGCACACATTATTTCGTTTTTCTTTATAATAAGTGTGCAATTTCAAAGTATTGTAAACGCTTTCTTACACTGGTGGCTTAACGATATAGTATTTTTTCTTGTCATAAACACTTACAATCTTTATAAGCTAGTTAAAATTTTACAGTAAGAGTTAATAAAAAAGAGCGTTCAATTTTGTAATTTGATAAAAGAGCATACAAAAACAGGGAAGAGTGGCTTACCATAGAAAATCCAGAATAAAATTGTACTTACCTGAAAAAGAAATAAAAGAATCATATAAATAATGTATGTAATATTTTAACATACATACAGAGACACACACACTTGTTAGCTCTATCACTGATATTGAAAGCTTTCAAATAAGCAGCGCGCATATATATATATATATATATATATATATATATATATATGTGTAATTTGGCAGCAACTTTTCTTTCAAACATGTAGTGTTGAATGTTAAAGACAACATAGTCTTACATATTTTCTTTTGAATTTTCTCATATTCTCTAATGAGACTTTTTATTTGAAAATAGTTCCGAAATATGTATTTTCCATACGATGACCTAGCGCTTTCGAACATCATTGTTCATCTTCAGGGTCAATATTTTAGTCAAAATATATATATATATATACATTAAAATGCGATAGTAATGAACGCATAAAATTTTGAAAAGCTTATTTTTAACAAAACGATTTTTCACGTGGCTACATGCCTAAAAGTAGAGTTGACCATATTAAATTTAATAAATATTTACGCATTATATATTAGCAGGTATAATGAATTTTTTTCACTGTCCAGATTTTTTTGGAAAACTTAGAAAGTTACAATGCAAGGTTTTTGAATAGACGGCAATAAACTCTCAGTACTTTGCCCTTTATTTGTTATGACGGATGTCAGACGCTGAGAAATCTTTAAATAATATTATTTCAGAAATGATGTCTAATTTTATTTCACTCTTATTAACATATAACAATAATATTTCGCAAGTTTTAGGCCTGTTTAAATAACACATGTATTAGAGATGGGTTGGTGTTCAGCTATGCACATGCGTATAGAGGTTGATTTCATTATATATACATAAATGTTTATATGTATATATATATATATATATATATATATATATATATATATATATATATATATATATATATATATTCCACCTGATGATTTTTGTTACATGAAATCTAAGTTGATGATATTGGTATTACTGAATTGATAATATGATTATATTATTTTTAGGTTGTGTCGACACTGCCATTGAGCCTTTAAATATTAAAGATTTAACTTTTATTCTTTTATATATATATATATATATATATATATATATATATATATATATATATATATATATATATATATATATATATACACTTTTATATATATATATATATATATATTTATACACACACACACACACATATATATATATATATATATATGTATATATATGTATATATATATATATATATATATATATATATATATATATATATATATATATATATATATATATATGTTGCCTGATTTTATAATAGACGGAGACAAGTAACTCCTCACGGAAAATCATGATGGAAATCGTTGATGTTTTCTTGTAAGAATGATGTGACTAGTTATACTTGGCTCTTCAAATGTTTAAATCGGGAGTTGTACTAAAAAAATATTTTTCTTATTTTTATGTTTTGTCTTCAATGCATCTTGAGAATATAATAGTGATTATTTACCAGTGTTAGCCAGCATAAAGTACATTTGATCTGCATTTATAGATATTCAAAACTAAACTAACTGGAGTGTGAATACTAGAAAACCAATATGAATAAAAAAAACGCATATAAAGAGCGTTTGGAAAAAAAGGAATTATATGCAGAAAAGAAACTACAGCAATACTACAACATATAATAATACATAATGGACAATATATGAAATATAAAAAAATATTAAAATAAAGAACGAAATTTAATCAAAGTTTAGGTTTAATAATATATTTATGACAGAACACCATTAATATAATCATTAACTAAATTTTGCTATGTCTAACCGTGCAGACCATCCGGATATATTCTGTAAATTCCCCCTAATAAATTATTTATCGCAATTATTAATTATAAATTTTAAGTCAAAGTTCGTTTTTGTTTTTTTTCATTTTTGCACTTTTTTGAAATTATGAATCAATATTTGTTTAGTTTGCCTCGCAACAACTCTAAACGTCAGAATAAAAAATTGCCAAAATCAGGGCGTATAATACTCGTGGTACATAGGAAATGTTTACAATTTAAAATAAAAATAATCTATTTTTGGCTTGAATCGGGCTGAGCGTGATCGCAGCACCCAAAAATATCTCAGCGAAGACGCCCACATTTGGGGCGATTGAAAATGTCAACCTAACTGGAGTTCAATGGAAGTGTCTTGCTCTGGGAGTATTTGAGGTGAATTTTAGTAAATATAAATTCTTTTTGTCTTGGGGTGAATTAATATTTGGGGTTGAATTAAGAGGAAAGATCCGCTGATCCAGTGACAAGCCAATCAGTAATAATGATAGCTTGTCAACAATTATCTGACATTCAGGGAAGTGGAATAAGCTGAGCTTAGACTCGCACAAAGCTTCGGTAGCGGGGCCTACTACTGAGATAAAACTCACTAAATATGATTTTCTGTGACAACCACCTGACCATTATCTGTAGACCAGAATAGCAGAAGAATGTTTAAGAAAGAACTGTCAAATTAGTTAATGTAATAATATTACAGGAATTGAATAATAAAGGAGCAGTTACGCATTGGCCCAGATTCTCCTCAGATTCGCCACTGGTTTTATTAACCTCATTTTGTTATTAAGGCTTCTTCAACTTCTATGAACCATGACCTTTACGGGTGTGGCGATCAGGGCTCTCTGCAATTTCCTTAGGTCTTAATAACTTTTGTCTTTTTTGTTATCTCTCCTAAACCTTGTTCCGTTATCCATCTACTCAAGATGGCTTCGTAGGTTTTCCAGTTTGACTCTTGCCTTCAATCACTTTTCATAAGTCTGTGTTTAGACTTTCCAGAATCAACAACCATATAGGAATACGTGTATTACGTAACCGGTCAGTAATCGTTTCTTATTTTTGAACAATTTTATCAGTTTCTTAATAATGTCCTTGGTTTTTATAAGGCTATCCCAACGTGTCTTTGGATTTCAATGTCGCACTTTCCACCCACTGTTAAAACACTTCCCATAAATTAAAAAAATGCTTGATTTTGACATTTTGTTTCAGTGGCAGTTATTTAAGAAAAGTATGGACAGATCTTCTGGCACACATTGTTTTTTGCCAACTATTGTAATATTCCTCTTTAGAATGAGATATTCCTTTGTTTTTTTAATCTCATTAGAATAGTAGCAGGCTGAATATCCGAAGACACATTGGAATAGCGAAAATAAGTTTCAAAATCAAAACAAAGTGCTAACAAGCAAACAAATTTGTTTGGAAACAAAGAATAACGCATTGACATCCAATTTAATATCATTGTTCTTATATTGCAGTCAATGCTCGATAAGTTCTTCTCAGCTGAAGATGAGACTTGGGGCAATAGTGATATGGTCCCACAAAAAAAATTCAGAGTATACTTATAAATTGATTGACGGACTGATTTGTTTTTTTTTACGGTTTACCAACCTTTTGATAATTATTTAAAGCCAGAAAATATATTTTTAGGTTTCAAGAATTCTTTTGGAGATGATAATAATATACTGATACGAATTTACCCATAACCGGGGGCGTGAAGAAGAGCTGGGTTTATACCAGTCCCAAGGGTATTAGCATGTAAGTGAATATAATGACCCCGACTGAATTAGAACTCCGCTCTTTGGTTAACAATTCTAAGCTGTGATCCATTAGATCACCTGCACACCCGAAACCTGGTATTCCTAAGCTGCCAACTATCTAGGTACTGACAAGGTTCGGCGCTGCTTAACTTTTGTCATCTTACAAGGACCGGGATTTCAACGAGAGATAGTCGCAAGCCAAGAGCATCATAGACGGAACATGTAAGCAACGAATAAGTTTCAAGTAAAATGGTAACGGAATGGAAACTTGTATATAGAACCAGAAAGAGACACTTGAAAATGTTTGCGTCATATAATGAGGAAGGTGTGTGTTGAGTCTTGACCTAATGCATGGAATAATAATGCAACACAAAATGTACTTAGAACAAGAATGTATTATAACAAGAAAGTGTACACAATAAGTACATATAGTATTTCTGTATATTTCTGGGAAGACGTTCCTGGAGAATGTGTTGACTAGTCGCAGTCGATCAGAGTCTCTAGTTGGATCTCGTGATTCCTCTTCCCCGTCTTCCGGTACCAACCACTATTTATATAGTTGGTAGTCACCTATGCAGATTAGGTGGATCCCACCACAACAGTGTGCTTGAAGAATTTAACACTCACAGGATATACTGAATATAAGATGGACAGAGGGAAACAGCGAGTTATCTATCTAACGACTTTGTGTAAATGGTTTGCTAGATCATGGACTGAGAGGTATATAAAGGGGTCAAACACAAATTAAATCTACGAAGGATATAAAAGGTTCTCTGTGTAGAATCCTGATCATCTATATTAGGGGTCGGCAAACTTTTGAAGGGAGCGGATCAGGCGGTTATGCAGTGTCTCAAGGGAAGGCCATTATATCAAATGTACTATAATAGATTGTCTCGACGCCAGACCGCTTCGTACACAAGACAGCCTTGATCTAGAGAAACATTATGGCAATTGTTTCTTGTTATTAAACGGATTTTTCGAAGTGCTCAATGAAAAAATAGCAGTTTTAATTAATATTTCGACACTCAAAATCCGTTTTCTTTTTCCTAGTTCTTCATGGACTTGTTTTTGTTCAGACGTCTTTTCAGAAGTTTTTTTTTAACTAGAAAGGAAATAAAAGAAAGTGTACGGTAATTCAATTAAGTTGGCGGACCGGACAAAAATGCTTCGGGGTCAGGGGTTGCCAACCCTTGATCTATATCATGAAGAGACACCGCGCATAAATGAAAAAGCGGGCCGAACCGAACTCCAAACTCTGCTTACCTGTGGCGTATTTAGTATAGAATATAGTTATACAAAACCTTATCTTCTGAAGAAGCTAAACTAAAAAGAACCTCTGATATGACTGAAATATTCATGTTCACTATAATGGCATAACCTTTCTGTAGACATATGATGAAGAGACATAGTTCAAGGAGCGATTGATTTACGTGTTTCTCCAGAATTTCAATAGGAATGCGAAGCTTTCAACGGTGGCGAACTCAGTTCACTGAGTCGACATAGCACGCCGATAATATTTACCTCGCACTTTAGACGCGCAATAAGTGAAGCTATATTTCCCCTTTCGCAAATATAATTCATATTTTATCAAGTTTCTTCTTACCTTATTAATCTTTGTGAAGTTTGCCTATGAGGTAATTTTTTGCAGTTCTTGCTTAGCCAAGTAATAAATATTTACCGAAGTTCTCACTCACCCACATATTTCTGCGTCAAATATCATGGCACCTAGTGACAAGATATTTATTAAGATATCTCGTGATAAAACAGAGTATATAAATGTGTATGCTTTCCTTGCATTTATTCGAAGAGGACGCAATGCGCTTTATTTAGAATTCGTATAACTCGCACGTCCAACTATGTTAATAAAGGATATTGTAATGTATATAAAAAATGTGTATAAAGAATATTTAACTCATATTATTATAAATCAAGCTCTCTTTTAGTCACTATATTTTCTATAATTTTTCAGTGTTTGTTATTGTCATCTTCAGCATTTTTCTGTTGCTATTCTGTTTGTTGTAAATTTAAATCTTGGAGAAAAATGCCAAGATAATATTGACCGAGTGTTTTGATTGTACTCCTACAATATTTAACTGCGATGCACTCCGGTGAAATATCATCCGAGAAATTCATACACAAATGTCCTCCAGTACACATATCCCAGTGGATAAAGACGTTGGTTAGATCCAGTTACTAGATCCAATGAGTTGCGAGTTCAATACCAGGCTACACCAGTGGTGAGTTGATTTAAAGGGAAATAACATCTGGAATAGAACAGTCTATCCCGGTCGACTAAATAATGAGTCCGACTAATATATATATATATATATATATATATATATATATAGATAATTTAATCTCTTGCCCGTCATATCCTAAAAATTTGAACTTGAAGCAGTCGGCTTTTCTACTTTGTCTCATGATCTGTTTTATTTTCGGATAGTATTATACATCATGCAAACACGAATACATATATGTGTATGTGTGTATGTGTGTGTGTGTGTGTGTGCATAGGTATTTTTATTTCAGTCGATAAGTTCCGTGAAAATTTCTTATTGCAATTTTCAAATTTGTATATATATATATATATATATATATATATATATATATATTCTGTGGAAATAATTAAGCAGACAACTCATCTTTTGAGAGTGTGATATTTTTAAAATCTGGTAATTGAAAAATAGGTCACTATCAGACGTGTCGGGAACAGTGGCTATATCCAAACCAGTATTTTCGACCAAAATAGACAACTATCTTCTGGCAATGTTATACGCCACCGTATTAGATGTTCCGCTTTATACAAAGCATAATTGTTAGAAGCCTGAAATTTCAAAATAACTTAGAAGAAATCTTGAAATTATTTTATAATTCTTGATTTTATAAACAGACACATTCCTGTGTGAAATAAATGAAAGTTTTTTTAGAATATGTACTTAATGTTATCTTCCATGTAGATTTCCGATAGCTAAAAGTAAATAGTTGTAATGATTACCACAGCAGTAGATATTTGTAGCTATGAATCTTAACATTGTTAATATTGATGCATTAAGAATTATACACGACTAGTATCTAAATAATTATTTCTATTAAAATACTTGTCCCCTTATATCTCCGGCTATCTGAGGGTCATATCGCTATTTTATGAATTATTCGGACTAAGATATATATGGGCCACGAAACAAAAGCTGTTTTACGCCCATCAAAGTAGTCTCTGATATCCAGTGATAAACTATTGTCATGAAACATTGAATGATAGACACTAGTATCTTTATGTTTGATCTGCCGATCACGAGATTTTGGACAATAGTTTATACAATATGCCGAAGTATAACCATGATACAGAAAATTGTTTTGATTAAGATCTTCACGGCTTGCTATAGAATGCGCAGGCTAAACAAATATTTCAAACCGCAATTCACTAGCCAGAATATTGTTGGAAATGTCAGTCATCGATTGTCTTTAAGATGTTAATATGACTAAAACAGTACATGCAATACCGTGCTGTTGCGGCAATAGAGAAGTGAAGGTCCGTCCGTCTCCTAGATTCATTTATGTGTCTTTTCTTCAACAGAAGGAGACAAAATACCGCATAGAGATAATGGTATCTGGCTTTCCTCTCCCTCTCTCTTTCTCCGAGAAATGATATTTATATCTATGTGTCCAGGAAAATTCCGAAAGTACTCCAAAATTCAGAGATAAAACGAAACGGAACAGTTTGGTGTTACCGTTTGAACCTCTGCGAACTATAGCATTTCTAATATCTTGATTTCGAAAACAAACGTTTGCTTGTATTCCATTATCAATCCAACTCATTGTTAGCTTCTATGCATGGCGGCTTACGGCAACATCACATTGAAAACGGTTCCTGTACAATCACCGCAGTTAATCAACGTCGATCCTGGTCAGTATGCAGATGGTTGACAGCTTGTGAATTCGAGGTGCTGTCGGATTTGTAGTGCGGTGGTGCAATGGACAATAAATAGCTTGCAGAGCCGAGTTCCAATTCCAGTTACATTTGTTATATTCACTTAGCGCAAATATCCTTGGGAAAGGTACGAATTCTCTTCTTCTCCCCCAACTATGGGTTAATTAGTAAGACTTTTATAACTAAGAACATTATTATCTTACACCACTAAAAATAAATCAAATTGCGTACAAAGTATCTAGATTTCGGCAATAAATAACCCATAGCAGTTGATAAGCCGCTAAACAAAAAACAAAGAACCAACATTACATTCTCAGAGACGTAACGTGACTTCCCACTGACTTTTCTAGCAATATTTTCATGACAACTGCCCTGGTGAGCTTTTTTTCTTGATTCCCCGACTGCATGAATTTAAGCGCGCTATTAGATTGACATCTAGGTCTCACTCTTTTACCTTTACGATAGTTAAATGTAACCGCCACTTCTTATCCATTATTTTATTTTCTCGTACTTCCCATTCGTGAAACTCCCTTCCGTTTACTTGCGTCCCTAATAAATACAATCTTCAAAAATTTAAATGCAACATCAGTCACCATCTTCTATCTTTTTGAATTCCGTTCATCTTCTATCCTTTCTTCAGCACCCTCTGTACCCAGTCTTCTCTCTCACTTTCACTTTCTGTAACCCCCTGGTTCTAGTGACATTACCAATTTGCTTGGGGAGAATGTTTAAAAATAAATCTTACATGATTCTTAGTACGTTTATCTGTTTTGTTTCAATTAATATTATTTGTTAGATGTGTGCTATGGACGTTTTGGTTCTAAAATGAAGCCTTATATCTATATGCATTCACAGTTTCAGCTGTAGCAGATTCCAGCTTTGCTCAGATGTATGAGTCTTCCGATAAATTTATCTTAAATGGAATGGTGTATGTGTTAAGACGATATTCTTCCAAAATTCTATTTACGATTGGTAATAACTATTTATTTATATGTATTGAATATACATAGATTAGTGTGGCAAAAAGTGACGTTTGTAACGCGCAGTATGGAGGGAATTCACTATACTAGTAGATGCTTCAGAAAATATTCTATTAAGATACGGTAGTTGCCTAATATTTGTTTGTAATATCGTCTATAAATTTGAGAAGAATTATTCATCGAGTTTATTAGGATGTTATCAGAACGTTTCAGCCAATCCATTCTGTAGCCATATTCAAATATATTTTTTTACATATAAAAATAATAGGAGTAGATAGGTTCGACTATCTGACTCACGCATCTCCGCTTATTTATAAAGAAAGTAGTTTCATCCCTTGTTTCCTGTTTAGGATTCGGTTTCCAAATCTTTCTAAAGATTTCTCATTCTCTTTCATTCCAAGTACCCCCTTGCGTCTTAGTGACATTATCGTCTTGTTTTATGTGAAATGATTAAAAGAAATAAGATAAATTTTAGGTGCATTTATTTGTTTAAGCATATCAAATCATTTTTTTGTTTAAGTCTTCAGTCGCACGCCTGCTTGAAAGAAAATAAAGCAAGAAAGAGACAAATGAATTCTTCTTTATTAATATTGTTGCACTTGCGTAATACGCACAAATGAGTGTGAGGTTGAGGAAAAGATATTACTCGTTTCCGACAGCTGTATAATAGTGAATATGCGCTGAAACATTGTTTAATTGTTCGGAAAAAGAACCGATATCTGAGTGCTATACATATTTTATGGCTTCCTCTTCCTATAGAATGGTATGAATCGGAATAATTAAAGTGTTTTATGCACATCTTGCTTGGTCAAAGAAGTTATGATTATCACCTTAAATTAATTAAACACGTTCATCACAAAAACTAAACATGACAAAGTTTCTAAAAGTCATTAGAAATTTAATTTAAAATTCCACTGTATTTGAAGTTCTCATGTTATTCAAATGAAAATTACTAAATATTTAATAAATAATAAACTGTTTATGCGTTTATTTTTGTACATACTTTTATTTTGATGGAAGGTTAAGAAATTCTAAGAGGTAAGGGAAACCTGTTTGATGTTATATTATTAATTTTTATAATGAAACTGCCTGACGAATGTTTTATCAATAGCTTGCAGTCCCGTTTAATTAATCCCTCAAATTCTGAGTTGGGATTAATTTCTAAGAGCATTCTTAAGAAAATAACATCATGTGTCCTGGATAAATATTCAGTCGACCTTTGGAAGCACTCGGCTGAGACGATTAAATGGTTCTTAAAGATCTCCAATAAAAGGAAAGCTACTTTTATCCAATTTGACATCTTGGATTTTTATCCTTCTATTTCGGAGGAACTATTAATTAATAGCCTTAATTTCGCTAAAAGATATACCGAAATAACGGAAAATGATCTGGACATTGTTTTAGCGTCAAGAAGATCAATACTTACATACAATGACGCTACTTGGGTGAAGAAGAAGAATGAAAGTTTCGATGACCTATGGGAGCATTCAACTCTGCCCAAATTGCAAATTTAGTGGGCATATATATTTTAGACACATTGAGTAGAGTAGTTAACCTTAACCAAGTTTGGATTTATAGAGATGACGGCTTAATCATTGTCCCTAATATCAATGGTCCCTTAACTTCCAGTTTCCAGTAGAGGATCATTAGGGCCTTCAAATACCTAGGCCTTAGAATTGAAATATCTTCCAACCTTAGTATAGTCAACTTTAACCTAATAAGTCTTCCATAAGTTGATCAAACACCCCTATACATCAATGTCCACTCTAACCACCCGAAATCTGTAATAGATCACACCCCCAAAACTGTTAATACTAGAATACTAGCCAAAAAATCTTTAATGAAAATAAATTTACATACAACCAGGCTCTCAAAAATAGTGGTTTTATACCGGAATTAAACTATAACGAAGAACTAGAAAATCATAGTAATAATAGATCTAAAAACAGAAATAGGAAAGTAATATGCTTTAACCCATCGTATTACAGGCTTTCCAACATTGATATAGGAAGTTTCTTCCTGAGGTTAATAGACAAGCACTTTTATAGTAAACATCCATAATATAAAATTTTCAGTAGGAAGACACTGAAAATTAGTTATTCATGTGTATGTAATATGGAGAAATGTATAGCTTCCCACAACTGTAAAATACTTAAGAACTACCATAATAGTGAAACTCGATCTAGCAGCCCCACCTGCAATTGTAGGAGTAGAGCGAATTCTCCAATCGGGGGAAAATGTATGTATAAGAATGTAATATATGAAGCTACACTCTTCCCCGAAGAAAATATCAACCAGAAAAAAAGATACATAGGTATATCCGCTGGTAATTGGAAGCAGCGTCTATACAACCATAGACGCTCTTTTAAATATCGATACCTTAAAAATCAAACTTACTGGGATCTGGTGGATAAGGGATACCCCGCATTTCGAATGGAGATTCTTATCAAGAGCGAGAACCTCTAATAAATTCCGCGATCGGTTTTATCTATGCATTGCGGAAAAAAATTATTATTAAAGATAAAAATCCAGATGAGTTGCTGAATCTTCGTAGTGAGATCATTTCCAAATGTAGACATTTAAAAAAAAACGCTTTAAAACATAACATGTTGTTACCTATAACAGTTCGATCTTGGATCATTAACATCGGACATGACATTGAAATGGAAAGAATCTTATGATTACCTATATATATCATTGTGTTTATATGGTGGTCTATATATTTTTATTCATTTAATTTGTGTTAACAAACTTTATTCATGCGTTGGTATATGTGTATGTGGGTATGTAGGTAAAAGGTTTTCCTAAATAACTGATATACAAAATCTGATAGTTTTCTGATATAACTAGGTATATATGTAGACTTAATAGATATATACGCGTTAATCACTCCGTGGGTTTTTAATACTGTTAACATTTCCTTCCTCAGAAGATTTTAAGTACAAACTAGTTTAATTCTACCCATGTATTTTTATATGTTAAATGTATGTATGTATCGATGGGTTTTTTCTACCTTTTACTATTTAATTATATATATATATATATATATATATATATATATATATAGATAGATAGATAGATAGATAGATAGATAGATAGATACGTTGTATACTTATTCAGATGAGTGCGTGTGTGTATATGCATGGGTGTGTATAAGGTTTTATGTATATGTGTTTTTGTGCACATATGAGTATGTCTATGTGTATATGTGTATATGTATGCATGAGTGTATGTGTATTTATATATATATGTGCACACGTATATGTATGTATGTGCGAATAGATATAGATATGTTGTGTATATGTGTATCAACGTATGTGTTTGGGGGCATATAAATAGTAGGTCTTTACTACATTAAATATTCTTTGTTATGTTTATGTTAAATTTGTAACCTGTACGTGATATTACTTGCTTTGTCAAATCTTCTTGATTACACATCAATTCTCTTATAAATGCCCTCGTTTTTAGTTTTTCGCTCCCACTTTTTTCCTCTCTCTCATCTTCTGGATTTTACGTTTAGATCATATCGTTTTTTATTGTGAGTAGTGTCACCATAAATTTATCCACACGTTTCCCGGTGTCTGTTTTTTAATTTTAATTTTAGGCCGGCGAATCGGTAGCGAATTATGCATCGAAAAATAATTCATATTTATCTGTATCTCACTCTTTTAAAACGTTATTTAACTCCTATCTTTAAAACTTCTGTTTAATTTTAATCCCCACCTTCACCTTTAGGTTCTCCTGTTCTTCTTTCTTCTGTCAGACCTCTCGCTAGAGCTTTCATACATTTCTCTCTTACATTTGTTTCTCACTCCCACACACGCACTCTAACTAAAATTTTGCCTTTTATACCCGGAGTTATATTTTCCGATTTCTTTTTTAATCTGTAGGCCTGATGAATTGTATCGTGATTACGATTCCAATGTAATAAATTATAACCATGGAATATTAGTGTTTGAGTCTTTTATATAATATTCTTACTCTGTCATGGACATTGAGTTTTACCTGGATTCTATCCTCTTGGGAATATATATATATATATATATATATATATATATATATATATATATATATATATATATATATATTGACCACTAATGTTATATATATATATATATATATATATATATATATATATATATATATATATATATATATATATATATATGTGTGTGCGAGTTAGTAATAGAATCAAATTAAATGTGAGGAAATACAACATATATATATATATATATATATATATATATATATATATATATATATATATATACACACACATACTTAAAGGGTTCGATGGATAAATTGTCGTCTTACACCGACATCTCATTTTAACAGATATATTTACCGAAATTATACAAAAATATTTTGTAATACTAAAGAGTAAATTTATTCCATAAATCGCCTTCAACGACGTCATCGAGACAACTTCCGAACCTCTTGGATCTCTTCTGGACGCTCTCCTTCTTTACGTTGTTGAATGTTGCTCTAATCCTCCCTTCTCTGCAGTTACACGGAGTTTTGTTGGTTTCTCACTCAACTGCGCCCCAAACATGATAATTGAAGTCTAGCGAGATAGGTGGCCAGCTGTAAAGGTCGATGTGGTCACAGATATTGTCTGGCACCCATATCTGTGTTCTCCTGCTTGTGTGATATGATACAGAGTCCTGTTGCCAGATATAATTTCTTCCAACAGCCACCCACTTGACCCAGGGAATCACTACCTCCTCAATGCACTTGATATATGCCTCCTTGTTAAGTCTGAGACACTCACCAACAAATTCGATTCTTTACTTATCAGAACGAGCAGAGTGAGTTTTCCGTACTACTGTACCTTCGGAATCACAATTAGACTCATGCAACTCTGCCAATTCTCTGCACTCTTCTCTGATTGACACTTAAACACTCTGAAATGTTCGTATTAGAGCTTCCGGCGTGAATGCCAAGCATGGCGTTTCCAGATTTCTGGCGGAGTGAATTGCGCCATGCTGCTCTTTTTCAGACGGTGCCCAACTGATCCTACCATACTCTGCAGCCGACAAAATAAAAACAAACAAACAACGCCCCTATGCAAAATTAAAACTATGAAATCGCGACAATTTAACCATTGTACCCTATATATATATATATATATATATATATATATATATATATATATGTGTGTGTGTGTGTGTGTGTGTGTGTGTGTGTGTGTGTGTGTGTGGACATTGAAGTCAACATCCAGATACGACAGTCTTATTCATGGCAAAAGCAATCATCTGACCATACAAATCACTGACCTGTGTATATAAATAGTCACGCAATAACACAATGCATTTGGCCTAACGATTGCGTTTAGCATTAAACAGATTGTTGCATCTGGTTGATAAATTGTATATTTACACACACACACTATGTTTGATAATGTGCACTGTAACCCATAAATGTACCATATTTATATATATATATATATATATATATATATATATATATATATATATATATGTGTGTGTGTGTGTGTGTGTGTGTGTTTGAGAATTCCACATTTTATGCTATTGGAAAGATAATCGTCTGTATTACCTCGTGGATTAGTTATATATACTCATGTTTTACTCTCATTTTTCATTCACTCAACCGTCTGAGTATCACTTCATAGCGGGAAACTTACATCCCTTACGATGTTGTGTGTGTCTCATTTTTGCCAATTGCATTCTTACACGCTTTCTTATTGCGCCACATTAAGATGATGGAGAATTTTCGTGATCCATACGTATTTGCCTCTGTGGTGGAATAGGCCTGGTGTCTTTTGTTATTTCTATGGCTTAATTAATTACACACACACATATACACACACACGACGTGTGAAATGTTTTTATAAAAATAGAAAGATGTTCACACGTATTCCAGTCACGCTCAACCCGTGAAGGCTCGGAATAAACGTCCCCATTGAAACAACACAAAAATAAAATACAACTTATACAGTCAATACATGAGGAAAAACTAACAACACTAAAAAGAAAACCCTCCTGAAAATAGGTAAAGAAGTCACCGAAAACACTTCGGACAATGAAAATTATGTAAAAGTTCTGTACTCCCTTCCTCCTAATAAACTTAAAGGGCGCGGGGAAAAACTGAAACAAAAATTAATTAAAACTTCCTTGTCTGCCGTATTTAATGAGAAATGCTTAAAAGGACTATTGTTACCCATATATATATATATATATATATATATATATATATATATATATATATATATATATATATATATATATATATATGTATATATATATATGTGTGTGTGTGTGTGTGTGTGTAATTTGGCAGTAACTTTTCTTTTAAACATGTAGTATTGAATGTTAAAGACAACATAGTCTTGCATATTTTCTTTTCTCATATTCTCCAATGATTATTAATAATTAGAGAATTTGAGAAAATTCAAAAGAAAATATGCTGTCTTTAACATTCAATACTACATGTTTAATATATTGTCTTTAACATTCAATACTACATGTTTAATATATATATATATATATATATATATATATATATATATATATATATATATATATATATATATATATATATATATATATAAGTTCAATTGTCATGGATGCCACCAATATTTTGATCTTTTGCCGAACGAACGCTTACCGTGTGCTCTTCTCTCTATAGGCATGGCCTTTACTATCGTGTAATATCGTCGTTGGACAGTCAGTATTTGTTGATTTGTGCTATAATTAATATTATCTTCTTTAATTACCTACTACGTTGTTGTTAGTCATTTACAAAATGACTGCCCTAATTTCATGACCATATACCAGATAAAATTTAAATATTTGTTTATGATATGTAGCAGAGTCTTTAATATAAAAAACATATGTTCTTAATAAATTACATATAAATTATATTTCCCGCATATTTTGTAGATTCATTCATATCCATATATTATGATCCCACGATAGGAAGATATGGAGAACCGTTATCTTCAACGTCTTGAATAGACACGGAACATAAATAACGAACCTTCTTGACATTCCTTGGATGTCTGTTGCATTTGGTAACCTTCCGTGTCATTCGACTGAAATTGTCAGTACAGGATTTACATGTGGGCTCGTAGAGACTGCAGCCCATGGACGCCAATATTAGAAGCCCCCCTCCCCAATGCCCTCTAATCTTGGGTAAGGGTAAAAAAATAATGGTATGAGAACAGAAGAAATTTGTTTAATTTAAAATTTAATGGGGCTCTTTTAAACTAATTCGAAACAATTTTGCTAGTGAATTAAAATACTAGAAATTTCAGTTTCATACAGGCTTCATTCTAGGTACGTTTTTGTAGGATGTAAAATTCGGATAAAATTTTGATGAAGTTGCTAATGAAATAAATCGGATGAGTTCCACAATCATTAAAAATATTAGTTGAAATGTTTAATATTTTACACCAATAAAGCATAATCTAAATTATATATTTTCTTATAGATAGGTGTGGGGTGAACATATTTCATGAAAGAGCCCCTAAATTATATTAGCCTAGGGGCCTCTTAAGGCTTAAATCAGGACCTGTATATAGACTTCAGGCAATGTTATTTTCAATACCTGTACAGCATTATCCAATCTCCTTCCTACTTGAATTTTTAAATTTTTCATTCTTCCTTGTCACGACAAAGTCAGTTTGAACTTGTATTTTTGTTTCATTTCTATATTTCACTTATCTTTTGCATTACACTTCATTAAAACATCAGAAACATTTTTCATGCATTTCAAGACAATGACATTTATTTACAACGTATAAATTCATTTTTCTCTTATTTACGATTTCAGCCGCAATCCTGCTAAAAGAACGGAAATGAATGAATAATTCTTCTTATTCAGTAATAATCATTAACTTATTAGTTGTTGTTATTTTTGCTAATTACTTGTAAATACATACAAGCTAATTAGCTTTATCTCCGCCTCCGTTGATTACCTCGAAATCCGTACGTAAATAATTATTCTTATTTACATCAGATAAAAACGACAAAAAAGTATAAGATAAAATTCTTAGAAGAGTTTTGTAGAAAACACAATTTTTCTTTTCATGTCAGACGTCGCAAATTATCGGTTAACAATATCACTTGAAGCAATAAAACATATTTTCTTTTAGTTCGTCACTTTCGAGACAAACGACTTGATGCTATGTTTAACTCTTGGGTTAATTTGAAACGTTTTTACGCAAACACGATTCTCATCAAGAACAAAAACAGAAACGAATATAATTAACTTGATGTGAAAACATTTTTATCACGACGGCCACTTAGTACACTCTATAAACAATCCGTTTTTCACTTAAAATTTAATAATTTATATTGTTCTTTATTTGTGGTTCTTTAGCAACAATTAGGAAAACATGTACAAGAATGCCTGTCCATTGATATCGATTTATTTAGATCTGTTTGCTTTGTTCTTTTCAATGACTGCAACAGTCGCTATTCTTCTTTAATTTATCATATCCTGTACCAGACTTGCAGTTTTCATTAAACATTGTCATTTACATATTCCAGTAATTGTGCTGCATTTGTCTCTGTAGTGAATGCTGGGAATTCTCCTCAAAGTTAAAGAGACAACCGAAATGTCGTTCTACAGAAGAATACCATGGACATGTGAGAAACGAAAATTTTTTTTGAGAAAATGGAAACACAAAAGACACTTATACTTACAATCTGAAAGAGATACTTGCAATTTCTAATGAAAGAAGGAAGCTTAGAAAATTTATCACTTACCATTTGACATGAAAATAGATAGAGAAAAGGCGCAGGGAAACTATGTTACAGCGGTTGGAAAGATACTGAAGCCTAGATGCTAGGTCAGGACTAATGTCATTGCAGATTCTTGTTTGTATTTTATGAAGAATATTGAAGGCAAGAGTAAAAAAGGAAAGCAGATGATGAGCTTGTTTGATTGATTTTTTTCTACAGCTTATTAACCTTTTTTTCTGGTTATTTAAAGCCATACAATATTTTAAGATTGCAAGAATTTTGGGAGATAATAATGATTTAGTGACACAAGTCTTACCAATTATCCCATAGCTTCGGGAAGAAGAGATGAATTCATTCATTTCCCAAGGGTATTTGCGAGTAAGTGAATATAATAAACCCAGCTGGAATTGGAACTTGGCTTTCTGATTAACGATTCCGTGTCATTATCCATTACATCACTCGCATATCCAATGTTACTGGTATTCATTCCCACGTGGTCACCCATCTAGGTGCTGACCAGGCTAGACTGCCTAACTTCGGTGATCGTACGGGAACCACTATTTCAAACAGATATAGCCGTAAGTCTAACGAACTTGTGTAAATAGTCGGCAGAATAGGTATTAGGAGAAATAATAAAAATTTACTAAATTGGCTAAAGTTTACTAAGAGCTACAAAGGCGAGAAAATTGTCGAGAGCCATGATCGTCCACGTTGTTAAGGTACACGGTACATACCAGAAGAAATATAATTATGCTAGTTTAATTCTGTAAAACATTTCCTCACTTTTAATGTTTTATTCAGAAATCCTGGTTTTCTTATGTGCTTGTCAATCGTTCGATCTTAGCTCGCCTGTCTGCAGTTAATGACTTTCATGATAGTATCCACGACTGGAGCAATTATCTTCGTGCGGCACTTTTTATTGTCATCGGCGAGTAAAGATGCTTCGATAGGAATAGTTCCTCGGAAGTGACTTAAATATCTACTGCTCGAGTGGAAATCTGATTTAACAGTTTAATGCTGCGTATCGTTAAATCTCATTTCTGGTTTTCATCACATTTAGAGTTGAATATTTTGGTAATTTAATATTCCTAATGGTACGATCTTTCGAAATCATTTTTATTCGAGTTTAATCCATATATTGTGATATGAGAACTACGAAACATTCCTTGTATTTTAAGAACATATCATTGAAGTATTGTTTTCTTTTTATTATTACGGGTTCTCCCTCAAACTTGGAACTAAAATGGAAATTATTCTTGGTGACTGACAATATTCTTATATTTCCACTGGATTAAATTAACTTCATAACTTGCATCTGCATAAGAATCTTGAGTGAATGTACATTCACGCCAAATTAGAGAAAACCTTTCAAATCTATTTTTCGTGGTATCAAATAGCCATTAGACGAAGTTATGTTACTATTTTACACAGACATTTTCAGATTAGTTTTCTAGTCTCTATTGCCTTTTTCATGTTCCGTTTCTTTTAATATTTTAACCCAAGCAACGCAATAAAGCCACTAAGACACAACTGGCTACTGAGCGTGAGAGAATATTAGAAAAATAAAACATTATTAAGGAGCGAGAACAATGAAAGAACAAGAATTAAGAAAACAGTAGATAACGATTGAAAATGCATTTAAATATTGATGACCAAAATTGACTGGAAAGCAAGAAGTCAAGAGAGATTTCCACAAGCAGAAGTGCAAGAGAAGAAACTGATAGCATAAAACTTTTATATCTATCTATTTCAAAAGTAAAATGTGAAAACCTGTCGCCAATCTAGTACCTCGTTTTAATTGATAAAGTTTATATAACTATAGAGGTAAGCACATCAGAACAATAAATATGAAAATTGAAAGAAAATGCACAGTGGGGGATACGGTACGGCGGTGATAATATGACAGAAGCCGAGATGATAGGTCAGAGCCAATAAGATTACAGATTCTTCTTTTATCAAAACGTTCTCAATATATATCAGGAGCACAATACCAGATGTAGTAGCAGTATTCAAAGCAAGACCGAATGGTAGACTTACAGATCTGGCGAGAATAATTGTCTAGTGCAACACAGGGATTCTACTTAGCAGCAGACCTAGCAATTGATCCGATATAATCTTTCCATTTCGTATCAGCGGAAAACGTTAGCCCTAAAAAGGTCAGGGAATGACTCTCCTGGAGGTTAGCATCAGCCATGCTGATGGAAAATATAGTTCTCGCAAACGATTAAGAGAGAAGTGTTTCGTTTTGAAGGCTTTAAAATAAACAAATCATTACCTATTCCAGTTAACAACAGAAAATCGTTGCAGATCTTACATTATCGAACAAATAAGATTTACTATTAACTCAGGAATAAATGGTCGCGTCATCAGCATATATACCGAGTTGAGAACTGATGCCATCAGGAAAATCGTTGATAAAAATTAGGAATATTTTGGATCCTAGGATGGAGCCATAGGGAACACACGCATTAATGCAAAACGATCCAGAAAAGTGGCCATTCAGATAAATTTCTTTTCGCCATTCAAGAAAAAAAAAATGAATCAGTTAAAAAATTCGCCGAGAAATGACATAATTTTTCAACTTCTGAAGAAAACCAATATGACAAACTCTGTCAGATACTTAGAGATACTAAAACTAACATCCCAATTTTCGCCATTATTATCTAAAGCTTAATAGACTTTTGAACAATAACCCTAAACCAACCAGCGAAAGTCATATTGCTTATCTGAACGAAGGAGATATTACTTGTTATAAAGAAGTCTCTGCAATGTGAGAGGCTTAACAAATTCAGAGTTGATTAGAGTATCTAGCATTTTGCCAGAAAGAAGAATAAGGCTAATAATCCGATAGTTAGATGGGTCAGATGTTTCCCCGTCGTTCTTAAAGATAAGAACGGCAGAAGAGGATTTCCAAGAAGCGCGAAAGCAAGAAGAAGCAAGGGACTTCTTTTACAGTTTAGAGAGAACAGGAGCCTGATCGGTAGCACACCCGAAGGACTATTGCAGTGATACAGAATGTATGAGTAAAATATGCTGCTTTATCAATAGAAGTTAACGCGCCTCGAATTGAGTGAAGATAAGCGGGATAGAAGACTCTAATTTACAGGTTATTTCAGAGCCGCCAGTAGTCACGAGAGCCAAATTAGAACTTGTGAGGTTTGAGACTTGGCCTCTTTGAGGACACGTATACAATTGATATGAGGAGACTCAATTAGGCTTTTGTTGGAATGGGAAATATCACGCTGAAACACCCTGAAGTAATGTGATAATCTAGAAAATTATTCTATTTCCATCTTTCCAATTTTTCTTTCTACCTGCGTTACATAATCTGTCTTCAAAATATCAAACTGCTAAGTTCTAGAGAGGACATTATAATACCCGAGGATTATTTCATATTTAAATTGTCTTTTATTAGCCTATAATGTTGTTATTTTATTTGTTCCTTCATCAGTACGGACATTGCACTTTCATTTAGATATATTCCTCTATCCTGATGTGAATGTTCATGGATATAGTCACAGACGGTCTTTCCTCTTAAACAAAACTATTCTATCTGATAACGAGAGGTCGAAACGGAGGTTCGAAGAGATGATCGCACAGAATCATAATATGATCGTGCTATCTGTTGGTAAATAAGGCGTCGAGAAATAATTTAATGAAGCATTGTTGTTCTAAGTTTGATCCACGTTCCAGAATTCTGTTTATTCAACTGTTCGTTCCATCGATAAATACCGTGCTATCTCCAAGCAAGTTGTAGCATGATATTACTGTGAATTCCCCTGACAAAATGAAACTCTACCAATGGTGGTGACGTGGTTTCTTGGAGATGGATTATAGGATGTAAAATTTTCAATTCATCACCGCTAGTAGATGGTGTTAAGATGATAATATTGAAATTTTGAAGGAATGCTAAAGAAGAACCCCCCCACCAAAAAGAAAAAAAAAATTCAAGCTCTGCTCGGTGATTACGTAATGTTACTAGCTTGGTTTTGAAGCTATTCAATTCCACAAGCTACTTTTTCTCCACTGAGCCGTTAAGAATAGATTATTATGATTGTTGGGGATGAAGCCATAAACTGTGGCATTACCTGTATAGATATTTACTAATGATCTGAAAATGTTATCAGACATATCTTTAATAGAAAGTAGAAAGTGGGTCGGAACGAGGGGAGAGACACGAGGGATGTCTGCAATGACCACATGAGCTTCAGAAAATTGGCCATTAACCACGGCTGTCGTGGATCTACTCGAGAGAAAGAACACATTAATTTCGAAAACTCTTCCCAACACACCGGAGAGTTTGTGTAGCAACCTCCCTCTGCCATAACTTGGCAAGGGCTTTACGATATTTAAGGTGACCTGTCTTGTGATTAGGTTAAGATCAATTGCTTCGCTGATACATGTGATAGCAATTAGGACATCGATGGGGGATATAGAAGATCAAAATCCATACTGTTTGTCGCTCATGAAGTTGTTTTGTGGAGGTAATCAACAAATTTATAATGCAATGCTTCTTGAGATTTCAGTAACTAGATTAATAATGTGAAAGCTGGAAAATCTGGTCAGATTCAGAGAACTTATACAACATTTAGTCTTATAGCGTTTGCAATATTAATTTCAGTACACTGCATAAACTTAATGAACATATTTTCTTGAATCGCTTAATTAGTTTTCTGAGAATCAGGAAACATGAATGGTTTTAAGAAGAGAAAACTCATTAAAATGATATGAAAGATATAATAGGTAAGACAAGTATATGGAAGACAAGGAGAAAACAAGAACTTCCTTTGTGGGTACATGCAGCAATCCAACGAGAAGAATACAAACCGCTGCATTTTGAACATGCTGACGATTGATATATGCAGAGAACAGATTCTGTTAAGGAGATTAAAACGCATAATCATCTGTGACTTTGGAATTCAAACAGATAACTGATTCCAACTCAGAAGACAGAAACTGGTTGTAGTAAACAAAACGAAAGAAGCTTCTCAACTAAAACACACAAAAGTTATGCAACAAAAGATAATAAACTTAGCTGTTTAGGCGGTCGACAGTTTTGAATTCAAGGGAAGCGAAGAGCTAGATGAATATCTTGATCTTATCGCGGAAGTGAAAAGAAATCTATGGAAAACGAAGTATTGCTTTGCTGATTATAGTCGGCTCCCAGGAAAGGCTTACACGAGCGTAGTAATGAGTCGTCAAGATCTCGATATCCTTAAGTCAGATAGATTATGGAGAAGAGTCCTCTAGAAATAAGGAAACTTGATCTCGATCTCCAGTTAAAGCCACCTGTCTATTTTACTACTACTAATAAAAGTCATCAGGCACTGTTCTCATGACTTCTAATCTTAATTGTTTGGCGATGAATTAAGATGGGCTACTGTAAATAACCCATCTATATATTTATTTGTACTTTTCCAGACCTTGACCACATAGCAATGTCCCATATGGGTTGGCGCGCTGTTTATGAGCGGCAGCGAAGGGGGTGAATGATGAACGGATATTATGTTGGTGGGATGTTTTTCTTTAAGGAAGCCAAGATAACTTGGGAATTTATTTATTATTGGGCTCCGCCTGCAAGGCTAAGCGCTGCTTTTATCAAAACCTGTCACCATATGCAATATCTATCTATCTATCTATCTATCTATCTTATCGTATTGATATTTTTCTCTCTCTCTCTTTATATATATATATATATATATATATATATATATATATATATATATATATATATCATCGGTTCATGACTTGCGGCCATATTATGTTGAAATACCGATTATGTACGATTGCCGAAGTTAAGCAACGTCCAACCTGTTACAGAATATGACTCGGTGTCATATCTAGCTACATAGTAACACCCACATTCTGAGACATGGTTACCCGACCTGGACGTATTTCTAATTGGGATCCACCTGCAAGGTTATGCGATGATTTTATCAATATCTGTCGTAAATAACACAAATCTGGGTGAACCAGGATGTTTATATTAAGCTTTGTATACTTCTATCTAATAGCCACTTATTTTACTCTACTGCTCTCTCACTTAATAATAATAATAATAATAATAATAATAACAACAACAACAACAACTTATTTGGTTGCGATGCATGTACCTTGTATATCCATATTAAACGGGATATCGTAATGAGTATATTGTGCTTCGTATATTTGTAATCTAGTGTCATTTCGTTAGGGTGCTTCTCTCTTTTGCAGTATGTAACGGTCTCGACGAGTCAACGAAAAAATTGAAGCATTGCTAATTATGGAAATAAACCATCCAGTCTACGATTGAACTGAAAAAAAGAACTACTGTATAATGTCTAAAGTATTTCTGCCATTTGAGGCTACCAGTTACTACACATGTGAACATTCGGTGAAGAAATAATACAGCGAATAATATAAGAAATACCGGCGAAAGGACGGTGATGAACGGAATACGAAAAGAAAATACGAAAAGGAAATATTCCATGGCGAATTTAAGTGACAAACTCTCACAGAAGCAAAGGATAAATAGTGTCCATATGAAAAGAGAAACTAAATATCGGTACAACACAGATATATTCTTGCGGACCGATAAACACAAAGTAAAAATAACGTATTTCACCTTTGTGTGAAAAATGACCATTGCAAAATTCGCTCTAAGAAAACGTAAAAAGAATATAAATAAAAGCTACGTTTAAATAAATACAATGATATTTTACAACCTGCTTACGTTTGAATATGTTGACAACATACGCTAAAAATAGATTCTCTTACAGAAAATAAAACATAATATAGATTGGTATATTGAAAAGTAAACCGGCCACCCTTTCAGGCAGTAAAGCTGTATTTGGTTCTTAGGAATGTGTAAATAAGTTTACAGGTACTAAATGATGCTTTTCCAAAGGAAATGCAGAGGGAAAAATAACAGACCCGAGAAAATACGATCACATTTTCAGGGGAAGCTGGGACAATAACCGTTGGAAGCCGTTCTAGGTATTTTCTCCAAATGTAGTAAGGCGCAGACCATTAGGTTTCTTGACAATAATACTGCCAGGAAAAGTTATTTTCATATTCTTAAATATTTCTCACTTCTTTTTGGAAATGTGAATTCCACTATCTGACAAAAGTTCTCTTCTTGGTTAATGATTGTTAAAAAAAAAGTATTATGACAAGCGTATTCAGGGAACCTGTTACTAATATTCGGTACAATGACATTGCCTGATGAAAAAGCACATAGAACATCGTGGAATGGCGTGACCAGCAACATTCTACAAGGTACTGATATGTAATTGACCAGGAAACGCATAGATAAATGCAAACATTAAATATTTGTGCCAAACATTCACGCAAACATTTTTCTTTGATGTTTTATATGTAATCAGAGGTGGTCAGACGATTTAATATGAGAGTTTTTCGTTTGTTCGACCAACTTTCTTGGTTTTCACACTTGATCGACGACTGAATAAAGCCAACGCTGCAATATATTGTGTGAACAACAAAATGTTTTTTTTCCTAATATTCTCCCCTCAATTAAGTCTTCACTGGCTGCCTCGTCAAGAAGCACCCGTTTATATTATGATACAGATGACAACAAAGCCTCGTAGCAAGAATAACAAAAATAGGCTAGAAAAAACTTATATATCTTTTATACATATAACAATAATTGGCAATAATGAAAAGGGTCCCATGGGATATTCAACTCTATAAACAGATCGATATTTGTAATATACAGAACTTATCCTCAGAGCGAAAAAACTGGAGTGTACACACACACACATACACACACATACATATATATATATATATATATATATATATATATATATATATATATATATATATATATATATATATATATATATATATATATATATTGTCTGACTTTAGTACCAAACATAGACAACTGTTCATTTAATAAGCCCTGAAAAATAAGACGAGGAATGGTAATTGAAAACGAAAGCATTAGCAAAAGAAATGAAAGATTCGAATAGAGAAACTAATTAATTAAAATAATTGTCATGTAAATTATGTTTAATGTTTATATATCCATACGACCAATCCAATTCACCAAGTGCGAATGAATTTACTTTTAGGATTTCAGCATAATTTGAATTCACTTCTATGGAAAAAATTTGCAAAGAGGAAAACGTCAAAAGACCATTATTGGCACATCTTCCTTCATTAATTTTAAACATCAAAACAATAAGACATGTCTTTATTAGAAATCTCGTTGTCCGTTGGTATAACATAATACGCACTTGCACCGTCTAAATGCGTCGTCTACGATAAGATTTCCTTTTCCTTTTTTATTTTATTCACATTGTCCTTTTACAGAAATAATATATTTGTACTGTTTACACACATACACATACCCACATATGTCTTGAACAATAACAAAATGTCAAAAAATTAACATTTCAGACGCACCGTGTTGTACATTAATATTTTTGTTTTATTATTTGGATCAGGTCCCTGGACTAGTTTCGACCAGCATGGACATCATCGGGACAGAAAAACCCCTGCTTGATGTATCAAAAGGAATATGCGTATTTTGCTTTTTAGATACACTCAAATCGTCGAAAAACAGCAACGAAGGAGCTTTGATTTCACAAGTGGTCAGAGAATCAATAGAGAAATTTTGATTCTTGCCATTTCGATAGCAATCCACACATATCTGATAGTTATATGAGCAGAATCTTTCGTGTGCAAAGGTCTCTTCACCAAGTCCCATAAATATTCGATTGGGCTCATACCGAGCGAATATGGTGACTTCACTATTTGTCATTCATCTCATGAATGATGTAAAAATCACTTCTGGGTAACCGTGGTCTGATTACACTCAATATCCTGCTGGGAAAAAATCTCTTTGTTAGTATAAGGATCACGAAGCAGTGGAAGGTAGCTCTTCAGAACCAAGCATATGGAACCATAACTCATTGGACCATTGCCAGTTTTACCGTGTCCAGTTAGCGACGTTACAACCCCAGATGAGATTCTGTGTCTGCTTTCATAGTGTTAACAGGATCACCTTCTGAGTGTGCGTCAGATTATTCCTGAATTATATGTGGATAACATTTGAGTTACCACAGGCAAATCTAGCAGACACCTACGGTTACGAACATTAGGTACGCGTAATTAACATTACAATGTCCATGGTGAGTGGTACACATTCAAATATGTATGTTTGGTTCACACGTTATAACGTAGATCGAGTCATAAAATATTACCATAATTTCAAAAAATATAATTCCCTATTTGTCTGCATCTGCTATCATACATTACACGCAAATTTGATAATTTACGTCGCCGTGCTATGAACAACCTAACCGGTGTTCACACTAATTCTTTAGAAGTCCTGCAAAGACTGATATCGATTTTCATATTTACATACTCGCTTCATTTGATTTTGACATGTCTATATATACACGATGCTTAGCGTGTTTCAGGACAGGTGATTTTGATTGTGCATCTGCAGTTATGTGATAATTCAATTAATTTATCTTTTCAGAGCAACAAAGGCGAACTATCACCTAACGCATTTATCAAAAAGGAAAATAAAAAATAATTCCTCAGTGCCCTTTAACTTTCAGCTTCCATCTTGACTTAAGAAAATGATTAAAACTACCGGTTTTGTGTGACATGCCACATATCTAAAATCATTGTTACTTTTCTACTAGTGTCATTGTATGTTTGGTCAAAGAAAAGTTAAAACTTCGATTTGTGAATTTCAAAGTGGAGAGACAACCCCTACTTAGAACAGACACAAGCCAGTTCACCTACACTCCATTTAATTTTAATTTTTAAGAAGCTTATTAAAAACGTTAATAATTCATAATTTATATTTGTCTATATTTCTGAGATTTGTAACTATTTACACTATTTACATTATTTGAACTGTTGTTCACATATTTATTGCCATTTAATGTATAATTCTTGCGATAAATGCAAAGCACAACGGTGTTGAGATTGCACGTGCTCTGGAAGACACGAAGTCGTTTGGACACAACGTTTGGGAAGAGGTGGAAGCCTTCAGCGCGGATGTGCTGCCTTGTATCGAAGCGCAACATGTACGTACAGCATTCACTTTGCATCAGGACACCACAACGCTTATGGCAATTGAAAAAACGTATCAATGCGAATCCCGAAATAGTAATGAGGACCATTGCCAATAATCTTTACACGTCCATGTCCACAATCCGCAAAGTGGTGCAACATTCACGGCAAATCGTAATTGAGAAAGAGGACAAAACACGTAGGTACACACAAACGACTAGTGCTTGCTCCGAGAGAGAGAGAGAGAGAGAGAGAGAGAGAAAGAGACAGAGAGAAAGAGAGAGAGTGAGAGAGAGAAAGAGAGAGTGAGAGAGAGAGAGAAATTATTACTATACAATTTAAACATACAGAAGAAACTAATATGCTCTTTGTTTTGTTATATTTTTTCCAGACAAAATGACTTTCGATCAGGAACAAAACGCGAGCCAGAAAAATGACGGGTTGTTATGTGATGATGTCCACAAAGTTAAGTACACGAAACTTCCCCCTTCTGTGAAAGTTTTAATAGTGGTGAGTATTGAAGTGCAACACATGCTCTCCACTTCTTTCAAGAGGGTCTTCGTTTGAATGTTGCTGGTCACAGTGAGATGCTAGAAACAGTTTAAAATCCCTAAATAGACACTGTGCTATGGAAAGCCGTATGCATTTCAATAGGACTCTGTACCTGCTCATAATACAGTGGTCACCCAAGATTGGATGATGGCCAATGTGCGTGACCACATCACACCAAACATATGAACACCTAATTCGCCAGGCCTAATTCCACTTGACTATTACATGTGAGACGTTGTTAAACGAGTGACTAATCAACGTTCTCACAATACGACGGATTTCTCGAATGATTTTGGAAAGTAAGTTGGTCCAAGAAATTTTAAACACGCACTTATATATTAAGCAATGCGTAGTCTGCAGCAATTTCACATGATTACGGTTCCTAGCGAGAACTGAATGCATCAAAGGATTACCTTGCGAACTATCTTTGTTGACAATTGATTCAATGCAGGCACACTATTCCCTTTCTCTTTGATTTGTTTGGTTATACATTTCAGTTTACATTTTGATAAGTAAACGGAAAAAAGCTATATTAAATACGAAGGAACACATGCAGTCAGAATAATCGTAAATCATTTTTCATAACTTCAAATTTCAGTTTACAGTAATAAGACATTATTATTTCCAGTGATAAACACAATTTCAAAGGACACAGTTGCTGATCATCAATATTTTTTATCAATAATTCATCCTTCATAAAGCAGATACATATCGAGATCTACAGATAAAAACTCTTTAAAGTTTCCTGAAAGAACGTAAATTATTCAATAATTACACAATTTCTTTCAATTTTGGTTTCTTGCAGAATTTTTTTGTGGGTGAATTCTAAGGTTCTTTTTGATATTCGTATCTTTCGAGATCAATTTCTGAACCGATCATTGTATTCATTGCACGCGAGAATTTCTTTCCCCAAATGCCAAAATTAAAGATTTTCTTGACTCGACTGTACTGTGTCACCATTTAAAAGAAGATATATATTTATCCTTTTTGTAAAAATAATTTGCACGAGTTAAAAGATTTATCACAAAATAATAGGTTATAAAACTATAATAATAAAATATAAATATTTATATAATTTTGACTGTTCTCGTCTTTATCACTATAGTCACACATGTCATATTTGTCTCAACGCTTAAGCCCTGCAAGTGTAAATTCACGCCACGCATTTGAACGGATGAAACACCGAATGGCTCAGGAAGAGGACTTAGTCCTCGGGCCGTATTCCACCTTGTAAGCGATGGATAAATGACGCAATTCTCGAACTAATAAATGTGCAAATAAGGCAATAAATATGAGGAAAACAGTTCGAATAATCTAAATTGTTACAAATTTCAGAAATATAGACAAATAAAATATAAATTATGAATTATTAAAGTTTTAATACGCTTCTTAATTAAATGGGATGTAGGTAAACTGGCTTGTGTCAGGTTTCTAATTTGGGGTGTCTACTTTGGAATCCACAAATCGAAGTTTTAGCTTTTCTTTGGCCAAATATAGAATGACACTAGTAGGAAAGTAACAACGATTTTAGATATGTGACATGTCACACAAAAACAGATACTTTTTTTATTTATTTTCTTAAGCCAAGTATGAAGCTAAAAATTAAAGTCTACTGAGGAATTAATTCTAATTTTTCTGTTTAATAACAAAATGTTTATCTTGAACTCAACATTTGAAAGAAATGAAATCTAGTGATATATATGTTATAAGTTATCTTCTTTCAAATTGAAATTAAGCTTTCATCGTCACAGATTATCTATCCAAAGTTTTCGTACTGCTCAATAAGAAATATAACCTGATCAACGTTTTCATTCTGTACATTTTGTGAAATTAATTTGTTTGTATTTCCATCTGGCTTGAAAAAAACGTGTCATATTTGACTATATGTAATTTTGTGCAGTTCATTCTAAGTGTCGTTTGGTTTGGTTTGTTTTACGGCATATCAACATCTCAATGGGTTATTTAATACCGACAAGATTTTTAGGATAGGTTTGTATGAATAGAGTTGTAGATCAGGTTTCACTGCCTTATTTTTTGTAAAGAGGATTTTTTGTTGAGAGTAAAAACTTATTGCTGGTAAGATTTTACTTTATTCAAAAATCTATTGCTGGTAAAATGTATTTTTATTCATTTTTATATAATGCTGATAATATATTTTTCTTCGAAAATGTATTGCTAGTAATATTTTTCTTCAAATATGTATTGCTGGTATTTTTACTATAAAAATCTTTTTTTTTAATTTCATAGTGTTTTGACTGTTTTGACCCCAGTTTGGTGGTTAACTATTTGACCATAGCTGAGACCTTAACAGTTGCTACCACACAGAGTGGGGGTGCACCTGGGAATAACTGCCATTAAGAGGTAGTTCCACGCACCTCAAACCCTCTCGATCAGACCTTGATGCCGGATGTAGTTTATCGTCATACCCAGAACGGTCTAAGTGTCGTTTTGGAAATTAATCTTTATTTAAATTTTCCAAATAATTTTGGGTATGTGTTTGCACTTATGACCTATTTACAATGAGTTCCGTTAATTAGTTGTGTAGCTTTTCAATGAATTATTCAAATGATTAGACATGTGTAAACAGTGTCCAGCGTGATTTATATCTCGTAACAGTTTTTACTGGAATGAGGAAGAAGTCTATTGTTTCCAACAAAGATTCCTTAAACGATACGCACGCAATAGAAGTAAAAAGCTGACGAACTTCAAAATTACGTTTAAAATTTATTTATAATTATGCGAAAGCTCTGTAGAAAAATATTGTATCAATTTAATAAACTTAATTGCCAACAGAAACAAGTATATTATAATATTAATATCTCCATTTTACCTGAATAACCTCAGCAAAGTTACGCCTCATGAAGTTCACAAGGTGCTAGCTATCGCGTGAAATCCGTATATTGAAAGTCGCAAGCGGTCACAATCAG
>OZ038486.1:110857252-110874752 GCA_964036315.1 Acanthosepion esculentum | reverse complement strand
TATATATATATATATATATATATATATATATATATATATATATGCATGTTTCATTAAAAATAATCAAAAAATAAAAGTATAGCCGAAAGCTCTCGGAACTATAGAACACTCGGGCAGTTTCTACACACTCTGTGTGCAAAAACTGGGGACTGGGACTTGTTACCCAATCAAACGTTGCTTAGAGCTGCAAGAAGCTATGTAGATTTATGAACGGACAGAACACATTGAAGGAGAGGGAAATCCACTGTTGGCTTTCAGTGGAGTAAATATTATCAATATCTTAATGCATCTGGAATTATTTTCAACATTTTTGCTGCTTCGGTAAATGTTTTATTTAAGGCCAATTCTATAATCTTTATTATAAGATGTGATTAAAATACATTCTTTTATAAATTCAATTATAACTATTTTAACTATTCCTGCTACGCGTGTATAATGGCTAATTTCATTAATATTGATTTGATAAATATTTTAAGTAAATGAATAATATAATAATAATATTCATGAATTTCGAACAAATTTTGTTACTTTATTTATATTTATAAAATGTTTTGTGAGTTATTTGTAAGCATTGATTACTTTTAAGATCAATGTTATTTTTTCATAATAAATTGAATGTGTTGTTATTTATTTTTATATGAATATACGAGAAACCCAAATTTTGCTTCAATAAAAATGTCGACGTTTCCATGAAGAAACTATTGGGCCAAGGAAAGTTCTCAGATGGCAAAATCATGATATGTGATTTTTAATTTAGGAATTGTGCCATCTTATTGAATATGAGTGTGAGGTATTTTGACAAGTCCTTGTAGTTCAACAAGAGCCTGCGTTTTTAAACTAAAATCACGGGTAGAATTTCTGTTGAATTAAGACGTAGGACTACAAATGTTAAGCAAAAGACACTGAAGAAATAAGTTGAGGGTATTTATCTGAGAAGAAATCAAGTGTTTTCAAAATTTTATTCCAAGCGATTGCGTCTTATCTTAAATTGATTTCACGGCTTTTAGGTATGAATCACAGATTTCATAAGGCAACAACCACAGCAAAATAAAAAAAAAACAAGTTAATGTTTGCTAACCAAACAGATGATGAAGAACTATATCGGATATGTTGTTGCCGAATATACGTCGATAATTAAAATTAGTAGATATTTTAAGATATAGATCCATACAACTAATACGAATGAATTCCAAGTCACAATCTCAAGTGAAACTCATAATATATTATTTACTTGAACCAAAATATGTTATGCGCATAATTCTACGTACTTCTGCATCATGTACATTGTTGATTTATTCTAGTATAGCGATCATTATTCTGGCTAGATGAGAAATCGATTTTTTTGCTGGTCAGTGTAATTGATATAAAATATTCCTAAACTCGTGTGTTTGAGACATACTGGTTTTCAATTCGGAATCGGCATAGTCGATTTTATCTAAAAAGATTTTATTTTAGCCCAATAACAAACTTCAAAACATAACATTCTCAATCGAAAATAAATAGAATTATATATATATATCGAAAATAAATAGAATATATAGAATTTATGAGAATGAAAGCTTTGTTTGAATAATTAGCCTGAAAGAATTCGTTTTGACATGTTTACTCCCATTAGAGTACTCGTACAAAACCAATGATATTAATAATTAGCTGACGTACCTATTAATTCCCGGAAAAGCGCATCATATCCCCAGGTCGCGTTTTCATAGCCTTTCTTCGGTTATCCGAAAATTACAATTCAAAGTAAGTCGCACAAAAAAGGGCTTTTGTGTGTTCACAGAGAATAAACAACAGCTGCCCCTAGGATATTTGGATTTAGAATACCAAAACCGTAAAGCGACTTAGGTAATATCAGACAAATTGGTTATCCGAAAGTAACAATTCAAAGTAGTAGCACTGAAAAATGATTTTGTACGTTCACAGTGAATATATCTCTTAAGAGGGCTAGTGTTAAGATAAATGTACAAATAAACTGACATATAGTTTCACAATAGTCACAAAATATTTACAATACTAACAAACAGTACTGTTAAATCATAAACACCTGTTGATTGCGTGTTTCTTACCAGTTTTGCAGAACTTCTTGATAACATGTTTGATCTTTCCGCGTCATTGGGATTGCCGAATCTTGAACATCCCACATAAAGTTGGCTATGGGAGAAAACAGGTTTTGCAATGTTTTAGGCCTACAACATCCAAAGACGGCCCTGCAGCTTTGTTAATGCTGATTGCCAAACAGTTTCACCGGTAATTGCACCCACTTGAACTGGAAAGTCATATGCGAGGGAATAAGTAGAATTATAGGAATAAATACAGCCTCACCGCTTGCTTTGTCAGTCAGAATTATCACGGCCAAAACTGTTGGCAGCATTCTCCTAATTGTACGTCATGTGCCATTGCAAAGCTTTGGTGTTTCGTGTTTCTTAAGAGCATCACTGATTCTCTAATCTTGAGGAGCAAATTGTTGGGTAAGATGCCTACTGGTGTTAGGCTATTCAAAGATTTAACTGGATAATTCACAGATTCATCGGCGTTTAGTACAGCCTCATGGAATTGTAGTTACGACTCTCACATGGCAAATGTTCCAGAAGTTTGATGATCAAATCATCAACTGCCACATTCTTTGGAGCTAGAATGACACGTGTTCTCAGCCATTTATGGTATGTAAACTGATTCTTCAAGTTAGGAAACACCATAGATCCTTTAAATCTGATACTTTATTTCTAAAAGGCAAACTCACCCGGCCAAACTGTTCGTCAACCAAAGTACCATTACCAACATCCAATAATTGTTTAGAAACTGTAGAGGCTTCCTTATCACCACTAAGCGGCACACCCGTGGTAATTGAGTGGCTCAGCTTTTGCAAACTGCTCCACAGGTAGGGCGACTTTTTTCTAGCGTTTACCTCAGCAGCTCTTGTCCATTTGGGAGCCACTGGAAATCTAACATTTATAGAACCAAGACTTATATTGCAGGTTGCTTTCTCTTTCTTGTGAGTTTGAAGCACGAATGAGCTATGCGGCCACAACTCAGCAAGGTTGCAGCTAATGTTTCCTTTTGCGTAGTTTAGTCAGAATGTAGTTTGATGATGAATGTTTTGCCAGATCCACCTGGTTGAGTGAGGAAGAATAGATCCCTTTCACCGTCAATGCTCGAAATAATCGTGTTATAAACATCCAGTAGACCCTTCATCGGTTTGTGCTTTTTATCAGCTATATACGCTGTCATTTCCTCGGTGTCATAGCTGACTTCCCGCATGTACTCAATTGCCAGATTGTTTGCAGCCTACTCAAATATGGGTGTCCAGATCAAATAAAACTCAGCAAATCCACATGTCATCAACATGATGGAAAGTAGCTGGCGCAGTTGTCCTAGTTGTCTGCAAACTGCTGCCTCCTCCAGTGCCTGACCCCAGTTGAAATCTTCCTCCATTAGCCCATGTCTAGCATAGGCTACTCTGAAGTGTGCAGCTGAGACGCAGAAAGAAGCACTCATGTTAAATGTGGTGCACAGTATACAACCGCTAGATGGTCGCACTTCTGAAGCATCTTCCCAGCCCTCAACTTGTGCTCGTTGCTTGCCCCTGCTCCATTTATTGTGTACCCAGGTGTAGTAGATGGGAACGTCAGCATACAGCAGTGTTTGAGCAAACATGTCAATTTTGCATAATTTGAAGAAAGCTGCCAAAGTGAGTTCTGGTGTATTCTCAACTACGTTTCCACCGCTATCTTCTGTGAACTATACACCCTGGCCATTTTAAAGATGAACAGCTAGATTCACCACTGGTGGATGCCGCTCGTAGATTTCGAAAACTAGGATGAGACACGTTGCCTCGTTAGAGAAAATAAATCTTCCCAACTGTTATTTTGTAATTGCAATCGCCTGCATGCCCACCTGTTCAACTCCAAAAACCGCAATATCTGAGCCCTTATTGATGTATTTACATATATACTCGATACTCTTTATAGAGTTGTATGATGCAACATTCATATGAGCATCGAAAGTTTTAGTCAGCAGACTCACCTGTTATCAGCTTTCATTACTTGACCATTTACGATGAGCTTTGTAACGTTTCTACAATCTTCAGCTTTTCGTTGTCTGTAGAGTGGGTAACCGTCATATCCCGGGTGTGTCTCCTGGATAAATTACCTGAGGAACATTTTGTTGCACTTATTGTGCTGCATGAAGGATGACCGAGGATTGAGAACGCCACAGGGGCCGTGAATTATTTGTGTCTTGCTCTGTGTTAGGTAATCCTGATATATATCTCTCTCTCTCTCTCTCTCTCTCTCTCTCTCTCTATATATATATATATATATATATATATATATATATATATATATATATCCCATGAACTGCTAAAGGACGAAACGCGTCACTAATAAACTTTTTCCATTTTGTCATACAATTTCCACCATATTATTCTTGATATATACAAATATATCTATCTCTCACTCTCTCTCTCTTTCTGTCTTTCTAGTGTTTGTGGTTTTCCAATTTTATTCCATGTATACCAACCACACACACACACACAGATACACACACACACACACACACATTTGTGTAACAGCATAATTGTCAGTCCCCACAAAATGTTTAATATCTCAACTATTAAACTAATTGAGTTTTTTTTCCATGTTTTCAGAAAAGACGTTAGCCTTCTAGACACCATTTTTTGTAAGAATCACTGAAAAATCCTTTGAATTATTTAGCTAGAAATACAACAGATTAAAATCGTTTTGTGTTAGCCACACTGTTCTCCCAACTGAGCAATTGTCAGAGGAAAAATATAATTCAGGTCTACCAACATTCTTATTCTGACTTCCATCTTCGAAGTCCATAAAAGAACAATCATGTGAACAGTGGATACGTTTAAAAAAGTGTAGAGAGAAAAAACTGGATCAAGAGGTCACAACAGAAAGAGTGATTATCATTTCATCTTGATAAAAAGATCAATTAGAAAAGATCCAACTCAATTCATAAGACGTTTGGCACGTGAGCGAGGTGTTCTAGCTATGACAGTCAAAAGAGCAGTGAAAAAAGACTTGAAAATGAAATAGTATGTGAAAATTGTTTTACAATTTTATTATTGTGTAAATTTTAAACCCATTTAATAATCCGAATCATGATACAAGTTCCAAAGCAAATATTGTTAATGATATTGGTCAGTTTAAATGTAGCAATTTTGACCAATGCCCATTGTCAAACAATTGTTTAACTCTTGTTTATCTTTGTACTATCGCTCAATAGATAATTTGACGGTTGAAAAGATCTATATTGGGAGTACTAAGAATTCTTTCAAGACTAGGTGGTATCAACATGTATTTTTCTTTACTAATAATACTTATAGATATAATACATCAATTTCTAAATATTTTTGGACTTTGAAAGTTGACCATAAGGCTCCTAAGGTGAAATGGAAACACTTTTTAAATAGGAAGGACATGTAGATCCTGATATGAACCCTGCCTTCTGAGTTTACATTAAATTTGGAATTTATCACGTTCTTTGATGGGAATGTTTTATTAAACCAAAGATCCGAGTTAACAGTAAATTGTGAAAACAGACTACCTTTTACCTTACAATTCAGTTAAACTTGGAATTTGACAATGCGTTTTCTTAGATATTAGTTGAACTGTGTTGCTTCATATATGGCTTATTTTCTATTTGTAAGATTAATTTACATTTAATATAATTTTGTATTAATCTCCTCCTCTTGTATGGTTGTATTGGTATTTGTTTGGTATTTTTTACATTTTGCCTTGATTTGTTATTATTAACATCTTATATAAAGATTCTTAATTCAATAGTTGCATATTAATTTACCAAGTAGTTCTATACATATAAAATATTTACTGGCTTCATAAAGAAGCTATTTATTTATCATCTATAACATAGTTTTCATCTAGAAAACTCACAAAACATACAAACTTTAGCATTTGGTTTAATTACCACTCCACCTCATTTTTTCTTAGGAAATGACATTGTCTAATGTGTAAAATCTGTATCCATGAACACCCGCTTCTGTTTAACGTCTGTGCTGCCATTGACTGCCAATCTACGGGTCATGACCCATTGAAGGAAAATAATTACTTAATTTTTGCTTCTTCGCTTAGTTTAAATTTAACGTAGGTCATATTAGATTGGTTGATCTCAGAAAAGACTACTAACCTTATACCCCCACTTTTTTTATTGTAAAAAGAGGTTGTATTTTTCGTTCTCATCTTACCCCCCACACACACCCAAACACACCCAAACACGCATACATATATATATATATATATATATATATATATATATATATATATATATATATATATATATATATATATATATAAAGGACAGTTGCTCGCAATGAGAACTCAGAGAGCCAAGTTCGAATTCAACTCAGGATCCTCCATGTTAAATAGAAGTATTTTCGTCTAGTAGAATCATTGTTAAAAACTTTGTTACAATATTGATAGAGTATCTGTCTATATTCCTGAGATGAGGTATTATGTGCATTATTTACATTATTCGGACTATTTTCCTCATCTTTGTCGCCATATTTATTACAACGTTTCGGCCGTTGTCGGAATAATGTAAATAATATTGATACAATACTGTCATAATAGTCCGTCTTAGCGTGACTGTATCCGCTACCGTTACATTGAGGATCGACTCAACTTAGGAGCTCCACTCTATATTTTGTTTTGGATTTAATGTCAAAGCCTTTTTTCTTCCGAAGGTATACAAAAGTCAAAATGATAATCTAATATGTGGATTACAGATAACGATTCCGCTGTTCTGCACCTGCTTATAAGCAAATATAAAATCCAAAAAGGCAGACCCCAAATTTTTATATATATCTTAGTATGTCTAAATTGCCATGTTGAGATTCAGTGTTTGTGATATAGGAAGTATAGGAAGAGTGTAATATAAGTATGATTAAAAAGCTTCCTTGGAAATCAACATTTATGTTAAACGCGTAACATTTTGTCAATATATGAGTAGAGCGGCAATCTGGAAAATTACGTCTGATTTGAAGGTGCTTATAACCTGTATGTATGCCATTCAATTTGTCAACGCAGATAAAGAGCATCCATTAACCTTCACCTATACTAACAGAGCATTTACATAATTGAAACAGTGAATCTAAGCACAGTTAGGGGAAATGACAGTGATAAGTGAAAAAGCACGCCAACACCGCTGCTGCAGATCGATTATGAGCTCAGCATGCAGGCGTTTGGCAAAAATACATAGTCAATATCTAATATTATGTGCTAAATAGAGATTTGTATAATGAAAGCTGCTCTATGCAATAGTGTTATTGTTTCCGTGGAATAAGATGCATTACTTTTAGAGCGGCCTGCGTGTTTACATATGTGTTTATGCGTGATCCGTGTAATTGAGAACAAAATATGTTATAAAGAGAAACAAGGATATTTAGAAGAAAAATCAGTTACTTAAAAAATGTGCCTATACATAATTTTGAATAAAGAATTTTTTTTTACAAAAACCGTCTCATCATCGAGGACGGAATGGAGGCGCCCATGTAATTAAATGACTGCCCCGGTTTAGGGTGATTTTCATACATGCTAACAATCACATGTACAGAAGTGGCATTCAACAATATTGCGGACCAGCTGGTGGATCATAAGAAGTCTTGGTCAATGTTAAAAGAATTTATTTTTCATAAATGAATCTTCTCCGAGTCTGTGTCATCAAAGACTACAAAGAAGTGTTTCATTTGGTCGGATGACCTTAGAAATTGAAGGTCTTCATCCGGGTATTCGTAGTCGTTGGATTTGCCAAAATTTAGCGATATGGCATGCGAAGTCAGTTGCTGTAGAAGTGGCTTCAGAGCAGTCCGTTTACGACCATTCGCTGAATATATATATATATATATATATATATATATATATATATATATATATATATATATATATATATGTATATATATGTATATATATATATATATATGTGTATATATATGTATATATATATATATATACACATATATATATATATATATATATATATATATATATATGTGTGTATATATATACATATATATATATATATATATATATATATATATATATATATATATATATATATATAAACACACAAATATATATATGTTTCCTTAAAGCCAGCAGGCAATAGGCAACAATGTTCTGAAATTAAGCTTTTTATTTATTTTTTATTTTTTCGCACAAGTGTTTTATTTATAGACACAGAGTGTGTAGAATCTATCGAAATTATAAAAAACAAAAAACAAAACAATGAATATCTATTATGTCTAATCATGTACCGTTCTAAAGTTCGTATGTTTGCTTCAATTTCGGGTCAAAATGAAGACAATATTTGTCCAAAGTTTGGATTTGTTTATTAACTTAGTCCTTGATCTAAGCTTTTGCCTGAAAAGAGCCAACTTCAGAGTAATTATTCGGACATTTTTACAACGATATTCACCATAGAAGATGCTATTTTGTTGTGCTGACATAGAAGAATGCTATGCGACGATAACAGTCGCGGAATAGCAGCCGCTGGCACAAAGTTCAAGATGCCGTTCCATGTCGTCATACCAAGCGAGAGGCAGAAATATTAACGACAGAACCATATGTCTAGATGCAAAGTAATGTGTTGTGACTAGTTTGAAATATAATTTTGCTGAGTGTCGGTTGCTTCGATTTAATTTAGATGGCCTCCAAGATCTAAATGTGACAGGTAAGTCTTCGAGAAAGCGTGGTTGTAGTAAAGCCAATATGTATAGTGGGTTTATCAGTAGCATCAGAGATACAATCACTGAACGGGCTTGTAAATTGATGCACTACATTGATTTTTATAGTGGATTTAGTTGTGTAGTTGTAGGGTTATTAGAGACTATGATGACAATTGTTTTAATTTGTTATAATATATGATGAGCTTAACTTTTTTATTATTATTAATGTGTTTAATATTTCTACCTATTATATTTTTGAGTGTTGCTTCATCATATTTTTAATGTATTTGGTTGCAATAGTATAAGTTAGTAATATTATATTTATTTTGACGAACAATATTATTATTAATATCTTTAATGTTGTTAGAGGTATTATTAACTTTAGGGAGGACATTGTAATATGCTGATCAATGACGGAATTAGGAAATCCATTATTTGCAAATGTTTGTTTAATGTTATGTAATTCTTTATAGAATATTGTTTTGGAAGAAGATACCATTTGTGTGCGTCGGATTAAGTGTTTTATAACGGCTAACATATCTTTGGGGGCTTTCACTATTATAATGGAGAAGACACGAGTTAGTTCTAGTGGGTATCCTATATAAAGAAGTAGAAAATTCATATATATATATATATATATATATATATATATATATATATATATATATATATATATATATATATATATACATACATTCATATATATATATATATATATATATATATATACATATATATATATATATATATACATACATTCATATATATATATATATATATATATATATATATACATACATTCATATATATATATATATATATATATATATATATATATATATATATATACATACATTCATATATATATATATATATATATACATACATTTATATATATATATATATACATACATTCATATATATATATATATATATATATACATACATTCATATATATATATATACATACATTCATATATATATATATATATACATACATTCATATATATATATATATATATATATACATACATTCATATATATATATATATATATATATATATATATATATATATATATATATATATAAGCACGCACGCATACTATTAAAGATAAACAAAAACCGTCGGTGGAACCAAGGAACATCTTACTTAAACGTAAACATTTATCCAGATACAGTCTCGAATACAAACGACATTACTGAAAAAAGAAAGCGGTAAAAGGCCTGAAAGAAAACTTACGTATTCAGTAAGCTAAAGTGTTCCAAGCCTAGATTGCCTAGACCGAGCAAAAAAAAAACATCACCAACGTTAAATCCTATGAAAGAACCATTCGAGTTGTCACTCAAATTTCATCCAACACGATATTCAAACGACTTGAATATATATATATATATATATATATATATATATATATTATTAGATAGTGACAGATCTTTCGCAGTTTATCTGGTATATCTCATGGATAGGTGATGTTTCTTAGTTCCTCAATTGTATCCTTGTGTCCGACTAAACTGAAGATTAAAATTAATCTTGCATATGTATTTGCAAATATATCGACCTTCTTATTCCTAGGAACATTCAACAAGTGAACGAACACCTCTGTAATGGTTGGCAGTTAGAAAATTAATTCTGACGTAAGTCCCATCCGAGGAATATGTCTCATACGTTTGGCCTTGTTTCATGCAGAGTTAAGCTTCTTAACTAACTGTTCATAATACATTATAAAAACGTAAATATTGAACTAGACGTCGTGAGTACAATTCAAAGTTGTAATCCTACTTTTAAATAATGAATATAAAAAACGCACAGATTTCTGAGCTATGAATAATATAATCTTATTTTTTCTGCTTTCGTTACATTCATGCATGTTCATAATGTTCCACCCACCTAAATGACCTGAATATATGAATATTATTTCCTTCTCTATACATCGACGTTGCTAACAATCAATCAGCCAATGCTTCCACTGATCTATCGATTTGGTTTGCGTTGTAAGAGCTACCAGCTCATTCAACTTACCCAATCAATTTACCCAGGATTTTAACGCGCGTACGAGCGACATTTGTACACATAAAAGTAAATTATTCTGGCATAAGACTTCTATACTACAGCGTCCCAGTACGTTTCTTACGAAGAATGGCTTTCGATATTAACTTAGTGAGCATAATTCCCAGTTTGACACCGTGACTCAGTATGACTGTAGATAGGTAATCAAGTTAAATTTTTATCTGCAATTTTCTCTTGACTCTAACAGAAATATTCACCATTGAATGAAGTGCATTGACAAAAAGGGAGATTATATAAAAAATGAATTTTTATTGTGCTCAATAAATGATTTTGCATCTGTACGTAGTACGCACATTGATGTAATTTATATATATATATATATATATATATATATATATATATATATATATATATATATATATATATATGTATGTATGTATGTATATTTAACTTCTAAAAACACTATAAAAATTAAAAAAACCTTAATCGCAAGTACATTGACAGTCGTCTTTAATGAAACATGAATTTAAGAGGGAATGCTACCCAAATACACAATTATTTATATATATATATATATATATATATATATATATATATATATATATATATATATATATATATATATATATATATATGGGTGCTGTGTGTGGTAAAAGTATGCTTTTAAGGAATACAATATTTATGGGTTAAAGTCCTCAGTATCCCGGATGTAGAGAGTATGTAAATACAAAATATAATGGTGGACACTGAGGTAATCACCGAGCGGCGAGAGTGTTTCATACTTGAACGGAATTTTCAGGCCACTTGTTTGAATTTTGTGGTACATAGGCTACTTCCAACGATATTATGGATACAATTGCTTAATAGAACCGCAAACGTAATTCTGATATATTTAATTCAAATACCAAATCTTATTACCCACAGGCAATAAAAATACACAAAAAATAAATACTAAATGAAATAAATTTATAAAATAATAAATATATGAATAAAAGTAGCACTAGCGTTGGTTATGTGTGTAAAGGAACCCTCCTTCAATTTTCAGATCGTTATCGACACAAATTCTTCACTGGCTTTCTTTCGAATTTCTACCTCTTTCTTTTTTCATAGCCAGAATTTAAGATTCATAAGTTTACCATTCGTCCATGCTTTAGGCAGAGTACTAGATTGGCGGCAATATGGCTAGATATAAACATAAATTCAATTCTTAGAGTTCCTTGTATCGTACTCCTCGCTTGTGGAATTCTCTCCCGGATTCTTGCCTCCCAATCAAATATGATGTTGAAAAATGTAATTGAAATGTAAATCGTTATCTTGCGTCTTCTTATTTCCTGGTGTTCTTCTCATTTTCTCTAAAACTCTTGCGTGTTAGTGGCATTATTGCTTTGCTTGTGATGAAATGATGAAAAAATCCGAGAAATATAAAACATATTCCTTCATAACAGTCGATCTTATATCAAACTACTTATTCGATATTTTGAAAAATTATCAAAATTTAACAGACATTCAATTTCATAGAACAAGTTTCAACGTATGTATACTGCTAAAATATATTATGTATGTTTCATTATCTCTCTCTCTATCTCTCTCTATATATATATATGTGTGTGTGTGGGGGGCGCGTACGCGTGTGAGTGGGTGCGCGCGTACGTGTGTGTGTGGCATCCGTCGGTCTCGAAATACCTTGGATCTGCGGCCAAAGTGTTATGCTTGAACGGCTGATGGCGGTGAAGCATATGTATGTTATGCTTGTACAGGCCCGCACGTGAGTGACAATCTCGAATGTAATGCGTGAATGTTCATGTTAAGTCGCGGTCCCACGATGTTCGCCTTGTTGATTTCTTTCCGTCGAACACGCTCGAACACGGCGCGAATCCTTGGTTTCTCATCTCCTCGTTTCAGCCTTCTGTGTAAATTGCGATATTACTCTCTCTGTATATATATATATATATATATATATATATATATATATATATATATGTATGTATGTATGTGTGTGTGTGTGTGTGTGTGTGTGAACGATTTATATTTTATATATTACAAAAAATATATGACAAAGAGAAAAAAAAAATACATGAAATGCGTTGTTTGCCGACCGTAACGAGACTGATCCCTATTTTTACATAAAAAAAACGCTACTCTGATTAAAGGAGAAAACAATTCTCTACGACGAAAATGTCTAGCCAGTCACTTGATCGACAGGTCATCTACAGTAATATTTACATCAGGGCTTTTACAGCATTTCAACATTCCTGGAAGGAGTTCTAATATCACAGTGTAGGATTTCTACTAACAAAAATGATTGGAAGAAAAAGATAAAAAATCTATATGAAATCGGATCGTTAAAAAAAATTCCAAATTTAAAATCCCCAGCATACCCATTCGCACGCATGTATAGTTGCACCAAGGTAACAAGTCCTAAACAAGGAAACGCATCACAAGAAATATTTTTCCACTTCGTCATGCGTCTTACTCTACACACACACACACACACACACACACACACACACACACACACACACACACACACACACACACATATATATATATATATATATATATATATATATATATGATGAAAATGTGGAAAAGACAAAGCAAAATCCGAATATGTGAGTTTACTGTTTTTATTTTGTTTTTGTTTTTGTTATTCTGTCGACGTCAGACGTTTCGGTCAAATAGACCTTCTTCGGGACATGGTTAATGGAGACATATTTATATTAGATTTAAGTTTGATGGAGAGACGATATATACAGGACTGGTCAGAAACAGAAAAACTGAAATTCTAAAGTCAAGTATTCTTTCTTAGAGTCGGATATGCTGGCGTCGCGTGGGCGGCAACTACGAAGACCTGCGCACAGGGAAAAGATTGTGTCCTAAGTGGAAGGTGAGGGGGACTATTTAAAACTATAGCTTATCGGTACGTTTGTCACGCATTAATCTTGCCACAGAGCTCGCGATCTGAAAGAAACCAGGTATATTATTTACTGTATGTGAGGTGGCTATCATGCCAGCCTCATAAATCTGTCTAAGGTTCTTATTGTGGATATATTTTAAGATCTTCACAGAGTCGAAATCAAAATTGTGATCAGATTTGGCTATGTGTATAACTAAAGCACTGCTTAGATTGCCGAGGCGAATGTCACGTTTATGTTCGGAAATGCGAGATTTCAATGATCTACCTGTCTCGTCTACATAACTCAGGTTGCAGTCTCTGCAGGGCACCTGATAGACACAAGCATCGGATGTAATATGTTGTCTGCTGGTATTACTCAATATGTTACGTATAGATTTAGTGGGTAATGTAGTAGTTTTAATTTTTAGCGCGTTTAGATTGTTGGAGATGTGTTCGGTCAGAGGGTTATTCGGTAGAAAGATGCGGCCAATGGGATTATCAGGGGCAGCTGAGAGTGTGCCTCTCTCCACCTTTGATGTAGTAGTAGTAGTCGGTATGTTGTTATGTACTGATGGACGAACTCTGTGGATTTTCAAGGATTTATGTTTAGCGCCGAGTATTAGTTGTCTCGGATACGAAAGGCTGGAGAAGGTATCCTCGATATAACCAAATTCGTCATCTAAATATTTTGCTGAACAGATTCGCAGAGCTCTCAAGTAAAATCCGATAATAACACCTCTCTTAGTCCTAGTATCATTGTGAGAGTAAAAGTGTAAGTAGTCGTTTTTGCATGTGGGTTTACGATATACTTTGAATTCTAGTTTGTTATTATTTCTGGTGAGTAGTATGTCTAGAAAAGGTAGAGAATTATTCGATTCAAGTTCGTGGGTAAATTTTATAGTAGGTTCTACTCTATTCAATCTATCGGTGATTTTGTTTAGATCATGTTTCTGTGGGTAAATGAATAAAATGTCATCTATGTAGCGGAAATAATGTGTATCATCAGGGATTATATATTTGAAAGGTCCAGACTCGAGAAATTCTAGAAATATGCATGCTAGGAACCCAGAGAGAGGACTACCCATTGGTAAGCCAAACTTTTGTTTATAGTAGATGTCGTTATGCTGGAAGTAACAGTGAGATGTGCATAGGATGCATAATTGGATGCATATTGAGATGGGGATAGGTAGCTTAAAGTCAGTTTTCTTAAGGTGGTTCTCTAGCCGTTTAATACATTTATCCACCGGTACATTGGTGAATAGAGATTTAACGTCTAAGCTGGCTAGGGATTTGTTTCCTATGTCGATATTGCTTAGCTTATTGAGAAGAGCGCCTGAATTCTTTATATGCGCGTGACTTATGGTGCCCAGAATTGGGGTGAGAAATTTTGTTAGAAACCTAGCAATGTTATGGGCCTTAGAGGGATGTCAGGTTTATGGGTTTTGGGGAGCCCGTAGATTTTAGGGATGGTGGGGTGGTAATTGATAAGGGAAAGCCAAATCTTATCTTCATTATGAATCAGACTCTTATAGGACTTATTGAATTCTTTAAGATTTTTAGAAACTTGTAGAGGAGAGATCTGTTCATACGTGTCTCTGTCATTGAGCAAGTCCAACATTTTCTGGTTGTACGCAGCGGTGTCCATGACCACGACACCTCCACCCTTATCCGAAGGAGATATGGTAATATCACTGTTCGTACATATTACATCCGATGCTTGTGTCTATCAGGTGCCCTGCAGAGACTGCAACCTGAGTTATGTAGGCGAGACAGGTAGATCATTGAAATCTCACATTTCCGAACATAAACGTGACATTCGCCTCGGCAATCTAAGCAGTGCTTTAGTTATACACATAGCCAAATCTGATCACAATTTTGATTTCGACTCTGTGAAGATCTTAAAATATATCCACAATAAGAACCTTAGACAGATTTATGAGGCTGGCATGATAGCCACCTCACACACAGTAAATAACAGACCTGGTTTCTTTCAGATCGCGAGCTCTGTGGCAAGATTAATGCGTGACAAACGTACCGATAAGCTATAGTTTTAAATAGTCCCCCTCACCTTCCACTTAGGACACAATCTTTTCCCTGTGCGCAGGTCTTCGTAGTTGCCGCCCACGCGACGCCAGCATATCCGACTCTAAGAAAGAATACTTGACTTTAGAATTTCAGTTTTTCTGTTTCTGACCAGTCCTGTATATATCGTCTCTCCATCAAACTTAAATCTAATATAAATATGTCTCCAATAACCATGTCCCGAAGAAGGTCTATTTGACCGAAACGTCTGACGTCGACAGAATAACAAAAACAAAAACAAAATAAAAACAGTAAACTCACATATTCGGATTTTGCTTTGTCTTTTCCACATTTTCATCATACCGTCGGATCTACATCCACACATTTGCTTACATATATATATATATAATAGCAAAAAAATTAGATTAATTATTTATTATAAAAAATTTAAAACTTGTAACATTATAGTTAAAAATAATAATTCACCTCCTAGAACAAAATTAAATAAAGCAAACATTATTTACGAATTCAAATGTCCATTAAGGAATTGTATTCCTCAAGAATCAACTTTCGTAAATAATTATATAGGCCACACTACAAATCGTTTAACACGCAGATTAACTCTACACTTTTCTGACAATAGCTCAATTAGATCTCATTTAAATATTCATGGAGACCTACCGGACTCTATTCGGAATATACTTGTCGAGAACACTAATATAATAGCATCATCCACTTGCAAAAAAGGCTAAAAATAATGGAAGCCTTACTAATAAAAATAAACAAACCAACACTTAATAATATTAACTTTGAACATGGACATAATATCTTGACCGTGTTTTGAAACAAAAAAATCAATCACTTTATAAAACATACACATAACAAACTATTTCTAATTCTAACAGTTGAAATATAATCCTTGATATTGGCTAAATGTATAGCCGAAAGCGCTCGGATAAAAAGAACATTCGGACAATTTTTATATGATTTATCCTCTGAAAAGAAAAACTTTATTAGATCACACGAGAAATTATATAAAAAACTAAATAAAAGCACCTTGTCAGTCGTTTTTAATGAAATGTGCTTGAAAGAAGGATTGCTGCCTAAATACACAATATATATATATATATATATATATATATATATATATATATATATATATATATATATATATTTTGTCATCCACAGACAGACTGTTTCGCTGTTTCACAGCTCATCAGTGTGGCTAGACGTCCGGTTGCCTCTAGCTAAGATCGAAATCCGACTGAATTTTCGTCAGTCCGAATATATATATATATATATATATATGTGTGTGTGTGTGTGTGTGTGTGTGTGTGTGTGTGTGTGTGTGTAGAGTAAGACATACAGAGAGAGAGGGGGGTATAAAAACATCCAGATATTAAGAATATCATTTATTCTTGATTTGATATATTTTAATGATCCAAGTGTTTTGAGTAACTTTTCTCATGTTGGTTTTCATGTTTATTCAGACGTTATTTTAGCGGAATTCTTTTTTCCCTCGTTAATCTAATTTGCGTAAAATTGGAATAAAGATGCATTATCGAATACGACGCGAAATCGCATTGCGTCGGTCGCCTGATATTCTTCACAACGCTTTAACCAATTAGTCTAGCAAAAATTGTCTGATAAGAGAAGAGTTATTATCTTCTGTAGACTCCGACTATCATTTTTTATCTCCTCTCTCTCTTCTAAAGTGTATTGTTGACTAGTTTGTAATCGTAAAAATCTCACTTGTCTCCTGAAAGAAAGCTTATTCTGAATTAGCAATATTGTATGGAGATAGACATCATTTAATTTACTTGCTTTTCTTAACACAGTAGAAACATTCACTAATCTGGATGTTAA
>OZ038486.1:110752252-110852252 GCA_964036315.1 Acanthosepion esculentum | reverse complement strand
ATGGACAATACTGTTAGTGACATGTTTCTTACTATTTCTTGTAAACAAAACATAACTTTTCATGGAAAATCAGCGAGAACTTATTCAACGTCCTAATATATAAATTATAAATGCGTACATCTATGCCTATAAATAATATATATATATATATATATATATATATATATATATATATGTATTACAAACAGTTGTATGCATGAATAATGAAGATGTGTATATGTGTGTAAAAAGGTTTGAATGTATTTATATGTATGTTTTGGTAATTTATATAATGTTATTGTAATAAATATGTATCTATATCAAATACACAATTCAGGATTGTTGAGTCTTGACTCATTGTTGAATCTCGCCTAATGCATGGAATAATAATGCAACACAAAATGTACTTAGAACAAGAATGTATTATAATAAGAAAGTGTACACAATAAGTACATATAGTATTTCTGTATATTTCTGGGAAGACGTTCCTGGAGAATGTGTTGACTAGTCGCAGTCGATCAGAGTCTCTAGTTGGATCTCGTGATTCCTCCTCCCGTCTACCGGTACCAACCATTATTTATATAGTTGGTAGTCACCTATGCAGATTAGGTGGATCCTACACAACAAGGATAAAGACCCAAATGGTCACTCAACCAAGATTTGGATCAAGCTATGCATTTTCATCTCAAGTGGTTTTGTTTTCTATTTTCCCGTTCATCAAATTTGTTCTGGATCAATATTTATCCCTTTTTTTTAATTCTCAACTGGTAACCTGATAATGTTCTCTTTTGTTTTCAATTTCCAGAGGCTACAAAAGCATTGACTACTTCGTACACGCAAAATCGTAATTGTCAATAATTTGAAACTTCCTTTGATTTGAAAACAGATCAACATTATTAGAGGAAATTGAGGTAAAATTCTATCCTCATTTACAAAACAAATTTTACTTATTAGACAAATGCAAATAGTATACACATATATACTAACAAATAGCCATGTAAATCTCACTCTCTTTATAAATAGATGTATATATATTTTTATTATAAGTGTTATATTTACTGGGTAAACGTGTTTGAGTAGCGATTCATATATATATATATATATATATATATATATATATATATATATATATATATATATATATATATATGCACCTCCAATATAAATATATATATATATATATATGTACCTCCAAAATTCCTTAAAATTAAGATACTTGGTAAAAAAATGTCCGAAAAGTAAAACACATAATATATATTTTTTACTTGAAAATATTTGTTTTTATTAAGAGTAAAGATCAAAGGATTTTTTATGCAATTTTTTTTTTACTTCTTTTAGAAGCTGGGAAATTTTCGTTAAAGCTTATGTTTTTTCTTTCGCCAAGGCGGAACCACCAATTTGTACGTGAAAAATTGAGCTTCTTGGAAATTCTTACAAAAACCAGAAAATTGTTAGAGTTTAGTGAATCCTTCAGAACTTATTCAGAAATGCATTAAAATATATTATCACGAGTATAAAATAAACGCGTTTTTAGATAATTTTTTTAAAACTTCGTTTTTTATAAATTTCTTTTAGTATTCTTTAAAATTCTAAATATTTGAAACATCCTGTTTTATTGAATGTTAGTTACTTTAGCTTTATAGTCTTTATAGTCTTACTTACAAAACTCTTGTTGAGGAAATATATTTTCTGAAAATGTTGTGTATGGATGTCTGCATTTATAATTCACTAATTTTTTATATCATGATGACGCCAGAAAAACAAATGTTTTGCCAAAATGTTCGACGGCTCTAAAACGGACTTTTAACGTTATCTAAAACAACCTATGGACGTTACTCTTAATAACACAAAGACTTTGAGCATAAAACCTTTTATTAAGTTTTGCGCATTTTGTCATCATTGTTAATTTTATCACCTAAACTGCTCTCAATTATCTCAGAGACCCCATTCTGTCTTCAATCAGTCTGGCTCCAAGAGAGTGATTGAGCATTCTAGGATTAAGATCTCGGCTGAAATAAAAAGGGAAGTCTACTTTGAGTCTATATGGTCTTTCACTGTATCTTTCTAGACGATAGTTCTCTCCTGCATCTATCGTACATATTTATAAATCGACTATTCGTTCATGATTCCTTATATGGGGGGTGCTCTTGTTATATATTGAGAGATCCTTGATAAAAGTAAAAGAAGAATCAGCAATATTATTGGTGCTGATCGTGTGTCCCATCTTCTGTATCTTTCCCACCACCGTAAAGTTGCCTTCCCATGGCCTTTCTATAAATACTTTCATGGTAATTGTTCGGATGAGCTCTTCGCTATGGCACAAGACTTTTTCTAATTTAAGCATAGTACTAGATTGGCGACAAGGTTAGATAAATTTACAGTTGAGTTAGCAAGATGTAACTATAAGTTCTATGTTACTAGATCCTTTTCCCGCAGTATCCGCCTGTGTAAATGCTTTCCAGCTGCAGGCTTTCCAGTTAACATTAATTTTCAAAAATTTAAATGCACTATAAATCGCTGTTTTCCTCCTGATTATTCTCCTTTTCTTCTCGTTCTTAGTAATGTTACTGTTTTCTAATACTTTCACACTCAGTAACCTCTTTTGTCATTACTGCCTTACTTGGGGTGAATAACGATTAAAAATGCATGCTAATTTTTAGCGAATCATTGCTGGTATGTATGTATATATATATATATATATATATATATATATATATTTGTGTGTGTGTTTATGTGTGTACAGAAATATGTAGAGAGAGCAAGAGAGAAATAGGTAGAGGATGTTGACTCCAAGTTCCATGGATCATTTTATTTAACGGTCTCTGGGTAGGAAGAAAACCATCCTTGCTAATTCTGCATTTATATCTGTAAACACTGAGCCTGCTTCCCTCATAAATACATCAGTTTTCAGTATATATATATATATATATATATATATATATATATATATATATATATATATATATATATATATATATATATATAGTTACTTATATTCTTTCATAATTTCAGTTCTATTAAAATGCATTTTTCGGGGAAAATTTCGTTAAAATTACCTCTTGAATATTGAACAAAGTGCATACACAATTAAACAAAACTCGAAGCATGAATGTGGAATTTAAAAAGACAAACGTTTATTTCCTTGTCATTGAAATAATATAAAATACAATTTTTACAAATAAGCTTTCAAAAAAAGTAATTTTGTGCGCCATATAAAAGGCAAGATAACAAATTCAAAAACAGAAATAGAGCCCACAAAAAATATAAATTATTCAACAAATTTTCAACAATTTGGTATATGGGATATTTTGATAACTTCTTTTCCTGTAACCTATGTCTTCTGGATTTATTCATGAATACAAATTTATGCTACACTTAGACTTTTTGAATAACAAACCTGACGCCATCGAAGCAAGTTATTATCTATGTTCTTATCAATTGAAACTCATATATATTGCTTACAGGAATTCTGGTATATCCAGAAAATAGATATGTGCTTGCTCAATCTCAATTCTATGGACAAAACAAATAATCACAGAACATATTGAAAGAAGGAGGGGCGCATAGAAACAGAGAATAATCTAATAATTTTTGTTTGTGCGGATGGAAGGTAGAGAGGGGACATTGAGAGATAGCAATGTGTCAAACTTTACTTAGTTTAAAGGTCAGGAATTTGTGGAGAGCGATGATCGCCCGCAACCTGAAGTTACATAAAAAGAAGAATTATCAAAAAATTGTCAACGACTAAATTATCCGTACACTCATACATTTTGAATATTTTTATCCATTTTTCAGAATCTAACGCCTGTATGATGCCAGTTTTTTTATATGTCAATAAACACAAAAAGGAATATAAAACTCAATTTTCAGAACAATAGGTTATATAGAACAAATTTGACTGGCGAATTATGCAAAATAAGAAAAGACAAAATTATTCATACAGTAGAAAACATCGTTTTAAGTTGATTAAAATTTGTAAAATATGTTCTAAAAATAATTTTAATTCATTTACATATAAGTCCTGAAAGTTACATTAAGACCCAACAATTACCTGTTTATTGCAAGAATTTCCAATTCAATTTGTTTTTAACTGAAAAAGACGCTAAAATTCTCCTATTAATTTATGGTCATTCATTGAAGGTTATGACACAGAGTATAAACAGCACAAACATAGTTCATTACTTTCAATGGATGTTGTGTAGATCGAGACGGCTCTCGAGATAGACTTGAAATCCATCTTATTAAAAGCGACGCTCTTCACTGAGTGTCTAGGCTCAACTAAACTTATTAAATATCTGTGAAGTTGTTGCTTTTGAAGAGAGTCATCAAGCTATTGTAGAAAATGGGCCGTCTGTGTTTTGAGTGCTACTTTCTTTGGTGGCTTCAGAATTGTTTCTCTGTGTCAGCTGACATGTATGAATACGCAAGATTTAAGAATGGTAAAAAATTAAATGAGGAATTTCGGGAATAGAGATTTTGCAAGTGTGCTACACACACACACACACACACACACACACACACACACATATATATATATATATATATATATATATATATATATATATATATATATATATATATATATATATAAGAAAAGTCTAAAATAACAACCAACGACGCAACCCGGGCAACACTGGTTCATTCGTAAGGCCCTGAGGAGACCTTACGGTCGAAACCCGTGTTGCGTTGCTAGGTTGGTTAGCATTTTAGTCTTTTTTTAAAAGTTTCCTTGCTAAACATATTTCATTTGTAATTTTGTATTGATCATTTTTTTGTTTTCTATACCTGTTAGGCGCAGCTGTTTTCAGTTTTCCTTTTACATTTCTATCCGTATATATATATATATATATATATATATATATATATATATATATATATATATATATATATATATATTCTTCTCAGATATCCCTAGCGACAAGATGGGTCTAGGTAAACTGACTACTTAATTTCAAACGAACCACGTAGCTCAATTACACACACATACTACAGTAAATCAAGTAAATGTTTTCTTTTTCTTTTCTGATCTATGTTTATCTGCAAACATATAACTACATATTTGTCTCCTCTTTTGATACTCATTAATCTATATAAAATAAATAAAATGTATTCCCGGGTACATTTATTTTGAAAGTGTTTCAAATGCTGTCTTTCCCGTCAGTAACAATAATTTGCTACACTATTCTGTATTTTTATTATCGGACGTCTGACACTGGTCGCCAATATGCAACTACTTAATTGACGAAAACTGCACACTGAATAAAAAGTTTTAAATTACTGGGAAAATGTTCTCTTAAAAACAGAGATTAAATTCTTGAAAATTTGTTTTTTTTTTACAGATATAAAAAAAACCTTAAGCATAAAATATATATGCATATATGTATGCTATTCTCTGCCAAGTCTAACAATATGAGATAACATATAGTTATTATTCGTAAAAAAAATGCATAATTTCTTCTAATTATCTTGGGTGTTGAGCGCAAGAAAATCATAAGGTTACGATTATGGTAATAATAACAATTCTCTTTTTATGCATGAATCTTCTAAAGTATTCATGCCTAGCAGACGGACATCATTATAGAAGACGCTTGTAATTTTTTTCCATTAATAGATAAAATAAAATAAAAACGTTCTGTGCTAATCCCTCACTTTATTCTACCAGTTCCACTTAACGAGAGACAGTCTTCATCTAGATCTAGAGATAGATCGAGGATTGCACAACATATATCTTCTTATTCTTTATTGATTTTCTTATGAAGAGTAGAAAATCGATAATCAAATTGAGACGCGGGCAAGGTTTCTGAAAGAAGACATTCGAACATTGACAAAGTCGTTTGGAACCACGTCACATGTCGCTTTAGTGTTTCGAGATGACGGGAAGGAGTGGCTTGAATCGAGACACAAAGAGGAAAATAAAGGGATTTTTTTTCAAATTGGCGAAAAGTTTGTCCAGCTGAACGAGAGGTCACGTCGCACATCTATATTAAGCCGAGGGTCTTTAAGGGAGGTGTGCATGTACTTTCATTGATCTGTTTCTGGTTCCAACAAGACGCTCCTTAGAAATATCCACTTTGAATTTACTCATTCCCTTTGCTTTGATCAAGGTCTTATAATATATTCGCGTCTTTTATTTTGAAGCAGGAATATCTCAGAGTAGCTTATCTAATGTGTATATATGTCTATAGTTAATTACTACCGAATCAAGTAATCATTCAGACAATCTATCGACGCATCAATCTCATACAGTTTAAGGCACTGTACGTCGCTATTGAACTGATCGTTTCATATTTATCTCGTTATCTTCATATTTCAATCTCTACAAAGCTACCAATATATATATATATATATATATATATATATATATATATATATATATATATATCTGTGTGTGTGTGTGTGCGTGCGTGTGTGTATGTATATATGTATGTATATACATAACAGATATATGTGTGTCTGTGTCTGTGTGTATATATATGTGTGTGTGTGTGCGCGTGCGTGTGTGTATGTATATATGTATGTATATACATAACAGATATATATGGGGGTGTGGGTGTTCTTAATACATGTTATTTAGGTCAGAAAGAATAATTAGATTAATTAAGCAGCTGCTAAGTAACATTTAACAATTTATACATATGCATTATTGTTTCATGCATATTTATGCACCATATCTGCATTCAAGCATATTTGGATGAATAATCTGTAAATATTATGCCTATTTAATTTTGTTTTAATCATCTCGAATTCGCTGATCAACTTCTTAATGTTGATATGAAATTCATTAAGGAAAGCGCCGTAGATTTGTTTTTTTTTCATATCTTTTATTTTAACAAGTACATTCAATCTCAACCAAGATCATCTTCAGGGGTGAATTGCAATCGCTAATTGGCAAGACGAGTTCAAGTACCGAACTAAGAATTTGTGTTCACTTTCGCCAAAATGACCTTGGGTGTGATATCCACCTGTTTTTCCATTCACCAGCTGGGTATAAATAGCAGGATAAATTGCTTACCAACGAATATGTCAGCTCTGAATTCAGATGCACATGACTATGGGATGTACGAGTAGAGTAAGTGTTGTGGTAGGATCCACCTAATTTGCATAGCGGAGTACCGACGATATAAATATGGTTGGTACTGGAAGACATGGAGGCAAATCAAGAGATCCAACTAGAGACTCTGCCCGACTGCGACTTAGTCAACACATTCTCCAGGAACGGTCTTCCCAGAAATATACAAAATACTATATGTAAATATTGTGTACACTTTCTTGTTTCAATACATTTCATTCTAACTACATTTTGTGTTTGCATTATTATTCCATGCATTAGTCAAGTTTCAACAGTAAGAGATATTGGCAAGGAGACTGGGATCGGTAAACCAAGTTCAAATTCCTCTCTATTCTGTTGCGTTTACTTTTGAATATATGTGTATTAATTATTTCACATATTAATATAGTGGACACTTCGTATTTGAAATCGAAAGCCTATAGGAAGTGTCCATTCACTATAATAACGTCTCAAGTAATTAAAAATGTTGCATTAAAAATAAAAATAGTATATATATGTATCTATATCTAAATATTTAAATCTATATATATCTATATATGTATATATATATATATGTGTGTGTGTGTGTGTGTGTGTGCATATACTCATATGCATATACACCTCTATCTTTCTCTTGCGTCCAATACTGACGTCGCCACTAGTTGTAAACCTCAATATCCACATTTATTTTTACATACGCTCCATCACCTATACTGCTAAGTTTTACCCATTGTCGCATAGATTAAAATTATATTTTTTAACATATATAAATGGTTTAACATGATTAACAGTTTGCATAAAGTATGTCTTACTTAATTCCCATTAATTTACTGTTGGTTCGTGGAGTCAAGCCTTTTAAGATTAATTCGATAGAGAAGGATATCTGCCAATTTAAGGCTTTTCACTTTATTCTTTTCGAATGCAAGGTAAACCAAATAGCTTCGTGTTTTCTATTACTTGCTCAAATCTGTTCTCGTGAACTCATGCACGTGTGCAGTACTCATCGCCTGAAGAAATTGACAAAAGTATTGTTATATTGGTCGTTTACTAATATCTCCCGGCTCTTTTTATATCTCACTTTAATTTTCTTTCCATTTAAATTGTTTCTGATGACAATCTGGAGAAAACGAAACTATTTGTCTTATTACTGCTAACATTCATGCTACAAATGCAAATAGTATTACCGGTTCTCATATTGATATAAATGTGAGATTACATTTGTTGTGTTAGCAATAATCTTTAAAATCTAGTAGAAAGTAAGAGAAACAACGACTTATAACAGGAAACAAAGTATCCACGCAAAATGAAATTATGAGGGAAAATACAGATGAACGCAATAAAAATTCAAATCATTGGTTGGAAAGTTAGAAGAAAAATATTATTGAAGCAGTAGAAAAGAACATAATGTTCGAAGCTTAAATATAATAAATATGATGAAGAGAAGAACTGGAAGTAAATATAACATGAAAGATATATTTAAGAAGATATGGTGGTTTTGTAAACGGAGCATAGACGTGATACACGACCAAAAGTATGAAGCACCCGGTGAGAACAGAACTCACCACCCAGTTGTAATTATTCTAGTTTGCTAACCATTATACCACGTGAAGGGGCCAATAATGTGATTTTCTAAACGTAGCTCAGATGTAGCATACACGTCCATGTGCCCAAATGCAGTTAAGATATATTGAAGACAGAAAAATAGCCACACACTTCATTTGCTAATAATCTTCAATATCAGAGTAGAAAACAGTAAAATATACAATTGTTTTATTAAATTTACTTCCTCTTCTTCAAGTCAGTAAATTCCAGGTTGTACAGAAGTCAGTTTTCGGTAAGACGCCGTGAGGAGAATATGCTTTCCTGACTTGGGGATAAAACACAGTCTTTCGCAATATGATATGATGGACGCGTCTGGCTATATACCTGTACTGGCGGCAATTAATACTGAAACTTTCCACATATATTTAGCAAACACAGCACAATCTAATACACGTCTATTTCAGTTTATTTTGGGTGCTTCCTTGTGGGTAACGATTAGTGAGCTAATCTAGTTTATCATTAAAACTGAGTCTTAAGTTACATCCTCATTAGCTGCAGTATTTGGGGCCTTTTGACAAACATACATTAGCCGTATTTTGACAAACTAAGCTAAGCTTTGTATTCAACCCGACACTTTTATATCCATGGCCGAGAAAAAGTTTTGGAAGATACAGGATTGTGTATATGGTTTACTTTGATAATATTGTCTATAATACGCCCCAAAATATCAGCATACGGGTTACAGATTGAACTCAGTTTGATCAATTGTTGAATAAAAGACCTTCATTGATAGACAAGAACGATATTAACCATTTTAACATAATTTAATAGCCTGAAAATATACTATGTTCGGATCGGACACTGTAAAATTACAGTCATTTCATGACAAAAACGAGCAAAAAAACTGTGCTACCGAGTTAAAGAAAAGTGAGCAGCTGAACGAGAAAATAGTAAAGCCATATGTTGAGAAAGTCGGATAAAAATTAACAAGGGACAATCGGGGGGAGAATAGAAATGTGAACAGGAAGATTAAGATTAGAGAACGATAAGGATGAATATAAAAAAACGCAGGAATAACCTTAGTGAGAAACTCCAGTCCTCGAATATAGAACTTACAGTTTGATTTCTTAGCAAGTAGATTTTATTTACAAATATCGGTCATTTTTTAGAACAATTTTCTCTCAGTGACAAAAACTGGTCTGGGGATCGGCGGTGGAATCGTGATTGCTTCTGAGACGCGAAATGAAACTTTGAAATCATTTTTCTTATATACCGTATCCAATATCCGGAATTAAGAGAAAATGGCAAAGAACTGAAATAAAAAGTTAATTTTCTTTACTTTTTCTTCATTACTTTCTACGTTCGTCGTGGCGTTTAATTCCATTTCTGACTCGCTCTTTATTCTTCTCTGATTTAACATCTTTTTAATTTTTGTTTTTGTTTGTCTGTCTAAATTCTAGAATTTTCTTGCATGTCTCCTTTATTTTTCATTTCAATTCGATAGTATGTGTGGTTGAAATCTGGTCTTCTCTGACTACTTTTCTAATTCTGGTCCATTTTTTCGTTAGGTCTTTTTTTCTTCCCCCACCTTCTTGTTGGAAGGAGATACTGGATAACGCAATGAATCCTAACACAAAAAAAAATAAAACCCATTTAAGCTGAGGTTCCTTTCATGCACTTAGGAGTCATGAATCTACGTCGCCTTGCTCTATATCCTGCATTTGCCTCACCACCATCCGCAGAAGATGCATCATTTGAAACATGATCGATTTAACATGATTTGCCCATACGTGGGAATAAAGAACGAAGATTGCCCAGACCATTACCACGAGCATTCATTTCCGAGACCATTGCTAGACCACTGCCACGCATATGTCCGTGACTACCTACTATTTCCACTAAATATAAAGCTGTAAGTTTGGAAATTCCGGGGCACAGCAGATAAGAAGAAATACTACAGTGTGATACTAGCCCGAAGAATAGTATTTACAAATATCTCCTCGGTGACAGGATGTGACAAATGATCAATAGTCATCAACCCTCCGTCGTTAGTGCAATAAAGGAGGTATTCCCACGGAGTTAGAATTCCCGCGAATATGCATTAGAATGAATTAGCTCGATAGCAGAAACACGTCAGAGAAAAAGAGAACAGATACTAGAAAGCTACATAAAGACGGTCAATTTTTGCACACCTTCCCACAGTTGTACGATGTGACAGTCGGCGTAATATGATGGTGTTTATAGTCTTACATATGGGTAAGGTTTAAACACTTCCCATTCCCCATGACCATAGCCATGCTAACGTCAGTATCCCCCAACCTGCCTTTTTGAGTGCAATAAAGTGGTACGTTCACAAGATTGAAAATTCTCGGGATCAGGCATCACCCAAAACTTTCATAGATTGAAAGAATAGATACACCGCTTTTATCCGATCGCTATCAGAATGTCATACATATATGCAAAAGGAAAAATGCCTACTCCCTGCGACCACTGTCATGCATCAAGCATTTTCCGTGAACTACTCGAAGACAGTTGTCATTAATGCGGGGTGCCTATGCACGTGTATATAAGCCAAGGACAAAATTTGCCAAGTTCCCGCAACTACTGACATGCTGATCGACATTCCATTAATCCTTCCTCATTATTGTACTGTGGCAGGTGTTATCGAAGAGTTCAAATCAGGTATCTGAGATCATGTATCTCCCAGAGCTTTACAGTAAGCTGTTGGAAGACAAGAATACGACTGGTAAGTGGCGAACATATACTACATTTAGTATTTAATTGTCACCCCACGTTGATAAGATGTGACACAAGGTCAGTTTAATGTGGGAGCCTTAATGAGTGCACCAGAGCCAGGCACCAAAATAGGACATCCCCCGCAACCATTTGTTGTACTGGCATCGGTATTAATACCGATCACCCCATTTTAGTGCAATGAGGGAGACACAACGGTGCGTTAAAATGTAGTTTCTTCCCTTCCCCACCCCACGACGGCAGATACTATACCTTGGTCCCATTCGGAAGGCTAAGCAAGAATATAGTTGATTAGTGAGAATTTAAACTATTCTTCGATAACTACCTAACTCACTGAGATATTAACAACAAAATGTTGTTATTATTAAAAAAAAAAATTGTCAAGTGGCACTAAGATAATATTGTTTGGTTATTGATATTACATAAACAGAGCCTTCTTCCGCATAAGTATGGAGAAACCTTAACGTTTAGGGATATTTGTCTGTCTATAAATTTAGGGATCGAAATCTTAAACACCAACATTGATTGCGAGCGCCGATGATCAAAACGCAACTATCTGAACCAAAAAGCCGTTTTGTTTTGTTAATGATATTTGAATAAATTAATTTTGTACAACAAAATAAATAGAATGCAGGGAAGTTTGAATGAAGACTTTGTTGCGCCTATAGTAAAGTTGTTGTGATAATTTAAAAATTAGCTTTCAAAATTATATTATTTGGAAATTATCTTTTTTGCTGCGCTTGAAGGCATACAATTGTCACCCCGGAGGAGACACGAATCCATCTAATCTACCATGAAGACTTGACTTCTTTTTGCATTAATCTATTTTAATTATTTCTTTCTTTTATATTTTATTGGTTTTTTTTATTTTTTATTTTACATGACATTAATTTCTCTTTATTATTTATTCTTTTTTAATTTTTTATTCGTTATGATTTTTTGCCTCTCTTTCTTTATTATAATTTCGTTTCATTAATGTCTCCTTCTTCTTCCATTCCTTTTTCTATTTTTTTCCTTTTGTTTGTTCCACTCTTTTTCATTTTTTTCTCTTTTCTTTCTTTCTTTTTCTTTCTTTATTTTTTCTTTCATTTTTTCTTTCCTTTTCTTTCTTTCGTTTTTCTTTCTTTCCTTCTCTCCTTACGTAAATTGCTGCTTTTATGCCTTGTCTCTTTGTTTTCATTCATTTTCCTTTCATTCTTAATTTTCTTTCATTTCTATTTATTTTAAATTTTATCATTAAGTCTTTTTCATGCTTTTCATCTTGGCTTCATTGCTCTATTTATGTAACCGCTTCCTTTCTCCTTTGGCTTTATCTTCATGTATCTCTCTCTTTCTCGTCATTTAAGTTTCTTTCTTCCTTTCTCGCTCCAACCTATACTTCTGCTTTGCTCAATTCATTTCTTTGACCTTCTCCTCTCCCCGATTTCTTCTCTGAAATCTTTCTATTGCCTCTGATTGCATTGCACTCAACAATTATCTACATTTGTAAGTCTCCAGCCAAGCAGCCACTTATTCTCACAATCACTGCTGAATATATGTAAAGAAGAAAAAGTTCCATTTCCAACCGAATGACATTCAATGTCACCAAACAATTACATTGGAAGATCAATCTCCTCTATTCACATTGAAAAAACGCATAAATAAGGCGGTGTTAACATAGCATGCAAATCTAAGGCTATGTCAAGGTTCCCTATAGGAGACTAAGCTTGGACGAATAAAGGCTTGGCGATTTTTTTTTCAAATGCCTTGCAGAATGATAAAGAAAAATCTGAAGAATCCCTGACCTCGATCATTGGTGTGCTATAATGTGCAATTGTCATTCTGGTATTTGAAAGAGCAACCACACGCCTATCTCGCATCCAAGCAACATGTGACATTCTTTTCCAAGTTACATGGTCTCAGGAAAAAGGAGTAATAACTGACATGAACTGGTGCGATGGTTTAGTTTCCCGTTGTATTCTTCCCGTTTTATTTAATTCAGAATAATCCTTCGACAAACTGGCTTCTACCCAAAACTACTGATCCCAGTCTTTCCTGCTCTTTAATTCTTCGTGGGGTAGGAGGAAGAGATTTATTCTTGCTTTGTCAAGAGTATTAATGCAGAACTCGTACTTGGCACGCCCATTTGATTTTCATACTATCATGCAAAGAACAAAGTTAATTTGTGTCACTGCCGTATACCGATTTTCATCAAGCTAGTCATGTTTGACTATTCGTCAGTATATTGAAATACACGTGTTGCTTGATACCGCATAGAGTTCATTTTATTAAAATTACAAAGAAACTTATAGTTGTATGTAAACCGTCTTGCACGAATCGAACTTGGTGTACTCCTAACATCGTAAATGTCTGAAGAGGTGAAATTGAAAGACGGAGCTTGTCCGAAAATTTGCCATGGACATAGCAATAAAGTACAGACAGGAGTGTAACATTTCGTCTCTGCGAAAGAGGATGAAGGGTGGAAAATACGCCCCCTTCCTACAAAGAAAAACGTGTAAATGATATTAATTTCGATCAATTTTGGAAAGTGTGGAGTGGGCATCTCCGTCTCAAATATGACACCAATAATACATCTTGATGCAATCTCTTTAATTTTAAATAACTATATAACAATAATACTCCCAGCAAGGATCAAACTCATTACCCAAGTAAATTAGTCAATGAAGCCTACTCCAAATAATTGGTATATTGTGTAGTTCAAACTTACGACATAACAATAATAGCCTACTATGCCCATGCAGTGAAGCTTCTCATATTAAACAGTTTGTAATAAATAAACAATGGAAGTATTATCACGTAAATACATCTTTATTCAACTCAAGCAAAACATATATTTGTACAAAATATTCACCTGTGTTCACAATAAGCAGTCCGCTATTTTGATGTGTGAGTTCTGTAAAGGGTGAATAATTATGTGAAATATATAACATACTTTATTAATAATATAAAAGATTTACATTATGCAATAAATGTGTGAGGCATATTGAGCTAATATTTACGTTCGTTTGCAAACAGACAATAACATATCTAAAATCTTTTATGCCCAGTCGTGTATAAGTCGATGTTTTTAATAGCTTCACCCCAACCAAGGCAATAGTGTCAGTAGAACGCAGGGGGTTAAATGGAGTGAACATGAAAGCGAATGAGAAGACTGAAAATGCAGAGGATTGAAGGAAGGACAAAAAAGTAACAGATGGAGATTGACGATGCATTTCAATTTTTGAAGATTTTAGTTATCAAAGAAGCAAAAACTTGGAAGAGAGTTCCACAGTTTGGAAGTGTGAGAAAAGAAACTTTTAGAGTAGAAGTAGAGGTTGCATCTAGTTAGTTCAACAGTAAAGCTAGATACAAATCTAGTAGTACACTTAAATTCATGTAGTTGGAGCAAGTGGGATAAAAGCTTATCAGAATAGTTGCCATGAAAATATTTGAAAAAAGAGACAGAGAGAAGCCTCGTCACGTCGGTGAAAATGTAGCTGTAGTCGTGATGCCTGGTCGGTATCGATAAAATTACAGACACTTCTTTGGATCCTTCTTTATTAAGAATCTCGAGATATAGAGGTGAAGCCCAAGACCAGATATGGTAGCAGTATTCAATGCACGGACAAATGGTAGATTTATAAATGTGCAAGATAGGTTCTGACGAAGTGATTTTCCACTGATTTTAATTTCCAAATAAGTTATCCGCCCGTAGACTCACACGTGCTATGTTGCACTGCATGTCGTGTAGGGTTCTCGTGCTCTACGGCAATTCTTCATATCGGGAATCCAACTTTGCATCAAAGACGGAATTAAAGGCCGACACTTTTCTTCGGGTTACAATTTTTACTCACGTTATTTCCGGGAGTGAAGCAAATGGTAGTAGCATCTAAGAAGCAAGAGATGGAGATAGAGAGGATGGATAACATGTTGGCCAAGTACTTGCATTCACAAGGGGGTTCTGTCTCACTCTGCAGTATATCACAATCCCTCAAGGAATCTGACAGGAGAGATGCGTCTTCACTGTTATACTACTAAAACATGATTGCTCTTTTCCGCACGTTTTCGATTTGGTATAAAACATTAAACAAAACAATCACACTCAGAATTCCACGCCCACGGATTGCAAACTACCTTCACATAGTTTGTGTCGTAAACATTCTGATGTGTACAATAGGATTTGGCATTTTTTGGCTAGCCTGCGCATTCTATGGCATTTGTTTACCATCGATCTGGTGGGGTAGTATTTGTTAATAGTCAGTGTCGTTGTTGTTCTTTGCTTTATCTTGTATCCAAGAATTTAATTTCTTGTTTGCTAATCGCATCATTTATGATGATGGCATTAATGACTAAATTCACCGCAAACGTGCAGGTTTAGGACTAGAAGTTTCCAGTTTCACCGAAACTATCGTCGTTTGGCTTTGCAAAATTTGTTTTGAGGTGAAACAAAATTATAGTAGAAGAAATATCCAGTGGCGTGAACTTGTTTTAGGTGGACCGCAACTTTTCACGTATGTCCTAGCCACTTGATGTAATTAACTCTGTAGCACTTATAGAATGAGATACGCTGAATCCAGTTATGAAAATTCAACGGACTATCGCTGTGATATAATTTCGAGTGGCACCCTCTGTAGAATGTCCGCCATGTTCAGCCGTCTTCCTCCGTTGGTCCAACCGTTGAGGTCTGTTTTAATCGACGTCTGCTTGTTCCACTGTTTGTGTCTTTAGGGTTAGTTGTGCATAGTCTGGGTCCTATTCTTTGACCTTGCTGCCAAGGATGGCCCGACCAGTGGTTTAGATCTTCATTGGACCATCTTTGTTGATATTTCCTGTATCTTAGCCCACAGCAAGGCTATAATTGTGGGACTACTCTTTTAATATCGAAGGTATTACATATTATTTCTAATCTATTTTGGCAGTTCGATAAGCAATACCACACAGAGAATTTCCCATGAATATTTACAAAAATTCGTTTTTTCTGGTAGAAAGATACAACATGGATCATTCAGTGAAGGTCATACTAGCAACAGTATTAAAGGTCAGCATGATTAACATTGTGGAGATGACGAAACAAAGTGGAAACCTTTTTTTTCGACAACATCACTTGGGTTCGGTTAAAAGACAAAATTGTGTGCAAGGAACATGGGTTTTGATTTTTGAGGATAAGAGGGGTAATAACTTACCTTATCAAATCCAACGACCAGAAATAAGAAAGTATTAGTTAGGTATATATATATATAGTTTGGTATATATATACATATATATATATATATATATATATATATATATATATATATATATATATATATATATATATATATATATATATATATAGATAGATAGTTTTGATCATATATATATATATATATATATGATCGAAACTACAGTTCCTAGAATATGCACGTCTGATAAAAAAATAAACCATAGGCGGATATGTAAGCACTCCTTTAGGAGTTAAAGGAAAGGTTTTCTTGCCTCCAGACGAGAATATACAGGGTGGACCCCGGGGGGTCAATAAAATGTGATGTTACCTGCAAGTCTCATGTTTTCATTAGTGATAGTAACGTTGCTTTCATTTTTATTGAAATAAACGTAAAGTACCCAATGAGTATCGATTATAACTAATGACATTCGATCATAACTTACTATTGACTAAAGCACGACAAATAGTCCGACTCAACCAGATATTAAGGTGCATACCTTAAGACAGGATTGGGCAATCAGTTAAAAAGAATAAAATGCATATCAAAATAAATCGACAAGTTTCTCTTCGGCATCGATATTTAAATAGTAAGCAAGTCGGACGAAATCTTTCAAAAAAATAATTGCGCTGACCCGCAGCAATGTTCGGGAAATTCCTGTGTGAGTCATCTTTTCTATAGAATCTAGTGTAAAATCAATAACACGAGCCAAATATAACCAAGCATGGATTGAAAGACTGTAAATATATTGTGGTTTTATTTCAGGCTATTTTCTTTTCCATATCATATCTATCTATATATCTATCTATCTCTCTCTCTCTCTCTCTCTCTCTCTCTCTCTCTATATATATATATATATATATATATATATATATATATATATATATATAGGCCATGTCTAATATATATGTGTATGTATGTATGTATGTATGTATGTATATATATATATATATATATATAGATAGATAGATAGATAGATAGAAAGATAGATAGGCCATGTCTAATATATAAAAGAAACTGATGGCAATTTACCGTTGAATATTTGTAATATAAAGATTCTTTTATTATGATCAATATTTCCTGAATATTGCACTAAACAATAACTTTCTATTCATCATTGAACAATTATGATTTATACTTCAGTAGAAGAATAATGAGAACCTCTGACGTAAACAACCATAATAATCAGAAAATCCACATATATATAGATATGTATAGTGTGTGTGTTTGCATGTGTGTGTTTACAAATTACCTTTTATATATGTAGATTATTAGGTAACTACTAATTGTACTGATGAATGTTGTTTTACAAAGTAAGGCCATCCATATTCAATGAGCAATTTGCTTCCATTGACTACAAACTTCTGTTGAGAAATGACGATTATAAAGAATTCTGCTTAAATCACTAAAGTAAAAACTCCATAAGAATAGGAACATGAAGCAAAAATCAATAAGTATATATATTAGTAAAATGATGTCACTCGTTAATAATGAAAGAATTCGAGATTGTAATATTCAGTGCACCACAAACCAGCACATTGTCTTGCGCTCTGAGTATATATATATATATATATATATATACATATATATATATATACACAGAGAGAGAGAGAGAGAGAGAGAGATAGATAGATAGAAAAAAGAAACAGACAGACAGAGAGAGAGAGAGAGATTTGAAAAACGTAGGAAAACATTTTTCTTTAAGGATAATTTTAAACCAACATTTCGTCAGAAGAATACTTTGGTAAATATTAAATCGACAGAATAACAATTTGCACAGCGAGAAAAGGAAAATAAAACGAGGGGAAAGAATATATTGTGTATATATTTTGTTGAAAATCGTTATTTAGACCTGTATCCTTAAATATCATGGACATTTTCCTTTCGATTTACCTTATTTTAATTCTTTCCATGTATAGAGCGATCTTTCGTGTGTCAGCGTCTAGTTGATGAAATAGGAACCCTAATTTCTGTTTCCAAACGCTTTCGATATTAGTTGATCGTCTTCAGGGGTGAACTTTCTTTATCGTTTGTGTCTTAGAATGTCTATCTTTAATAAATTGCGTGGGGAAACATTTTTCCAGACAGGTTTATTATTGGGAAGGTGTTTAGGCATTCGTAATTTGTTGTTTAAGTTATTTAACATGTTTAGTACATTCGGGATATTTTGTTTATGGTCGGCTTTTTAAATTAATACAAAGTGTTATCATTGTGTGTTGATCTGATGTCAGTTGTTATCATATATATATATATATATATATATATATATATATATATATATATATATATAGTGATTTTCCAAGTGTAGCTTAGATGTGGCACAAGGCCTATATATATATATATATATATATATATATATATATATATTTTTTTTTTTTTTCTTTCAAACATGTAGTGTTGAATGTTAAAGACAACATAGTCTTACATATTTTCTTTTGAATTTTCTCATATTCTCTAATGCCAAATTACACACACACACACACACACACACACACATATATATATATATATATATATATATATATATATATATATATATATATATATATATATATTCTGGAAAAATGTATGAGAAGTAGAAATTTTTTTCTTGCGACCTGTTTCGTTCCTGAGGACTTCATCAGACTATGTTTTTTATGTTGGTGCGACTACGCATAAATAAGAATGGAGTATGCTGGCAATTTTAATTTTTTCTTTTAATATTTTACCCGATTCCATTAAGATACTTTTTCTTTCCATAACTTTTGTTAGTAGGTATTCCACACTATCAAAATAGAAGTTCTGCGAGAAATTTTCAAATGTCGTTCGATCCCGGGTGTAAAATTACTGTAGACGACTTCGCGATCAAGGCACTCTCTAGACATTTTCGTCCTTGAGAATTGTTTTCTCATTTCATTAGACTAGAATTTAAAAAAAAACGGCTAGAATATAAAAACAAATCCCAGCAACCCTTGTTCGTGCGCATGTGTAATCTCACCAACATCACAAACTTAGTCCGATGACGTTAGTCCGAAACGCACCTCAAAAAACGTTTTTTTCATACGTCATACAGTTTTCCTCGTTATTGTTCCTGATTTATAAAAATATATATAGTTATCTCATATATATATATATATATATATATATATATATATATATATATATATATATATATATATATAAACTGTCAGTGACGAAATTATTCGTACACCCATCAATTCTGAATTTTTGTATCCATTTCTCAGAATCTATGCTCGTATGATGACGATTTGAAATCGTGCTGTAACTTGCGGAAGTTAATAATCCTTTCTCAAGTGAAAATTTATCTCCTTTATTTTCCCTATCGTTTTGTTAACGTAAGAATAACAATGGTGACACTCTGTGCACTACGTGATGTTCTTTGCTGGAATTATCACAAATATCCTACTGAATAAATAGTCTAGAAAGCTTCACCGATAAAATCATTATGTAAATTACGTATACTTACACGAATCAATCTATTTACAATGACATTTTCTACTGTACGAATAATTTTGTTGTTTCCTATTTTGCATAATTCGCCTGTCAAATTTGTTGTATTTAACCTATTGGTCTGAAAATTGAGTTTTATATTGCTTTCTTCTGGGCTTATTAACATATACAAAAACTGGAATCATACGGGCATTAGATTCTGAGAAATAGATACAAATATTCAAAATGTATGGGTGTATGAATAATTCTATCATTGAATATATATATATATATATATATATATATATATATATATATATATTTTTTTTTTTTTGAGGTGCGTTTCGGACTAACGTCATATATATATATATATATATATATATATATATATATATATATATATATATGTGTGTGTGTATATATATATATATATATATATATATATATATATATATATATATATGTGTGTGTATGGATAACGGTTTGGATTGAGGAATCGGAGAGCCGACTTCGAATTCCAGTCGAATCAATTACATTCACTTACGTGCTAAATGTGTGAATCCTCTGCTTCTACCTCCAACTATGGGTAAATAGCAGGACAGACTGGGTTCTATAGCCTTGGATGGCAACTGGTCTAGGAGAAGGACAACTCTGAATTCAAAACCTGCGGAGGGTCGTTTGGGGACCTTGTGGCATCCGTTGCACCAGGTCCCTGTATTCGTCCCTCCAAAAAGTGTGGATGGCCCTACACAAAGCCCTCACCACTATAATCAAATCCTGTGTGGGTGTCGGGCTTTCAGTTTCTGGGAACTGATCTGTCTGGCCCTCATTCGTCGAGTTCGACGGGAGAGTCCATCATATATATACACACACATACACACGCACACACGTATATATATATATATATATATATATATATATATATATATATATATATATATATATATATATATATGTATATATGATAAAGGAAAATAGGAAACGTTTATTAATTTAACATATCTCACTGTAAATAAAGCTTCATCAGAGAAAGTATATTTATGTTTCTATGTTAGATTTAAATATCGATACATGTTTTCATATTGGTATAAACCAATATGAAAACATGTATCGATATTTAAAAACCATCTAACATAGAAACTTAAGTCTTTTCGTTTCACTTTTATTGCTATTTTATTAATAAATATGTGGGGTCTGGCGGCGATTTGGATTTGGCGAGACAAACAGAGAGTAAGAGTATAAACCAAAACGAATCAAAGAGAATAGAGGAAAATAGAAACCAAATACTCTCTTCAGCATCGTTGGTCAGATATAATAAATCATACGGAAAAAAACTAAAATACTTGTTAACCATGACATATCCTCATTTCGCCAGACTGTGAACAGAGATTGAAAGGCTACATAAAATATATAAACGCTGCAACAAACCTTGAATTGAAACTATTTTGACCGCGATATGACTAATATTGATATAAATATATTGTAATGAACTATTAAGGATGTTTCAGATTACTTGAACCTCGGAAAATGTCTATTTTATTCCGGATACTAAAATTTGTTAAAAATTAATGAAGCACAATAAAATGAAAAAAAAAAAACAAAACAAATAAATAAATAAGAAAATAAAAAAAAGAAGCAAGAAATTCTAAGGGAAAAAAGACTGCGACGCAAGGCGGAAGAAATTTAAATAGAAAGAGAGATATACACAATGAGAAAAAAACTTCAAATAAACTCTGAGGAATTGTAAATAACTATTACCTTTTTGAAATTACAGATTTCTCTTTCTTTGTGATTACTGCGTTTTGTTTTATCGGGAAATAGAGCAGAAGTTTGAACTCACACATAGGACTGAATTTGCTAAAAATTAAAGGATCTAAGGTCCGTCGTAATATTCATAATTTAATTTTTATTTTACTAAATTTCACCTGATATAAGGCTCGTGAGCCACGCAAAATAGAGGTTTACATTCAAAATGTTAATGAGTGGGTGTGTGGTATGAAAGAAAGATAAGTTTGTAGGAAGTGAAAATTATGTAAAAAGGGAGGAAATATTATCATTGACCATTGAATTGAATAGGTTAAAATTGTAGAGTCCAGGGAATCACCAAGGCGGGATTTATTCCCTTAAAGTGGCAAATATCGGAGGAAAAATTGTCTGTGAAGGACTTTCTTAAGTTTCCAAAATGCAAGAAAGGAGGATGATGTGACTCCATCGAGTTACCTAGGCTATCCTACCTGTGAAGGGATGAACTAGTGGAACCAAAGAATGAAACGCGTTTGAATTACCAGGAGAATAGCGAAAGGCTAGCAATCTTATATATTTGTGGTCAGGAAGATTCAGTTATATTAATCTTAACAAGGTACAGCAGAAGGAAACAAGAGTGTGGGTGGAAATAAAACCACGATGGCTTGCTAACTCCTGATTTTGAATATCCTAATCTTGTTTATATTCCTTGTAAGCTGATAATAAAAAAAAAAACAGAAATTACGAAATTATATTAGTCTGAGGGACTTGCATGCTTACCAATATTACAGATTTATTTGCCATAAAACAAAAAAAATTGTAGAAAATTATTCTGCGGGTTGATAAAATCACCAACACAAAATAAAAATGGTGTACGATTAAATTTCTTGGTGCAAATTCATTCCATATGTCCGATAATGCAATGTAACATATGATGACTTATTTTATTATAGGCGACACCAGTGAAATCAATCTCAATTTGATTCTTGACCAAGACAACACAAGGGAAATCAGAAGCATGAAAATCCTCGTAAAAACCAAACCAAGAAAAATCCAGAGGCATTTGCATATTATCGGTTTTATAGAAAAAATATTCCTGTAAAAGTTACTTTCATTATTAACTTTTGATACATTGTATCACAACAGAAACTGGTTATACAAATAGTTTTTGAGACTATTTGTTTTAGCATCTGATTATATTTCAGTTTTTAGTAAAACCTTTGGCAGATTGGTTTCTTAAACCATTATCACTGTTGTGAGCTCAAGTTTCACTGTCTGTTGATAAATTAATAATCTCCGACATCATCACAAAATGAAAGTAGAAGTTATTTGGATTTGCTTATTTATGTCTGTGGATGAATGAAAATGTGAACTGAAATTTGAAAGCGCACTGGAATAACGAAAGGAACCTTCCAGAATTCAAGTATTTAGAAAGAGGAAATTTTAGTTAAAAATAAAAAGCATTGTGAACTGACGTGTAGTATCAATCATTCTATATGACTGTAAATAATCGATAATTTTCTCACAGGTAAAGAAGAGACTGACTCGAAAGTAGGATACTGAGAATACTATATACGAATAAGTTTTAAGGAAAATGGAAATAAAAAGGACATTATGGCATAATATCAGAAAAAGTCAGTTGAAATTTCTTTGTCTAATGTTAAGCAAAGAAAAGCTAGGGAAATTTGACACTCACAGGACATATTGAAGGCAATTCGGAACAGATGAAAACAGCGAGTAACGTACTTCAATGTCCTATGCAAATTGATGGTAGAAGGGACAGAAATTGTTTGGAGCTAAAAAGGATATGACGTTGTAGAGAGGCCTGATCACTAACTAAAAAGGACTTGCAGTAATTATCATTGTGAGTTCAAAGGCCAGTAGAACTGCAATGTCTTCAAAATGATGGTATGTCTTGTAGGATGCAAGTTGAAGAATTAATTTATAATTATGGTAGATAATAATCACTAAATATTTGGAGACTTTTCTCTAATTTGTAAAAATCATTATGTAATTAGCGCGTGTTTTTCTGTTATAATCAGAGTAAAGTATCGAGTAAACTCGTCGACAACTGAGAGAGCAGCCATCTTCTTTTGTATGGTTTATCATCACTTTCTGGTTTATAAGACGCTGAAATATATTTTGTATTTTAGAAACAATAGCTTTTTACTAGTGAATGTTGCATTAATAAGTTCTTTTAGAATAGCAATGATTTTTGCAGATACATGTCCTACTATTTAAACCAAAACTGGAGGAGGACGAGATAGATATATATCTTTCACAAGGTTTTTTTTCGCTTAAGTGAATGCAAGGAGCCTGGCTTTAATGCGAACTCGGCACTCCAATTTCGCATTTAGAGCCGCTACCCATTGCGCCATCTCTAGACTTTGAAATAGGAAGAGATTTTTTAGGACAGTATAACTTGAAAAAACTATCTTCGGAATTGTGATTTTTAACTGAGCGCGAATATAAAACTCTGTAACCGTTGGGAACTACAAAAATACTGCAACCAAAACGAGTCTTGTTTTTAGCTTTATTTCCGCCTGGAAAGTCATTAATGCTATTAGTAAGAAGAGAAGCCGTTGGAAAGTTCTCTTTTCTGGCCCTTCCAAAATCGAACCAAATTAGCAAACATATGATTTGTTTTTAAAGGACTTCTTGGCAGTGCCGTGAACATTTAAGCACCACTCGTATTGATTCGGTTTGTCTTGGCACAGAAATAAATATAGGAAAAGGTCGGTAGGAAATCTTTGTTATGCTAATCTTTCAAGTGGAACTGTCTGTCTTATAATAACCTTTCGGATTCACTAAGAAATACGCAGGTTTCCCGCCCATAAGGCAGGACAAAGATCTATACTCAGTTTAGTTGAGTACTTGGCCAAATTCAGAGAAACAGAATTAAGAAGATTGTATTTGTCAAACTTCCAAGCAGGCTTTCTCTTTTTATAATCACTATTCAATTTTCTGACTTTTTATTTGGACACGATTACCGACCTGTAGTACAAGCTGCAGTTACGTAACAACCACACAGATTCTTTTCTCTCGCATAAGCTGTTTCAGTTTTTAGGCATTTAATTCTGTATTTTTCTGAAACACGTAATTACCATTGATTATTTAATAAAACAAATAATTATTCGAGATTGTTAAACACTCGAACAGGCTAAAGCGTTTTTTAAGAAACCGATGCCTGAAGTAGATTTCTACCTTTAAAAAATGACAGTGTTTTCTTAATTGGGTAAAAAATACATAATTCTCAATTAAGGAGTATTGGTTTGGAAGAGCAAAATATATGATTCTTACGAAAGTCGATGCAGGCAATGTGTTTTAAATGACTTCGTGAAGACAACAACCACTTTTTATTATATAATCCAGGCAATACTTGTTCTTTGTAAATAATCAATTACTTGAGCGTCTGGTCGTGAAGTTACGTTTAGATATCAAGACTCAAGAACAGTTATTAGATTTGAAACACGCCGGGTGTTCAAGAAAATTTATATTTATTAAGCTGCGGTTAGTACATATAAAAATTGTAAATCTCTATTTAAAACAAAGGTTTGCAAAATAAGCATGTAGTTGATCACTGTGAATTAGATCCTCACTGAGTGCTCTCTACATTCCTGTCTGTGATAAAAGTAGATAATCTCAGTAATTAAAATGGTCTTTTCTTCTTGGAGTAATTAGCAAACCTATTTTGCAAATGTTTACAAGCTACAGTTGAATTTATTTTCACCAGGTTCCGTATACATTTAATCTATGCTGTGCTATGTTATCATTGATAGTATTTATATGAAGCAGGATTTCTTCACAATTTGGAATGTAAACAGTGATTTGGAAGTGCTCCCTAGAAAAAATACACAAACCCGATGTTCGTAAATACATTATTTTATTGTTTCATTATATATTTAAGGAAACGATGTCCAACTTCGATCATTTTAAAATGTAATTAATGATTTACACTGTAAACTGAAGGACGCCTGTCATAAGTCGATGTCTAGCAGGTAAATATCCTTGGATTTTATATATTTGCTTGTTTTGTATTTTTTACGACTTTGTGCGTTATTTAAAGGCGAAAAATGTTTTGGATTGTAATAATAACCGTTTTGTGACAGTAAATATTACATTGACAATTTTTAGAAGAGAAATCATTTTTAGAATTTTTAGAAGAGAAATCATTTTTTTCCAGATACAATCCTACTATTGAACGCATATTTGGGAGAGGAAACAGATCCATACCGTTTTCCGAAGATATCTTTCCATAAGGGAAGTTAATGAACCTGACTGAAATTCAAACTCAACTCTTCGATTAAGTACATAAATTCAAAATTTGAGGTATAACACATATTTGTCTCACTCTTTTACTCCTAAGCTTAACGGAAGACCTGAATGTTGTTTTCAAGGAAAATCATAAAATTCACCACAATTTATTCGACATTCAATAGCTAACCTATAATTATGTCCATGTACCAGACTAAATCTTAGAATATGTCTGCTTCAAGAATTTGCCGGGTCGTAGTGATGATGTCTAGTAGGTGTTACTATCACGAAGATGGTTGTATAATTATGGCCATTGTGACCAAGGAGCGAACCTATTAATGTATTAAAACTAAAATTTTATTAAATTCCTGTCCGGTAATGAGAAATAAAACAAAATAAGTAAATGGCTAATTTGGCCATAAATCGTCATAAATCACTCTGCTTCTCTGAAAGCTATGATTTCTTGGCGGCGGAAACAGATGATGTACAAGAACAAAGACAAAGCACACATCTAGACGTTAATAGCGATGGACACTGAACGGATATATTATGTGTCGTGTTTAAACGTTCAAGCATGAAACAAACTGTTGTCTCTCAATGTCCTTTGAGAAATTTGCATACAGTCTATACCCGCCGATATGGAGCATTTTTACCCATACGTACAACATACATTTCTGTTATATATATATATATATATATATATATATATATATATATATATATATATATATATATATATATATATATATAACGAATTCTAACCTAAACATCTTTTAAAATTGTAGTTAAATAAAGCGTATGCTAACCTTAACACCTCTCCCAGAGTACTCCAAGCACTTAATATAATCCAATAAAACACCTACAGTAAAATGAAATTAATATAAAAAGCTAGAATATGCAGGCCATTAAATGACCTATGCCCTTTGTACATACATGAGAAATTATATATTACTAAGTTTATAAAAATAAAAGTTTACAGAATCAGAGAAATAAATTAGCTATTTTTTGCCGTCATTGTAATAAATTTTACTTAAATAATATTTATATATAAAATTTAAAAAAAATGTACCTGGTAATATACATACTTATACTTGATATGAAAAAATAATTTTACATACTGTAAGTAATTCTAATACATTTACTTTTTAAAAAGAAACATAGTCCATTAAAAATTAAAAGTGTAAATTTTTAAAAATTGTAGTTAAATAAAACGTATTCTAACCTAAACATCCGCCAAATATCTTTAAGTATACAAATAGAAAAAATGCCGTAAGGATTTTTTGCCGTTAACAATAAAATTAAAAAAAAAAAAACCTAGACGACATCCATTTAGCGGATGTCAGAATTCGTTGACAAATACTTCCCTACCCATCCCTAAACATAAACACTTTTTCGAACGTAACTAATAACTGAAACAACAAAAGTTAATGAAAATGAACACGCTACGACTCCTTTTCTGGATGAGTGGATTTCTCTGTATCCTTGGAAACAGGGAATGATGAATTTTTTCCGTGCCTTTAAAACTCAGTAAATGTAAAAAATAAGTTACTCCAAAATTTGCTTGAGGATGAAATGGAACTAATGTTTTTAATTTAATTACAAAATTAAATTCGAAGCTTTTAGCTTCTATTTTCGAAACATGGTTATTACTGTGTAGCGAAAAAAAAATATTTTAAATCAGTTAATTTATAATATATATATTTATATATATGTGTGTGTCTCTGTGTGTGTGTGTGTCTGTGTATGTACGTGTCTGCGCGTGTGTGTGTGTGCGTGCGGATGTGCGTGTAATATTAAAAATAACTGGCAAAATACTCCCATTAAATTTTGTATTTTATTTTTCTAGTGTACAAAAAATATATTTATTTTTGCGACTTACTGTATGCAATAGCTATCCAAATGAAATTTCTTTCCTGGGATTTCCGTTTATAGCATGTTACTGAATGAGGTTAATGGTGTGATATGAATGAAAGCCGAAAGTGAAGATAATGAATGTCTGGGCGATAAGTAACGATTGACCCCCTGGCTTGAAGAAGTGAAAACGGGAGTCTGTCCCAAAATTTGGGCGACAAAATCTGTTTGATTGGGGCTTCCTTATTACAACTGGAATAGAAATTCCGCTGATGTGGCATGGTGGACGTCACTAGTAATATCTGGATTGGCTGTACTAAAGATTAGAGGTCGTCTGAAAATTTGCCATGGAAGTGAGGATAGGATAGCGACAGACTTCCGACGTTGTGTTTGTGTGAAGGAGTGGAAAATATGTCAACCCAACAAGGCCGCGTAAATGATTTTGAATTCTATCAAGGCTGGAAAGTGAGGATTGGATAGCTTCAGTCACGATAAGGCAAATATAACATAGTTTATGCATAATGTGGATTTTGTAAAGATAAATAATGGCAGATGGTGTTAAGTATTTTAAATACAACACATGCACATATATGGTCGTAATAATACACGGTGCGATGGATACATTGACGCATTGATTAACGCGTACATACAGGCACGCATATGCACACGCATATAATCTGATAAATATATAGAGGGTGCGATATATAATTTGTACGCAAAGATGAAAATAACACTGAAATCTCATTTACCAAAATAACACAAAAATATCTTGAAATACTAAAGAGTGAATTTATTCAATAATATCGCCCTTCGCTTCGACTACGGCCTCCAGACGACTTCGGAATATCCTATACTCTTCTGGGCGGTTTTCTTGTTTCAGTTGGTATATGAAGCCATAATCATTGCCTTCAACCACCTTTGGTGTTACAAGTTTTGTTGGTCTCTCGCTCAAATGCGCCCCACACATAATAATCAAGGGGATTGAAATCTGGTTAGTTATGCGACCAGGTGTAAAGGGAGATTTGGTCTGACATTGCATTTATATTTTTGCAGATTAAAGTTGGCTCGAAAGCAAGTAGCTGTTGGGTTTATAGGAATTTTCCTCTACTATTATCTGATGTAAATATTTTTGGGTGTCTCAAATCAACAGGTTTCTGTTTGTGGATAGAAATTACAAACCAATGAGGCTTTAGCCATTGTGCACCTTAAGTATGACTGTATTCTAATCAAAATTGTGGAGCTGCAATGATGGCCAGTAAATGTTGTTTGAGTTTAACAGTATCAAATATAACAAACAAAAAATATTTGATGAATTATATATAAATTAGCAAATCCGTGCCATACGAAATGACGGCAATTATTAGCAAGTATTAATAGTGAGATGCAATGAAACAAAAGTCTTGAAAGAATGTATTGAGATTCAATAAAGAGGAGATAAAGAATTCACAACTAAAATGCAAGGCCAGTGAACTGTTTAATTAATCCTTTTACTTTATATTTCGAACGTTCAGTGGTATCTATGTTTCATTGATTACCCTTGTTAATATATAAATCACGTTTTTCTCGATATCTTTTCATGTTAAAAATTGTATGCTTAATATAAGAGCGAAATGGAAATATATGTCGGAAGTAAAAGATTACCAAAAGAACCACAGAGACGACGACGATAAAGCCAATTTCAAGATGAAGTTGAAGCTAGACGATCACTTAATAGACAATGGTATCTGAATGCCTCGTATGAAAGGCTTGAACAAATAAGACTGCAATCCAAGTAACATAGGAATAAAGGAACTGATTAATTAAACGGTTCATTTTGTAAAGGAATTAATGTTGTTTAAATGCAGATAAATATTTGATCTGTAAATTAAAACAACTAAGGGAAGTAATCACTGATAAATGTACTAAATAATTTGATTTAGCTGCCTTACAACTACTGGTGAGACAGAAAATATATAAAGAAATACTCATTGATATTTATTATATGGTTTGGTGACATTATTTGATTAGCACTTTTCATAATTATTGTCTTTATGCAAATAGGTGTGCTTCTTTACTAACGATTTTAATCAAACGTATTGGCGCATATAAACAACGCAAGACATTTAGGTAATGCATAGTTAATCTATGAACAAAAAATTCTTCACATAAAACCTGACAAATATCTTATTCAGTGATAGCAAAATGTTCTGAATTCTTTCGGAATATCTCGCTATATTATCACATATTCCTTTCATTGCTCATTGCTTGCCATTGTCTTCTGAATTATATTTTCATAATGTTCATCTTGATAACAATTTTCAACCTATTGAATATAATCAGTAATTTCTTATGCTGAATAAACTTTAATTCAAGCTGCTTACGATATATGATGCCAATTTTCTCTCAGTTTTTAACGATATAATAATGTAATGAATACAATTTATGAAGAGCACACAAGTGATTTTGCCAATAGATTATCAAATTCACTGAGTTTAACTTCATCCCACATTTTATTGTTGTACAAAATATGCTGAAATGCATTCATCAAATTTTCATGCAACTCTTTCGTAGCTGCCATAGTTATTGACATATAGCATTATCTAATGGTATACGGTGATGAAAATGATGACATTAAAATCTCAAAAGACACTTTCCTGTTTGTACTCAAAGATTCAAATTTACTAAAGCTAAGTAAATGCGACAATAGTTTCACATTAACAACCTTCTCTGCATTTCTCTTAAAAACTACGTTATGTGTAAATTAATAAACGATATTGATGTATTTCACTATCAATTGCAGTTGATCCGTCATTATGTTTCGCTGAAAAATAGTTCATCAAATGAGTTTAAGACATTTTCTGTCACATCAGCCAAAGTCGATGCTATTTTGTGTTTACTTCCATCGCAAAACTTTCATTTATTGTGCATCCAATTTCATATATAACAATAATAGAGAAATAGGAATGCATTGCATAAATGTTGGCATTAACTGCATGCGTTAATATAGACTCTTTTCATTACTGTTGGAATTACATCAGCAATTTCTTGAAAATGATCATCCATTTCTTTTGTAGAAAGACTTAATGCAAACATGCTATTCAACGGAATCCAGTAACTCACGATAATTGCCTTAAAAAGCTATATTTTCCTTCATCCTGTTCACGCACTTGCAGTGTCTCATTTTTGTTCAGTTAATTTGTCATTCCTTTCCTTTTCAAACTTTGTCGACTCACAAATAGAAACTACATGTATCAAATGCCTTTGAAGATTTGTAATTATTTAAATAATGACTTAATTTAGAATGGTGTAATCTGTTTATGATTTCTGTAACCATCATTCATACACGATTGATCTGTTTTGGCACTGAAAAAGCAAGCTTGGCACACAGTATAATGTTTAATCTGATGCACTTGCATATAATGAAACAAACCGTTCAATTTGAAGCGAACGCCTGGATATATTGATTTTCGGATGATTAATTTGTACTGATTTGCTAATTTCTGTGCGATCTACCCTACACCAATGTATTCAAATTCATGCCCTTTTGAATATGATCACTCCGTAACACTTAATTTTAATAATTTGTATAATTAGTGGAAAACATTTGAAAAATAATTGGCATATTGCACAAAAATATTCCGAAATATATTCGGAATATTGCACTTTGCGCAATTAAAAGCTTCATCGATTTGACTGATTCGTTTTTTACGTCTTATCAACATTTTGCAGATAATTTAAATGCAAAATATATATATTTAGATTGTAAGAATTTTTCTAGACAATAAAAATTTAGTGATAAAAGGCCTAATTAATCCATAGCTGGGGAAAAGAGGTGGATTCCTAACTTTCACAAGTGTTACTGCGTGTAATTGAATATAATGAATCCAAATGAAATTGGAACTCGACTCTCCAGGTAACAATTCCATGCCATTATACATTACACCACCCAAATTTACAAACACTTCGTATTCGCAAGCAGTCACCCAGCTTGACCAGGCTTGACGTTGCTTAACTTCGATGGCCATATGGGAAAGCAACGTAGACATAATCGAAATAATATAAAAAAGATGATATTTACTGGAGACCATAAGGAAATATGAAAGCATGCAAGGAGTACATCTGAGGGTGCAAAAGAATTTTCTCCAAAGTTATTGATATTTCTAATGTTAAGTTCATCAAATCCTCCCGTAAAAGCAAATAAAAAATGAATAAAAACTCCCTTTCAATAAGTGATTAAACTCTTTAGGCTTATAGATGGACAGTAAAGTAATGGTGCTTGTTTTATATTCCTAAGAGATAATAGCCGCGTTCATGGAGGAAATTTAGAATTAACTTCACAAACGAATGCTGAGTAAAATAAAAATTCTAAATTGTTATCTCGTAAGAGAAATGGATTGTGATCTGTTGCTGTATGAATGATCCATATTTACCGGTAATCATTTTGTACAGGTTGTGGCAAAAAGACCTCCCACGTAATGGTAAAACCTTAGTGGCTATGGTGTCTTCATCTAGCTAATATTTTACCATTATGTGGAAGGTATTTTGTGGGGGGTATATTTGAGAACTATGTTTTAACGGTAAGAGATCAAAGACATGCAGCCACCTAAAATACTTCCATTTTTCAAAATGGGTATTCCCAAACTCTTTACTCAATTCTATTTCTATGTGTCGTGTCCCTTCCGGACGTTAACTCATGATCACGGCCCTCTCTTATTTCCTATCCTTTATAGCTCTTAATAAATTTGATCTTTTTGTTACCTCTCCTAAATTCATTTACAAAAGGTCGCTAGGTAGGTTATATATTATTTTCTTCCTTCTCTCTTGCCTTCAATCTTTCCAAGAACTCTTTTCACATGATTATGCTCTAGAAATTTCAACTCTCATCCTGATGTTAAGTATAAGTGTTCTTTTCTGCATTTTCTCTAAAACTTCATCGTTGTTCAAATATTCGGCTCATGGTATTCCCAGCATCCTTCTGTAGAACTACATTTGAATTGCTTCAAGTTTCTTCATCTGTGAAGAAATTGTCCAGCTTTCACTGCCATATAGGAGGACTGATATTACGTAATGGTTCAGCGCTCTTTTCTTTGTTTATAACGAAGATAGTTGATCATTGACCCCCAGGAATTTTATAAAACTGATATTTCTAATATTTACACGATATAACATTCTAGTTGTAATGTTACAGTGAATAACATTTAAAAACTAAACCTGTTGTCAAAATCACATCCTTTCGTGTTCATTCCGGTGGAGTAATGGATAGCGGCTCGGATTGAGAAATCGGCGAACCGAATTCAAGTCGAATCCATTACATTCACTGGCGTTCTAATAACCTTGGGAAAGGTATGTCCACCTCTTCTTCTCCTCCCAGCTATTGGTAAATAGCAGGACAGAACGGCTTCTATAGTCGTGTAAGGCAACTAATCTACCGCGTAAAGAAATAGAAAAAAATATCCCTAGATGTTGATATACCGCTAAACAAAATCAACGAAAACAGCAAAGACATTAACGTAAACCTTCTTTATTAAAAAATGGCTAACAGTAGTGTTGAGTCTTGACTCAATGTTGAATCTCGCCTATTGCATGGAATAATAATGCAACACAAAATGTACTTAGAACAAGAATGTATTATAACAAGAAAGTGTACACAATAAGTACATATAGTATTTCGGTATATTTCTGGGAAGACGTTCCTGGAGAATGTGTTGACTAGTCTCAGTCGATCAGAGTCTCTAGTTGGATCTCGTGATTCCTCCCCGGGATTTACTTGACCTCCCACACAAGGTCGAGTTTAACGTGGGAAGGGAGGGGGAATGGACCCGAGTTTTCACCCGGGTCGCAGTGCTTTGGCTTTAGCTAGTCATAGCTGGTCTTGGCTGGTCTTAGCTGGTCATAGCTTGTCCAAGCTGGTCAGAGCTGGTCATAGCTAGTCAGACGTAGCCACGATACTACCAGCGCAGGGACCAATCCCTGCCGCCGGCCTGTATCGGAGGAAGATTCCCGGCCCCATAGGCGATCATTCAGTGAGCAATCCGCGAACAGATACTACACGGGATTTACTTGACCTCCCACACGGCCAGGTTGTGACACAAGGTCGAGTTTAACGTGGGAAGGGAGGGGGAATGGACCCGAGTTTTCACCCGGGTCGCAGTGCTTTGGCTTTAGCTAGTCATAGCTGGTCTTGGCTGGTCTTAGCTGGTCATAGCTTGTCCAAGCTGGTCAGAGCTGGTCATAGCTAGTCAGACGTAGCCACGATACTACCAGCGCAGGGACGAATCCCTGCCGCCGGCCTGTATCGGGAAGGAATCCCGGCCCCATAGGCGATCATTCAGTGAGTAATCTGCGAACAGATACTACACTTTGATCTTAGCCTTGGGATTTACTTGACCTCCCACAGGGCCAGGTTGTGACACAAGGTCGGAGTTTAACGTGGGGAGGGAGGGGGAATGGACCCGAGTTTTCACCCGGGTCGCAGTGCTTTGGCTAGTCATAGCTGGTCTTGGCTGGTCTTAGCTTGTCCAAGCTGGTCATAGCTAGTCAGACGTAGCCACGATACTACCAGCGCAGGGACGAATCCCTGCCGCCGGCCTGTAACGGAGAAGGAATCCCGGCCCCATAGGCGATCATTCAGTGAGTAATCCGCGAACAGATACTACACTTTGATCTTAGCCTTGGGACCGAGGGATTCCTCCCCGGGATTTACTTGACCTCCCACACGGTCAGGTTGTGACACAAGGTCGAGTTTAACGTGGGAAGGGAGGGGGAATGGACCCGAGTTTTCACCCGGGTCGCAGTGCTTTGGCTTTAGCTAGTCTTGGCTGGTCTTAGCTGGTCATAGCTTGTCCAAGCTGGTCAGACGTAGCCACGATACTACCAGCGCAGGGACCAATCCCTGCCGCCGGCCTGTATCGGAGGAAGAATCCCGGCCCCATAGGCGATCATTCAGTGAGAAATCCGCGAACAGATACTACACTTTGATCTTAGCCTTGGGATTTACTTGACCTCCCACAGGGCCAGGTTGTGACACAAGGTCGGAGTTTAACGTGGGGAGGGAGGGGGAATGGACCCGAGTTTTCACCCGGGTCGCAGTGCTTTGGCTTTAGCTAGTCATAGCTGGTCTTGGCTGGTCTTAGCTGGTCATAGCTTGTCCAAGCTGGTCATAGCTAGTCAGACTTAGCCACGATACTACCAGCGCAGGGACGAATCCCTGCCGCCGGCCCGTATCGGAGAAGGAATCCCGGCCCCATAGGCGATCATTCAGTGAGTAATCTGCGAACAGATACTACACTTTGATCTTAGCCTTGGGATTTACTTGACCTCCCACATGGCCAGGTTGTGACACAAGGTCGGAGTTTAACGTGGGAAGGGAGGGGGAATGGACCCGAGTTTTCACCCGGGTCGCAGTGCTTTGGCTTTAGCTAGTCATAGCTGGTCTTGGCTGGTCTTAGCTGGTCATAGCTTGTCCAAGCTGGTCAGAGCTGGTCAGAGCTGGTCATAGCTAGTCAGACATAGCCACGATACCACCAGCGCAGGGACGAATCCCTGCCGCCGGCCCGTATCGGAGAAGGAATCCCGGCCCCATAGGCGATCATTCAGTGAGTAATCTGCGAACAGATACTACACTTTGATCTTAGCCTTGGGATTTACTTGACCTCCCACATGGCCAGGTTGTGACACAAGGTCGAGTTTAACGTGGGAAGGGGAGGGGGAATGGACCCGAGTTTTCACCCGGGTCGCAGTGCTTTGGCTTTAGCTAGTCATAGCTGGTCTTAGCTGGTCATAGCTTGTCCAAGCTGGTCAGAGCTGGTCATAGCTAGTCAGACGTAGCCACGATACTACCAGCGCAGGGACCAATCCCTGCCGCCGGCCTGTATCGGAGAAGGAATCCCGGCCCCATAGGCGATCATTCAGTGAGTAATCTGCGAACAGATACTACACTTTGATCTTAGCCTTGGGATTTACTTGACCTCCCACAGGGCCAGGTTGTGACACAAGGTCGGAGTTTAACGTGGGGAGGGAGGGGGAATGGACCCGAGTTTTCACCCGGGTCGCAGTGCTTTGGCTAGTCATAGCTGGTCTTGGCTGGTCTTAGCTTGTCCAAGCTGGTCATAGCTAGTCAGACGTAGCCACGATACTACCAGCGCAGGGACGAATCCCTGCCGCCGGCCTGTAACGGAGAAGGAATCCCGGCCCCATAGGCGATCATTCAGTGAGTAATCCGCGAACAGATACTACACTTTGATCTTAGCCTTGGGACCGAGGGATTCCTCCCCGGGATTTACTTGACCTCCCACACGGTCAGGTTGTGACACAAGGTCGAGTTTAACGTGGGAAGGGAGGGGGAATGGACCCGAGTTTTCACCCGGGTCGCAGTGCTTTGGCTTTAGCTAGTCTTGGCTGGTCAGACGTAGCCACGATACTACCAGCGCAGGGACCAATCCCTGCCGCCGGCCTGTATCGGAGGAAGAATCCCGGCCCCATAGGCGATCATTCAGTGAGAAATCCGCGAACAGATACTACACTTTGATCTTAGCCTTGGGATTTACTTGACCTCCCACAGGGCCAGGTTGTGACACAAGGTCGGAGTTTAACGTGGGGAGGGAGGGGGAATGGACCCGAGTTTTCACCCGGGTCGCAGTGCTTTGGCTTTAGCTAGTCATAGCTGGTCTTGGCTGGTCTTAGCTGGTCATAGCTTGTCCAAGCTGGTCAGAGCTGGTCAGAGCTGGTCAGAGCTAGTCAGACATAGCCACGATACCACCAGCGCAGGGACGAATCCCTGCCGCCGGCCTGTAACGGAGAAGGAATCCCGGCCCCATAGGCGATCATTCAGTGAGTAATCTGCGAACAGATACTACACTTTGATCTTAGCCTTGGGATTTACTTGACCTCCCACAGGGCCAGGTTGTGACACAAGGTCGGAGTTTAACGTGGGGAGGGAGGGGGAATGGACCCGAGTTTTCACCCGGGTCGCAGTGCTTTGGCTTTAGCTAGTCATAGCTGGTCTTGGCTGGTCTTAGCTGGTCATAGCTTGTCCAAGCTGGTCATAGCTAGTCAGACTTAGCCACGATACTACCAGCGCAGGGACGAATCCCTGCCGCCGGCCTGTATCGGAGAAGGAATCCCGGCCCCATAGGCGATCATTCAGTGAGTAATCTGCGAACAGATACTACACTTTGATCTTAGCCTTGGGATTTACTTGACCTCCCACAGGGCCAGGTTGTGACACAAGGTCGGAGTTTAACGTGGGGAGGGAGGGGGAATGGACCCGAGTTTTCACCCGGGTCGCAGTGCTTTGGCTTTAGCTAGTCATAGCTGGTCTTGGCTGGTCTTAGCTGGTCATAGCTTGTCCAAGCTGGTCATAGCTAGTCAGACATAGCCACGATACTACCAGCGCAGGGACGAATCCCTGCCGCCGGCCTGTATCGGAGAAGGAATCCCGGCCCCATAGGCGATCATTCAGCGAGCAATCCGCGAACAGATACTACACTTTGATCTTAGCCTTGGGATTTACTTGACCTCCCACATGGCCAGGTTGTGACACAAGGTCGGAGTTTAACGTGGGAAGGGAGGGGGAATGGACCCGAGTTTTCACCCGGGTCGCAGTGCTTTGGCTTTAGCTAGTCATAGCTGGTCTTGGCTGGTCTTAGCTGGTCATAGCTTGTCCAAGCTGGTCAGAGCTGGTCATAGCTAGTCAGACTTAGCCACGATACTACCAGCGCAGGGACGAATCCCTGCCGCCGGCCTGTATCGGAGAAGGAATCCCGGCCCCATAGGCGATCATTCAGAGAGTAATCTGCGAACAGATACTACACTTTGATCTTAGCCTTGGGATTTACTTGACCTCCCACATGGCCAGGTTGTGACACAAGGTCGGAGTTTAACGTGGGAAGGGAGGGGGAATGGACCCGAGTTTTCACCCGGGTCGCAGTGCTTTGGCTTTAGCTAGGCATAGCTGGTCTTGGCTGGTCTTAGCTGGTCATAGCTTGTCCAAGCTGGTCATAGCTAGTCAGACATAGCCACGATACCACCAGCGCAGGGACGAATCCCTGCCGCCGGCCTGTATCGGAGAAGGAATCCCGGCCCCATAGGCGATCATTCAGTGAGAAATCTGCGAACAGATACTACACTTTGATCTTAGCCTTGAGACCGAGGGATTGCTCCCCTCTCGTCTTCCGGTACCAACCATTATTTATATAGTTAGTAGTCACCTATGCAGATTAGGTGGATCCTACTACAACAAGTAGTATTACCTTTTATATAGAAATTTGATTTGGATGTAAAATAAAATATTTGAAAAATGAGAAAAATACAGGAATTTAAAGAGACAGATAATGTTGGTTGAAATTCACAAAACCTGTTTACATCTATCTATATGTGTGTGTGTGTGTGTGAGAGAGAGAGAGAGAGAGAACGCGCGTGCGTTAGTGTTTCCGTGTGCTTATTGATAAAAGTTTTATAAAAACGACATAGGATTTTATTGAACAAGGTTTTTGGCGTTCTTGTTTACGTAGGAACGATATATTTACGTAATGAATATAAATATAATCTAACGGTTTAGATTCTGGACATTTTCAAGATGCATTTTGTGAACGCATCATCCCTTTGCACATTCAAAAAAGTTTAAACTTGGCAGAAGCCCATCTTTTTTATTGTGATGCATCGCATGTGGCAAATTGCAAGCTAGCTGCTTCGTGGGATAATCGTCTCATCAACTGTAATTTTTAAAATTATTCAGCAACTGTTGTTTCCACGTTGAACAAGATATAATTTCATGTTTGTTCTTTTGCTTTTACCGTAAAGGCTTCTAGATTCTAAAATTTGTTCCATTTTCTAACAATTAATGTTATTGATTTATGACCCCTCATCCAGAAATCGTTTAAAACTGAATAGGAAGGACCGGCAACAGTCATAGCAAAAGAAAAATAAAGTCAAAATCTTAGTTCGCGAAGTCAAGGCAAATACAGTTATCAGTTTTTCTTTTCAGTTGGATTGTCGGCGATTGGTCCGACTTCCTGGCCCCACTTCGGTGTGGGTGAGAGGACTGGTTAACAACCGAAGAGGAAGAAAAATAAGACATCTCAAAGGGCATATGAACTCCACCGGTCAAAGTTCAGTTACCGAGAGATAGCGTCACGACGAAATCGCCATGGAGAAGGCAAAGTGGGCCCAGCCAACTATCTCTGTGAAAGAAGAATCATGGCATTTAGCAATTCACAAATAGCAGATAACGGTGCGAAGTTAGTTAGCTCCCTTGAAACTGACCCCTCAGTCGATATAGAGAAATATATACCTCAGGTGTGACTGACTCTCATGCATCGATTATCTGCAACAAAAGCAAGATAACAATCGAGATATGAAGTAATGGGTCTCTATAACAAAGAGAATGTAAAATTAGAAATGGAAACTTGTGTCGAAATGTTTGAGATAGGAAAGTTTAGATGCCTTTCAAATCGAGCTATTATGCAAATCGCGTTTATTATTCCCGTAACGTTTCGGCCATCTTCTGGCATCGGTCAATGTTGTTGACTTCTGGGTTCAATCGCTGGGTAGGGTAGTGATTAAAATTCACACATACTGGTTCAGTAGAAGGAACGGACAAGCGAGATAAAAATGAAACAGATGTGAGGTAGTTAGCTGATACTATTTATCTCCCCTGAACTTGAACAACCTACACCTTTAGATTTAATAAAAATTTCGCTTTCAAATTAGATTACCGAATGCAACAGATATGTGAAGAATCATCTACAGAAATGTGAACAGGGAATAATATTCTGAAGTTATGTGAAAGAAAACTGAAACCAATAGAGATTTCATAAATGATTATAACAGAAGCATAGGAATCCCTATATTATGATTCTAAAATATGGTTTCAAGATCATCATATTGAAATATTTGATTGGCCGATCAATCCACCTTCTTCCTGTGAAATAGTATGAAAATAATAATCTCGTAAAACCAATATCTTATAAACAAAAAGATTATACTAATAAATATTAACTTTTTTTTTAATTTATAAAATAATTCTAATTTATTATGTTTCTCATCAATAAAACAATAAAATGTTTTTAAATTGAAGATATATTTTCAGCTTTCTTGCGTGGTATTTCCGATCTTGTACTTAACGATCAACAAGTACGGTGTTGCATTAAATACCCAAACATTCACTGACATCCCAGTCATAACACGGTAACAGCAAAGATTCAACAATTAAAAGCCGAAATCAAAGCCTTAACTGCATAACCAGAAACGGCTCAACGAGATATATTTACCAAAATTACACAAAAATATATTGAAATGCTAAAAAGTAAATTATTTATTCAATAAATTCGCCATTAACTTCAAACACGACCTCGATGCATCACTGACCTCTACATATAGTTGAGCAAAAAAACGACACGCATGGCCTGACGATTGCGTTTAGCATGAAACAGACTGTCCCTTCTGGATATTTACTTCAATGTTCACTTTTATATTTACATACGTTTTGTCCCTGATCCTGAGCACATTAAACCATAAATATAGCGTACCTTAAATTTTATTTTACCATATATATATATATATATATATATGAAAAAATTGTTTCACAGATTATATCGGCTCATCAGATTGTAAGATACTATAAATTAATTTATTTAAAGTTACCATATGTTGCTTAATAGACGTTAAATATTTTTCTCGGACGACCTTCTCAGAGAAAATTCTGTAATGTCTTTTAACTATGTTATGATACCTGTAAATAAAGTCATTTTAACTAACTACCTACGAAACTCTAAGTGTGGGAGATAAGTTAGATTTTTTTTTTTATTTATATAAATTTTTTACAAATCTATAAGCTGATATTTGGTCATAGACCAACTGATTTTGGGCAGTAGGTCAGGCCGGGAACTTTTCAGCATTCTCTCGTAACTTTGCAGAAACACAACTGAAAAAACCTACCACTTCTCCCTTAGCCCGTTGTAGCAGAAGGAACTCACGCCTTTTCCATATGCATAAATAACGCAAACTGTCCCAGTTGATGGTTGATGTTTTAAATCAATTTTATGATTCTACGTTGCGTACCAGGCTAGCGTCCATTTCATGGATTAATGTTTAAGTTGTCCTAAAGACGAATCCATCAATGATACAAATACACTAATCCCCGAATGGGTAATAAAGGAAACATTTCTTTACAGAAATATTTCCTGTACGATTTTGACGTAAAAATTGGCATCAGACATCTTGTGCAAGAAATATTCCATTCGTTCGAATAAAGAGATAATCTACCTGAAATTGAGAAACCACATTGAAAAGGAAAGGTAAAAAACAATTCACATTTTCATTATAGATCCAGAATCCTGAAAACCAGTTATAACAAAATACTGAATAAATAGACTCTTAAGGATATGAAAAAAAAAAACACATATGATAAGATATTTCTTAAATATGTTGAAATCATCAAAGACAATGCAATGGAAACCCAGAATGTACAACTGACTGTAGAAGGATCAGTCTTTTGGGGAATCTCATATCTGTGACATTTTCTACGTAAGAAAGATGTTTCATTGAAATTGATGGCTTTTTTGCGTAATTCTAATGACGTATAGCATTTTAGAAAAACGTCACCGGAAGAAAGATCAACCAACTCGTGTATACAGATAAAAGAACTTTGCAAAGAAAAATAAATTTGTAACATGGATACAAGCCATCAGTAAGCTTTTGCCAGGAGATCGAAATTGAAGATGTTTGCAATGCTGTTGACTCTGCAAGGAAAAAAAAACTGAAGAAATTGAAATGACCTGTCCAAGAACGTATGAGAAGAAGGACCGGGAAAGCGATTTACAACGATATAAGAAGTAGATTGAAGCTTGCAATGCATATTGAAAACATACATCGAAAAAAGAAATATATTAGAACTCAATAAAAGAAATAAAAGCAAGATAATAAATATCTGGTCAGTTTTTTTGTGGAATGTTTGCGAGACTTGACAAGATAAACGAAAGATTTGAATCAGATACAAAGACGTGAATGACTATTTATAAAACCTTACTGTAGAGGAGAGGCGTCGATATATTGTATAGGAACAGAAAGTGCAGGAAAAGGACTTAGGGCTGATTCCGCTATTAAGACCGGTGTTAGATTATGCAGAATAATAAGAGATTATATATGACAGTCAAACTTTATAGCAGATGTAGTTGTCAAATATCAGCCATCTCCTAAAGGGGAAAATAAAAAAAAAGTTGTAAAAATGTACAGATAATTCAAGATAGCAATAGAATAAATTAAATAGAAATAAAGAGAGATTGACATGGTTACAAGAAGTTTTTAAAACATCTTACCCAGAACTTTGCTGGGAGAACCCAATTAGACTGAGATAAAAGAGGCCCAAAATACAATGAATTAAAACTAAAGATAGTATGGGGACAGATCGTCAACTAAATTATTAGGGAATGTAACAATTTCGGTTTGAAAGATTTACAAAGATACAGTGGGCAGCAGCGAAGCTGATATATTCAAACCAATTAAAATAACTGGGATTTCCCATGCACTTCAATTCTATAGACACTAGTAGAAGAAGTCCTCCTAGAAAATAGAATAACTAAATAAACAGTATTTGTAAGTACGAAATACTAGCAGATCATCCATTTCAAAGCTTTCGATATAGTAATCGTAAACAAGAATATTTATTAGTATTTTTTTTCCTTAATAGACGAAGGTGCGGTTAGTGTAATGAATACGGCTCGAAACGAGAACTCTGAGAGCTGAGATCGAATTCCAGCGAAATCCTTTGAATTCACTTACGCATAAATACCTTTAGGAAAGATATGAACCCACCTCTTTTCACCAATCTATGCGTTAAATAGGACTTGTATCTAGAAAAATCATGGTTATCTCATTACAATTATTAATTCAATATTCGGTCACAAAAGATGAGTTATTATTAATATACAAAATATGTATCTGATTTAAAGAAGCCATAAAAAGGTTAATAAGTCATAAAATAATCAATCTATCACACCAGACCACTGATTCAGATTGACACAGAATGAAATGCTAAAAACAATATGTTAACCATGCGAATGAACATAAAACGTAGTGTAGTACATGTAATGAAGAATTTTATACATTTTTATTGGTATCAATAGTGATAAAGAAATTTGAAAAATATGACTCCATAGAAGATTACGTAACTAAAACAAACGACTATGTAACTTAAACATGCTAGAGGGCGGGAGTAATGGGGACATTAGCTGTAACTTGATCTCTTGTGTAAATCATCAGTTCTACTCTACCTCCACTGGACGTGAGAACTGAATGCAAAAAAAAAAAAGACGAAAAAAAAGGGAGAAAATGAGAACTGCTCTGATTTTTAAATCTGAAATTTGTAAGAGTAGCAAATAATGTAATTACAGTAACAATAACTGTTGGACATTGGGGTGTTGTACAAAAAGAAAAAGCAAAAAAACATTGTAGATAATGGATTGCAATTTGGAAATAGGGACATTACAAATCATGTTTTCTTGGAACAACAAGGATATTTCAAAAGGTATTGTATACAGCCTGTCGATAAAAAGAATAAAGGATATGTTTATCTTATTTTTTCGAGGAGTGACTTGAAAATAAACTTCTTAACAATCAACTTCAATATTGTGGGGAATAATAATAATAATAATAATAATAATAATAATAATAATAATAATAATACCTCATATTTCATATCTCATATCAAAAACGAGGGAAATAGATGACCCGAAAAACTATAGGCTAATAACATGTCCACCACGTATAAATTGATCACGTCTGTCCTGAAGAACCGTACTTACCTTTTTCTCTAAGTAAACAACATTGTTCCATTGGAAAGGAAGGAATGCCGGAGAGGTTCATATGGTTGCAAAGATCGAATACTTCTAAACAAAATGATCCTGGAAAATTGCAGGCGACAATGTAGAAATCTTAGCACAGCATGGATAGATTGCCGTAAAGTCTTTGATAGTGTACCACACTCTTGAATCCTTAAATGTGCAAAGTCTCTCCAGCGATAGTAAATTTCCTTAAATACGGCATGAGAATGTGGAACACCACATTATACATAAATCACACCATAGGCACTGCCATCTCCCACCGCCTGAAAATCCGACGTGGAATCTTTCAAGGAGACTCCCTGTCACCATTTCTGATTTGTCTGTCCTTAATTCCCCTTACGCATAATCAACAATAGCTATGGTTACAAACTAAACAAGAAAGTATTCCATCACCTACTCTATATGGATGTTCTCAAACTCTTTGTCAAAGACAACAATGAGTTGAAGGGTCGCATCAATATTGTACAATTTCTACACACACACACACACACACACACACACACACACACACACACACACATGGAGATGGTATACAGCATCCCCAAATGAAGGAGAAGTTACGAAATGAATACTACAGGCGTGTGCGTCTGGTACTGAATACCGAGCTGATTTAAAAAACAGAATATCAGCCATAAACTCCTTTGCTGTTCCTGTGGGGCAATACAGATTCAACATTCTTAACTGAACCATAGCTGACATTAAGGGAATGGACGCCAAAATGAGGCAGCTTCTCACCTACCACGGCATGCATCATCCCAAGGCTGATGTTGACCATTTGTATGTGCTCAGATCGGAAGAAGGCAGATGATTAGTTCATCTAGAACTGTCTTACAAAACTACAACAATTGACTGTCAAAGGCACCTGGAACCTAAAGAAAACTGGATGATGATAAGTGTCAAAGAACATGAAAGTATTAAGCGACACTATTGAGTAATAAAAGAAGCCCTGGAGTTCAAAATGTAGTTTCAAATGGGTTATGAAATACAAGTAAAGCACAATGCACCGATCGAATCTGCAAAACACTTAAAAAAAGAAAGCAAAGGCAAATGCAACCGGCCAGATACAGAAACGATGGCAAGATTAACCACTTGATGGTCAATAATCTGCCAGTAACAAAAAAGCTGATGTAGACAAACCCCGTACCCATTAGTGGCTACGTAGTGCTCGGTTAAAAGCTGAGACCGAAGGTTTCATTATTGCTGCTCAGGACCAATGCGTGTTAACTAGAAATTATCAAACACACATACTGAAAAAATTGAGAGCTCAAAATACAGATTCTGTGATAAGTATACAGAAACAATTGAACATATTGTTTCAGGTTTCGCGTTATTGACCCCCAATGAATATAAATCCCGGTTTGACAGAGTTGGCCAATATCTGAACTGGAATATCTGCAACTTCCACGAAAAGAAAACTGAAAGAAATTGGTATGATCACCGCTCAATCCCGGTTATGGAGATAGGACCTGTAACAATTGTATGGGACTTCACAATACACACGGACAGAAAAATAAAATCTAATAGCCCAGACATCGTGATTTTGCCTCCTTACTGTTATGGCAGTCCCTGCAGACTGCAATGTATCTTTGAAGCTATCAAAATACAAAGACCTTGAAATCGAAATCTAAAAAAATGTGGCACATGAGAACATCAACAATTCCAGTTGCAGTTGGAACCCTCGGAGTGATTTGAAAGGGTTCAGATAGACGCAGTGAAGGGATTCCTGGTAACCTATACCTTAAACGAATACAAGAAATTGTACTCAAAATGGATTCCTGGTAGCCCATGCCTTAGAGAAATACAAACAATTGTTCTCTCGAGTACATCCCACACCTTTATCTATGTAATGCGTGATTTTTTGTAATTAGGTCTCTGGAACGAAATGAGTCTACACCAGAAATCAAAGGAAATATAATAATAATAATAATAATAATAATAATAATAATAATAATAATAATAATAATAATAATAAATATTTTTTATACAAATGATCAGGTGACAATGTCTTGAAGCCATTTTTTTTACCTTAGATCACTGTTTGGGACCCTGAAGAATATGTGTTTACAGCTGAAATCAAATGAAATAATAATAATAATAATAATAATAATAATCAAAGACCACGAGAGCAGACTGTGATTTCTTATTGTTATGGCAGTCCCTGCAGACTGCAATGTATCTTTGAAGTTCACAAAAAGCTATCAAAATACAAGGACCTTGAAATCGAAATATAAAACATGTGGCACATGAGAACATCAACAATTCCATTTATAGTTGGAGCCCTCGGAGTGATTTAAATATTTTCCGATAGACTCATTGAAGGGATTCCTGGTAACCCATACCTTGAACGAATACAAGAAATTGTACTCAAAAGTTCAGTTCACATATTACGAAGAACTTTATCTATTTAAAATGTGTGTGATCTTAATTGGTTATTTTTTTACAAAAATGATCAGTAGAAAATGTGATGAAGCCATTAATGATCTTATGTCTCTGGTTGTTACCAAGAAGGAAATGTGCATACAATAGAAATCAAAGGAAATAAAGACGGACTCATTATCAATAAAACAATATTAGAAGAAGGGAAAACAAGCAAATCAAATTTATCGATAGCATGGATCGACTACAGAAGGGCGTTCGACAGTGTACCTCACTCATGGATAAAGAAGAGTTTAATACAGTGTAACCCGGATATAAGAGAAACCCGGATATAAGATAGATTTTCTCTGGTCCCAAATTAGAACCATACTTACCTAAACAAAATAGACCAAACCCGGATATAAGAGAAACCCGGATATAAGAGACTTCTTCTCCGGGTTACACTGTATTATTGAAAGTATATTCCACAACGGTCAAATTCATAACGGAGAGAATGAAAAAAATGAAAGACTAAACTAAACCTAAACCATACAAACGGGACATAAAATCGACATTAATCAACATCAAAAGCCGGATCTTCCAAGCAGATTCATTATCACCACTACTTTTCTGTCTTGCATTAGCGTCACTCAGCTACTTGCTGAACAACAGTAGCTACGGATACAAGTCACAAAATGGCAAACTGGGTCACCTATTCCATATTGATGATTTTAAATCATTTGCCACGGATGACAACCAATAAAAAAAACAATTCACCATTGTCAAAACCTTCAGTGAAGACATTAGGATAGAGTTCGGAATCGACAAAGGTGCCAAAGCCATCTTCAAATGTGCTAAACTAACGAAAAGTACAGATATAAAACTTGATATCGACAACAAGATTAAGTAACTAGACCAAGGTGATACATACAAATATCTAGAAATTAATGAAGGACACCGAATACAACATTAAATTATGAAGAGAAAGATCCAAAAAGAATATTATAGGAAAGTGTGTCTGATACGGCGCGGGTACAATAGTAATAGTATTAAATCCCAGCTTAATAAAAATACAAAAAAATGTCTTGATATGTACAGCCCACTAAGAAGAACTTTGTCCATGTAACTCTAGTGATGTTGTGCCATTTGAATAAACAAATCATGATATGTAGCCATAACAACATATCACTAAAAAGTCTTAGGTCTTCCCGCAGACTTGGTAAGTAATTTGACCATAGCAAAAATCGAAATATAATAATAATAATAATAATAATAATAATAATAACAATGAAAGCCAACCGCCCAGGCATTGTTATTAAAGACCACAAACAAAATAAGTGCCGCCTTATTGATATGGCAGTCTCTGCAGACTGCAATGTATCTTTGAAGATATTCGAAAAACTGTCAAAATACAAGGACCTTGAAATAGAAATCTCGAAAATGTGGCACATGGGAACATCAACAATTCCTGTTGTAGTTGGTTGGAAAAGATTCCAGTAGGCTGATTGGAGGGATCCCTGTAAGTCCATGCCTCAAAGAGATACAAAAAATTGTTCTGACAAGTACAGCCCACACTTTACGAAGGGCTTTATCTATGTAATTATTTCTTATTTTATTTTATTTTAATTTTTTTTTTCAGTGGAAAGTGTCATGATGCCATTTCTAACCTTATGTCCCTGGGCGGAACCCGGAAAGAAATGTGTAAACGCCAGATATCAAAGGAAATAAAAATAATAATAATAATAAACACATTTTTGAAAATGTAGGAGAAATGTAAAGCTGAAATATGTGGTAACTAAAATCAGCAAAAATACTCATTGGTGGATATTTAGGGATACTTGTTGTTTGTTCTGCTTTGAGAATCACCAGAAACAACAACTGTGGAGACTCAAGTAAAAAGTCATAATAGAAATATTATAATAATGCGTTGGTGGTTGTAATGTGAAAAGGCGTATTAGAAATAGAAGCAGAGAATAATCGACGCAGTCCTTCTAAGTGAAAAACGAGTCTAATTTGATGGATGTCGACGAAATCAGCGGAAGGATGATAAATGCAAGAAACGAAGATAAAAAAACAGGCGGATACGGTGAATATCTGGAGGCTAGAAAAAGATTAAAAAAATATTTTGAATGATGAAGAAAGATTAGGAGAAGAACGAAAAGAAATATGCAGAATAAGTCGGGTGAAGAAGATGCAGACAAAAGGACTGAAGAGGAGTTTAATTTTGGAGAGGAAAAGATCGCCTAAATTAAAGAAGGAAACCAGGAAGAAAGAAGAATTAAAGAAAAGGGGAAAAGGGAAGAAAAGTAAATAAATAAAAAATGAATATGATGTGGCAGGGAAGGACAGGGGCGGATTTAAATGAGTAAGAGATGAAGGAAGAAGACAAATAGGAAAGGAAGTATGAGGAAATGAAAGTATAAAAAACAAAGCAACAGAAAATAGAAATAGGAAGAGAGAGAGAGAGAGTGAAACTCCAAAATGAATGAAATGGAAATGACGATGAAAATAAGAATAAGAAAGAAGGAAATTAAAATAAAAAAAGGAAAGATATAAAAACAGATATGTACAAACAACAGGCAAAAATAGATGAAAAAAGCAGATGAGCGAGTAAACTGAATGGAGATGAAAAAGCAGACGCAAAATCTAAAGAAGCAGATGATTTTAATGATGATGACGATGATGAAGAAGAAGAAGAAGATGGTGATGATGATGAAGAAGAAAAAGAATCAGATGATGATGATGATGAAGAAGAAATAGATGATAGTGAAAAAGTTAGTAAAAGGAGCAGATGGTGATAATGACAAATAAGATGATAACGATGATGAAGAGGAAGAAGAAGCATATGATGATGAAGAAGAAGAAGATGATGATGATGAAGAAGAAGAAGAAGATGATGATGATGATGATGATGAAGAAGAAGAAGATGATGATGATGATGATGATGAAGATGATGATGATGATGATGAAGAAGATGATGATGATGATGAAGAAGAAGAAGAAGATGATGATGATGATGATGATGATGATGATGATGATGATGAAGATGATGATGATGATGATGAAGAAGAAGAAGATGATGATGATGAAGAAGAAGATGATGATGATGATGAGGAAGAAGAAGAAGATGATGATGATGAAGAAGAAGAAGATGATGATGATGCAGAAGAAGATGATGATGATGATGATGATGAAGATGAAGAAATAGATGATGATGAAAAAGAAGAAAAAGGAGCAGATGATGATGGTGATGATGGAGTAGATGATCCCGATGATGAAGAGGAAGATGAAGCAGATGACGATGATGATGAAAAAGAATAAGCAGATGATGATGATGATGATGATGATGATGAAGAAGTAGAAATATATGATGATGATGAAGACGAAGAAGAAATAGATGATGATTATGATGATGATGAAGAACAAGATGAAGAAGTAGATGATGAAGAAGCAGATGATGATGCTGATGATTATGAAGAAGCAGATGAATAATAATAATAATAATAATAATGATAATAATAATATGATGATGATGATGGCGATGAAGAAGAAGCAGAAGAAGATGAAATCAGACTAGAATGTAAAGAAATACTAGACGAAGAATAGAGGGAATATTTAAACAAAAGTAAAAATAGGAAGTTTTGGAAGTTGAAGAATGCTTCTTTCTTTTTTTCCTTTGTTTCATCCCAAATTCTAGAAGCAAATGGAAGCCAAATTCCGGAGGAAATTCGGATATCAGTGACGAAAAGAGATAAAAAGAAAACAGGAACTGATGATAGAAATGTAGACATCAAAGAAGAAAAAGAAATAAAAATAAGATAAAAGATAAGAAAAAACGAAATAAATTTGGATACAAAAGAAAGAAATATAAAAATAGATAAGGTGAAAAAGGCTGAAACACAGAGAAAGAAATGAAGATGACGAAGAGGAAGAACTCGGAAGAGAACTAAAGAGTAAAATTGGAGATCGAAGAATGTCGATTATAAAGATGAAAAGAAACAGATGATGTAGAAAAGAAAGGTGAAATTGAGGTATTATTGAAAATAAGGAGAGAAAATAACAACAAAGGAAACTGGAAGAGAAACGAAAATATGAAAACATCACATTGAGAGAATCAAAGCAAGGTGATCAGGAGACCCCAATATCATGAAACGCTACAAACGTACCAGGTTATCTCATTCGCCGATTATTTCACCTCCACTGCCCACTGCATCGAATGGCTAACCAAACCTTATTTAGCAGGCATAGTTCCTTGGTCGGCTTTATATTCAAGCCTTGTTTATCTGGCTCCTGTACCTAATTTTACATGTGTTTGTCAGAAGGCTGATAAAATGTTCCTATTAGAAGCTGTCAAAATATGTTGATCGAACTGCCAAGTACATAAATTTGATCAATATGTCTAACCAGTTCGATACCGGTGAAGCGTAAAAGTGTCTTTGCAGTAGCCAAAGTTGGATCGTAACCGGAACTCCTACGGTGATTTAATTGATCGAAATTTGATTTTATTATTGTTTTGTTAAGATTACTTACTTGCATTTCAAGAGAGAAGAGACGAGCAGCAAACTGGCAACTTTACTTTTTCAACATTTCATTTTGCTTTGTGCTATAAGCGATAGAGAAAGAAATGCGAAAATATTTAAAAATATACAACATTATAATCTGCTTGATGATTTGTTTAGATTTCGCAATATATTTTCATTTTGCTTTGTACTATAAGCTATAGAGAAAGAAATGCGAAAATATTTAAAAATATACAACATTATAATCTGCTTGATGATTTGTTTAGATTTCGCAATATATTTTCAGGGATAATTTTATATATATATATATATATATATATATATATATATATATATATATATTGAAATTATTAGGAGAAACTGATAATTATATTTAATGATTCATTTTTTTTATTTATTTATTTATTTATTTATATATATATATAATCAAACAATTCCTTTTACCTCATATAGGGATAGGTTATTTGGTCAGACAACGAAGGTGGTCGTCTGTCTTTTCAACCATTGTGTGGAATGAAATGAACTTCTTGTCTGTAAACTTAGGGAAAGTGGAATGTAGCGGTTAACTGTGAGGAATTGATATTGGAAGCTAATGGGGTAAAATTAAACCTTAACTTGCCGAAAACGATGAGTACATATGATTTAGCCCAAGTTTCAGATTTAATATGTATTTACATTTTAGATACCCTCAGTATAATAGTAGATCCAAAAACATAGGACACATTTTCATCCCTAATAGTAATGGTCCACTAACCTTGAGGATCCAAAAGGAAACTATTAGGATCTTTAAATTACAATGATTCAGGAGTAAGATTTCCGCTAACCTTAAAATAGTTGAGTATTTAGATATCACCCTTAACCACAATAATAAAATGTTTAAAACTTACCATAAAGAAAATGAAATCCCCGCCTATATAACTGTTAATTCTAACCCCGAATGCCATTGTGAAACAGATCTCTACATCCGTTAACCTCCATTGTCATCCAACGTAAATATCTTTAATGAAAATAAAAAAAATATATGAAAATATGAAAATATGCTTTTAAAAATAAATTATGTTATCTAACCCCTATAAATAAAACCGAGATATCTGAAATGAAAAGTAGAACAAAAAAAACCTATATGCTTTAAACACCCTTCTGTAAACTGTCAAATATTGACATCGAACAAGAATTTTCTAATGTTAATCAATAAATACTTCAAAAACTCCTCTAAGTAAGATTTCTAATAGGAAAACAATTAAGATTAGCTAATCTTGTACCAACAACATTTATAATAATTATTAACTCACACAACAACCAGATTTTAACGAATTTCTATTTCAAGGCTGATATCGAACCTTCCTATTGTTGTTGATCAAAAGATAATTGTCCAATAGAGAGCAAATGCAAAGCTACCAGCTTTATATCTCAAGCGACAAAATATGGAAAATAAAAGAAAATTACATTGTAATTTCAACGAGGGAATGGAAACAGATTTTTTTACTGATAAGCTCTCATTCTCTAGCCCTAAACCTAAATACCAAACAGCTTTTTCAAAAATATTTAGAACTTTTAACCCACAGATAATTTGGAAAATTATAGGTTCTGCAAAACTCCGAATAGTTTTAGAGATAGGTGTGATTTATGCTTAGAAGAAAAAATTAAAATAATAAAATACAATAATGAAAGCCAATTATTTAATTAGTGGAACGAGTTAGTGTTTATATGTCGACAAAAAGCAAATTCAAATTTCCATAAGACAGTTTTGACTCAGTTAGTTACTCCAAATCCCTCCTCGATTACCATTTCCTCTAATACTTTAAATGTCGACAGAAAAAAAAAATAATACCATAGGAGAATTTGCCTTATTTAGCAACCCTAAGTCACCCCTCCCACTCTAAAATCTTTTATACGTTATTAATTATAATTTATAAACTTTCATCTACTTAGAATATCTCCCTCTTTCCATTAATTACTTTATACATATATATATATATATATATATATATATATATATATATATATATATATATATATATATATATATATATATATATATATATATATATATATATAAATAAATAAATATATATATATATATATATATATATATATATATATATATAAATTTATTTTTGGCTTCTTTTTAATATATTTTTAATTTAAATTTAAGTTTAAAACTTGGGTTTACTTCTAAAACCTCCAATTTGTCGTCATAAAATTAATATAATGTGTTTTTGAATAAAACTTCTTCACTTTAAGATAGATTCCTACCACCCTCCTTGATCCCGGTTTTGTGCCTAAACGTCTGACTGAAAGAGTGAAAAGTGTAAAGAATGTATTAGGTGTCTTCGGCAAGTTTAAGTTGACCATTTATCTTCCACTCTCAGTTCCTCACAGTTAAATGTTACTTCCGATTCCTTTGACCTTACAGACATGAAGTTCATTTCATTCCACACCGGGTTTGAAAAGACAGACGACCAATTTCGTCGTCTGCCTAAATAGGCTATCCCCCATCTGAGGTAAAATGATTTGTTTGATTATTAATTATATTGGTATGTATAAATGAAATACATCGAGCTCTTTTTTGCGGATCAGTACTAATATATTCCTATTACTAGTATCCATTTTTTTTTTACCGAATTATATATATCTTAGCTCTTGAAAATACATTTCAATTGAGCACTGTTGAGTGATAAGCTAATTCTATAAACAACAGCCACCTGCACTAATGCAAAGCTCTTCAGTAAAATGAATGGTGCACTTGGGCTGATTGGCATTTGTTTACTTTTGTAAAAACAATACGCTAGATTTAGTTGTGTAACTCTACCGAGTGAAGATAGCTCTGGCTGACACCAAATTAGTTGTGTTTCAATCCTGGCTTGAGGTATTCGGAAGTCTAGTCGCACTGAGGAGCTGTGATACAGCGAAACAGTACTGTCTGTGAATGACAATATATATATATATATATATATATATATATATATATATATATATATATATATATATATATATAGTGTCGAATCTAGGTCATCAATTTTTGTCGGGCTCATCACAATCTTTAACAAAATATACTATTGGCATACATTAGATGCTAAAATGATTCCTTTACTCTAAAATATATTATTTTTTAAAATCTCCAGACAGATTTTTTAAAAAAAGTACGACTTCCACTGATACAGCATATATATATATATATATATATATATATATATATATATATATATATATATATATATATATATATATATATATATATATATATATATATATATATATATGGGTGTGTGTGTGTACCCCGTCTATTTTAAATGCTAAATGTATTTTCGAAATTAAAAACTGTTATCGCCTTATAATATATGGACTACGCCAGCATTGCGCTAATCAGATATTGTTATTCGAATTTAAATTATGTAACTGTGTCTACCCAGTATCTGACAATTGTGTTATGCATGAATCTCCGAGTCGTGCTACTGGTGAGGGATAATATATATATATATATATATATATATATATATATATATATATATATATATATATATATATATATATATACTTAATAGCTATGTTATATTACATCGAGGAATTTTTTATTAACATAACTGAGCGCTTCTGTGCGAGACGGTGAAAATGATGATCAAAGGACTCAACTGCTGAGGAGAGGCTGCGCGTGAGGCTGAACCAAGATTGAGAACGCAAAAACGGCGCTTTTCAGAACCACCCCCATTCAAATTGTTACCCCAATTGTTGTTAGTAATATTGATTTTTGGGTGGCCTGATTTAAACTTACACCAATGGAACGGCAAAAATTCCCAGTAATGAAATACCCGGTCGAAGATGGGTTATACTGCTACTATATATATATATATATATATATATATATATATATATATAAACAGTCCCTCCTGCCAAACCCAATGTTTTCAAAAATATATTGCCCTACCAACTAAATCTATCACATCTACAACTGAAAAGAATCTATTTAAACTCAACATAAAATTGTTAATACTACATCTAAAATTATAAAAGACTTAGTCAATAGAAAGTAAAATGATACACTAAAACTACTTGAAAGGGGAATTTATTTCATCGCTCTAAATAAATAGGAGAAACCTTAAAGAATCTAAATAATAGATTATAGGAACACAAATGAACATTTTACAAAACAATACGTCAAATACTTTATTTGACCCCTCCCCATAACGACACTAACCAAAATGTTGACATACAATATTCTACTCTGATCAAAGGAGACACAACGAAGAAAATGTCTGGAGAGTGTCTTGATTACAAGGTAATCTAAAGTAAATTTGCGCCCTGGCTCATACAACATTACACAATTCCTAACAGAGGGCGTTTATATGTCTTCTGAGATGAAAAAGATATGCATCTTGTAACATTCATAGCGCATGGCCAAATCATTTAACGCAATTTCTTTGTCAAAAGATCCAGGGCGTTTGCCTAATGGTATATCATCCTGTTGAACACAAATGCCATCCGATAAACGATCAAAAAGACAAACGAGTGGCTCAAACCAAATGATTAACATAATTTACATCACCTGCCATATTGCGTTAACATGGATCCTTCAGTTTATAATTTGTATGAATTACTCAAGTGATATTTATCCAGGACACCTCGACACCCACTTTTGCAGATTTACAATGTGAGCTCGGATAGGCTCAGTCTAAGATGTGCCCGAACTAATATTACACCTCTTTATGGCAACAACGATAAACAGTAGCATAGAAATGCATCCATTTATTTTCATATCCAAAACGTTATAGAATTTTTAACGACAATGGGGGGACGTAGGTTTGATCCCTGATGGAAGCCATTTCCTTTTATCACGACTCTCAATTTCACAGGCAGGTAAACATTGATTTAAGCTATTAAAAAAGGTGTTGTCTATTCTAACACAGATAACTTGTAAATATAATGTTTCATATATATATATATATATATATATATGCAGAAATATAGTCTTAAAGTGTGCTATATTTATGGGGTAAAGTGCTCAATATCAGAGATAGAGCGTGTGTAAATATAAAAGTGGACATGGAAGTCAGCACTTAGAGGCGACAGTCTGTTTCATGCTAGTGCAATCGTCAGGCGACTAGTGCTGTTATTTTTCTCGGCTATTTATATAAGGGTCAGTGGTGCATTATGGGTAGTCTATTTTGGCGGTTACTTTTACCGGAAGTGGCTTATTTGTTTATTTATTTATGTCAAATTGTTTTGCTTGTTTTTTGTTTGTTTTTTTATTTTTATTTTTATTTTTTATCTTATATATTTATTTATTTATTCTTTTATTTTGATCGGTGTTTTTGGTTAACGTAGTAAAAATTTGTTTATATAGCTTATTGTTGGTAGTCTATAATGGCCGTCATTACCGGAAATCGCTTGTTCGCTTATTTATTTGGGTCAAATTGTTTTGCTTGTTTTTATTTATTTTCATTTTTATTTTTTATCTTATATATTTGTTTATTTGTCATTGATTAAATCTGTTTGTTGAATTTGTGGTTTTTTCTGACTATTATTTAGGTGGGAACAGTTTTTAATTTATCTATTTAGGTTGGTTATCTTTATTTGTTTTTGTTTTGTTTTGTTTTTTAAACGGCTAGTTTATCGTATTCGGGTGTTAGTTTATTTATATATTTGGATGTGTTTGGATCGATTTATTATACTTGTTGTTATTTATTTGTTACACTATATCTTTTTGGCTTTCGGTTTTTAAGTAACGTAGTATATTATCTTTTATTAATGTTTTTTTTGTTTTTTTATTATTATTTTTATTTGTATAACAGTTATAACTTTCATCCGTTCTTTTGTTTTGATTTTATTTCGTATATTCTAACAGGTGTGGTTTTATGATTTGTTTGGAGTAATTTATTTTGCTTATTTTATTGTTGTTTGTTTATATATTTATTTATTTTTCTATTTTAAGTTACGTAGTAAAAATTTGTTTTCATGTCTACATTTTGAGATTAGCTCGGATCTTTTATTTAATAATTTATTTTCATCTGGGAAGGTAATGATAGCTATTTTTTCCTCCAAGCAAAGTTTGCAGGTTTTTGATAGGTTGTTGTAGGCTGATGATTTTTTCCTTATTTTCCAAGATATTTTTGGTGTGGTGTGTGTTTTGTTTTTTATTTCCCAGATATACTTAGAAAGCATTGTGCTGTTCGCATATTTACTATTTGTGAAAGACATTTTGTGTACATAATTTCTTTGTTTCCATGGTCCTTCGGTTACTCCTATATATACTTTTTCTTCATTATCTGCTGATTTTGTCGTGGCTTGGTAGATTACGTTGTTTTGTAAGCAATTACCGTTTAAGGGACATTCGTTTAAGGGACAGATACCTAAATCGATTAACCGCAGGCTTTCCGACAATTCTTCCGATGAATCTATATTTAACAAGGCCAAGAAAGACTACGAAACAGCCCTAAAAGATAGCGGATTCCCAGCAACACTCACATACTCACCACAGAACACAAAAAAGACCAACAGAAAAAGAAATATCATATGGTTCAACCCACCGTACAGCAAAAACGTAAAAACAAACATAGGAAAAATATTCTTCAAGCTTTTACACAAACACTTCCCGGAATCAAGCACCCTACACAAAATATTCAACAAAAACACAGTAAAAATCAGCTACAGTTGCACCGAGAACATGGCACAAATAATAAAAAAGCACAACAGAAAAATTATTAACAAACCACACGAACAAATTAAACCCACGTGCAACTGCAGAATAAAAAACGAATGTCCCTTAAACGGTAATTGCTTACAAAACAACGTAATCTACCAAGCCACGACAAAATCAGCAGATAATGAAGAAAAAGTATATATAGGAGTAACCGAAGGACCATGGAAACAAAGAAATTATGTACACAAAATGTCTTTCACAAATAGTAAATATGCGAACAGCACAATGCTTTCTAAGTATATCTGGGAAATAAAAAACAAAACACACACCACACCAAAAATATCTTGGAAAATAAGGAAAAAATCATCAGCCTACAACAACCTATCAAAAACCTGCAAACTTTGCTTGGAGGAAAAAATAGCTATCATTACCTTCCCAGATGAAAATAAATTATTAAATAAAAGATCCGAGCTAATCTCAAAATGTAGACATGAAAACAAATTTTTACTACGTAACTTAAAATAGAAAAATAAATAAATATATAAACAAACAACAATAAAATAAGCAAAATAAATTACTCCAAACAAATCATAAAACCACACCTGTTAGAATATACGAAATAAAATCAAAACAAAAGAACGGATGAAAGTTATAACTGTTATACAAATAAAAATAATAATAAAAAAACAAAAAAAACATTAATAAAAGATAATATACTACGTTACTTAAAAACCGAAAGCCAAAAAGATATAGTGTAACAAATAAATAACAACAAGTATAATAAATCGATCCAAACACATCCAAATATATAAATAAACTAACACCCGAATACGATAAACTAGCCGTTTAAAAAACAAAACAAAACAAAAACAAATAAAGATAACCAACCTAAATAGATAAATTAAAAACTGTTCCCACCTAAATAATAGTCAGAAAAAACCACAAATTCAACAAACAGATTTAATCAATGACAAATAAACAAATATATAAGATAAAAAATAAAAATGAAAATAAATAAAAACAAGCAAAACAATTTGACCCAAATAAATAAGCGAACAAGCGATTTCCGGTAATGACGGCCATTATAGACTACCAACAATAAGCTATATAAACAAATTTTTACTACGTTAACCAAAAACACCGATCAAAATAAAAGAATAAATAAATAAATATATAAGATAAAAAATAAAAATAAAAATAAAAAAACAAACAAAAAACAAGCAAAACAATTTGACATAAATAAATAAACAAATAAGCCACTTCCGGTAAAAGTAACCGCCAAAATAGACTACCCATAATGCACCACTGACCCTTATATAAATAGCCGAGAAAAATAACAGCACTAGTCGCCTGACGATTGCACTAGCATGAAACAGACTGTCGCCTCTAAGTGCTGACTTCCATGTCCACTTTTATATTTACACACGCTCTATCTCTGATATTGAGCACTTTACCCCATAAATATAGCACACTTTAAGACTATATTTCTGCATATTCAGCTCCTGATTATCAGTAGAGCACTTTCGCTACATTTATAACACAACATGGACATAGAAAAATTTAGCCTCGACTACTCACTAAAAAACATACCCACCCCTTCCCCTTACATATATAAACTAAAATTATTTGAAAAAACAGAAAGTTTCATAAAAAGAATGAGATGGAAAGCACATTTTTTAAACCAAGATCTTCACAATAATAATAATACACTCAAGGAAAAATACGGGTTCAAAACAAGAAAATGTCCCCCGCAACAAAAAGAATTAGATGACTTCGAGAAGGACTTAACTGACCTAGTTAGAAACATAAAATTCCATAAAAAACAAGATGCATTCCAAAAAAAGCTAAAAGAAGATATAGCTAAAATAAACAGTTCAGTAAATGTATTTATCGCAGCCGACAAAACAAGAAATTTATACAAACTAACCCCTCCTACGCACAATAAATTACTAAAGAACAACATAACCAAAACATACAAAAAGGCACCCAAAACAATAGAACACGATATAAATAAAGAAGCTAAAGCAATCGCTCAAAAATTAGACCTAGATGACCGAATAAGTTGCATGAGCAAGACGCAAGCCTTTATCACACTAAAAGACCATAAGGACAATTTCAAAACCAACCCTGCATGCAGACTCATAAACCCAGCCAAAAGCGAACTAGGTAAAATAAGTAAAACAATACTAGAAAGAATTAATTCTGAACTTAGGAAGAAGTTAGGAGTAAACCAGTGGAAAAACACAAAAACAACCATTGACTGGTTCAACAGCATAAATAACAAACAAAATTGCCACTTCCTACAATTAGACATAAAAGAATTTTACCCATCCATAACAGAACGTACACTATATAAGGCCATCAACTTAGCTCAGGAACAAATAATAATAAAACCAAACGAAATCGACATCATTAAGCACTCACGTAAATCATTATTATTTCACCATGAAGAAGCATGGATAAAGAAAGATGGGATATTTGACACTACAATGGGAAGCTTTGACGGTGCAGAGACATGCGAAATCGTAGGCATTTACTTACTACACGAACTAAGCAAAATAATAGATAGAAATGACACAGGGCTCTACAGAGATGACGGTCTCATAATCTTAAGAAACTGCAACAAACAAAAGACTGATAAAACTAGAAAAGCAATAATTAAAATTTTCAAAAATAACGGATTCGAGATAGATATAAAAACTAACCTAAACGAAGTAGATTTTCTAGATGTCACCTTCAACCTAAGAAAAGGCACACACAAACCATACAGAAAACCGAATGATAAACCACAGTACATACATATATACTCCAACCACCCGCCTTCTATAATCAAACAGATACCTAAATCGATTAACCGCAGGCTTTCCGACAATTCTTCCGATGAATCTATATTTAACAAGGCCAAGAAAGACTACGAAACAGCCCTAAAAGATAGCGGATTCCCAGCAACACTCACATACTCACCACAGAACACAAAAAAGACCAACAGAAAAAGAAATATCATATGGTTCAACCCACCGTACAGCAAAAACGTAAAAACAAACATAGGAAAAATATTCTTCAAGCTTTTACACAAACACTTCCCGGAATCAAGCACCCTACACAAAATATTCAACAAAAACACAGTAAAAATCAGCTACAGTTGCACCGAGAACATGGCACAAATAATAAAAAAGCACAACAGAAAAATTATTAACAAACCACACGAACAAATTAAACCCACGTGCAACTGCAGAATAAAAAACGAATGTCCCTTAAACGGTAATTGCTTACAAAACAACGTAATCTACCAAGCCACGACAAAATCAGCAGATAATGAAGAAAAAGTATATATAGGAGTAACCGAAGGACCATGGAAACAAAGAAATTATGTACACAAAATGTCTTTCACAAATAGTAAATATGCGAACAGCACAATGCTTTCTAAGTATATCTGGGAAATAAAAAACAAAACACACACCACACCAAAAATATCTTGGAAAATAAGGAAAAAATCATCAGCCTACAACAACCTATCAAAAACCTGCAAACTTTGCTTGGAGGAAAAAATAGCTATCATTACCTTCCCAGATGAAAATAAATTATTAAATAAAAGATCCGAGCTAATCTCAAAATGTAGACATGAAAACAAATTTTTACTACGTAACTTAAAATAGAAAAATAAATAAATATATAAACAAACAACAATAAAATAAGCAAAATAAATTACTCCAAACAAATCATAAAACCACACCTGTTAGAATATACGAAATAAAATCAAAACAAAAGAACGGATGAAAGTTATAACTGTTATACAAATAAAAATAATAATAAAAAAACAAAAAAAACATTAATAAAAGATAATATACTACGTTACTTAAAAACCGAAAGCCAAAAAGATATAGTGTAACAAATAAATAACAACAAGTATAATAAATCGATCCAAACACATCCAAATATATAAATAAACTAACACCCGAATACGATAAACTAGCCGTTTAAAAAACAAAACAAAACAAAAACAAATAAAGATAACCAACCTAAATAGATAAATTAAAAACTGTTCCCACCTAAATAATAGTCAGAAAAAACCACAAATTCAACAAACAGATTTAATCAATGACAAATAAACAAATATATAAGATAAAAAATAAAAATGAAAATAAATAAAAACAAGCAAAACAATTTGACCCAAATAAATAAGCGAACAAGCGATTTCCGGTAATGACGGCCATTATAGACTACCAACAATAAGCTATATAAACAAATTTTTACTACGTTAACCAAAAACACCGATCAAAATAAAAGAATAAATAAATAAATATATAAGATAAAAAATAAAAATAAAAATAAAAAAACAAACAAAAAACAAGCAAAACAATTTGACATAAATAAATAAACAAATAAGCCACTTCCGGTAAAAGTAACCGCCAAAATAGACTACCCATAATGCACCACTGACCCATATATAAATAGCCGAGAAAAATAACAGCACTAGTCGCCTGACGATTGCACTAGCATGAAACAGACTGTCGCCTCTAAGTGCTGACTTCCATGTCCACTTTTATATTTATATATATATATATATATATTCCAAGTGAATACGTGTCTCTTGGATTTCTGTTATGAAATACAGACTTTTTAGTTGACAAGTGTGTACAAATTATTCGTTCCATAATTATAGATAATTTTATATGTACCGCTCTATCACTCTCTTTCTCTGTCTCTTTCTCTGTCTCTGTCTCTGTCCCTCTCTCTCTCTCTCTATATATATATATATATATGTATGTATGTTGATGTGTGTGTGTTTGTGCATTACGACCGTTGTATGCGTGCGTGTGTGTATTTATATGGCAGTTAACACGAACATTTTATTCTTTTTATTGTCTAACCACCGCCATTCTGTCGTGAATGTTGTAATCACAATTTAAATTGTTTCTGTGTCATTAGTACTGCTTCATATATATATATATATATATATATATATATATATATATATATATATATATATATATATATATATCACTGTCTAGATGGGTGTTCATTGATTAACCTGTCTCAGCACTGATCATTTATTGCATCACTGACAGAAAAATACAGACGATTTTCAGCATATTTTTTTTATTAAGAAACAAAATATATGATTAGAAAATTCAAAGAAACAAAACAATAGAAATGATAATTTGTTGCATCTTATTTCTGTTTATTTCTGATGTGATATCAAGAAATATTTAATATTCCTCTGTTTATATCGTGCGATATTATTGCGTACAATGAGGAAATACCGAAAGCGAACTTTAAACTTTAAACTTTTCATCCTGTTTATTTTTAATATGATAATAATATATAATGTGATAGGTTTATTCGAGAACTAGTACTCATAATAATAAAAAAATAAAATCTTCTTCAAAAACTGCACAGCGTATAGCCATTTATTTTCTTTTGTAAGTTGTAAAACTGACAACATGACAACATATGAGAATATATCAAATAAATGAGCCATTATTCTCAAGGAATTCAGATGTGGGTCAATCTAAGCGATTTTCTGTCCAGATTCATACTGTTTGCTCATTACGTGAAAGAAGCAGACATTGAAATACCTTCTTGGTATTTAGGGTACATTGATTTGTCTAACTCACAACTCGTATTATTCACGAGGCTCAAATAAGGATAGCATAGAATAGAAGCAAATATTTTGTGATAGCGGCGATCATGATCCTAATCATCCTACAAACTCCTGCGTGGCATATCCTCTGTTGGTTGAAGCTGCATTATGCTAGCATACGTACAACTTACTGTGATAAAACGATCGAGGGCGTGACCACAGTTTCACTTCCAAATTGGAAATTGTCAACATGACGTAAAGCTCATTGCACACCCCACCTCCAAAATAATCACAGACGTAGTATACTTTGGAGTATATCCCTATGTATATCTCATACATTTTCTGGTTCTGGTCGAAGTTCGCATCGGAAAAGTGCTATATCGTGCAGTATTCACTGAGGTGCTTACTCTTGTGCTTCATGATGATGATGTTTATTGTGTTTCTCATATTATGTTTAACGATACCCTATACATATTCAAGTGTTCTACCAGGGGACGGAAAGTGCAACACTGAGATCAGAAGACATAATGGCCAAAGATGCCCTCCAAAAGCTAATCAGAGACAGAAATATTTCATTGGAAACAAAGAAAAGAGCACTGAACTGTTACGTGATATCTGTCCTCCTATATGACAGCGAATGCTGGAAAATCTCCTCAAAGATAAAGAAGAGACTTCAACGAACATAAGTGTGGTTCTATAGAAATATGCTGAGGATACCATGGGCCAAGCATGTGTACAACGTCGAGGTTTTAGAGTAAATGGAAACAAAAAGTAAACTTATACTTAACATCAGGTAGAGGCAGTTTAAATATATGGGACACGAAATGAGGAAGAGGGGGATTGTAAAATCTGATACTCACAGGACAGCTAGAGGGAAAGAGGGGCAACAAAAAAAGCAACGCGTGACATACTTAATGGGCTTGAGGAAATGGATGGCTGAACAGGATTTTGGAGAAATAACCAAAAGACAAAACTTATTAAGAGCTACAAGGGACAGGAAGACGTAGAGGGTCATGATCGCCTATGTCCTGAAGAAGCACGGCATATAAATTTAAAAAAAGATACATCCTGTACGTATTCTGTCGTGATCCGTTTTGGCTGCTTACATTAGATTCTCTTTTATTTATAGTCGGCTAAATGTGTCTTATAAAGTAACTTGTATATCAACTAGCACTCATTCTATATAGACACATGCCTATCTATTAGTACTCATATACATACATAGTAATTTGTCTGTATGTGTGCACGAAAGTGGTGTTTATAATTACTATGTCTCTCAGAAAGGTTATCTGTGACAGTAGCAACATCTGACACTAATCGGCAAAGTAAATTATTTCCAAGTCTTGTCTATTGTAAGTAGTTCTAGTTCGGCGATTCGTCCAGTCTGACTCATCTCTTTTGTTTTTGTATAAGATTATGTTGACCTAGTCTTTGCAATCCTGGATTAGTTTACTCTTCTTCCAACAACAAACAATACGTTTGTGAAACCTTGCATGCAGAACAAAACATTCATATATCCCTATCTCTGTAGAGATGCCATGAAACCTTACGGCTTTGCTATATCTCAGCTGATCGATTCCTATCACAATTTCAGATACAGTCCGTGCTTTGTTTCAGCTCTGTTGGTTGTTTCCTGATGCCATCTATTGCAACGACCCCGTCTGTTCGATTGGCGCTTAAGATTGTGTGGAGTGTTCTGAGTAACGATTCAGAATAGAGTCATTGTAAGTGTGCATTTCACCCCCACCTGATGCGCAGTGCTTAATCGAAACATGGTTAGTCGCCGACTTTAGCATTAATACAGTATCTTCTTCTGAGATTTCAGGAAGAATTTATTTCGAAGAATCTGACAAGACTAGCAAAAGTCAGTGTTCTTACTTTGATATAATGGTTGAACCAACCGTAATTAATATGCTTTTTTAAGGTTTGAAATTTATACTTTTATTTTAATCAAACAAGCTCGGATCCAGTTTGTGGAGTGTCCAAGTATATTATGTTTTCATAGTATTCAACAATTGTGGATTATAAATGTTTACAGTGAGACTGAAATGATTTTAAATTTTGATTATTATTTAGCTTTAGTTGCAATTAGGAATTCAATATTTATATTTTGATTGGCATGATGGAAAATTTATTTTCAAAAAATCTATAATTATTTCTTACAGTAGCTGAATATATTCGGTGATTTAAGACTTGAATTATAATTCTATTTAATCACAAATCAAAAGGCTTACGGCCACATCATGTTGAATCACCGGTTATCGTATGAACACCGAAGTGAAGCAATGTCAAATTTGGTTAGTACTTAGATGGTTGACTTTTTTGGAATGCCAGGTGCTGTAATTTTGAATGTTCAGGTGTTATAGCGGATAGTGGCTCGGATAAGTTAATCGGAGAGCCGAGTTCCAATTCCAATTGTGTTCGTTATATTCACTTACACGCAAATACCTTTCAAAAAGGTATGAATCTACCTCGTTTCCCCTATGGGTTAATTAGTGGGACTTTTATCACAAAACGACTATTATCTAAATAAATTCTACAATCTAAATATATTTTCTGGCTTTAAATTACCCTCAAAGAGTTGATAAGCCTAAAAAAAAAATCAAACAAACAAGACCCAAATCAAATACTGCATTTCTGTCGTTGGATTGAGTTTCTTTCCTACTGCGCACATACTTTATCATGTAGATTTATCTGAAGCTAACTTACAAATTCTACAAGAACATAAACGAAAATAATTTTTTTCAGAACAGAACAGGGATTGTCTGCAGAACATATATCTGACTCATTAATATTTTTTAATATATTTTATTGTATAAATCAATTTTTTTTTCAAAATAAAATTTGTATTAATTAATGGCAACATTTTCTCGTTTCTAATCGAAGAATGCAATTTCAAATCGACATTAGGCCACAACGTTATAAAGTAATAATTTCAGATGAAGATTAAGCTAACAATTGTGAGGGGTCCAGCGCGAAGATGGTTGCTGGGACTCGGGCAATTTTTTTTTATCCTAGTCCGGGTGTACGCGCTAGGGCTCCCCACATTAAACTAACTCTGTGTCAAAACCTGACCTCGTGGGAGGTTGAGTAAATAAAATAATTGTGAGGGGTTTCTAAGGTAGCGATTCCCTATCGCATATTTAGAGATAGAAAAATACGACTAAAATATAGTCATTGGTGAATGATTAATTAAAAATAAGAAAAAACAGGAGAGATAAAATGGAAAAAAAAGTATCATAATAATATAAAAAAAACTATTTTATAAGTGAGTGAAAGAGAAATAATTAAGAAGAAGGAAAGAACCAAATAAATAAATGTAAGTGAAAATGAAAAAAAAGAGAAGAGAAAGGAAAATATTACAAAAAGAAAAGATAAAAGAAAAGAAAAGTCTAAGGGAAATTATTAATGAAAAGGTAAGATGAGAAAATAATGCTATTAGTGAAAAGCAAAAAAAGAAATGCATAAGAGAGAAAAGAGGACAAAACAAAGGAGAAATTGAAGAATAGGAAGAGAAATGAATGTCTAGAACACTATCGGAAAATGTGAAATAGAGAAGAGCAAATAGAAAATGAAAAAGTAGAAAAGAATTGAATAAATAAAAGGATTTAAATATGGAAAGATTAATATGAAAAGAGAAAAGAGAAATAAAAGAAATTTGAGAAAATAAAGAAAAAGACATGGAAAAAAAGAAAAATTTTATTAAATAGAAGGCTAAGGTATATTGGTTTCTTGAATAAGTTCTAATAAATACTCATAAAATTACGCATGCGGGCACAGACCAAGCACGCAACACACACACACACACACGCGCGCGCACACACACACACACACACACACACACACACACACACACACACACACACACGAATATTTTCGCGGTCGTGAAAAATTGTATTCATATATATATATATATATATATATATATATATATATATATATATATATATATATATATGCGTGAGTGATTAAATTCAAATATATATACATAATTCGTCTTGTACTAAAACTTTTGATCCGCCAAATTTGGTCAAATGATGGAAAATTAGATGGGCTGAGAAATATTCCCTATTTCCTATTTCATGAACACACACACACACACACACACACACACACACACACACATATATATATATATATATATATATATATATATATATATATATATATATTGTGACGTACCCACGATTTTATTAACCATATAGGCATAAGTCTAAAAAGCACTCCCAAAGAAAAATCCCAAATTCTAGTCGAAAATTAGTGAGGTATAAAAAAGATAAATACATAGATAAATAAAAATAGATAAAATCCAATGCTTTCAACTTGCGAGCGAATATGTTCCATGATCAGACATACCCTCCTCTTTTCTTCACAAATTATTTCCTTCTTTACCTACTCTTCCATCCACACGCCACGGATCAATGAACTTTGAAGCGACCCGACGCGAAAATCACCCGGTTCCAAAATTTGGCTTCTATCAAACGGTCGACCATAAGTGAATTCCAGGAACGATCAGGATCTCCTGCTGCGATTCACGTGATCCGACCATCGTAATAAGCGTTGACTGAAATTTTGACCACCACACAAACACTGCGTGATATGTGACCCATCCTCCCGTGTACCCGGTCAAGGACGAAGAGAACACACCTGACTGTCTTTGGGGGACAGCAAAAATCTAAATAAAGGATTTTCAGTTTCCGTCTGACCAGTGGCAGATGAACGTCGCTGAGCAAACTCGTCCCAATTCGAAATGGACTGTCCACTGAAATGAAGAAGACAGCAAAGTCTGTCGACTAGAGATGAAAGGCCTGCTACGAAACTGAATCGACCAACGAAACGCCTGTACGTGATGCTGTGAAACTCCGAACACTTCCGAAAGAAAAGGAACCCAGGAAAATTGCCGGCCGACCAAAATATTGTGTTAACATACGAACTCTCGCTTCGGCGAATCAGAACTTTGTGTTGAAACGTCAACTCGACTGACAGATAAGTTGATTCCCTTGGCTTGATCTTTTTTTATGTATATGCATGTATTCGCTCACATCTTCTATTCTTTCATAGTCCCCTTCCCCTTTGTTAAATGAGTTTTCTTTATCTGTTTATGTATTTACAAATAAATGTTTCTATTTTAAAATCCGTCGTCTTGCGTCTGTTCTTCGTTGACTCCCTTGTGTTGCTTCCATTCCTGAGTGAAGACCGAGAAAAGATCTGACGTCTTCTTTTTTTTAACCCGTGGTTCATATATATGCTACAAGTTCGTAACAATATATATATATATATATATATATATATATATATATATATATATATATATATATATATATATATATATATATTAGACATTTAATTGTATCACCTCATGTCCTCCATAAACTTGGTCTGACTTTTCTGTGAACGTGATGAATATTCAGGAGCATTACTATACCTAAAGATTTTCACAAAACAATAACATTTTGCTCTTGTATATAAAACCCTGTCATAAAATGAAATCCTTACATATATATATATATTTATATAAATGTGTGTTTATGTGTATGTGTGTGTGTTCAGTAGATGTAAGCTTTATGGAAGACAAAATACGCCGGTCGGATTTGGACACATACTTGGCTTTTTCTCACAATCCCTGTGGCACCGTTTCCCTTACCAATTTCCAAATTTAAACTAATTGGTTGTTTTGATCAGATCTGTTTACCACAGGCAAAATATATATTATTAGGTACATTTTCTTTTATTTTGACAGTGTGTGGTAGGTTTCCTTACTTTTATAGTTGCATAAAAAACTCTCACATAAACTGCATAAAGTACATGGAAGTAAGGTATTACTTATACTTGCATATACAAGCGCTCACTAATACACATACATATATATATATATATAACACTATCTCTCTATATACACACACACACACACGCACACACACACAAACACACACACATATGTGTTATGGAATCTTACCTGTAACGACAATGAAATCTTCCTGATACTATAAAGACTGCGCCTCTCAAGAGAGACGATAGAAGAAGTGGAACGAGTCGAGACAATATTAGTTCACTCTAAACCAGACTGACAGTCATACTAACACCTTCAACTTCTTGTATTATTATTCTGTTGTAATGTATCGTTGTTATTCCTACTCTTGTGTTCTTGTTGTTGTTCCTTGGTCCTAACCTTGGACCATAACCGTGGTGAGAGGATATTGGATCATAACAATATGTATATATATACTTTCCGCGTGTTGGTAATTATGGCTCTTCCCAACTTGGTACATGTTCTACCATCCTTTTACTCAATCTCGTCGAGTTGCATACTTGCATAGTTCACCTTTTATATTTAATGTACCCTCAATCATCGTGGCATGTCAGGGATGGGCTATCTGCTCCACGTGTCTGTTCATGAAGGAGATAGAAGTGATTTCCTAAAAACGTTGATTTCAAAGTGATACTGGATAGCCTCAATCGGAATTCAAATTACGAATCCTGTTTTCGCTGTACCGATCCGTTAAGCGACTCAGAATCACGTCCGGTGTCACGTGATATCTACCTAATACAATCAAGTTATGCCAAGAGTTTCGAGCTATCATAGGCGTATATAGTATCAGTTACGAAAACAAACGAAACGGTAATTTATACTTAAATCTCGGCGAAATGATTGGCATTAATTAGCTTTTGGTGTTTCGGATCGAACGTTTACTCGTGTTTTGTCATTTGCGTTGCAGTCCCTGTAAATACAGGTTTATTCCTTTTTCATTTTGCCACAAGTAAGCCGCTGGTGCACTCGCAATCGAATTAAAGCAAACATCGTTTATGAGAAATATTTGTTTCTTTTTTCATGATAATTTACCAATAGAATCTTGATTCCCTTAGGAATTTCTTTTGTTGAATGGACATATACCATATTATTATCTCTTTATCAGACCATGCTAACACGGGCTGTTTGAACTATTGATGGAATTGAAATGACTTCAATCATATCAAATGATGTTGAGAACATTAGTTTCAATACATGAAATAAGAACGATGGTAATGGTGAGATAGCTCTTTCCATACGGAAATATTTGGCAATCAATTACCGAACAGTTTATGTTATATTCAGTTAGAATTATAAATAGCCTTTTTAGTAGCTTTTTTGTTGTTGGTTTTTACAAAAACACTATACTTTACATCCGCTAAGTCTGGCAACTCTTTCTACAATTAATGTGAGTTTCCATTTAAACATATTTGTTTGGTAGTCTGGAATATATCATTATTTTCTTTTCCAGTTGCATGTACTGACATCTTTTCCCATTCTTGCTGTTATAATGATGGAATATATCGTACAATGTAACAGAATATCTTGCAAGCACTTAATAGTGAAGTTGTATCTTGTTAGACGCACCAGGATTCTAACTATTTCATCGTCAGTTAAAATAAATGTATAGAGAGATTGGGATACTTGTTAGAATGTTGGAAACGCACCTCTTACTACTAAAACAAGTTTTAACCTCACTGTGCGATCTAGATCATATCTGCAATGGTTACTAAATACTGATAAGAAAGAAATAATTTTATTCTCAACCCAGTAATGTAATATGTAAAATAAATTTTAATTTTATATAGAGTTTAAAACCAGTTCGAAATCGATTAATGTGGTTGTAACCTATCCAAAATCATTACTCTCTTATGAACAGTTTAAATGCTGCATATTATAGAATTATTGCTGAACTGTGCTGGCCCGTTTTTTTGAAAAAATAGGAAACCGATATTTGCTAGAAATAAAGTATAAAACGCGGCGATTGTCATAGGCGTCGTCATTTGAGTTTCGATTGCATATTCTGCAGTACAGACTAATCGACACGGCCAACACAAAATATAATAAAAATACGTCAAAAACAGGTGTGATTGTATACTAATATATATCCATGCTGGTTTCGAAATAGACTTAAACGCGAGTTAGTTTATAACACAAAGGCTAGCGACATACATGTCACGGTGAAGTCTAAAACGCACACGCATGCACGCACTCACAGACACACGCATATATATATATATATATATATATATATATATATATATATATATATATATATATATATATGGAGAGAGAGACAGACAGAGAAACAGGGAGGCAGAAGGCAAATAAAATTTCGTAAATACGTATACGTACGTTTATATATCGTCCACAGTAGGTGAAGTCATTTTTATCAAAGCATATAATATGCTCACAGCAGTGGAAGTCTAAATTGCATATTTATATTTAACCCGGTTAAAAGGAAACTCAAGACATTTAACAATATCAAATCTTTATCTTCCTTGTAATCCGTTATTACATTCTATAGAAAATCGGTTTGGCTGGGTGATATCTTGAGACTTTATTAAGAATTAAGTTTTGCAAGCTGGCACGATTTGTTCCCATCCAACTGCACACATTATTATTCAGACAGTAACAAAATTGTCCACTGTTTCTGTATTTACCATCAAGACACGAAGGAAAAGAAATAGAAGCCAAATTCTGAGAAATTATGTAGCAAAAAAAGTTTCAGTCGTTTCTTTAATAGCAAGAAAAATGCCATATTTAGATTTGTTTATTGATGGGGAATATATTTGTGTTTGCAGATGAAGATTTTTGTAATAGAGCGGCCTTTAACGATGTGCCAAATCAATACCCTACTCCCTTTTCACTCTACGTTTACGCGTTCGTCAGAATATAGACGATTTTAATAAATAAAGTACCTGCCACTTTCGTTAAATGAAAGAAGTTTTTAATGCTTCATGCTTCTTTAAACATTATACGTTAACCTTCGAGAGATAATGTTCTTAAATCAATGTCTTAGAATTCTAAGTAGGTGAAAGCAATACAAAACAAATTATCTACATATAATGGCGTAAGCGGCAAAGCATGAAGATCTGCTGCGTATAAAGAAAATCTCTATTCGGAATGTTTTGATAACGCTTTATAAATACATAACTGCTTCCCGCCCGTGGCAGGTGATTTCAATATTTTCTCCAGTAGAACAACCACTTTGAGAAGTATATAGAGTTGATATTTGGAAAAACTGTAATGGTTACCAAAACTAGAAATATTAAGACACATTCTGTTTAATTTCCTACATTGGGATTATTTTTGCTTTAAAATGATTTATTCCGGAAATACATCACATCATTATTACTAGGGCCTGTCAATATTGATCTTGTTTATTATTTTTAAACATTAATTCCTATAAAGTAAGTTTCCCATTTTCGACTTAAAATTTACCTTATTGCAAAGGTGAATGAGGGAATGATATTAAGATGGTTACAGGATTATCTTCATATAGGAAATACATATCTGTGTGATAACTTAGAGATTTTTGAATGAAAGTAATTCAAAGTGGATGACCAGTATCGTTACTAGAAAAGCAAAGCTGTTCTCAAAAATATACTTTACTTTTTGCCTTCCTTACCTATATACACAGCAGTATCACGATCCAATATACATTGGGGAAATAAATATTCGTACACCATGGAAATTTTTAATTAACATACTTTTAATTTATGAAAAACGTAAAATCCATGTAATATTTCTACACAATTACATTATGCCTTATGAAAAAAAAGAATTAGAAAACTTTGTTATAAATGGAATTATGTGTTATTTATAAAATTTCGAGGAGAAAAATGTATTTGTACAAAATATGTCTTTAATATCAAAAGTCTTAAATTAATTTGATTTACATAATTGTTTGTAAGATTTTGCTAGATTCCACCAATTATTCTATTATTTGAACAGTCTAGAGCAATTTATTTCGTATATTATGTTATCTTCGCACAAATCAAACACAATAATTATCATCATGGGGAATGGCAAGAAACTACCAAATTCATAAAAAGAATTGATCAACAAATATTGGAAGGAAAGCAAAAGTTAAAGGAAAATAGCAGATATCCTGAATATACCATTTACTACTATTAGTTCCGTCTTTGCAAAGTATAAAAGGTGAAAACTGTTGAGGACAATTCAGATCTGCTACACCACGTAAGATTTCACCCTGATCAATAGAAGGAATTCAGCGCAAAATTCAAGAAAATCTGATGACTACTCGGAGAGAAAGGCAGGAAGAATTAAACGTATCAGATATTATTGTTTCGAAGAGAACAATAAGCAATGAACCTCATAGAAGTCAACTAAGAACTCTAAGAAAAACTCCACTACTACTGAAGAAACAGAGGTATGCTTGATTAACATTTGTTCGTGAGCATAAAAGTAAGCCTGAATCATTTTGGGCAAGTGTTTTATGGACAGATTAATCAAAAATTGTTTTATTTGGGCGTAATTCAAGGATTCACGTTTGGAGAAAAGACGGCACAGCCTTTGCACCAAAGAGCACAATGCCAACGGTGTAATTTGATCGTGGCAATATCATGCTTTGGTGATGTTTATCAGCTACTGGGATGGGTAATTTAGAGATAAAAGATGGTAGAATGAACTCTACGTTGTTTGGGTCAATAGTAAAGATTCTGTTAAATAATAGTTTAACAGACTATTATATTTTTAGAGTAGTATATTGCTGCTCCGATTTCCTGAGATCAGATAGATGACAAAGGGAGTCGATTTTGATTGGCTGAGACAGCGTGAGAACGATAGATAGAAAAAGGCTTTGGGGGAGTCGAGTCTTAACCGTCGAACAATGTAGACGTGTTTCCTTCGTGTCTGAATCTGATCCCCAGTAAAGTGAGAAACCGACCACATTGGCTAGTTAGAAGATGTATACGTCGACGTCAATATAATAGTTAAATAAAATTCCCTGTGTTGAAGTTCTTTCCATTTTGAATGAAAACAACTAGCAATCGCCGGCCGTGAGAGAAGAATGTAACTTTATTATGGAATCAACGGAGTTTCCCAAGACCATCTCTCCAAGAGGCAATGCAAGATAGGTTTAATTTGGTCCCGTGAGCAGGATCTCCCTTCATGTGGCGGGGGGGGGGGAGACACAGAATGAGGATTACAACACCACCTGATAATGTTAGAAGATAATATTCAGATCAGTCTTCAACAACGGAATATTAAAAAAATAAAAAAAAATAATTATGACATAAGGACAGGAAAAATGTAACTGTAAGTTCTATGTTCTACAGCGCTCTCTCTCTCTCTCTCTCTCTCTCTCTCTCTCACACACACACACACGCGCGCGCGCGCAACAGACAGATATTTCACTTTTAAGATTTTTTATGAGTAAAAATAGACTGCCCCTTAATGAAGTTTTAGATTAACTTTGCATTGAATACCTTGAATTTGATTCTCCCTTCGATGTCATATAAAACTGTACTGATGGTTCACTAGAACTAAGTGTCCATCCTATGTTTACTAATAAAAATGATCTCGGAAGTTTATATTCACACCAAAGAAGCAAAATAAAATTAGGAATAACTATGATTTTATTTAAGAGCATTTAGAATTTGTAGCCTGCAGTATGTAGAGAACCATACTAAGAACATACTTTGAAGCTCTTTCAATATCTTAAATTGTTCATATTAATGCAAAACATAAAGTTCATCAAATTTGTAAAATTAAAATTGTTAACAGTGTAAATAAACTTACTAAAACTAGGCATATTATATTACCTACCAACCCTAACAAATTTAGAATTGAAAAGAATTATGCAAACATGGCAGACAATTTGTTTCAACTTCTAAAAAGATAAGAATCTTAACAAACAGAAAACAAAAACCTAAAACTCGAAGCAGGAAGGTACCTTATAACTTGTAAAGATTCCCACAAAACGTATACAGGAGATATTTAGAGGAGTCTACATAAAAGATCATATGAACACAAAAGAACAAAATACATTAAAGAATCTGATCCTAATTTCGAATTAAAAATTGCATTCATTAAAGAGTGGACGTAATTGCTTTCATTAAAAAGGCGAAGATTAATAAAAAGGCAATGATTTCTAACAACTTCGACGTTTCATCTTCTTTAAAATTATCTTCTGTTGTCAAAATATTGGCTATTTAAAAATAAATATAGTATTTATCTTTTAAACTGTGATTACACATTAAGAATGTTCGGAAGGTATTAAAATAACACACACGTTTGAAGTAATAAACATGTCGGATTAAAAACAAATCGATTTTGTAAATGCTTTGTTTACATGTCGGATAGGGAATCGAACAGACATGGCCTTTCAATAAAATCTGTGACACCCTCTGTAAGCGAGCAGATTAAAGCATGGAAGATGAGATGGTAATTTGTGCTATAAAGGAGGACTCAGGTTCAAACCCTCACGGAGAGGGTATTTTCTTTTTAGGTTTTTCTCGAGTTAAAAAAAACAGGGCGTCTATTTCGAACGCGGTTATCCACTAATATATCGGTTAAAGTAATAACAAACATATATATATATATATATATATGTGTGTGTGTGCGTATGTGGGTGTGAGTGTGATATGTATTAAAATAAATGAGAAATTTAGTCTGAAAATCTCATCAAATATGTTAGAGGTTCAATAAATGCGAAGAAAAACAATTTCGAAGAGAAATAAATTCTTCCTAAATTTCAAAGAATATTTGTCGAATCAATGAAATATAAAATAATTAATGACTGCAGAGATTGTAATTAATTCCTTCATAATTTCGTTCGATATCTTACAGACTCGCCTTTTTATAGCTGCCAGAATCAAAATTAATGTTTATTATATTTGAGGGAAGATGAAGCTGAAAATGATCATTAAAAAACAGAATAACAGTTACTCAGAGAGATACCCAACGTCACAATAACACTAGTCGAAATGTTATCAGCAAAACCAAAAACAAAGAGAGAAAAAAAGAAGATAAATAGTATAGCCAGTAATGCATTAATTTGCTTCATAAATGAAAACGTTATTAAGAAAATTAGAGAGGGAATGATTAAAACGACGAAAATCAGAATACGAATGTGAATAATTCATAGAATAATATCAATATCTGATATGATGACAGAATTATCCGATGTAGTTGGTGCATCGTTTCAGTGTCATGTGGAGTAAATAAGACACAAATGAACTAGGCAACTCACATTAAATAGAGAAATCCAAGAATCAGTGTAGGAGAATTTTCTAGTGACGTCACGGCGAGTAGTGTAAGCAAGGCATAATATTATAACCACTAGGAGGGGGAGTTACAGTAACAGTGGCGACGAGGGATTGAAACTCATACGGAGTAGGAACAATATTTTTTTCTCCGGCGCACATGATAAGATTAACGACGAGAAATTAGAACCCCATTCATTTTTTCTTTGGTGTTTGTGTAAAAAAGATAGAAATGAGAAAGAAGAAAAAAAACAGGTATTGTTTGAATAAGAAATAAGTATTAGCCAAAATGGTAAAAATACAGCAATAGCAATGCAACTGCAACTACAGCAACAACAGCAGTTGTTGGAACTCCAAAAACAACAACACAATTTAATTGAAAAAATGGGGAAGAAATCGGAACATAGTGCCTAGTCTTTTTCTATGATGATCATCCCCAAATTCGATTTTATACAACCTGGTTTAGAACGATTTTCTAGCCTGCTATTAAGTTGATCATTTTTGTACACACCGACTTAGTTTTTATCATTCATTTTCTCGAGCTCTGCACATTTCCTATTTAACCATTTCTTATTTGTTTGCTTGCACTTATTCCCGATTAATTGGTTCAGCTTGAAATATTCCCAGCCATTTCTTGGGTTTATCAAATGTCACTCCTTCGTAAGACACATAATTCCATTTGTCAACGATATTTTTTTCTTATGCCATTGTCTTATCCCCGAATTATTTTTTGCTTTTGCTACTCAAAATTTCTTTAAAGAATGCTACTTTCAATCCATGACATTTTAAAATGTTTCTTACTTGCTAATAAGTTCAACTGATTTTACTTGATTGCAAATGGTTTCATTATGGATATTCTTTTTCATATTAGTTTTTAGGCAATCTTTTGAGTTTTAGTAATTTTATAATTTTCTTCTTCTTCTTCTTCTTCTTCTTCTTCTTCTTCTTCTTCTTCTTCTTCTTCTTCTTCTTCTCCTCCTCCTTCTTCTCCTCCTCCTCCTTCTCCTCCTCCTCCTTCTTCTTCTTATTCTTCTTCTTGTATCCCTTCAGGACGCGGGTAATCATGGATCTATCTCTTGCCGCTCTTAGCAACTTTTGCCTCTTTGACAAAACTCTCCGCGTTCCGCCAGATAGGTGGGGTCTCTTGCCTTCTGTCTCTCTCACTTCTGTCGCCGATATCCTGTGGACGTCAATTTCTATTAGCCTACCCACCATTGTGTCCTAAAAGTTTCAACTTTCTCTTTCCGATTCGGTGCATAAATGGCCATTCTGTTTCAATTTTCCTTAAAACCTCTTCTGCACGCTCCGCCCATGGTATTCGCAGCATACTTCTGTAGAACCACATTTCTGTTTCCTGCCATTTTCTTTCCATCTCCAAGAAGATTGTCAAGAATTCACCGCCATAAAAGAGGAATGATATCACATAACATTTCAGCATTTCTTTATTTGTTTCTAGCAAATACTTTGTGTTTCTTCGTACTTAACTCATCCATTGAAATGAAAATTTCGTTATTCCAATGTGCCTTCGTATTTCGATGTCGAAGTTTTGATCCTCTGTTAAAACACATCCTACATATACAAAATTATGTACTTGCTTCCGTTGACATCTCCAGTTTAAAGTTCGCATCTTGAGCGTTCTCTTTTGCTGCCAAACAGGTTTTCTGTCTTCTTCCAGCTGACAGTTTTTCATTTTCGCTTTCCTTTACAATGTTATCGGTCATGTTGTTCTTCTGTGTCCATCATCACCACAATGTTATCTACGTATCTTACAGTGTTAAGAATTCTGGTAGAGTGACCATCTCCTATAGATATGATAATTCCAGTGAAGAGACACATCCTTGTCTTACGCCCCTTTCTATATGTATGTACATACTCAGTGTGGAGGCAGTTTTCTTCCATTAAACTTTCTAAATTATTCTAACATCATTCCCAAATATATATAGTTTTAATAACTGTTTGAATAGTTCTTTGTATTGTACTTTATCGAATGATTTGGCGTAATCTATCAAATATAAGTGTACATACTTCTGCATTTCTATTGCTCTCTACGATATCATTCTGGTCGATAGAGAATATCTTTTTCCCACTGTCCTTGACAAAGCCGCACAGTTTTTGTCCTATTTTACGTCACTTCTCCGTAAATAAGTCTGAATTTATTACCACATTGACGTTGATAACAAAGTAGTCTATAAATGGCAGCAAATAGCACACTCTATAGATTTAAAGTACGTAATCAAGGGAATATAGACTTGAAAAAAAAACTAGAGATTGTATCTATTGCAATTGGTGTACTAGAAATTATGTCAGAACTTTTTGTCCATTGATTGAAACTATACAATTAACAAATGTTTTTGTATGTTGGTGAAGGTCTGTTTCATTGGCACATGCAGAAACTTAAACCTAAACCTGTATATCTAAATCTGTAGGATGTAGCATGATATCCAGCTAATAACATCCAGAAACTGTGGAAAAATAAACATAATATTAATAATAGAATTTGCGTTAGCTTAGGATTAGAACATCGTGATGACGGAGGAGATGAAAACACTGAAGTGCCAAATGCTGACAGGGAAATTAAGTGAAGTATACTAAGCAAAGGTTCACATCACTCTATTCTGGTTGACGCACTCAGGACTATCACCAAGAAACTTTCTGCTTCGTCCTGAAGCACCAAACAAAAATAAGCAGTACGTTTTCATAAGTTAATTACTAACAACATTTTTGTAGTAGATTTTTATAAAATACTGCCAATACATTTTTAAGTGAAATCATCAGCAATACATTTCTTTATATTACTAAAAACACATTTCATCACCTAGAACTTATATATCTAAAAATACATACGTTTAATTAGAAAGTATAAAGTTATGTACAAACAATCTTTAGTTGAAGGCATAAAATAGCATACAAAATATGTAGATTAAGGCTTTAAATAAATTATAAATGCTAAAGTAAAATCAACCAACCAACCAACTCTCTCTGATCCTCAAGGCGCTTTTGGGATATATGACATGATAAGAAGTGCGCAGGTGGCTGGGACGCACGGATTAGCTCATATGCTAAAGTAAGTAATTATTTCTCTAAACAACGAGTAAGATCATCAACACCCAGGCGAAACATCAAAGACTCAGAGTGGATCTGAATCTTATTTGTGAAAATAACTAAGAATCCAACTGAGAAAGAGAATATTAACCACCATCAAAAGTAGAATGTCTCTTTTTTCACTTTAGTTTTTAAAAAATCACGGTAGAAAAGGGAAAATGTAAGCCTGTGATTTTTGTTTTATGTTGTCTTCGTGGAAAGGGGCATTAAGTAAGTATTGCCACAAACTCAACTTATGCAAACGATTCAGTTATAAGATTTCTTTCCCTTTTTCCGACCGTTGAACCTTATTCACATTTGCTTCACTAAATTAAACTGGCAAAAAAAAGGAAAAAATTAATAGACATCAAGTGGTGGCGAGGGAGAGAATTTAATGATCGCTCCGAAAGAAATCGATTGAAGCCAACTTTCTCTGTAAAGTTGAAATAGTTGAATCATTTCCTTGGCGTTTATTTATTCATTTATGCAGGGAATGTTTTATTCGAGTTGCTGTCTTTCATTTGTTAGAGCTTCTGCTCGCAAGAGACTCCTGGCGACACGATCGACGTGACTGAAAAGTTGAAAAAAGCATTCAATGGAAATCGATTGGAAAAACGTCACTTGAAACCATGTTGAAGTGATTCAAGTCTAAATAGGCAGAAAGAAACAAAAACAAGGTTAAAACAAAAGTCAAAGAAGAATTGTCAAGCCTGCAAAATGATTTATGCTGCTGTGAAGTGGATATCCACTCTCAAAGAAAAGAGGACTCTTTAGCCAACGGAGATATTTTATTGACTTTAAAACGCGAGCGATAGATTCTTCTGAAAAGACGACTCCGATTACTACGAATACTCTTTCAACTAGGGCAAATTTCAGGGAAAAAATAAAAGCACAAGAACGGCTGCATAGCAAATATATAAGCTATTTGTGAACAATTTTGCATATATATATATATATATATATATATATATATATATATATATATATATATATATATATATATATATATATATATATATATAAGTCGTTCTTATGTTTTTATTTTTCCCGAATATATATATATATATACACATACATACATACATATATGTTAATGCATGCGGATGCACACATAAAAGTATATGCCTGTATAATGATCTATAACATTGATGGATACACACACGCACGCATATATACACGTATATAACTGACAGATATATAGAGGATGCGATATATAAATCGTCGTCTAAATTACACAAAAATGAAAATAACACTGACATCTCATTCTAACAGATATATTTACCAAAATTACACAAAAATATCTTGAAATACTAAAGTTGTAATTTTTTTTTCAATAGAATCGTCATTGGCCTCAAGTATAGTTTTCAGACAACTTCGGAATCTCCTGCGACTCTTCTGGGCGGTTTTCATGTTTAAGTTGCTAAATGCTGCCATAATCCTTTCCTGCAATTCATCTTTGGTGTTTCAACTTTTGTTTGTCTCTCGCTTAACAGCACCCCCACAGATAATAATGAAAGAGTTTGCCGTCTCGGAGTTAGGTAGCCAGATGTAAGGGGTGATGTGATCACAGAAATTGTCTGACAGCCATGACTGGGTTCTCCTGCTTGTGTGGCATTGTACAGAGTCCTATTGCCGGACATAGTCATCCAGCAGTCACACACTTGACCCAGCACAGCATTACATCCTCAAGGAACTTGATCTAGGCCTCCGAGTTTGAGACCATCACCAACACATTCGGGAATTCTTTTCTTATTAGAAGGATCAGAGTGTGTTTTTCTAGATTCCTAATTAGGAATCATCCAACTCGTTTTGAATTCTCTGCACTGTTCTCAGATTGACACATGAATGCTCTGAATGTCAAGCAGAGCAGCCTGTTTTTCCAAATTTCTGGCGGGGTAAATTTCTCCATGGTGCTGTTTTTTTCACAGACGGTGCTCGAATGTGCAGCCAACAAAATATAACAAAAACAAAAAACGCACGTACGCAAAATTAAAAATATATAAAATGGGGGCATTTTACCCAACGCAGCCTTTCGTTGTTGAATCTATATATATATATATATATATATATATATATATATATATATATATATATATATATATATATATATGAATATATGCAAATTAGTATTTAAATTTGTGGGATAGGGATTGATTTGTGTGTTATATATTTTATAGTTATGGATTTAATCGTTTTCTATATTTTTTGTATTTTTTTTGTCATTTGACTTAGTAAATATACATATATACATATATATGTGTGTGTGTACGTGTGTGTATGTATCTTTCTTTGTCTCTGTGTGTATCGACTACGAATTTTTAATTTAAATTATTTTTTAAGTTGATATAAATTTGATTTCATTTAATCCGTTACAATTTATACTTTAAAAGTATATTAAAAGATAATTAAACTGAAATTTAAAATCCTCGCCGTCAACTCTTGTTTGTCCGCATGTTTAGTTACATTAATGTAAATATCACTTTAGTCAGATGAAGCCCCAAAGTACGAAAGGCGTCGCAACAAAATATGTTTGATTTGTTATCGTTTTTCCTTCATGAGTATAAGATTTTTTTAAATCATTTCAGCCTATGCAAGATGGGAATAGTACATTTCAACGAACACCTATAATTCGTTAAAATTAGCCGAAATAGGATGATTGTACGACTCCCTAAAAAATGCAGATATTCTACGAGAATGCTTTGTCCAATGGTGTCCAAGAGCAGTTGGTGTCTGTACCTGTTGATTCCTTTTCACAGAAACTATGTCATTCATTGATTTAAAAATTAGAAGCACTGAATGGTGCTAACTTGGCCATATTAAATCTGTCGTGTCTAATTTAATTTTTGTATGCATTTATAACATTATCGGCGTGTTAATTTTCTCTTTGTCAGCAAACAATTAATGAAATCAACTTATCAATATATATATATATTGATATATATGTTTATGAGTTTGGGGCGGCAGTCTGCGTGAATATATGCATGGTTGTGAGCCGAAGGCAAAGTAGACATTATTTCTCGAATATTGATCAGCTGCTGAGCGCTCATCATTAATTCATAAGATAACGCCAATGTACATCACCACAGAATCCCATAATCTCTTATACATTGGAGTATATGGTGATAAAAGTCCGAGTTAATTAAAAGTTTACACTACCAAAATAGAGCTGATGTTCAAAAGGAGCACTTGTCAGAGTAAATAAAAGATAGGGTAATCCTTAAAATAATTGAACGAAAATCAATCTCGATATACTTTGATGGGAAATTTGTTGATAATATAGATTCGGTTACTGTTGATAGGGGGAATAATCATTGAATGTATGGTACATCGTAAAGTTACTAAATGTGCTCGTTAAACTATAAACGTTAAATGAATTTCCGGAAGTTGTTTTTCCTAATTTCTTGAACCGTACAATGTAGAATTGGAAGCGATTCGATGAAGAACCAGATAGCCATAATAATAGCAAGATCTAAAATTAATAGGAAGGAATTCGTAAATGATATTTTATTAATTTAAACAGTGTAATGTTGCCAAAGAAATAAAAAGTTTTATGTAGTTTTTAAAAGATGTGTTTTCTATTGATATCGAACTGGAGTGTGCAGGAACTCAAAGTCATGAGCATTGGAGCTACGAAAGTTATTTAAATGGAATCTGTTTATTATGTTCATAATATTTAATCTAAGACTATTTTTGCATCAAGAAAGCCGAGCAACACATTGGATGGAAAGTTGATTTGATGGCTTCAATAGAGAGTTACAATATTCTGTCACCGAAATTCAAATGAAAAGGAAAAGAAGCAGCGGATGAAGATAAGAAAATCGAGGAAATACTCTTTAATAAATCAATTTATCCTCCTTAATAAATACTCCTTAATGAATCGGTTTATAGTCGTAGCAACACTTTTCAGAATGACATAAAAATTACATTTTTAGTAAATCTAAGTTTACAATTTGATGCTTAATTAATTTCAATTTTCAAAACAATTAAGCTGTATTTATCATTCATAGGCAAATAAATTTACAAACAAATGTTTACATGTTTAGAATAATTAAATAAATTATTTTATATTATTATTGGTTATGAGAATATATTACCTTACACTTGATGGTTATCCAAAGGAAGTACTTACCTGAAAAAGAATAGAAAAAAAGGTTATAATCGAGAGAAAATATCGACATTCTTGCATTTTTATATATGTGGTTATATGGATTAAATTTTATGTATAAAATTGAAACAGCCTGTTCGACTGCTATAGAGCAATGGCTATAATTTCAATTTATTATTTCATTGAACATTTAGGGAGTTTGAACTTCTTTTAAAATAAACATTTTTTATCAGAATAACTTAAAGAATGCTTTTTGCATAGTGTTACGGTTTTCGGCACGAAAGGTTGTGTCGATGTAGGGATTCTCTTCAGCCTAATGCCCCTGGAAATTAAGAACATATCTTTTTTCCGTTTTAATATCAGGGCAGACTGACACTCAACTTCGTATGGCAACCAGTCTATGACAAACACAATTGGGACCTCACAACCAGAAAGGGAATTGGGGCCATGAGTTGTCCAGAAATACCCAGATACAGCATGTGTCGGCCTATCGAACCGACTGGCTTACGGTCTTCCTGGTCGTAATATTTTCGTAATCTTAGCTTATTGCAACCTACACTTACACTTCAGTTTCCTGAAGATTGAACTATATATGTGCTGAATGCCGAATGATCGAAATTCGCACCATTACACAGCAATTTATATTGCAGTAAGAATGTGTAGCTTCAGGAGTGATCCTTGAGCTAGCCAGTCGTAGTTGAAGCAAACATAATTTTGAGATGAACCAACAAGAAACATGACCTTGAATTGTGTTCTGAACTGAGAGGTTATAAATTGAGTTCACGAATTCCTTTACGTTAAAAGACTTCGTCACACATTGCCCTCATGGAAATGGAAATCAATAATAACACTTGTAATAGAATGATATTTTCAAATTCAGTCCTGCAAAATAAATAATGAGTTTGATGAATAGGTTGACAAATGAACAATATATCAGCACAAACGTCCTAAGGAAACATCAAGAATGCGGATATTAATCAAAACAATAAATTGAATTCGCATAAAGGTTCATTTTTTTTCTTAAGATTTCATAGCAACATTAATCACTTAGCAATCCATAACTGAAATAACTATGGACAAATATAAATATACGACGAGTTATAAATGCAACTGAAATTGTTAGAGTTTTTGCATCACTGGGCTGAGAATACAATAAGGTTTCTAACATATAACAAACGGCGTTAACGGCTATAGTGTACTTATTTCTTAACACGAAAGCATTAACTTGTTCAAGGCATTTTATTGTGTATTTGAGTACGAGTGCTCCGAGAAGAGCAGGCAGCATTTTTGATCGGCTTTAAGTTAGATAAGAAGATTGTGTCAAAAAGCAAAACAGACAATCAAACAAATAATTAAAGAAAAACAGAAATGACCTGAATAAAGAAAAATCAGAGAATCTGAAAGTGAAAGTAGCGAATAATTAAAGAATATTGGTGAGGTATTGACTATCAAAGAAACATATATTTTGTGCTGAAATATAGCGTTTATATGTGAGTCACAAATGTGCCTTTTTGTCAGTAACGACATTTGATTAGAGGATTTAGTTGATTGGAAAATGATCACGTAAATCTGTGAAATGACAATAGAAATAATTTTAAATACATATATTACATACACACAAATACAGAAACAAACACGTATTATTAATTTATTAAAATATAATTTCTAGTAACCTATTTTTATAAAATATTCAGAATAAATTAATACTGTCATCATAATTATACCATGATAATTTTAGTGGCTAAAATCTATTTGTATAAGGAATGCTTACTGTAACATTTTGTATGATGTGAGATTTTATTATATAATTCGAATTGTGTTTAGGACACTTAAAGTATAATATGCTTATATATATATATATATATATATATATATATATATATATATATATATATATATATATATATATATATATATATATTTCTGAGATGAGGTATTATGCACATTATTTACGTAAGATCCCCCATAGAAGAGAACATGATTACGCTATCCGGTACAGCTGCGGAAAGGAATATAAAGGAGCGACAGTCCGCCCCCACAAGGTAAGGCTTCAAGAACACCAGAAAGCTGTAACACGTGGGGAAGTGGAAAAATCAGGTGTGGCTGAATCACATATGGAGGGAGAAGGGAGACCACCGCCCTCTGTGGCATCAGGTTGAGATCATAGACAAGGAAAACTATTGGAAAATTATTAAACTTAAGGAATCAGCACATATGCTAGGCCACAAAAATCTACTGAGCCGACCAAGCATAGAAATAAATACAATATGGGAACCAGTAATAAGGAGTGCAAGAGAAAAGTAATATTAACAACAAAGTTGCAATATGAGCTCTGGTAAAAACATAAAATGATAACAGCAAAAACTGTAATATGAGCACTGGTAAAAATGGTTGCTGACATTAGGATTATAATACCCAGAAATTCATACACAGATCAAGGACATATGGCACAGTGGTTAGATCCAGTGTCACGACTCAAAGAATGTGATTTCAATACCTGGTTAAGGCAGTGGAAAGCTTTCAGAGGGAAAGACATAACTGATAACTGACATCCATTAAACATGGGACGAAACAGTGAGCTAAATAAAGGATTCAGTTCGGCCGAAACGTTGTAATAAATATGGCGACAAAGATGAGGACAATAGTCCGAATAATGTAAATAATATATATATATATATATATATATATATATATATATATATATATATATATATATATATATATATATATATATATATATATATAATTTATTTATTATAATTTTATCATATAGACAAAAACATTTTACTCACAACAAAGATGCAACTTGGTTTCAGTGCATTTTAACTGCACATCTACGGGTGAGGGTCGGAAATGGTTATGAACCATTTCATAACTGGTTATGAACCATTTCATAAACGTTTCCGAGCCTCACCCGTAGATGTGCAGTTAAAATGCACTGAAACCAAGTTGCATCTTTGTTGTGAGTAAAATGGTTTTGTCTATATGATAAAATTATAATAAATAAATAATTATCGCTCTACTACGTGTATTGAGCTCTTTTTTGAATTAACGCTGCGTTAACGTTAGAATTTATATATTACTTTCGTTCTCATCGCATCGGATATATATATATATATATATATATATATATATATATATATATATATATATATATATGTTAGGACGAATTCATTATATACACCTTGAAGGGTTCCCTTTGAACCAACATTGGTACAATTAAACAAAAACATGTCGACTGAAAGGGGATCATTCAAGGCATATATAATGACGTCGACCTTAAAATTTATTTTTATTTCCGTGTGTTCAAGGCCTTATATACTTTTTCTATGTGTTCAAGTCCTTATATATATATATATATATATATATATATATATATATATATATATATATATATATATATATATATATATATATGTATATATATATATATATGTATATATATATATGTAAAATTTTCTATGTGTTCAATCCTTATATATATATATATATATATATATATATATATATATATATATGTAAAATTTTAAACGTTATTTTATTGGATAACTATATTTGAGTAGACATTTTAATTATTTTTGTATTTTATTTCGTCAAATAGCCTGAAGATTCAGGAAATCATATTAAAAATGCTGTCTCCGCCAGTATTCGTACCTGTGTCACTTTTGTGGAGGAAACCGTCGTTTGATCCAACGTGCTTTTCACCACGCAACTTGTAAGAACTTCTTAATCAAGGAAAAAGTTCTATTTGCATTTAAAACACACTTTACTCGTTCAGACTTGTTCGAAAATCATAAATGTTTTGTACCCGAAATGTAAAAAACACTGTTTAAAATAAAAGGAACACCTGCTCTAATATGGGTCGCCACTAATACTATCGTTTAAAGTAAAATTAATATGTCGGATTAATAATTAAAAAAATCATTATCTTCGTGTGTGTGTGTGTGTGTGTGTATATATATATATATATATATATATATATATATATATATATATATATATATATATATATATATATATATATATATATATATATATATATGTATTATACTCGCGTATCATGCGACATTTGAAGAACTAATTTTTAAGCTAGTTTTAAGGTTATCTCATCATCCACGAGAAATAGAATTAACATATGTACTTCTGGCACTGGTTACGCCGTTGACTAAACTATAAATCTATTTATTAGTTTCCAAGTTAGATCTACAAATTTTGGATGATGAGGGAGTATATACGGTATATATTAGTCTGTGATACCTATTTTATATATAATAATACCACAGTTGAGCGTATAACAAAAAACATGTGTAATGTAAGTAGGTTATTAATGCAGCTTTGAAAATCATAGAACGATCAAGATTAGCTCCAGAAATTAATGTAATTTTCAGAATGTAATAAAATATGTTTTCTCAAAAAATAAATATTTAATAAGCCACAAAAATAGACTAGGAAAAAATATTTGAAAACGTTTTTGTCAAAAATATTGATAATATTACGTCATAAAATAAACGGATCTACATAGAAAATATGTAAAAAAAACAGAAAGAGAAATCTAGAAAAGTTTGTATTAAGAGAAGTACATGGAAACTGAATTCACGGAGGTTATTTATAGTGATGAATGTAAAGCTACCTTACATGGATCTGATACTTGACTAGCAGTTAGATCATTAACGGAAATGGACAATCAAAATGAAATCAAAAACAATGAAGTCAAAAGACTATATTGAAGACATTGCTAGGTCAGCTGCTACGAAAATTGATTCACTGTGTTGTGCGTGACAATTTTTCTCTCCAGAATCTATCTTACATATCTTAGTCCAAGCTTAGAATATTGCTGCCATATATGGTCCAATGCTCCTGCTATTTACCTGGTGCTCCTTGATAAAATCTAAAGAAGAATCCGCAATATTACTGGTCCTGATATTGTGGTTCATCTCCAGTCACTTTCCTACCACCGCAAGTTTACCTCTTTACGTCGTTTCTATAAATACATTCATGGTAATTGTTTAAATGAGCTCTTCGCTATGGTACTTAGACTTTGTGATTTTAAGTGCAGTACTGAACTGGCGTCGAGATCTCATCAATTTACATTTGGGTTAGCTAGATGTAACCGTATATTCTATGCTAAGAGTTTGTGGAAGTCCCCTCCGGATCCCTGCTTTCCAGCCAACCTTAATTTGCCAAAAAAATTAAATGCAATGTCAATGACCTATCTGTTGTTTTCCTGATATCTCTTTTCTCTCATTATTAATGTATCTTTTCCATATTCTTCCACACCCATAACACCTTGTATCTTAGTGAAGGTGAAGCAATGTTTAGAGCTAGTATTGTTGCCTGGGTAATTACAAATTTAAACTGATGACAAATAGTAAATAGATACAGACAGATGTTGGTCAAGTTATTTTCAGTACTAAAGGTCACTCATAAGAAGCTTCAGAATAAAGTGTGTATCATGAAGCATAATGTTTCGTCCCATTCAACAAAACAAAATATATTCCACTTTTGCATATGTACTTTTTGTAAAACACTAAATTAAAGGTATGGACCACAGCCTACTCCGAGATTCGTCCAACAGGGAATATATAATATACAAGGCGGCTTTTGAGCATGGAAAACAATATTCATAAATAGAAAATATCCACGAAGTAATAAAAAGACTTCTGAAAGTATTTTTGAAGTCACAGACGTATAAAAGGTGAAAATGTGAACACATGTATTATCAAAGAATGAGAAGCAGATCATAATATCAGGTGCAATATATAATTGTTGAGTCTTGACTCATTGTTGAATCTCGACTAATGCATGGAATAATAATGCAACACAAAATGTACTTAGAACAAGAATGTATTATAACAAGAAAGTGTACACAATATTTACATATAGTATTTCTGTATATTTCTGGGAATACGTTCCTGGAGAATGTGTTGACTAAGTCGAAGTCGGGCAGAGTCTCTAGCTGGATCTCTGATTCCCCTCTCCTGTCTTCCGGTACCAACCATTATTTATATAGTCGGTAGTCACCTATGCAGATTATGTGGATCCTACCACAACACCCCCCTCCCAAGCCTTGGAATCCCTTTTGGATTTCAAACTGGCTTCCTATATGGGATGATGATTATGGTTATTTCTTTGTAGATCCCCTTTGCATACTTCCTATGTATATGTCAATCTGCTTAATTTTAATATCTTTTTCGTTTTGGATTCACGTCCAATGGGTCCGTGAACTTTCGTTTCCTACCGGATCTTCTCGGTTCAGGAGCACTCTGCGGAGGTTCTACTTGAAAAATATCATACATTACATCAATGGGATCTTCCTCCTGATCCGGTATACTCTCTTCATGCTCTAGAACGTAACATTTTTTGAGTTGGTTCTGGTGCCTTTTATGAGTATTCTTCGACCCTTTAATTATGTAAATCAGGTCACCGATTCTCTTGTCCACTATGCCTCGCTCCCAGAACTCAATGTTGTTTCTATAGCACTTGCAAAACACCTTCTCTCCGGGGGTGTATCTTTTTCTAGCTGTATACATAGTGTTCTTTATTCTATTTCTTCCTGGCAAAAGCTTGTCAAACACTGACTTAATTTTCCTAGCGAACATTAGTTCAGCTGGTACCATGTTTGATTGTGTTCTCTGGTTTGGCGTGATTCTGTATACTTGTAGGAATTGCTGAAGCGCCTTTTCCGTTGGAACTCCTGAGGCTTTCTTCAGAGCGCGCTTTAACGTATCTACAAATCTTTCTGCGAGTCCATTGGATCTCGGATGATACGGCGGCGTCGTTATGTGGTTAATTTGATATAACTCACAAAATTCCTGAAATTCATCAGAAGTGAATTGTGTACCATTGTCACTCACAATACACTCTGGCACACCGAACCGTGCAAATAGTTCATGCAAAAAAGTTGTTGTGGTATTGGACGTAGGCTTTTTGCAGCGTAGTACTTCCGGCCATTTTGTAAAGCTATCTACCACTATTAAGTAGTAATAATCTTCTACTGGACCAGCGAAATCAAGGTGTAATCTTTCCCACGGATGATCCGTCTTTGGCCATGGTTTGTGTACTATAGGTGGTGCCTTAGCTGCTAACGCACACCCTTTACATCGATGAACCATGTTTTCGATATCCACATCCATTCCTTTCCAATATACAAAGCTTCGCATTAAGCTTTTTGTTCTATTAATCCCCGGGTGACCCATATGAAAGTCCCGTAGGATTCTTTTCTGCAACGTTTTTGGTACTACTACTCTCTCACCATATAATAAAATTCCGTCACAAATTGAATAAATCTCCTGAACTTTTTGGTCATTTGCTACCATTTTACTTTTTATTCCTAAAATGAAATCATCGCTTTCAGCTTCTTTTTTGATTTCCTTTGATGTAACCGGTAGCTCTCTTACAATGTTGTTTACCATGCTTTTCACCTCATAATCTGCTCTGATATTTGCAATAATTGATTCTTCTAATCCTTCATCTTGACTTGGTACGAGTCTTGATAAAGTATCCGCATGAATTATATTTTTGGATGATAGGTGCTTTATGTGGAAATCATAATTGAGAAGAATTGTTCCCCATCTTAACAGTCGATATGCCGTGTAAACCGGTAACCCTTTCTTTGACCCAAAAATAGTGATCAGAGGTTTATGATCGGTTTCTAACATGAAATGTCTGCCGTAGATGTATCTATGAAATTTTGTTATGGCAAAAATGATACTCAGCGTCTCCTTTTCTATCTGTGAATAACTTCGCTCTCCTGGGAGTAATGCCCTCGAAGCATGCGCAATCGGTTTTCTAGAACCATCTGGCATTATGTGTTGAATACATCCTCCTACCTCGTATGAACTAGCATCACTTGCCACTACAATATCCAGTTTAGGATTGTAATGGGTTAAAAAGAGGTCGGACGTAAGTATTTTCTTTATTTCATCAAAGGTTTTTGACATTCTACCGTCCATTCCCATGCCTTGTCTTTTTTCAGTAGTTCATTCAACGGAGCTCTTAGATTGTACATTCCTTTAATGAACGCTTGATAATAGTTTGCGAGCCCCAGAAAAACTCTGTAGTGTCGCCACGTTAGTGGGCGTCGGCATGTCTCTAATCGCAATGGACCTTTCCGGATCTGGAAATCTGCCATTTTTGTTGATTATGTGACCTAAATACTTAATTTCCTCCAAACCAAATTCACACTTTGATTCTTTGACTTTAAATCCAAAATCCTGAATCTTTTTAAATACTTGATTGAGGTGCTCTCGATGTTCGTCGACATTTGCACTCCTTACTATAATGTCATCTAAGTAGGCACACGCAAAGTCTAAATCATTCAACATGACGTCCATGGCTTGTTGAAAAATGGCTGGTGCCACTTTAATACCAAAAGGAAGCCTGTTGTACTTGAATAAACCCCTATGCGTGTTTATCCCTAGTAACTTTGAACATTCGTCTTCGAGGGGAATTTGGAGATAGGCATCTGATAAGTCGATTTTTGAAAAAATCACTCCGCCATTTAACTTGTTAAAAATCTCCTCAGGACTCGGTAACGGGTAATGGTAGTACTTAATTACAGAGTTCAACCCTGTCGAAAAATCAACGCAGACTCTGATTTGGTTTGATTTCTTTTTTATGCACACAATCGGCGCAGCCCATGAATTAGATTCTACTTTTGAAATAATCCCCATTTTTTCCAACCTATCAAGTTCTTCGTTAACTTTCTCTACACTTGCGAAAAGCACGTTACGTTTCTTTTTAAAAATAGGCATAGTATTTTCCTTTAATTCAAATTTAGCTTCAAACTTGTTACATCTTCCAAGACCAGGTGTGAAGGTTTCCGGAAACTTTTTCTTTAATTCATCTTTAATGTCCTGTCTTGTTTGCGTATTACTTTCTACTTTTCTGCAGAATGAGTTTAACGGTTTATCCCACAATTCGAATGTTTCAATAAAATCTGTACCCAACAAGTTTTCTCCATTTTTCAGAATGAACACTTATTTTTTTAACGATCCCATTCAATTTCATGGGAAGTATAACCTCGCCTTCGAAGTTAATTTTCTTTCCAGTTACCGTTCGAGCGAGTTTCGTTGACTTCATTATTGTAGGCCTTTTTAAAATTTTCCATGTTTTATCGTTCATTATTGTTAAATCTGACCACGAATCGAGTTGAAATTTGATATTCTTTTTGAATATTTCAGTCGTCACATATTTCCTCAAATCTCTATCTGATTTGATATTCGAATTTGTTTGTCTAATTCGGCTCTTGACTTTTTTCGTTTTACAACACGATCCTTTGTGACCATTCTTTTGGCACACGAAACATTTTTTATTTCTATATGGGCAATTTATCTCCCAGTGTCTTTCGTTACAACGTCTGCAATTATATGATGGAACCTTTTTTCCATCCTCGTTCTTTTTATTTTCTTGTCTATTTTTAAAATACGCCGAATTTTTTCTCCAATTTTTTGCTGATGGGTGCTTTGACTGTTTTTTTATTTTTTTAATATAAGCAATCCCAGCTTCTTCGATTTTTTGCAACTCTTTCTTTAAACTTACGGCCCGTTGACACTCCTCTGCTAACTTTTGCAGGGTAAGGCCTTGTTCAGATTCGAGTTTAGACAAAACTCTACGTCTTATTTCGGCACTCTTACTGGATACCAGTCCTTGAGCAAAAATTAAACACTTGAATTCTTCAACCGTAATCTCTGCCAATCTGAAATTGTCCCAATGTCTATTCACTATAGATGCATATGTTAAGTAATCCTGATCGTCGGATTTAGAGACATTCATGCATAACCATCGCTTATGCCAAAGCGACATATTTGCTCCAAACAGCTCTTTTAGCAATTTCACTGTTTCCGAGAATTCCAATTCAGTTGTTTTTCTCGGTAGAATAAAATCTACAAATTTGCTATGTTCTGCTGTACCTAGCTTTCTTAGTAATAGACTGACTTTTCTTGAATTCGACCAGTTTTCACAGTCTGTGTAGAAAATATCTTCATATCGTTTAAAGTACGCTTCAAACGTTTTTTCTTCGTCTGGCACATAGTTGAAAGTTTCCAGCGAATTAAATATGGTGTTATTAGAATATGAAGAATTTCCTTCATTTGCCTGATAGTTGTTTAATTTCTCCAGTGTTAACTTTTGAATTTCTAAAAGTCTTTCATCTTGTTTATCTTGATATTTTTGCTGTGCTATCTGTTGTTCCCTTATTAATAAGGCAAACTGTTCCTGCTGGGATTTGAATAATTCAGTTATAACTTTGGATAGTTCCTCCATTTTTAGCTGATAGTGTTCATGCAACAAGGAATATACTTTTAATTTGTGTATCCACGAATATCATATAAGCTGACCAAAAAATCGAAACAACGTACGACTTTTAAATTTTATGTCTTGCTTTTATATTCACGCCCGTGCTAATCAACTTTAGTATTTTTTTTTTATTTTGTGACAGAGACCGTCGGACTTTTTTTTTCGTTTTCGACTTCTGTTCGCGTATTTCAATGACGTCTGATTTTCTTATCAGAGGTAATTCGTCACTATATTGTTGAACAAAAAATAAAAAAAATAATTTTTTAAAGTTCGTTACCTTTCAAAGTCGACACGGTGTATTTGTGCTCCTTTTAATCCTTGTAGTCGGCCAATTTTTCTTTTTAGCGGGTGTCTCGTTGTAGATAATTCTTTAATTTAAAATTACCATTATTCGTTTACGACACCTTTCAATTTTTTCTTTCAGCCTGGGTTCTTCAATGACTTGTCCCAATTGTTGAAAACTCTCACTATTAATTCTTTCTTTTTTCCGTATGGTTCGTTCTACTCCGTCGCCATTGTTGAGTCTTGACTCATTGTTGAATCTTGACTAATGCATGGAATAATAATGCAACACAAAATGTACTTAGAACAAGAATGTATTATAACAAGAAAGTGTACACAATATTTACATATAGTATTTCTGTATATTTCTGGGAAGACGTTCCTGGAGAATGTGTTGACTAAGTCGCAGTCGGGCAGAGTCTCTAGCTGGATCTCTGATTCCCCTCTCCTGTCTTCCGGTACCAACCATTATTTATATAGTCGGTAGTCACCTATGCAGATTAGGTGGATCCTACCACAACAATAACCATAACTTATCAAAGTTTGTTGGGTATTGTATTAATGAAATACATGTTTCATGGCTTATATATTTTGAATTTATTGGTAAATAAATGAATGAGTTGTATTTAATATTTTGAATAATAAAAACCTGACACCTACCGCAAAAAAGTTATTATCAACGTTCTTAATAATGACAGTTGATGGAAGCCGAAACGAGAGGGATATATTTATCATATAAATGCCAACGTCAAAGCAAAAGGCATATTAAACTGTCAGTTCTGAAACTTATAGATAATCGAGAACAAGAATATTTCAATAATGAATAAATATAAAAAAAACTGTCGTAACATTTTACAAACAAGACAAAGATAACCTTTATTTTAAAATGTCAGTCAAACTTGTCAAATTCGTTATCAGAACGGAAACAGTAGACCAAATACGACATTTACTTTCACCGTCCTATATATATAAATTCCAGATATTTTATAATATTTCAATGTGTTATTCTAACCTTTACAATAGATGTCGATCACTACAAACACTCCTTGTTGTCTGCATCGAGTTAACAGTGGGCTCGGAATGTATTTACGATATTGCTGCACGAGAATAGTGTTGGTTAATGCTGACAAACAGATGATCTTATTTTCGTCATACAACCTCTAGCAGGATTCTAATACTTGCAGTTGCTTTTTCTTGATTTAATCGCATGCGTATTTTTCCATTCTAAAGCCATGTTGCATTGTAAAAAACGGGGGTTATTTTGCATCTTTGCAAATTGCATCACATCAGTAAATACACAATCTAACTGTAGAGGTGATGTTTTATCTCCGATTCTTTTGGTTCTTCTTCAATCACACAACGTCTTTTTTATGCACAACCAAATTCGTTACTTCCTAATCTTATCGTGTAATTTGATTCTCATTATCCGACATTTTGTTCCTGCACTCCGAATGTTTTAATTCTTTTTCTGCATTTACTACGGTTGATTTTTGCTTTTTTCACTTCATGAAAACTTATGTTACAGCTGCTCTGAGAGAGATTTTTCGTATTTTTATATAAGCTAATCCACAAACACAAACACATTGATGCACACACATATGCATATATATATATATATATCTGTATATATATGTACAAATTATTTTATATATATGTTACATTTATACACATATATTTCGAATACATGTTTAAATATTTATATCTAACATCTGAAATTTGTTGGTAACACTTTCATTCCTAATATAAATATATAATAGGGAATTAAGCTCATTATATAAAGAAATAGTAGGTTTAAAATGGAAAAAAATGTTCCCGAAATATATAATTTATTAGTATCGGGAATTACTAATACAGGCAAAGGATAGTGATGATTAAGAAAGTAGCGATAAGAAACACACACGCATATTTATTTATACATATATATATTATGAAACGGACAAAGTCCGACAATTATTTAAAGACATTTTTATGTTTAACATTCTTTTTATAGATATATGTATTTAAGAAAATGCTCTGTTTATAATAAACAGTATTAAATAACATTTACCGGCATGAATGTCCGGGAAATTTTCATAGAAAATATTCGTCCTTCGACAGGTTTCGAACCTGTATCTTAGACGGAACCGTCATATAACCTTAATCCATGAATCTCTCACGTACACTCATAACTGCTCATAGCGTATCAAATGTAAACAAATGACTTCACACATTATGACATGGACAAAGTTTGATACGCCATGAGCAGTTATGAATGTACAAACAAACACACACACACAGACACAGACACACACACACACACACACACACACACACACACACACACATATATATATATATATATATATATATATATATATATATATATATATATATATATATATATATATATATATATATATATATATATATATATATATATATATAGTCTCCCACCAAAAGTATTGGAATGCCAACGACAATTCGTCTAAATGTAAATACTAGAAAATAAAAGCCGAAATTCTGAACTCTTGTCTAATATATATCTTTTGATCTTAAACTCAAGTATCTTCAGTTAACACCGAAAATTTTTTTTCTTTGCGGTTCCAATACTATATATATATATATATATATATATATATATATATATATATATATATATATATAGTGGGGGGAGTAAATATTCGTACACTATGAAATTTTTTAATTAACATAGATATAACTTATGAAAAATATTAAAATCCATACAATATATCTACACTATTGCATAATGCTGCATTATGCAAAAATAGGGAAAAAAACAATTAGAAAACTTTGTTATAAATGGAATGATATGGTATTTATAAAATTTCGAGGTGAAAAAGTGTTCATTCAATATATGTCATTAATATTAAAAGGCTTAAATTACATTTATATACATATTTTTTTGAAAGAATTTGCTAGATTCTTGCAATTATCTTATTTCCGGAACTATTTATTTCTTATATAAGCTTATCATCGCACACAAATAAAGCACAATAATTGTCATCATGGTGAAAGGCAAGGAACTATCAAATTCACAATAAGAATTCATCATCAAACACTGGACGGAAGGCAAAAGCTATAGGAAAATAGCAGATATCCTGAATATACCATTTACTACTATTAGTTCCGTCTTTGCAAAGTACAAACAAAGTGAAAGCTGTTGAGGATAAAACGAGATATGTTGCACCACGCAAGATTTCTCCCAGATCAATGAGAAGAATTTCGCGAAAAATTCAAGAAAATCCAATGACTACTCGGAGAGAAAGGCAGTGAGAATTAAAAGCATCAGATATTACAGTCACCAAGCGAACAATAAGCAATGAACTTCATAGAAGTCAATTCAGATCGCGTTCTTTAAGAAAAACTCCACTACTATTTAAGAAACAGAGGGATTCCTGCTTACAATTTGTTTGTGAGTATAAGAGTAAGCCTGAATCGTTTTGGGCGAATGTTTTATGGACTGATGAATCAAAAATTGAAATTTTGGGACGTTATTCAATGACTCACGTTTGGATAAAAGCCGGTACAGCCTCTTTATCGAAGAACACACATTTTGTGGTGGCAATATCATCGTTTGGTGATGTTTGTCAGCTAATATCGGGTAATTTAGAGATAAAAGATAGTAGAATGAATTAAAAATATTCGAAATGTTTTGTATAATTTGTTTGGGTCGGTAGTAAAGCTTGGTCCTCCAAATGAATGGGTTTTTGCAATAAAAGAATGACCCTAAACATAAGGATAAATCTACGAAAAAATGTCTTAGTGAAAACAATATCAATACACTCGAATGACCATCACAGACTCCAGACTAAAACTGAATAGATAATTTGTGGCGTTTGTTAAAAATTCAAGTTCATAAAAGAGCTATATATATATATAATCTTTGAACAGTAGAATTTATATTTATCGGCTTAGAGATCAATAGTTCTAATATATAAAATCTGCCTTCCAACAGGGATTTAACCAGTACCCCGTTTTTCACCTAGGACACAACTTTCAGATCACGCATGTTTTGCCATTAAGCTCCGAGAATCTGTCCCTGCAAGCTAATTTAAAACGTCTATTTGATTAAATAATCCATTAATTGCTAATAATTTTGTTTATGTTGCGGTTAACAAATAAAGATATAAATTCGAAAGGTTAAAACAAGAGATGGGCATTATTGAAATAAAGTAAATGAAGCCGGATTTGCTCCCATATCTTAATAGTATTTTTGCGTCATAATATTACTTATGCAACTAAGCTTTTTCTTAAGCAAGTTTGTTATTAGTACATCCATTTTATGAATTAATTTAACTTGGACAAACTAGTAGATTTCAAAGTTATTTTGTACATCTCATTAGTGTTGCAGTGCTAAGAACAATCACGGACAATAAATTACTATTTAAAAACATTTTCTGAAAATATCCATTTACAAATATTTTTCAGGTAAGAGAAAAACAGAAGGATATTTCAATAAAAGGAATCAATTATATAAACCGTTTGTATAATGGAAAAGTAAATTTTTATTCGTGTATCTGCAGCTGCAAATATGGACATTTCAGTAGCCTGTTCCTGTGCTGTATCGATCGATTGCCTCATTACCTTTCTCCATTTACTGCGTTCTAGGTTTCGCAATGGCAAAAACAAATTGAGTTACTCTAGTACCCACGGATCCAGAAATGAGATTTTGGGACATAAATTCTCTTTATCCTTTTGATGGATAAATCTCAACGAACTTCGATGAAGTTTGTAATATACGTAATACAGAAATTATATCGCTGTTTGCAGAGACTTTTGCCACATCCTTCCATTTGTAACACAGTCAAAACATCAAATATTGTCAAATCAACTATCTGACATACACAAAAAGAATAGCAAATCAGAAAAAAAAAACGATTTTGCACAATGAATATTCACTTTGAAAAAAATGTAGATCTTTCACTTTGCTAATCAAAATTCTATAAATATTTAAATAGTGAAAGTGTGATGTTTTTCTTCTTCACCATAATTTCTGTTCTATTCATCGTTAGCGCGAAAAGACGCACAGAATAAAATTTTCTCAGGGGTTTAGTTCTAATTTTAATGATATAGAGATAAATTCTGAAACTGAACACAAATTCATCTCTATCTATCTATCTATCTATCTATCTATATATCTCTCTCTCTCTCTCCATATATATATATATATATATATATATATATATATATATATATATATATATATATATATATATATATATATATATATGTATATGGTGGACTCTCGCGTCGGATTTGACGTATGAGGGTCAAGCAGCTCAGTTCCCAGGAACCAACAGCCCACACAACAGCAGATATGATTTGATTATAGTAGTGAAGGTTTTGTGCAGAACCATCCACACTTTCTGATGTGCCGAATACAGAGACATGGTGCACTACGTGTCACAGGGTCCCCAAACGACCCTCCGCAGCTTTTGAATTACGAGTTGTCATTCTCCGAGACCAGGCTATAAAACCGAGTCTGTTCTGATATATATATATATATATATATATGTGTGTGTGTGTGTGTGTGTGTGTGTGTGTGAATGTGAAATTTTTTTAAAGAATTAATGGATTTATTTTTAATCCAATAATTTTATTACTTCAAACTTTATTATAGTGTGTGTTCGTATTTGGAATAGACTAGCAATTATTATTTTTTTATTTTATAAACAGATTTCTCCAACGTGCTTTACAGAGCCATCCTGAATAGTAACACTCTCTGTGACCAAGTAGTGAATCGTGCTATATCAAACGGTAGTTTATCCTGCAGGGAGGAATCAGGTTCGGTCCCTATCTAAAAGCATATCTACATTATTAAGATTTCTTGAATATACAAACCGATAGATGTAACAGGCGCTCTTTAAAACATATATATATATATATATATGTATTTTTTACCTCCATGAAAACCTTAAAATTCGGTAAGCCCTGAGAGAAACCTGCTTCAAACGCAATGAAAACATAAACCTTTTTTATTATTAAGAGGATAGATCAAAGTATTTTATTTAATGAATTTTTTACTCCTTTTTAGGAAATTAGAAATTTGATTAAAAAAACTTGTTTTTCTTGCGTCAGCGGTTGTACTAACTTAATACAGCTAATTTTGGCTTCTTTTTTGCGCTGACACAAAACATGCAATTGGAAATTCTTGAAAAAATCAAATATTTGGCATATTTTAATAAAATAACGTATTCACAAAGGAATGAATAATTTTGTTTAATTTTATTAGATAATTTTCGTAGAATTGTATATACATATAGATATATGTGTATAAGTGTACGATATATGTAATACTTTTATGTGTGTGTTTGTTCTCTGTGCGCGCGCGTGTGTGTGTGTGTGTGTGTGTGTGTGTGTTTTGCATACCTAATAATAGGAACAATCCTTCAGAGCAGCTATAACACAATGTTTTACTTAATGTTATGAAAACTTGTGAAATCATCTGGATAATTTTCAGTGACTTTAACTCAACGATTATTTTTGCGATAGAAAAATATGTAATGCAATAAAACTAAAACA
>OZ038486.1:110734752-110747252 GCA_964036315.1 Acanthosepion esculentum | reverse complement strand
TTATCTTGATTTTGCGAGTCAGATTTAAAACGGACCATTTTGCCGATGATGAAATTCCATACATAGGAAATTATTAAATGAAGTAATTACAGAAGGTATAGTGAAAAATATATTGTGGGATATTAAGATTAGGAACTAGATCTTTCCTTTTAATCAGTGAACTTTTTAATCATATTTATAAGTACAAAAATTCTTGGTAAAAATCTTCATTACTACGGTTCCAAACACGAAAATGAAAGTTGATGAATTGGTTTCGAGTATTTACGTTGTTTTCATGGAAATTACAAAATCATCGATAGAAATCATATGTAAATTAAAGATATCTTTAGAAATAAAAACTTCTCATAGAACTTCATATGAATGACGTCAAGAAAAGAAGACAAAATCTGAAGGCTGTGTTGTCTTTTCTCTTATTAATCAAAATGCTAATCTTCAAAACGATCTAACATGACTAATAGATATTGCGATATTCAATTGTATTAATTCTGAGTTCTTCCTAATTTTCACCAGATTTCCTAATCCGTTATACTTTAACGGTAAATGATGTAATTCTTTTTACGAAATGCTTCGCAAAGAATTTTACTTAAAAAATGGGGGATTCTCCAGTTTAATTATTTCAAAGAGAAGTAGATCATAATATAAGAATATATAATTCGTCGTGAATATATGAAAATTGTGTTGTCAAACATCATGTTTTTATTGGAAAATTATGAATTTGTAATTCCGCTATGAAAATGTATATGTAAAAGCTAATGTCATGACAAAAACGTGAATGGATGTAGATTACAGTAAGTTTATCCATAAAAGATACTCATTATTCTCAGATAAAACCACGTAAATCACAGATTTTGTTGTAGATGAATCAGTTTTTATTGTCCAATTGGCTAGTGTTCAATTTCTAAAAATTCAAGAAAGGAAATCGAATGTCGACTACAAGATAGGAATTTCGCTTGGCAATGACTAGACAGAAAATTTGTGAATCGTTCTAAAACAAAATAGGACAGAAATTTACAAAGTTGAATTTTGATATGATATTATGGATGCTTTGCACTTTGGTTCATGTGAAGAACTTGTTTAATATCAAACAAACTTAAAGAATCCACCCTGTATTCCTTTTATTAATGTGGGAAAACTTGGTTTACCATTAAGAGATGAAAATCTACTATAGCAAAACCAAGATCAGTTACTCTACCGAAGAAATTTACATCTCCCGAAGAGACATTTCCAACTCTATATATACAGAGTGCGTCGATCTGAAAGCTCGAACATTTAGGCCGGTAGACGAAAATAAATAAATATATTCTTTAATAAATAAATGGATAGTCTACTGAAATACGGGTACGAACTAAAATAATGTTTAAGCAATAAACACAAACGTCGGAGTAATAAATAAAAATCTACCCGTTTGGTTACAAATTGCTTTGTTTACTTTAGGACAGGAAACTGAACAGATATGACTAAACGAAATGTTCCTGTTTGTTAATGTTTTGCTTAGCTTTTGGAAGGCATCTTACGCTATTCCAATGCGCTTTCGATTTTGGGTTTGCACATTCCATCCTTTGTTAAAATATTTCCAATATATTTTTAAAATTTTACTTGTTCGATTTCGGTATCTCCAATTTGTAATATGCATGTTTAACTGTCCTTTTTTCTGACATCCTTGTCTTCTTACAATTGATTTTTACTCGTTTTTCCCGCTTTCTTTCACGATATTTTGTAGAATTTCTTGTAGTTTTCTTTATGTGTTTCCAGTCAACACTTTTTAATCTGCACATCTTATGTTGTTAAGATTGTGGACGACGATAATGAATACTGGTAGAACGTATATACGTTTATACAGGTTTTTAATAAATGCTACCTTTGGAAAACACAATTACATCCACTGCCTTTTTGTAAAGATTAACCATAGAATCTTTGTTCTTAAAATTGAATTAGGGCAATTACTGGAACAGAGAGACAATCAAAATATTTTCTCTGTATTCCTCTAAGGTTTTTTTTTTTTTTTGCGTAACTTCAATTTACACGTCTAAATTTGGCGAGAACAACTCCCAAACGATAATAGGCCAAGCCATATCGCCCAAACTGTAGCAAAAGAAATCAATAAATAGATGAAGAAAATAAAACAATATGAAAAAAAGCTAACAAACCTGACAAGCTCTCTAGACATTCCTTGGCAACCCCTATTACCTATTCTTCCGTCTTCGGCGGACATCAGACAAGCAGACTTCAGATAGTAACTATTGATGGGTATTGATCTAAAGGCTATGGTCAAACTCCCGCTGTTTCCTCCTGAATTTTCAATGCTCACTTTTATGTCTTGCGTTCTTATCGCTTGAAGTTGTATTTCTGAATGCTTGATCGCCCTTGTGATCTGCTCCTTCGCCAGCACCACCGGATGTATTGCTGACTCCGGCGGAAGTAATAGCCAAATATAAAACGTGCCAAAATCTCTTTCTTGTTTGGCCGCCGGAATTTCTTGGTGTAGAAAGGAACTCCGATTTGAAACAGGAAGGTAAGGCAACGATATATAAACAAAAAAAATGTTCTTTTTAGCAAAGGCTGGCGTTTCATACTCTTCGTTGACCTTAAAATACCGGTAGTTTTGCCAACCAAAGTCCTGACACTCGATTGTCTGCCAAAGGAAAAATTGAATGATGGCGTATTGTCATGATTTGCAATGCGTCTACTTGTGATTTTTCTCCACCAACTAAAGCGAAAATAAAACAAGAAACTACGACCGATTTTTCTATTTTACCGTTCCGTTTACCTAGTCTTACGCTTTATATGGAAACAAAGATTTAACTTATTAACAAGGATGTCTGCATTAACATTTAAGCAAGTCGTACATATGCAGAGATCGGAATCAGAGAAAACAGTCTCTAATATATGTATATGTCTGTATGTGTATGTACGTATATATGTGTACATATATATATATATGTACACGTTGCCCAACCCCAATTTAATCATACTTTAAATGAAAATACATGCATTTATTATTGCCTTACAAAAGCAAGGACACCATTTGTTTATTAAAGCTTTTTAATTTGAGAACATTCATGAAAATTCATCAGGTGGTTCTCAAATATAAAAGTCTTGTATATAAACACGTGCAACAAAATAAATCCTACATTCCCTTGATAAAGTCCTTCAAAGAACGAAATGCGTTTCCTAAGAATAGATTTCTTCTTGTCTTTTTATTCATTTTGTTCCTTTACAGATACAATCTATCTGAAAATAAATTATATATATATATATATATATATATATATATATATATATATATATATATATATATATATATATATATATATATATATATGTTGATCCTGATACACATATACACACAGATTTTTTGTAACAATTGCTACACGAAGAATGCATTATTTATAAGTTCATTGATCATCATAAATATTGAGACGGTCCAATACAAAGCATTTTTTGAAATTTAATTTAATTAAATTTTAAGAAGATAAATAAAAAAGTAAATATTTTAATAGATTCTTCGGAATGCAGTGCAACCCAAAAAGTATTGAAAAACACACATTTTCTGTTGGGCGCAATTCGGAGTTAATTAATCAAAATATAACTTTTCTCATTTTTACCATGTTAAAATATAATTATAATCACAGAGCAATTTTATTGAACCGCGCCAATAATCTTGATGACCTCTCTCTCCCTCTCTCTCTCTCTCTCTCTCTCTCTCTCTCTTTCACTTACTGCATATTAAATTTACTAAGATTAGAACAATGCGAAATGTGTCGGATAGACTTGTTAGGTTTATGTGACGCCAATATTCTAAGGTGATTGTTAGATTAAAAAAATAACCTTCATTTCAGGCCATTCCAAAAGCTAAGAACTCAAAGCAAAATAATTCGAATATTAAACATGACCAGAAAATTCTTAAAGGCGTACAGAAATATAGAAGTATACAGACGTGTGTGTGTCTGTATGTGTTCGTGAGTATATATGTGTGTGTGTAAGTGTGTTCGATTATGTGGTTACTATTTACTATATATATATATATATATATATATATATATATATATATATATATATATATATATATATATATATATATATATATATATATATATATCATACCCCATGTCAATGGTGATCAGTATCGGTTGGGTCACCGTGGAGAGAGGGTATGATGTTGAAAGACCCGAAACCCCTAATGAGCCTCGGCTAGAAACATCACTGATGATGTGTACTAAAGCAGCCTAAGATGTATTTTACGAATTATATATATATATATATGTGTGTGTGTGTGTGTGTGAGTGTGTGTGAGTGAGTGCATGTGTGTGTGTATGTGTGTGTGTGTACATATGTATGTACGTCTGTGTGTATGCAAAATAAGAAAATAAAATATAGGTGAAATAGGAAAATCAAATTCAACAAATACTTTAAACAATATTTACTCACTTTTATAAGCATTAAATTAGGCTGTTTTCTTACACACTTAACCTTAAGAATATTCCAGAGTGCCTTCATTGATACTTAAGGTAAACTTCTTAGCATCTGACCAGATCTATCAGGTAAACTGGATTTAATTTAATAAATTCAGTAAGCATTTGTCAATTTCTTGGAATCACTGTTATGATAAAGAAACATATATTGAAGGACTTCTTTTGGGAGAATACATTCTTCAGCGCATGGAAAATAAAAAAAAGAAAATCTCTGTTGCAACATTATAATCTGTTACTCCGTCGCATTAGTAACATCAGGGCAAACATTTTTATACAGCAAGATTTACCGTTCGATACATTTGTTATTGCTAAATTTTGCGTTGGACCCTAGGATTTTGCAGCGTTTCAGCAGATAGTGGTTAGGTCGAGATACTGATATCTGTTATAGAACTATCCACGATTCTTGGGCATTGAATAATTTAATAAATCCTATTTTCATCTGTAGTAATTTTAAATTCAAAAATGCCGTTTTCCCTCCGGTCAAGCGGACAACGGAAATTGTTTAAACACTAACTGAAGTTCTGTCTCCTTTTCATATTTTTTTATAGTTCCTTGATATTCCCAAGAGTTTGGAATCTATAGATTACAGCTGCATAACTTCACCATACTTCAAAGATGTTACTTAAATGTTACGCACTGACGAGTTTTTAACGTGTGTATACGTTTGTATGCGTCCCTGTTGGTGGTGTAGGCTTACAAATCTGCACCTCTGCATCAGCTATCTCAACTGGTGTGCCCGGGTTCAATAATACGCCTTACAATGTAACCATGTGCGCCCCAACTTAAGAGAAGAGCATCTTTATATTAAAAGAAGCTTCATTTTTAAAAAGCTAGTAAACCCAAGAACCTGTCTTCATTATTTAATTCAAGCCTTTATCATTAATTATTTTAATCTGGATGCTAAATTCTTTAATCTTTAAGAAGGAGTGGATAAATCCTTACCCCTTTGTCTTCCTCAAGGAATTAGAATCAGTCTTTATCTTTGTTCAAAATAACCGATTCCTTATAAATACCTTTAAGTGAAAATCGTACCGTTAATCTTCATTGTAAATGCTAAATCAAAATTTCATATTTTATGACTAATTTTTCCTTATTAAAATTTAATGTGCGCCCCAGATACTTAGTTTTTTCTCTGAAGTACAATAAGCTGATAAACTCTCTTCTACATAGTGATTTTCCATGTGCCACGAGGTTGAAAGTATGGGGCACCCAGTGAGGATCGAACTCACCACTCAGTCGCAATTGTTCTAGCGAGACAAGCTTGCTAACCATTACACCACCTCGAGGTACCCAACACTCCCCTACATATATGTGTTTGACAAACTCATCGCTACACAGTTACTGACTTGAATCCTAATCATATCTGACTTATGATCTGATAGGTTACAGTAAAAAGCATTTAATGTGATGCGATAGTTTACCAGTTATCCTCACATATCGATTCGCATTTGTCGTGAGTTCAATACTCAGTGGATATGACATTGCGACACTAAGCCGAACTAAATAGACGCTAAAAATAACGATGGATGTTTCAAGTTCAATATTATCTCGGCAATGTAAACTGTTGTGTTAAATTTTAATACTCACTAGACGATAAACAGTAGTGCATTGTTCAAACGCACGGGGTATAAATATTTGTTTTTTCCTACACACCAGCCACCTATCAGCCACTAGGTGGCATGCTATTAGTGTTTACGTCTGGTGGCTCGCTGTCGGACCACCGGCATGTTCGTCTCGGAAATGTAATCAATGCCGGACTGCTACAGGCTTACCGGTGGCTTCCACTAGAGAATCGCTGGCGGTCCGCCAGCGGGCCACTAGCGACTCGCATGTAGGTTTGTTTGGCGTTCTGTTAAATGAAATTTAGTAAATCGGACGTCTTCATATTTACAATGCTTAAATAAAATAAAAATACAACGTTTATAGATAAGTACTTTGTACACTAGTTAAGGTCAACCATAAAATAAAAGAAAATATATAATATTTGGGAGATAACTCCAGACTCGTGATGAGTTATGTCCCTTAATGGATCTTTTCCAAACATTAGACAGTTCGTTAAACTGGCGAACTGAAATACAACGCGATCACACATGCAATTTCAGTTCAACTAATTTAGCCTTTATCTGTATGTATTCTTAAAAAATCAATCTGTTATGTGGAGTACGTCTATGTTCATTTTATTTCAATTTTTGCAATACTAATTGTATTAATCACGCATACTTTAGAAACAACATTATTCGGTCACGAGGAGCCATTTTCTCATAAAATACCGGAAGCTTTCAAGAGCAGAGCTTACTTCCTTGTGACTGAAAAATACCAAAAGTCAGGGAGACTCCACGCATAAACACCGGAAAATAATATAATTTGGCCAACCAGAAAAATTGATGCAAATACACATTTTGATGTTCGCGCCATATTCTCCAGCCTATTCAAAAGAATAAGAACCTCCCACCTCTAGAGGAGACCAGAACAACGCCAAGAGGGAATGAAACAAAAAAGCGCAGCCATGCATAACATGTGAAGAGGCATTTAATTGGTTATTGACATCTCCGCACTATTTCTTGGCTAGAAAGAACACAGTAGATTGAAATTTGACCTAATTTCTGACATTACTACTACCACTATCATGGTCTGACTTCCAACTACTGAAACAGACATTTCTTTAGACTGTTATCAATACCCGCTTTGCTGACGAACTTTTTGCTACACCGTAAACCAAAGGACAAACTCTTCGTTTTAAAAAAGTAAATAAAAATATATTATTTATTTTTGAACCTCAATCTGTTTTATTCCCAAAGTCTCCAATAAAATAATTATTCTACATCTATCCACACTGGCAACGTTCAGATGTGAACACATGCTAGAAATTGAAATAGCATAGCAGAATAACATCAATGCGCTAACATCATTATATTGGTTACTGGCGTTAATGTGTATCAATTTTTCAATATATTTACTAAAATAGCTACAGATATGGAGAACCAGCAATAGATGGAACTACACTCTGGTGTTTCATTCCAAGTTCTAAGTTTTGCACCGCCCGCACATCCGAAAATTAGTTAAATATATTATATTTTCACGTTATTTCTTATTTATTTCCTTTAATATGTACTGACGATTATATTTTTAAAAAATATTTCATCAGGAATTTCTAATCATAATTTTCCTTGGGAAAACCAACATGGAACATCTACAGATACCGGCATGTAGTAGGTTTATCTTTAGCACCTTAACAAAGAAACACTTGGTTTCAGGAAAATATACAAATTCAATGGCCCCAAAATTGCATAGTGTGTCTTTATTAGCCCATTAACTAAGAAAATAGAATATTACGTATCAACACGCCTGAATTTCTTTTGTTCTTTGACTAAACGCTTTCAACACAGCGCTGAGAAATCAATTAAGATTTTCTGTACTGATAACTCGCTATTGGTATCTGTAAGCAATAATGTACATTTTTTCAAACGATAGACAGGTGTCGTTACGGAAGGGACAGAGGGAACAATTTTCGACACGGAATTTTGTTTTTAGCTCATCATCTGTTTAAGTATAATTGAGTAATCTTAGTTTACTCTATTGCAAAGCCAAATGAGTTAATTGCCTACTTTGAAAAATAGTATACGAATTTATTGCTTTTTGTTATCAGGGACGGAACACAAACATACACACACATACACACACACACTCGCTCTCTCTCTCTCTCTCTCTCTCTCTCTCTCTCTCTATATATATATATATATATATATGGATATATATATGTGTGTGTTTGTGACAATTTTTTGTGCGACGCATTTCGTCTATAAGGACTTTATCACACTAGATTTGATGATATCCTAAGAGAGTAAACTTTTTCATACAACTTTCCTACAAAACTATATAACTATCGTCCCTTTGATATATCAAAATTTATATATCGTCTTCTCATACATATATATATATATATATATATATATATATATATTTATATATATATATAGAGAGAGAGAGAGAAAGAGAGAAAGCGAGAGAGACATGTATATATATATATGTGTGTGTGTGTGTGTGTGTGTAAAATTTCAGATAGAATATATCTGTAAAAAGGCAATACGAATAAAAACAAGCAAAAATTGAAAAACTGAAAAGAGAATAGTTTTCATTTTTCATTATTCATATATATATATATATATATATATATATATATATATATATATATATATATATGTATGTGTGTATGTATATATATATATATATATATAGGAATCCTTCTATTAGTGCTGCTAATGAGTACATTAAAAGATACACACTAATCGAAAACTCATTGCTTACATTTTAATTAAAATATAGGTACATATAAGAAGAAACAATAAAAATGCTATGAATTCATGTTTATTAATCTGATTTTTTATGAAAAACTTATTTGGAGTGCTTTGTTGCATCGTATCCTTCTGTTCCATATATAATTGGCATTACTGAAAAATTGCCCCTTTAAATTTTCCGGACATATAATAATCATTAGTATTCTAACCTGAAAATTTTAATTTTGTGTACCTAATTAAATGAAAAATTTCCTTTTAAGACCATCAAATTAAACGTGAAAAAAATCAAAATATTAAATATTTCTGATTGAGACAAATATAGAAATATGTATGTTTATTATCGGCTTATATTATAGAATTTATCTATTTATAACCGTCCATTTTTAATAAATATAATTACTTTTTTTATACATACAACGTTTGAAAGCACGTGCGATACTCCACCCACGTCAGCCGCCAACCAGGGGTGGTAAAAGTAGTTTCGGTGGTTAAAGCGGTACTTCCACCCCTGGCGACTCCAGCAGCTTTTGCCACCGGAGAGGGTATTGCTTTTTGTTTAGATGTGTCAGTCTCTTACGATTTTTTTTGAAACTGCAAGCGTAACTTGGTACACAAAATAGTTACCCATTTTCAATTTTTCAATTTTAGAAAATTTTATTTAATCTGTATCTATAAAAAATCAATTTTCAATTACTATGGTTAGACTGAAGAATGTTTTACCACACAAATCGAGTATTATGTATGCACTGATCGAATTTCGGTATATAAAAATATTAGAGCATAAATTGAATGCGCATTGATCAAGTGATTCCTATATATATATATATATATATATATATATATATATATATATATATATATATATATATATATATATGAAAGTGAACATAGAAGTCAACACTTAGAGGCGACAGTCTGTTTCATGCTAGATGCAATCGTCAGGCCACCTGACGATTGCATCTAGCATGAAACAGACTGTCGCCTCTAAGTGTTGACTTCTATGTTCACTTTTATATTTACACACGCTCTATCTCGGATATTGAACACTTTATCGCATAAATATAGCACACTTTAAGACTATATTTCTTCATATATATATATATATATATATATATATATATATATATATATATATATATATATATATATATCAACAAACATATGCTGATTCTTTTTTAGCCGTAGGAATATTTCAGATGATAAAAGTTATTTTCCAACAGAGCCTGTGAATGCAAGTTCATTTCAGACTGCGACGAGATAACGGCACCGAGTGTTTCTCGACGTCTACACGCTTTCCTTGGTAATGATCAGCAATGATGGAAAGTACGAGACAAATCATTTCGGCAAATCCCTTTACAAATCTCTTTTGCAAATTCCTGACATCAAAAGTCATACTTGATACGCGGAGAAAATCATTATAATGCTTAACAGAGATTTGTTATCCGATCTATTTAGTTAAACACGTTTAACTTATCGTATTTCTAAATCTGAATCTATTACTATAAAAGATATATTCAGTGACTACCCATGTTTGAGTAGACATCCCTAATCTTTTAGATATTGAGATTATTATTTATTTCTGTAAACATCAAAATATGCTTCAAGTTTCTATTCCTCTTATAAACAGGAACTCTACATTCAGGGGTGTAGTTTACCATTAAGCTAAGAGAAGACATTTTTGCAACGCTAAGTTATATTATCCTATTTAAGTAGTGTTTTTCTCTCTTTGGGATCTATATCTATCCACTATATTTTCGTTCCCGGAAAGTAAACAAATTTATATCTCGTTTTTAAGTAGCGATCACTTTGATGCATTTCCTTATTAATTTGCTTTGTACCCATGGCTTCCCATGACATAATAGTAAAGTACGCTTCTTTTCCCTTACTAAAAACAAAAAACGAGTTTTATTCCTTTCGAAAGGCCACGTTTTCTTTACCAAATTGTTTTCACGGTATCCAGACACGTTTATCCACTAAATATAATTTTTAAAGATATATATATATATATATATATATATATATATATATATATATATATATATATATATATATATATATATATATATATATATAATCAGTGTTAGATTTCATTATAAAAATGGTTACAAAATAAAATCAATATCAACTTACTTATATGCGCAAAATTTCCAGGATATATTTATAAGACCTGTGGGATTATGCATAATCGTTAGAAAGAACTAATAAAAGTGCTAGTTAACCATTACATAATTGGTAAGATTATTAGAATCTCAGCAAATTTCAAATTGGAGATACCCAAATAAAGTAAGTAAAATCATTTAAATATCTAGGAAGTTTTTTGACAGAGGACAGGGATTGCGGCACCAAAATTTGCGATAGCGAAAGATGCCTTCTAAAGCTAAGTATTACAAAACGGTAGAAACAAACAAAAGCGTATTGCAATGTTACTTAATAGCAGTGGATGCTGGATAATCTAGCCACAGATGAAGAGACTTGAAGCAATATTAATATGATTCTACAGAAGGATGCTGAGAATACCTTTAACTAAACAGGTGAGAAACAACGATGTTTTAGAGAAAATGTGAAAAGGATCTTTATATTCAACATCAGAAAGAAACAACTGACATTTTTATTGCAAATAATAAGGAAACAGGACTTGGAACATTTAATACTTATGGCACATAGTCAAAGTAAGTTGGTCAGTTGGTTTTCTTTAGCGACATATCAGCATCTATGGATTATTTTATGCTGAAATTTAAATATTTTGTTCCTGCAAATGACAATCTTAACATATTTGAAAAAATATTAAAAACTATACTTTTAAATAAATATACATTTAAATACTTTCAATAAACTTTTATTTGCATTTGATATCACCAAAAATTGAAATATTTGAAATAAAACTTGCATAATTAGGAGAAGATATATTTATCATGTAAATATATATGGAAAACTTTACCAACACAGTTTTATTATAATAAAAATGATTTATATAATAATCTGATATTTCATATATATATATATATATATATATATATATATATATATATATATATATATATATATATATATATATATATATATATATATAAAGAGAAAAGGGATACTTTTACATAGATGTTGTTATCAATTGTATGTATAATTTTTGGCAACAAGAATTTGTAAATAGAAATAAAACTCTCGTTAAGTTTTCAAAATGTTTAAATTTAGAAACACTCATACACATTCTTCAGGATAAATGATGACGTCAGTGTAAACTATGGAGAATGCTAAGTGATGTAATTTAATACCTAATATCCCTAGTAACTAAATATTGTTATATATATATATATATATATATATATATATATATATATATATATATATATATATATATATATATATATTACGCTACAAGATAATTGGCAAATGTTTGTTTAAAAAGAAAAAAAAAAAATTTTTGATTAAAATATTGACCCTGAAGATGAACAATGATGTTCGAAAGCGCTAGGTCATACATATTTCGGAACTATTTTCAAATAAAAAGTCTCATTAGAGAATATGAGAAAATTCAAAAGAAAATATGTAAGACTATGTTGTCTTTAACATTCAACACTACATGTTTGAAAGAAAAGTTGCTGCCAAATTACACACACACATATATATATATATATATATATATATATACATATATATATATATATATATATATATATATATATATATATATATATATATATATATACTCTTATCAATGTAATTATTATTTTCTGTT
>OZ038486.1:110704752-110724752 GCA_964036315.1 Acanthosepion esculentum | reverse complement strand
AAAACTCATACAGAATTACACAGAACTCACCCACACATATATATATATTGTGTAGTGTGCTTTTTAATTTATCGCGTTTACAAAATATATACTATTGTATGATTTTTCTCTATTCATGTTGCCTCTATTTAGAGACGGATGGAAGTTGACAGAATAACATTGATGAAGTTGTAAAATAAAAAAAGATGTTTCCAGTTTAAATTCCAAGTTTCTTTAATTTCGTCATTTCACGCAATAACATCACACGATATAAACGAAAAGATATTTCATATGGCGTCTGACAACAATGAAAATGATTCCTTTATGGAAGCGGTAATATATATTAAGATCAATTTCATTTATTTCAAAGATATTTCCGAACACAGATTTAATTTATCACGAAAAATTAATAATAAGCTGAATATAGACCCTCACAATGTTATATCATTGAACGTATGAATGATTAATGCTCAGATAGGTTAATCAAGGAGTATGTCAATAGCACACTTGATATTCATACCCACGCACACACGCATATATATATATATATATATATATATATATATATATATATATATATATATATATATATATATATATATATAAACAATATTTTCGGTAGAAATAATTTGCGGTCTACAATCGATCGAAATTACAATTGATTCAATAAACCATTTACATTATACATTGTCCGGACTGTTGTCCTCATCTTTATTGTTTTATTAACGGAATTTCAGCCGTTGTACCCTCCGCCATTCATCAGTTGATATACGTTGAAATTTCGAACCAGACTCTTTATTTAGCCCACTGGTGTAGATTGTTCTAGTTCCACATGCCATGCCCTTTCTGGATATCGCAGTTTCAGTTAATTCCCCTTAGTAAATCAACTGTCCAAGTTTTTTGTTCATCTTACTGTGACCAGGAGATAAAAGCGTTGGTTGATTTAATCCAGGGATTTGATCCAAAGAGTTGTGAGTTCAATACCTGGTCACAGCAGAGCGTAATAAAAACATGGACAGTTGTGTTACTAAAATAAATAACTGAAACTGAGGTATCCAGACAAGGCATGGCACTAGAATTATCTACACCAGTAGACTAAATGGTTCATTTCGAAATTCCAAAGTATATCACCTGACGATGAACGGATCGTACAAAAGCCGAAACTTCGTGAATATGACAATAAAGATAAGGACAACACCCTGAACAATGTAAATAGTGTAAATGGTTACAATACCTCATCTCAGAAATAGAGACAGATGTTGGTTCGATAAAGCAGATTTTATGGAAAAGTAAATCTAAATGACATTTATGTTTAGACAAAGGTTGGTTGATTACCAGGACTCCAGTTGGAAATGGAACGTGCTAGTCTACTAGAGCAAACTTAATACAAAAATAAATGCTCTCCGACATTGCTCGAATTCGCCAGAGAGAACATTTTATTTCAGTTTTACCAAATGTGAAGGCCAGCACGTTTTCTTTGAAACTGAAATCTTATAAATTGTTCAACTATTTGATGTCACCATATTTTAGTTTAATGCTAGGAATAACAACTTAGTTTACAGTCATTATTAGAAGAACGATGTGTGATTCAATGCCAAGTACATTGTTACATATCCCTATGAATAAACATTAGAAATATACCAATAAGTTTATGGAGTGCAGGAAAACATGACTTAAAACAAATAGTGGTTTTGCCAAACTTTTGCATTAAATCTTAAATTATATATGGAACCATAAAATATCGTCTGTTATTGCTGAGGCGCCTTGAGTAAGTATTTGCTTTGAAATCATTCTGGACTTACGCTCGTTATTTGAAGAAAGTTTTATTAGAATGGTATGCATTATTGTCTTAGCACAAATCTATGGTCAGTAGGTATGTACGAAGTTTCTTGTAACCATTAGAAATGGCTACAAAGAAAAGTTTTAATCCGTCATATCTCTATTTGACTGGCGAGCGAAAACAAAAAAGAATTAATCAGACATATTTCAACACTAACTCTAAAACCAGAATAGGTAGGTAAGTTTCGGATTTTTCGGTCCATTACACACTCACATCAATACTTCTCTCCTTCTATAGGTTTTTCTCATCCAATTTCTGCTAAAAAATGAAATCTCTCTCGTAACGAGAAACACAAATTCGATAATTAAACACCAATTAAAATAAAATTGTAAAATTTTGTCGATGGATTTTTAGCACTTAATAGATAAGATGTGCATGCCAAAAATGGATAATTGTTTACTGAAGTTAGATAGTAAGTCAAATATTAATGTGTAATGATATATATATATATATTAAGCATTTCACTCCAAGCAAGGCGGGAAGCCACTAGCACGCAAGGGGTTACAGAAGATTTGGAGCGAGAGCAGATAGGAGTTATAGAGGAAAGTATGTGGAAGAAGGATAGTGGATAGATCAAGGCAACTGGTGATGTCAATTGACATTACATTTGAATAGTTGGATATTATAGTTGTCAGGGAAACAGGAATAAGGAAGGGAGTTCCACAGGTGAGAGGTGCGAGATATGAAGCTATTGAAGTAGAAGAGACGGCTACATTTAACAGTTTCAACAGTGAAAGGGTTGGAGTGGGATGCCAGCCTCGTAGGACACTTGAATTCATGAAGCCTGGAAACCAGCGAAAGCAGCTCATCGGAGCAATTACCGTGTAAGTATTTGGAGAAGGAAAACAGTTTAAACAGATGCAAAAGGCTTTTAAACAAACTTAAAAATCCTTCATATATATATATATATATATATATATATATATATATATATATATATATATATATATATATATATATACATGGTGCGGCTGGTATTTGAGGACATTTAAGATTAATACTGCTTCGCTCTAACTTCTAATCATTTTATTTTTCAGAAATCATGAATGGCAAACCCTATGATAACAAATGAAATGAAAAGGCATGCTGTGATTGTGGCTTTACAGGATGATCATAGCAATTGGATATTGCACGTTTCCTCAAAGCTGCAAGATCCTTTGTCCACAAGGTACGAAAACAGTTAGAAGACGCTGACAGTTCCCCAATGTCTGTATCAAAATGTAAAAGACATTCTTCACATTCTGATAAAGTGAGTACATCCGAATTTATTCAGGAAGTCAAGCAGAGAATTGATGAAAACCGAAGTCAGTTGCCAAAAAGCTGCATGTGTCTGAAAAAACAATCAGAAGGAGTGTTCATGAAGACCTTCCATAGAAGTCCTACTTGATGAAGAGAGGTCAATTTATGTTTGAAAAAACAAAAAGAAAACAGTTTAAACAGATCCAAAAGGCTTTTAAACAAACTTAAAAATCCTTCAGAAGCTGGTGTGATTTGGTTATCTCAGATGAGAAAAATCTTGATCGAGATCAAAAGCTTAGCAGAAGAAATGACAGATGGCTTTATTCAGATCCATTTGAGGTGCCAAGTGTGATGCGCACAAAATTTCCTCAAGTGATTTGGGATTGGGTGCTGTTAGCAATGAAGGGCATGTTATGCCACCACACTTTTTTCCACAAGGTCTTAGAGTAAATGCTGCTGCTTACATTGGAGGTTCTACAAACAGTTGTCAAGCCCTGGATTGACAACATATGCAACGGCAGGCCTTACATATTCCAGCAAGACTCGGCCCCATCCCACAAAGCTCTACGAACATAAGAATGGATGGGTGACCATTTCTATGACCACATCACACCCAACATTTGGCCTCCTAACGCTGCAGATCTGAATCCACTAGACTATTATGTGTGGAGCGTTGTTGAGAAAGAGGTTAATAAACAGCCTCATACCACCCAATAATCTCTTAAAGCAGCAATAGTTTTGAGTACTGTCTGACATAAATAAGGACCAATTAATCAGAGCTTGCAGCTGATTTCGACCTCGTGTAGAGGCAGTTATTGATGCTAATGGTGGTTTTATTGAATAAAATTAAATAATAGTTAGCTAAACTTCATGTTTACTTGTTTATAATCAAATATAATTATATTCATTTGTTCAGTAAGTTTTTTTAGTAATCTATAATATCTGTCCTCAAATACTAGCTGCACCCTGTTGTGTTTTTGTGTGTGTGTGTGATTACTATATTTTTTATATAGTAAGAACAAGATTAGAGAAAATATTTTTTTGCTATAACGTGTTCCGTCGTTTAGCCCGATGACGTCCTAACGCACGAAATACGTCACTTTCGACTTTGTCATTCATTTTTCTCCATATATATATATATATATATGTGTGTGTGTGTGTGTGTGTATGTGTGTGTGTGTGTGTATACATATATATATATATTTGTTAGTGTGTGTGTGTATGTGTGTATGTGTGTGTGTGTATGTTGTGCGTGCGTGCGTGTGTTTGTGCATGTGTGTGCACAGATTATTGATATGTAAGCATGCTTATATCATAGCCCTTGGTTAATGTTCAGTTTTATCGTTCAAGAAAAGGAATTTGGTGCTCCTACCAGAACTGATGAAAAAAAAAACTTTTAAATCTCCATACACGCCAAGTACAGTCATATCCGATTAATTCCAACAAAATTCATTTGTATTCATGCGGAAAAAACTAAACTTACACATGTAAAAACATCTCCGATTTCTGCAACCAATTACGGATTTCAAAATGGCCGACCAGCATGCAACAATTTTTCTTTCGTCATCACATCTTTTTTTCTTGTCAAATGCTCCATTTTACCGACTTGTATTGTTTTGCCAGATCACTTGAAAAATTAATGCATTCACCTAACTGCCATTATGAGGCACATTTCTTTCCGATGGTTATTCTTTTTTTACGTTTGACTTTTGTTTGCTTTTACGTAAATTTAGCTGGAAGATATACTTTTTTCATTAGATTATCTATTCGCAATTTGGCTATTGCACTGACACACGACTAATGGGTTTTTGATGGTTTCAAATTGGCGGCAAAACAATTGAATTATTTTTATACACAATACCATATTCTATTTTTAAAAAGTTTAGCAAAATGGTCATTTTAACATTCTTCCTCTCTCACTCGCTCTCTCTCTCTCTCTCTCTATATATATATATATATATATGTGTGTGTGTGTGTGTGTGTGTGTGTGTGTGTGTGTGTGTGTTTGTGTGTGTGTGTGTGTGTGTGTGTATGTGCTTGCATGTGTATGTGTGTATATGTCTGCCTGTGTAATGATATGTAACTGTCAATTCTAAATTTTCATCCAGAAACAAATATCAACAATGATATTTGTGTTTGCTTGTGTGCCTTATGATCAATTTGAAAGTTGCAAGGATACAATTTTTACACGGATAACCCTAACGCCTCAAGTACTATAAGAGGACATATATAGTGGAACTTTGATACTATTTAAGGTCACTACATGTGATAAAAATGTGCAGTATGTTGTAATGACGTAGTGTGTTTACTATATATTACAAATTCTTATTTAGCTTCAGAAACTTCTGGGTGGATATGATTAATTTCCTTCTCCAAGAAATCAGGAATCAGAAAGGATCTCTGGCCTTTAGGATATGCACTGGCGCCAGAAATTTAAATTCTTCGCGACAGATTAGTACAGAGTATAACTTGGAGAGAAAAAAATATCACAGGGGTGTTGATAATGCTACACATATATCACTGGAGATAACCGGAGACATATTTTAATTTGTCCTATTATGCCTTTATAGTAACTGAAGATAATCAACACTCGCTATCAATTACGCCATGTGCACCGGTGAGTAAAGAAGAACGTGACCTCATACCGACATTCGCTTTGTAGGCGTACAAAAGATTTTGTAATGCATGTAGTTATATGAGCAGCCGTCCCAGGCTACCATGAGATGACTCTCTCACATGAGAGATAATGTAAGTACAACTTTCGGCTGAAGGACCTAAGGGGGTCGCATATTATAGAGTGGCCAAAAGGAACTGACGAAATATTTGAGTAAATAAAATGTTATGAAGATGTATTTTTCTTGTTAGCATTTAATCCACTCCCACACTTCAATACACTTTTATTTCAGTCAAACGAAATAGCGTAAAAAGTATTTAAAAATTACTTTATTTTAAACTTTGCACAACATAAAAAAAACATTTTCCATGAAAGATACTAAAATCATAAAGACTTAAAATTATTTTTCAGCTATGTTAAAAAAGCTTCAAATCGGTTACTCGATGAAATGAGATATTCTTGCTTCAGAGTCTCGTGCAAATGAAGAAATTGACATTACTGAGAATATTCAGAAGGCAACTGATTTCCTGAACTCCGAAGAAAGGCTATGTAATGCTCCCACAGACTCCACCTAAAATTCGCGTTCTTTTTTTTACATAAATTTTGACCCTCCAAAGTGTGCATAGATGTCAAGCGTTTTTTTATATAAATCATCGAGGAATCGATCTGGGCTGGAGATGTGGACATTCTGTGTGTGCACATGACACCAAAAGGCTTGCCACCTAAATCAAATAGCTTCTTTTCCGACATTGACTTAATAAAACATGCATTCAGCTTCCATAGATTTCTCGTCTGCATTTCATTATTCATCCTCATTTAAAAGGTCTGATCAATGTTGGTTGGTCTAGGGTTGTATCCCCAAACAAAAAATTCATATTCATAGCAAACCGGATAATCTTCTTATCCAGAATTTATATCAAACTAAAGGACTGCATTATTTATTTCATTGAGTTCACTAGAATATGATTCTAAACATGGCAGTTTTGCAAATGTATAAAATGTAATTTCCTTTTTTTTTATTTGTGATGCTTGAACAACATAAAGAATATATTCTTCTCTGTTGTTACATTTTGAGGCATTTTTAAAGAGGCCACCTAGTCATTCATGACTACACTCACACATATATACGTACATATATATATATATATATATATATATATATATATATATATATATATATATATATATATATATAGATATATATATATATATATATATATATATACATACCTATATATATATATATATATATGTATATATATATATATATATATATATATCTATATATATAGCTATATATATATATATATATATATATATATATATATATATATATATATATATATATATATATATATATATATATATATATATAAAATGTCATATGCATTTTATATACAAGACTTACAATTAGATAACACCAAAAAAATATTAAATTTAATATTTCCAATAAGCAAAATACATCGGTGTATTTCAAAACGAAGATAAGTAGTTTGGAATTATTTGTTAAATCTTTAAAAATGGTTGATTGTAGCCATATTTAAAATTCTCTCAGAACAACGTAATTTTCTTTTCTTAAAAGTTTAAGAAAAATATTCTAAATAATTTAATATTTTACTTAATTGTAGGAATTTGGGCTTAAAATTTACTATTTACTTATTTTATGATAATGTTGTGTATGGACGTCCTAAGTGCAGTCAGTTATGTTCCATTTTTCCCGTAGTAGGTTGCCATTTCTTTCTCGCTAGACTATCCAAGGTTATAGGACCCTGTCTCTTCTGCTATTTGCCCATAGCTTGGGGGTGTAGAAGAAGAGGATTCTTACCTTTTCCAAGGGTATTAGCGCGTAAGTGAATGGATTCGACTGGAATTTGAACTCGACTCTCCGATCTCTCAATCCGAGCCTCAGTGTTGACAAATATCCGTTCGTTTATTCACACACACAAACACACACAAATTCAATATTCTTTTTAAAATACTGAATTGTTGCTGAATTGTAATAAGTCTTTCAAGTTATGATCAGATCTATATCCCAGGCTGTTGGGAATAACAAAAACTAATGGAAATAAAAGACAAGTGTATTGTAAAACATAAATAAACAACCTGTATTCATTTACTGTCTGGGAGAAGCAAGGAATGTATGTAATGAAACAATGTGCGTGTAAGCTTGTCGCCATTTTAGTTCCGAAATGCTGGACTCGTCTTCACAGACAAGGGAATAAGTCAATTGTATTTTGAGTTATTGTCCTTTATAGGGAAGGAAATTGGCTTCCCCTAACAATTAGTAATTTTTACTTAACTAACCTGTACCAATTACTACAGATTTAAAACTGTAAAAATTATTTTAATTTTTTTTCCAAAATGCAAACAATTATTGTAAAAATTCATTATTCATCAAAGTAAAAAAGAAATGTCTTAAGAAAAGTGTCCATAATATATCTTATTCATAAAAACATTTAAATCTTCTCCAATTAATTAATGTCTTAGCTATTGCATTTCGTTTATTTAACGATTTAGATCTGGTATTTCGCCACCGGGGGTCCTGTTTTGCTATAAATAAATAAATTCTCCAAGGACTTCAGCTTATAGTTAATGTAAATATTAAGCAGCATGAGAGAAAAATTCTCGAAATTTCATAACATTAAATAAGTGGTTGGTGACAGATGTAAAATAAAAAAAGACTGTCTAAAAAGGAAAGGTTTTTAAAATAATTTAATTCAATTGAGAATTTAATAAAGAAGGTTCCAAAAAGGATTAAAACTCGATACCTCCACAGAAACGCGTATCTAAGTTTTAATAGGAATTGCAAAGAAATGAAAAAAAATCTTTAAACCTTTATTTTACTTTTAATTTCAAGCTAATAGATGAAATGTAATATTTCCAATAAATACAATAACGTTTCTGTATTTCAAAAATAATTTAAATTGACTGGAAGTAGTTTTCGTTTTGGAATCACTGATGTCACGGACACTTTTAACCATCTGCCATAACTATTACATTTTTTTAATAAAAAATCTTTCAAGAATAAAAGATAATTCCCTGAAACTTTATTTGAAGGATATTAGCTGATTTAACATTTAATTAATCTGATTTGAAACAGTTATTAGCTACTGTTATGGTCCAAGGTTAGGACCAGGGAAGAACAACATGAACACTAGAGTAGAAATAACAAAGATATATTACACAGAATAATAATACAAGATGTGGAAGGTGATAGTATGACTGTCAGTCTGGTTTGGGAGTGAACTACTATTGGCTCAACTCGATTCCGTCTCGTCACTCTTTCTTGAGAGGCGGCGCAGTATTCATAGTGTCAGGAAGAGTTCACTCTGTCGTTATAGGAAAGGTCCCATAACACCCCCCTCCCAAAGCTTTTACCTCGCAGGGGCCTTTAATATTTTTTTCTCTTCGGATTAATTACCAAAGGTTCTGTAAATTTTAGTTTTCTGCTTGATTTCTGCGGTTCTGACATAACTTGAGCACTTTGCATATTGAATCTGTCAAATACTGTGTCCATTACTTCCTCCTCTTCCTGAGGTAGATCGTTAGAATACTCTAAAAGCCTCTTTGTGATCTGATTTAAGTGCCTTTTATGCGAGAACATCGAAACATGAATTATGTAAATCACATTCCCGATTCGTTTTTTTCTATTGTACCTGGCTCCCTATAGGATGTATTGTTTTTGAACATTTTAAAAAAACTTTCTCCCCTGGGTTAAATTTTCTTTTTGGTACAAACGACGTTGGTGATTGCTTTGTCTGATTTGGCAGTAATTTGTCGAATACCGATCTAATTTTTCGGGCGAACATCACTTCCGCGGGTGATAATGTTGATGGCGTAGTACTGTTCTATACACTTTCAAGAATTTTTGTAAAGCCTTTTCTATTGGTACGTCATAAGCTTTCCTTAGTGCTCTTTTTAATGTATCTACAAACCTCTCCGCTTGCCCGTTTGATCTTGGGTGATATGGCGGGGATTTGTCGTGTTTCACCTGAAATTTTCACAAAATTCTTGAAAATCCGCAGATGTAAATTGTGTCCCATTATCGGTGACTAGACAATCAACCACTCCAAACGAGCCAACAGCTCGTGAAGGCAATTTATTGTAGTCTCAGAAGTAGGTTTTCTACAACGAAATACTTCTGGCCATTTGCTGTAACTGTCTACTACAATCAAGTAGTAGAAACCCTCTAATGGACCTGCGAAATCTACATGGATTCTCGACCACGGTTGATTTGTCTTAGACCATGGCTTATAAGTGATTGGAGGTGCCTTGGCTGCTCAGGAACAGACCTTGCATTTTTCCACCATATGTATAATATCTTGATCCATGTTTGGCCAGTACACGTAACTTCGCATTAAGGATTTCATCCTATTCTTTCCTGGGTGGCCCATATGAAAATCCGGGATTACCACTCTTTCATTATATAGCAGAACATTATCACATAACGAAAAACTGTCTGATACAGGCTTATCCTTTCCTGTAATTTTTGTTTTCGTTTCCTTTATAAATTCGTCATTCAAAGCTTCGTTTCTTATTTCCTGTAATGTGACGGGGAGGTTTCGAATTGTACTACATAATGATGTTCTAATATCTTCCTCATATTGTAGAGCTGCAATTACGGAATCTTCTAATGGCTAAGTTTTCTTTGGTATTAGTCTCGAAAGACCATCTGCATGCCCGATTTTGTTTGATGGAAGATACTCCAATTAAAAGTTATAGTTTAATAAAATAGTCCCCCATCTTAGCAATCTATTAGCAGTGTAGACAGATAGACCTTACTTTGATCTAAATATTGTCAATAACGGCTTGTGGTCCGTCTGTAAGGTGAGACATCTACGGTAAATATATCTGTGGAATCTCGTAACCGCAAAAATAATCCCCAGCGCATGTTTATCGATTTGCGAGTAATTTTTTTCGGACGGTAGCAACGTTCTTGACGCATGCGCGATGGGTTTTAGTGTCCCATCCGGTATTTTATGAAGTAAACATGTCCCAACATATTAGGCACTCGCGTCACTAGCGACTATTATTTCCAATTTTAGGTCATAATGCGCTAAAAATAAATCTGCTGATACCGTTTTAATGATTTTGTCGAAATTTTTCATATGACCATTCCCAAACTTTTTCCTTCTTCAACAGTTCGTTTAGGGGTGTGCGTAATTTGTGTATGTTAATAATAATTTACTAAGCCCAAGAAGCTTTGTAATTCGGCTAAATTCTTTGGAGTCGGCATTTTTTTGTATTGCACGTGACCCTTTCTGGGTCTGGTCTTCTTTTGTCTTCGTCAATAATATGGCCCAGACATTTTATCTCCTTCATAAAGAAGTCACATTTATTTTCCTTTACATTAAAACTGTAGTTTTGTATCTGCCTGAAAACCTCTTGAACTTGTTCCCAGTGTTGTTCAATATTTTTGCTATTTATCAGGATGTCATCAAGGTATGCGATCGTGAATATCCAGTCCGCCTAGCATAGTGTCCATTATTTGCTGAAATATCGCCGACGCGACCTTGATCACGAATGGTAATCTCTGGAACTTATATAACCCTTTATGTGTGTTTATGCACAATAAACTCGAGCTTTCCTCACCTACTGGTACTTGTAGGTATGCTTCGCTCAAGTCTATCTTTGAGAAAATTTTCCTCCGTTCAACTTTGTGAAAACTTCCTCTGGACTAGGGAGAGGATAGTGATAATCCTTAATCGCTGCATTCAATCTCGTCGAGAAATCAGCGCATACCCGTATCCTACCTGATTTTTTTCACGTAAACCGTAGGTGCGGCCCATTGACTATATTCCACCTTTGTCAATATACCGGTTTTCATGAGTCTATCCAAGTCTTGGTCTATTTGTTCTAATGATGCGAAAGGTACAATTCTTTTCTTCTTGAAAATGGGTTGTACATTTTCTTTTAGTTCGATTTTGGCCGCCATTTTTTTACACCTCCCGAGGCCGGTTGAAAATACGTCGGGGAAACTCTCCTTTAATTTCCCCTTCAATTTCTCTGCCTCGGTCGATAATCTTTCCACTTTTTGGCAGAACATATTTATCGGTAAATCCCAGAGGTCAAATGTCTGCATCAAGTCAGTTCCAAATAAATTTTCCGTATTTTTTAGAATATGCATTTTTAATTTCTTGGTCATACCGTTGAACGTCACATTTGTGATAATTTCCCCCTCAATCTTGATTTTACTACTTGTTACCGACCTGGCTTTTTTATCTGTTCTCAACATGGTCGGTTTGATTAATTTCTTCCACGTCTGTAAGCTAATAATTGTTAAATCTGATCCAGAATCTAATTGTAATCAGAATTTTTCTTTAACATTTCTACTTGTACGTATTTTCGTATATTTATCCCATCCGCTTGGTCAGTTCTAGTGACTCTTACTCGGCTTTTGTTTTCTTTCTTTGTTCCACAATGAGAACTTTTATGTCCCACTTTATTGCACAAAAGACAAGTCTTATAGCGGTATGGACAATCTTTGTACGAATACAAAGTCCCACAGCGATAGCATGGACTGGGTGGTAGTTTCTTCTGAGATTTCATTTGACTTTTTGTAGTAAAATAATTTGTTTGCCTTGTTTTTGAGGAGGGAAAAAAACGTATTTGTCGTTGTACTTTTAGTATGTGAGCGACGCCAGACTCTTCAATATCTTTCGAGTTCTTTTTTACGCTTATACATCTCTGACAGATCTCAGCCAATTTTTGTAGCGTCAATTCTGGTTAACTCTCAAGTTTAGTTAGAAATATCCTTCTGATCTCCACATCTTTAGTCAAAACCAGGCCTTGGACGAATATCATACATTTAAAATTGTCCGGGCTGTGTTCAGATAACTTAAAGTTATCGCAGTGTTTGTTTACTTTGGAAGCGAATGTTATATAGTCTTCGCTATCCTTTTCTAAATAATTCCGTTAAAAGTTTCACGGCTTCCTTGAAAGTCAACTCATTCGTTTTCCTCGGTAGGATGTAGTCTATGAATTTAGTGTATTCGCTTGACCCTAGTTTCCTCAGTAGTAGACGTACTTTTTTCGCGTCTGACCAATTCCCGCAATCAAACTTATATGAATCTTCATATCTTCTGAAGTAAGCCGCGAAGGTTTTGTCTTCGTCCGGTGCATAAGGGAATTCTTTGATAGAGCTCCATATAGCATTTTTCGAGAATGTCGCTCCATTTCCAGAATGTTGTCCTTTATTTGTTCCTGCCCGTAGTAGTAATTCTTGTAGTTCGAGTTGCTTCTCTTCGTTTTTCTGTTGAATTTCCAATAGTTTTTCCTCGTTTTTCTGTTGAATTTCTAATTGTTTTTCTTCGAGCTTAGTCTGTCATTCCTCATTTTTTTGTTGTTGCTCGAATTGCATTTTCATTAGTTCCAATATGGTTGCCTTAATGTCTTCCATGTTTACACCGTAATTTTGTGTAACTATTTTTCCTTTTTTCTCAGTGTAGACTTCAGGTCTTTGTCGCCTGTTGTTCTGGAACCTTAGTACGAAAATATTTCCTGCGTAGAATTCGATTCTATTTTGGCTGACAGGTAAAATTCGTGTCTTCGTTAGCACTGTTGGTGTCCAAAAATTTATTTTCTTTTTTTTCTGTCTTTTTTTTTTTAGCGTAGAACATGTTTTCTTTTCTCAATACCTCCGTCCCCACTGTTATGGACGACCGATAGCAAAAAGCATTTTTTTTTTAGATTCGCCGCGTAGAACTTAGTTTCTTCAATATCCTCGTCGCCACTGGTATGATTCAAGTTTAGGACCAAGGAAGAACAACATGAACACAAGAGTAGAAATAACAAAAATATATTAAACGAAATAATAATACAAGATGGGAAAGGTGTTAGTATGACTGTCAGTTTGGTTTGGAGTGAACTACTATTGGCTCGACTCAATTCCGACTCGTCCTCTCTCTTGAGAGGCTCAGTATTCATAGTGTCAGGAAGAGTTCACTCTGTCGTTACAGGTAAGGTCCCATAACACCTACTTTTCGTTTATGGCGGTAGTTTTTTATTTAAGGTATTGACAGACTGAGAGCTTGACTGAGTAGTGGAATTCATCTAATCTTTTCTACGGTAGGCATATCTGTAAAAATTGCTCTAGGAAGCCTCTTTTTTATATAATTTTTAACTAACCAGCAATCTAAAAAAAAAAATAGGAAAATATTCTCCGTAATCTAATGTATATATGAAATTTAGGTACTCTGGCTTTAAATTTACTGTTGTCATCGCGCTAAATTTGACAAAGGTCGGCACGTTTACGACCACACACACACACACACACACACACACACACACACACACACACACACACACACACACACACACACAGATAAATTGAAAAAAGAAAACAATTCTTTATTCATCGAAATTTATTTTCTTAAGACAAAATGTCCATAATATATAGATTTTATTCATAAGAGTAATTAAAAACTTTTCTAATTAAATAATGTCTTAGTTTTATGGATTTTTTTTTATTTTATGACTCAGATCATTTTTTCAGTAACTGGGTGTCCTGTTTCACAAAAAGAAATTAATGATTTAAATTCCCCAGGGAGACGTTCGTATGACTAATATAAACATTGAGCGGTAGAAAATTAAATTTCTCCAATTTTCATAAAGTTAAATAAGTGAGATGTAACAGATATAAAAAACATCGTTTTTACCATGATGGTCTATAAAATAAACAGTTCTAAACATTTTTTTTAATTTCTAAAAACTTTATTTTAGCGAATCTTTAGAAGTACCTTCTTATAATTTTAAACTTAGTGCGCATGCGTTGTAACATCAAAGTAAACATAACTAGTTCAATTAAGTCCTAAAGGAAAAATATGAATTAATTAATAATTACATCATTATCTGACAATGAACTTAAGTCGAAGGACTAGAAATATTAAAATCTGAAGTAAAATTATCACTGGCCAAATTGAACAGAAACAAAGCAGCAAGAGCAAACATAACTGTAAGAGAGATGCTGCAGTCTTAGATGATTGCTAGTCTTGAGAAAAAGGTTTAATCGACTGAGTTGCTTTTTTAGAAAACACTCTTTTAAAAGAAGTATTGTTATGATGGTAAGACGATTTGTATATAAAATTGTTCACGTATCTTTTTCGGCTCATCGGTTAAAAGTCTCCAGAATTGTGAAGGATCCACTTCTTGTTTATGGAAAAATATCTTTTGTATATACTGACCAATGAGAGATGTGGTCTCAAGTCCTTGTAAGAACCCGAATGCGGGCCTTGTGATGCTATTATACGGAATGAACAGAATTCATATCAGTAGATGGTGCATAAGACATTTTGACATCAAAGGGACAAGGCAAATCAACATCAAGGAGCAGAAGGCATTTGACATCAAGATCAGAGCATCAAGAATGCAGCAATTACCAGCCAGTTGCAGAGAGACTAAAGGATTTTGAAGTTTAAGTGAAAATACTCCTGCAGTTGGGCAACAAGGAACGAAACATAATTTAAATGAATGATCCCAAGAGCGAACAGTGCGAATTTAAAAGTGACTTTTCGCAAATTACTATATGGCGCAGAAACAATCGTGGGGCAAGTAAAATTACGCGATTTCGTTTTTTCTCAAAATCGGTTGTATCTTTGTTTTCTGTCTTCTTGAACTGTTTTCTCTGCTTGTCTTTTCTCAAGCTGTAATTTTGCCCATTTTTCGATGGTAATCCTTTTATCAGTAATTTTTATCCTGTCTTAATAGACGCACAAAAGGAAACATTTGAACAAAATTTGTATTTCTTCCTCTTTCGTAACTGTGTAATAATTTTTTCCTTTAAAATTTTACGCAGTGGTTGAGTTTATTTTGTGATTTGCGCCTATTATGACTTGCTATTCCTACTAAGTTTTTGTGTTTGACACAGGAACTCAGATTTGGTAGGGAATATATTTTATAGATTCTCTGATCGTTACGCTTTGTCTGCGTATGACATTGTGTGCGTGTATGTAATATATAAGCATATGACCTTGTTTCGTGTGAATTACTTATATATGAACCAGCACCATTCAGAGTACATACAAGCACATGTATAGACAAATACACACAATCTGATTTTTAAATAAGATATTGAACACTCCACCGACTAAGCAATAAAATCATAAAATTTATGACAAGAAAAACAGTTAATTTATAAAACTCTAAAACATTATATAAACATAATATCTTATTGACCTTTTTGGAAATTATTCGTTAATGAATGGATACATATTAAATCTATTTTAAACATTGGTCTAAATATATTCAGGTCTGTCATTGAATTAAATACACATTGAATGAAATCGAAATAGACGTTACTGTCGCGACGGTTAATTTCCCTTTCCGTCTGTAACCCAAGTTTCCTGCCAAGTGCATAAGCCTAAATCCGCGGCCCTTTGAAGTCATCTTTAGGATTATGTATATAAAGAATATTTTTTCTAATAAATGTTGTATTTTAAATGGAAATAAATGTAGTATTTTAAATGGTTAAATGATTTAGATTTTAAATTAGAGTATCTTTTTGTCAGCAAAGCGACAGGTACGAACTAGTTATTATCAAAATATATTTAATTGGATAAACGTTACAATAGTGAATCACTATAGATGAAGCAGACATGTATGAAAAAAATAAGAGAACTAACAAGTCAAGAGACATGCTCATCAACAGGATACATCAAATCCAAGGAAGGAACACTGATATTAAGGAATGAAAAATTGTTCAGAGATGGAAGAAATACATCGGAGATCTTTTTCCAAGACGAAAGAGGACAACTCGCATTACACAGAAATATCGAAGGACCAGAAATATTAAAATCTGAAGTGAAATCAACACTGGCGAAATTGAACGAAAAAAAAGCAAAAGTAAGAGATGGAATTGTAATAGAGATGCTGGCAGCGTTAGATGATTTCGGTAGGATAAAATTACACATAATAAATTGAATATACTTCGGTGCATCCATTTCCTTAGCGCTGCCTATGAAACCAAGGGCAAACGAATGCGAAGCCATCGGACAGTCTGCCAAATGAGCCACATAACAAAAGGTACCGTCCGAATTCTGATTAATGGAATGCACAGCCGAATTAGACATGGAATACAGCAAGTACAGTGTGGCTTCATTGAAGAAACTGGAACAAGAAATACAATCTTTATGCTCAGAATGGTATCAGATACAGCAATATAAATGCTATGTTTTTATAATTTATGGAAGAGCGTTCGATAAATTGTTGCAATAAACTGTTTGAACTGCTTGGTAAGCTTATTTAGGAAGGATATTAAAGTAATCCATCAGTTATACTAGGAGCAAATCACCTGCATACAGATAGAAAGTGAATTCAGTAAATACACAAAAATTGAGAAATACAGATAAAGCATATATGCTATCGAAGGACCAGAAATATTAAAATCAAAAGTGAATTCAGCACTGACCTAATTGAACAGAAACAAATCAGTATGAGCAGACCCAATTTTAAGAGAGATGCTGCAGTCTTAGTTGATTTCGGCATTAGCAAGATTACTGTAGGTACCTCAAAGAATTCGCTAAAAATGAACATACCATAAAAGGCACAAAACTTGATAAAAACAAAGTTTTATCGTCAAAAGTTTTATATCATTATTAAGAGGAAAGAAACTGGAACAAGGAATGCGAGATTTAAGCTCAGAATGGTACCAGTAAAAGCAAAATGAAAAATAAAAAATGATCTATACCCATGTATAGGCTACCTGGAACAGCTAGGTAGCCTTTACATATTTGGGAAGGGCATTAGAATAATCCAGAACCTATGCTGGCCAAGCCGTCCGAATAAAAATAAAATTCAATTCAATGAATATACAAAAGCAGAAAAGGGTGAAGAGAATGATTTTTCAAACTATATCATGAAGCAATTCTAAGTCGTACCAGCGGTCATAATTAGAGGCCACAATCATAACAACATAAGATATGCAGATGACACAGTGTTGATAGCAAACACAGAAACGAAACTACAAGAACGAAGGTAGTGAAGGGAAGCGAAAAAACGGCCTAAATTTCAATTGCAAGAAGACATAATGCCCACTTGTCTGCAAAAAGAAACCCAATATGCAAATTACAAATCGGAGGCACCAAAATCAAACAGGTACAATATTTTAAATATCTGTGAAATATTTTAACAGGAGACGCAAAATGCGACAGCAAAATCTAAATGCGCATTGGGATAGCGAAAAATGCTTTCCAAAAGCTAAGCAATGTACTACAATGCAGGATATTTTTTGTTAGAAACAAAGAAAAGTGTCCATAACTGTTATGCAATATCTGTCCTCCTATATTGTACTGAATGCTGGACAACCTCTTCACAAATGAAGAAGAGAGTGAAAGCAAAATAAATGTGGTTTTACAGAAGGATACCGAGAATATCTTGGAGTAAACAACAACAAAGTTTTAGAGAAAATGGAAGCAAAAAATACATTTATATTTAAGATAAAAAAACAGACAGTTGAAATTTGTAGGGCGCATAATGGTGAAACAGGTTAAAATAATAAGATAGCCGAAATAAGTTTGTAAAATCAAGGTACCATCTCGAAAATGTTCATCAGAACAATTCCCATGGAAATATTTATGGGAAAGGCACGAGTAAGCTACATTACGGCGGTGAGAAAGGGACTGAAGCCGAGATACCAGAACCAATAACATTGTAGATTCTCCTTTGGATTTTATCAAGAATCTCTAAATATATAGCAGAAGCAGTAGACCAGATGTAGCAGGAATATTTAAAGGCGAATGGGAAAGTTATAAATATATAATGTCGTGTTGAGAAAAAATATTTAGATACAATGATACAATTTTCCTAGCAGCAGAACTATCAACTGATTCAGTATAATCTTTTTTTTTTATTTCATGTCACCGGAAAAAAAAGGTTAGTCCAAGCATGCGCAATGAATCACTCTCCTGGATGTCAGTATCAGCCTTGCTGATGAAAGTTAAAAAGGCTTCTGTCAGACGATTAAAAGAAAGTTTCGTTTTCGAGGCGTTAAAATGAACAAACCATTCCTTGCCCCGGTTAACAACAGAAAGTAGATGACTTTTTAGATCAGCTGCCAAATTGAACTTATCGAACCGTATGAACTTCCTATTAATATAGAAAAAAATGGTTTTATAATGAGCATAGATTTAGACGCAAATTTATACTCGACACGTTAGTTGCATTTTGTCAGGCCGATAACTGCTACTCTACGCGCATATTCATGCTCGCTATCACACGATGAGAAATTTCCAGAATGAATCTTACTATAATAGACATGCTTCGCACCATCGCTCTATATTCGCCAACGTATTACGTTTGTAAAAATTTATTACGGTATTACTCAAAGGAACATCGTGAAAATAATTCCTCAGTATAAAAGAGTCAGTCAAAAATTTCATATATGCACACAATTACGTATATTAAAGAAAGGAAATTTCTGCTGTTACAGAAAAATACATTTCCTATTGTATTTTCACAAACGACTTCATTTGAACCAAATAAGATTCGCTAACGTTTCGGCTTTACTTCTCGCATCAATTTCGTTTACAACTTAATTTGGCAAGAATAAACTCCTTCGAATATTCCTCAGTAAAAAATAAACATATTGCATGTAATTTACTTTTGTAGTTAGCTCGGCGTGTAGCCTTCTCGATTTTACAGCGATCTTCAGTTCTAAACTACATAAGAACTGGGTTTCTTTCCTACTGAAATAGGAAACTAAATAGACTTCCTCTTAAGTAAAAAAAAAAGATTAAAAATTATGGTCAAGAATTAATGAAAGTAATTGTTGGAGTAATAAAGTGTATACACCATAATATATATATATATATATATATATATATATATATATATATATATATATATATATATATATATATATATTGAAATGGACTAAGTCCTCCAATTATTTTAACATATTTTCTGTTTATACGTTATTTTTATAAATACAAATATTTATAAAATGCTCTGTTTAAAATAAATAGTATTTCTATGAAATTACTCGGACATTCAGGCCGGTAAATGTAGTTAATATTTTTTTATTTTAAACATCATTTACTTAAATATTTATATATATAAAAATAACGTATAAACAGAATATATATATATATATATATATATATATATATATATATATATATATATATATATATATATATATATATATATATATATAGGCAGCAATCCTTCTTTTATGCAAGTTTCATTAAAAAAGACAGACAAGGTACTACGGTTAAGTTTTTTATTTAATTTTTCTTGTGTACGAACAAGAGCTTTCTTTGCTGGACAAAGGGTGTGTAAGAACTGTCCAAATGTTTTATTTTTCCGAGCGCTTTCGGCTATATCTTTAGCCAT
>OZ038486.1:110679752-110702252 GCA_964036315.1 Acanthosepion esculentum | reverse complement strand
GATCATTTTTGTCACGGCCTGCAATTACATTGGTATAAATTGATATCACTTGAATTGCAGGTTATACATCGAGAAATACTTGTAGTGTTATGTCCAATATAGACAATCGTTTTATGACAAGGGACGCAGTCTTGTACGCAGTTGGTAATAATGTCATTGAGAAAAGGTCACTGAAAAAGTAACAATTTGGGCGAGTAAAATGTCACAACTTGAAGCATGAATAATGAAGCCACAGAAAAAGTCACAACTTCGTTTTGCGAATAGCATATTTGGTATAGTTTTTCTATATGTATGCTTATGTATGTGTTTGTATATATGTGTGTGTGTATATATGTCTTTTTTCTTTGCTTTTCTATAGCCCGATATGCGTATTTCAACTACGTATATGTATGTATCGTACATATGCATGTATTTGCACTTTTTACCTTAATTTGATCCTCTTTTTATCTATATGTTTCTTTGTGCATGTAAAATACTAATAGTTGGTTTGTGTTGTTTTCTTAGTGTATTTATGCTTGAATTTTGGTGAGTCTGATTATTTGTACTTAGTGTGTGTGAATGTTTGTATTTGCTTTTACCTGTATATGTACATGTGTCCGACAATTTTCTTTTGCGTGCGATTTATATGTTTTTTTGTCTTTCTTCTTCTTTTTCTTCTTTTATTCTTTATTTTCCTTTTCAAATTTGTTCCTTCTATTTCCTGCGTGAATATCCGTCCTTATATTGGCGGGCTTATATATTTGATTATCCGTGTTTGTGCATTAGGATGTGAATGTGATGTCCTGCCATTTTAAATTTGCCTTTGCTATCTACTTCACTATTTAAATTCAGACTTCCATGAATCAAAAGTCTGAGCGACCGATGATACTTTTTTCATTAGCGACGAACTTAACTGATAAATTGGCTCTTTGCTAAGAACAATAAAGTATATTTTTTCTCCTAGTTTCATTTCTGAATATTTCTGTAATAATATTAAACTTGTTGCTCGGTTAAATTTAAAATCTGACATTTGTAATTTTTAATTTTTAATTCAACTGTGAAATTATAACTTTATTTCTTATATTGATGTCTAATTTAATCTAATCAGAATAACACACTAACACAGTAACACTAATAGAATGTACTTAGGGAATATTGTCACGTTATTTGGAATTACCATATACTTGTATTCTGATTGGTCATCATAGGTTAGGTAACAACAATTTCACTACTGATTTTTGAACTCTTAAAACCGTTTATTTTGCAATCAAAACCATCACTTGACAATACAACTGCAGTGTGAGAAACAAATTTCAGTTTTCTTTGTGATGTTATAATATGGATATGTTATAATTTTGAATAAATATTTTTTTTATTTTTTACATTTTTCCAAATCGCGTTATTAAATTACTGATGTATCTTTTTGGCCTGAAGTGATGGAAAATCTCAACATTATATGTACCAATTTTATGTAGGTAAATATATATATATATATATATATATATATATATATATATATATATATATATATATATGTGTGTGTGTGTGTGTGTGTATGTATATATGTATGTACATATATATATATATATATATATATATATATATATATTTTAGTAAATATATAGAAAGTATATATTTATATATACATGCTATATATTTATAGTATACGACATAGTATACATTTTGAGAAAATGTTCAATGTCTTCGGCCCTGTTTTAACATTCATACCAGTGCACCGTTTGTGTCTGTGAGTTATACATGAAAGATGTGTCTATAAGTTTCAATGAGGTGATAAGTTTTAATGTGGCCAAAGATTTCAGTGCAAGCCAGAAATGTACCTGTATTACTTTTGAACATGATACTAGGCACAAATGGCCAGATAAACGTTGTTATACATGTAGAGCAAATTTTAGACGGCCACATAGTGCAAACGCTTACCAAGATCGACATAACTTAAGTGAAGCAGAGCCATAGAGCACATCATCAAACCTCCGCTCCAATGAAATGATTTTTCAACAGAAACCGCTGGGAATCGACAAGTGTGTCTGCTTGATATTCACTTCTGCCACCAAACCGATGTACACGTCTCCAGCGGTGTGACGAAAGCGTCACATGAGACATCGATTAGCAATTTACATTTACTCACTGATGAGAATAGGTTCTTCTTTCATGGCATTTCGTGTCTGCGACGTAGATTGTGGGAGGTACCTCTTCCAAAGTGTATTTGCCCACGGCACACAGTCCCAATCCCAGGCATAATGTTGGACAGTTCGGTAAGTCTCTGTCGATTTGTCATTTGTGGAGGGGAACGTTCAGCAGCGCCATGTACATTGTTCCAAACAGCCTACTGCCTCTGTTAAACAGCGTGGCCATACCCTGTGTCAGTATGATAATGAACACCAATATACTGCTTGTACTACCCATCAAGCTCGGACAGATATTCAACCACCCTCCTGGTTATCACAACCAGCAGACATCATTGTCTGGATATATATGATGCATGGTTTTGACACCTAATTTCTTCTGCTAATTCATATACAACACGTGTTGTATGGTGGCAGCATGTGTAATATGTGTGAAACAATGTAATCACCATTTGTACGACCGGGCGTCGTAGTAGACACCAGAGAATAAGTGATGCTTCCTTCTTGGTAATTGTTGCCTAGCATTCGTTTCCTCTTATTTCAGTTTCTTATTATCGCAACACTAATACGTTCGTTTCGTGCCCGTAAGTAACGTTGGTCAGAAATGAGGAATTAGCCTCACCCGAAATTCGAACGTGCATCATTTTATATTAATCAATGTCTCGATGCTAGTTGCATTACCGATTATGTTGAGGAGATCAATATTTGCATTCAATCAAATATAAAACTACTTTTATATTCCTAATTTTGCCGAACATCTGATACAGTAAAGTATTTGTTTTGTACTGTTCTCCGTTCGACTAAGGTTTTAGAATTGGCTGATATTTAGTCACTTGTTAGATTTTAGAATATGGGTTTGATCGGAAATATTTCTATCCTACTTAGTAATATATTGAATTCTTACATGATATATATTTAATTATTCATTTTTGTAGAATTTATTTCATCTTAATTTCAACTTTTTTATTCTAATAATCACACACTCAATCCATTAACAAAGCAAACTGCATAAAACTAAATTTTCATTATTTTTGAGTGTTTGGAGAATTTTAATATACGCTGACGCAAAAGAAAATGTTGTTCAGATTTTTAGCATGAATTTCTCGCTGGTATTACTGGCCAAATATAATGAGGTCTTGTTAATATCAGAAACTCCCTTGCAGTTCAAATTGGTATCGTATCTATTTTAGAACCCTACTTTCTGTAAATATATTGTAAAAATAATGTGATATAAGGTAAGTAGTTTTACTAAAATATTTCTTGTTTTTCAGCGGAATATGAATAGATTTGAAAATTCCTTTTGCTGAGGAATTAATTTTCATTAAATATTCAGTTTACTCATAAGAGTCCCGAAGATATAAAACTATTTTAATGAAATATTTTATAAGATAATATTGTGATATAACACTTTTATTATAATCTCGTATGTTAAAGCAAACGCTTCCTAAATTATTTCATGCATACTTTTGTGAACTTCTTTTATCACTTGAGGATTTCCTTGTCAGGTTCTATCGAAGGACGTAGGCATTATGCCGGCATTTCTTTTATTGTTGTTGAAGTACGCAGTAGAAAAAAGGACATTAATTTGAAATAAAACTCATCATATTTTCATTTTCGATAAATTTAAAATCAGTGTTGGTGTGTAAGAAGTATCCTAAATAATGTCAGATCTTGCTACGTGCAATAAATATAAATATTTGTGACATGAACAACGTAATGAATAAATAAGGAAGAATTCTGTTAAAATATTAACAAAATTTTGTTTACAAAAATCTGACGAGATGCCTCACGTAGTTTTTCGTTAATGTTGAAAAGGAGATTTTTTGTTTATATAGAAAGATCGGATGAAACGTAATGCGACATGGCGAAAACGCAAGAAATATCAGCCGAGGTAGGTAAAGCTTGTTCCATTTACATTTCTTCCTAATTGCAAAGCAGACATATTTTTCGGAAATTACAGAGCTTACCGGCGATTGCAAATGAAGTTAGGTGGAATAAATAAAAACTGATGACGATCCTTAGCTGGCGAATTACAAGCAAAAAAGACATTGGAACAAGGAGGATATGTACAAATGAGAATTAGCAGTTGTCATGGGAAACTATTAAAAAAAAAGGGAAAATAGATGAAGAAAAATGGATTTCTTATCACGCTGTTTGTTGTAAGAAAATAAAAAAAAACTTCAAAGAAAGCAAAAACGAATTGCAAATGAAAAGCACAACAACCAGAAGGATAAAAAGCGAACAACGCACTAACAAATTTCCATTACATATTTCATTATAATATTCTATATCTGAAGAATAATGAGGCGGGAAAAAAATTAAAGCGGTTTGGAGGAACGGAGACTAAGATAAAAAATGACAGAGAAGGAATTTTACTAAGGCATCTCTTAAAATAAAGGGAAAAATGCTGTCAAAGAAAAAGTAAATGAAGAAAATGGAAGAAGCGAAAAAAGTTATAATTGTAATCAAAGCAGACTCATAATCTCTAGAAGAATATGAACAACAACAACAATAAAAATTATAATAAAATAAAATAATAATAATAAATAACACAGTAATAATAAGCAAAAGTAACATTCAAGAAAGGTAATATATTGAAACACCCTTAATAGACTTAGATTTTCACAAAGATTTGGGAACTGGAACAAGATGAAGCCTATAAGTACCTAGGAATTAGGAGATGGCATACAACATCCCCAAATGAAGGAGAAGGTAAGAAAGGAATACTAGAGGCGTGTGCGTCTAATACTAAATACCGAGCTGAACTCAAAAAACAGAATATCAGCCATAAACACATTGGCTGTCCCTGTGGTGCAATACAGCTTTAACATCCTTAATTGGACCATAGCTGACATTAAGCGAATGGACGCCAAAATGAGAAAGCTCCTCACTTGCTACCGCATGCATCATCCCAAAGCTGATGTTGACCGTCTGTATGCGCCCAGATCCGAAAGAGGCAGAGGATTAATTCAACTAGAACTGTCCTACAAAACTACAACAATTGGTCTTCAAAGATACCTGGGAACTACAGGAGACTGGATAATGATGTGTGTCAAAGAACATGAAAGTAGTAAGCGTGTTTAGTCCGTAAAAAAGGAAGACAACAAGTTCAAAATGGCGTTTCAAATGGGTGCAGAAATACAGGTAAAGCACAATACACCGACTGAAACTGCAAAATACTTTTAAAAAAAAGAGAGCAAAGGCAAATGCAAACAACCAAATACAGAAACAATAACAAGATAAAACGATTTCTGGACAATACCCTGTCCGTACAAACCCCGTACCCATCAGTCGCCACGTAGTGTAGAGTTAAAAGCCGAAACTGAGTTTTTCATCCTTGCCGCACAGGACCAATGCTTGTTAACTATAAATTATCAAGCACACATGCTAAAATATTGTGTTAACCCAAAATGCAGATTCTGTGATAAATATCCAGAAACAATTGATCATCTTGTATCAGGTTGCACGATATTGGCACCCACTGAATATAAAACCCGTCATGCCAGAGTTGGCCAATATCTGCACTGGAAAATCTGCAACTTACACGGTATGGAAATTGAAATAAATTGGTATGAACACCACCCAGACGCGGTTACGGAGATAGGACCTGTTACAATTTTATGAAACTACACACAGGCAGAACAATCAAAGCTAACCGCCCAGACATTGTTATTAGAGACCGCAAACAAAACGTGCCTCCTTACTGATATGACAGTCTCTGCAGACTGCAATGTATCTTTGAATATCTTCAAAAAGCTATCCAAATACCGTGACCTTGAAATCGAAATCTCAAAAATGTGGCACATGTGAACATCGACAATCCCCGTTGTAGTTGGATCCCTAGGATTGGTTGGAAAAGATTCCAATAGACTCATTGAAAGGATTCATGGAAGTACATGTCTTAAAGAAATACAAAAAATTGTTCTCCCGGGTACAGCCCACGCCTTACGAAGGGCTTTATCTATGTAAAATATGTTTTTTAATTGGTCAGTGAAAATATCATGATGCCATTTCTAACCTTAGGTCTCTTTAGAATTCAAAAGAAATAATAATAATAATAATAATAATAATAATAATAATAATAATAATAATAATAATAATAATAATAAAATAAAAATAAATTATTACAGTACGAGAACCTTGTAACCGAAATCTCAAAAATGAAGCACATGGGGACATCAACAATTCTAGTTGTAGTTGGAATCCACGGACTGAGTGAAAAGCGTTCCGATAGACTCATTGAAGGGATTCCTGTCAGCCCAAGCCTTACAGAAATACAAAAATTGTACTCACAAGTACAGCTCGCACCTTGCGAATGGCTTTATCTATGTGAAATGTGGATGATCTTAGCTTCATTTTTAGGTGGTGGCGGCTGAAAAAGCTCAAAGGAAAATGCCACGTTGCAATTCCTGGTGTTAGGTTTCTGGTTGGGATCCGGAAGGAAATGAGAATACAACAGAAATTAAATAATAATAATAATAATAATAATAATAATAATAATAATAATAATAATAATAATAAGTGCCTCCATATTGATATGGCAGTCCCTGCAGACTGCAATGTATCTTTGAAGATATTCGAAAAACTGTCAAAATACAAGGACCTTGAAATAGAAATCTCAAAAATGTGGCACATGGGAACATCAACATTTCCTGTTGTAGTTGGGGCCCTTGGACTGGTTGGAAAAGATTCCAGTAGGCTGATTGAATGGATCCCTGGAAGTCCATGCCTCAAAGAGATACAAAAAATTGTTCTGACAAGTACAGCCCACACTTTACGAAGGGCTTTATCTATGTAATTATTTTTTTATTTTATTTTATTTTTTTTTTGCAGTGGAAAGTGTCATGATGCCATTTCTAACCTTAGGTCCCTGGGCGGGACCCGGAAAGAAATGTGTAAACGCCAGATATCAAAGGAAATAAAAATAATAATAATAATGATGATGATGATGATGATTATAATAATAATAATAATAATAATGATAATAATAATAATAATAATAATAATAATAATAATAATAATAATAATAGCAAAATCAACATTAAGAAGAAGAAGAAAGAGAAGAATGGAAAAATGAAAAGAGAAAATGTAAAATAAGAATAAAACCAAGAAAGTCCGCTAAACACAAGTAAGGTTAGACAAAAAAAGAAATATTATAACATTTTCTAACAAAAACATTAAGACACAAAATATTAAGATTACGAAAACTAAAGAAATGGAAAATCATTGAAGAAACCAAGCCAGAATCTTAAAATAACTAATTAAAATGAAAAACAAAATTATGTCAGGATCATGTAGAAATCATTCAAATATGAGACGGCGACGCAATGAATGCGTTAGTTTTAAGTTATATAATAAATGAAAAAAAATATTATATTTTGTTTTGTTTTGTTGTTTTTTGGGGTTTTTTTATTATCTGTAGCCATATTGCATTCAGCCAAATGCAAAAACTCAAGTCAGAAGGTCTGGATCCATGTTGTCTTTCTTTTTCTTTTTTTTTTCTTTTTGCTCCTTTCTTTCCTGTTCATACGGGGATGACTAGAAAGCAATTTCCCGCGAGAAATCGATACGCAATGGACGAATACACCTTCGGAGTCGAGCAACACGCAAGATAATGACTCCGGTAACCGAACGAAATCAATCTGATTGCAGAAACATTTCATCAATCTCGCTATGCGATGCAGAGATGAAAAATGTAAGAAAGAAAAGCAAAAAGTCAAAAACAAAAATATAAAGAAAAACTATATTTGTGTGCGTAATCACTGTAAACTCGATTTCGCATATTCTTTTTACATTTTCTTCACGTCAGATCATCTTTCGCGTCAGTCGAAACAGATTGACCGCAACAACAAAACTCAAGAAACTCGTCGAAATAATACAAGAAATAATGACATAACAGATCTGAAAACGTTGGCGGGAAAGGGAGCGTAAGTATTCCAATATGTTGTAACCAAACCAACAAAGATGGAGATACTAAGCCGATTAATTCATTACATGGTACCACTAGATCCCCCACAACAAAAAAAGTGGCGCAGACTATAGAATACAAAAGATGGATCTCATACTCAAAACAAAAACAAACAAAATAACATGAGAATTCTATTGAGATTTCTGTGTGGAATAATGGACCATGCTCAACTCCGAATGCAAAAGAGAATAAGTCAGCAAGTGAATACATTGAATGAAATGTTCCGATCGAAATTCTAAAATTGTTGGTAAAAATAGTCCGACTAAATCATGCCTTTATATTTGCATTTGTTTAATTTGTTTTACGGCATACCATATCAATGTGTTATTTCATCCCGAAAGACGTACTTATACGATAAGTTCGAATCAATAAAATATGTATTTTTTGTAGGAAATTCAGGTTTCATTGACGTACTTTTGTAAAAGTTTTCTTTTGTCAAGAGTTATAACTATTGCTATTATTTTTTTTCAAAACATCTATTGCTGGCATTTTTATTAAAAAAATATATTTTATACTTTCATAATGTTTTAACCCCAGTTTGGGGATTAACTACATGCTGGGAACTTAACAGGAGCAATCAATCCGTGTCATGGTGGACCTGGGAACAGCAGCAATTATGAGGTGGTTCCACGCTCCTCGAAACTTCCCGATCTGCTGCCGGATGTAGTTCATCGCTGTACCCAGGACGACTGATTAATATTTGATCTCAAAATGTTTGAAGAAATTAGGACGATAGCCATCACATACGAGTATATTCTGGAAAGAAGATATAAAATTGAAAAGCTTCAAAGATAGATAATGGACGAGATTTCCGAAAGAAGAGAGAAATAAAGAGCAGACTTGATGAACGATCATTATACACCCTCAGTAAATTTCACCACAGATTTGAAAGATTTGTTAAGATTACTATTTATAGTAATATAAGGCAACTATTTTAATTGATAATTGAAAAGTTAGTATTCACTTCAGAAATATACTCATGGACAAATGCATCGAAATTTATAGATTACCTCTGTTATAAACTTATGTATATTTCAAATTAACAATAAAAACTGAATAAATCTAACAAAACTAAAGATTAAGGATTGTACAGCATTTAAAGATTTTATTTAAAACTTAAAGATTAAGGACTTTAATCCGACTAAAATTTAATGAAAGCTTTTTACTTACATTGGCTCATATTTTTATATCTTTCTATGCTATATGTACTAGTTATGTTGTTCTAACTTCATTTAATCCGTCCGAAATCTCTTCCAAATCTTCGGCTTTTATTCACTATTCACGTTTGCATCCATCTTTAGAACTGAAGAGGTAAAAATGTCTTGACTATTTGGCTTGTTCGTCCAACTTTGTGATACCTGAAATATAATATTTATATATGTACTCATAATTCTAATGATGTATTAATGCAAAATAAAATATGTAATTATACTATGAGAATTCCGCATATATTTTGGAGTTGCTCTTTTATAATTCTTTAGTCAAGACATTGCGTCGCTTTCCTCAATTGTAACATGTCTCTTGATATGTCGAATGAAACGACACACGAGGAAGCAGAACATTCTATCCGCAGACACGCGATATTGATAACGGCAGAAGTGATGCTAACAGCCCGGAAAATATATGGAATGATATAATCAATTTATGTTTAATAACAAATGTTGTGAAAAGTTATAAAATAATTTGATAACATTGCAATAATTATTAAGAGCATTATCTTCCTCATGTTTTATCACTGCATTTCCGATGGCGAAGTCCATCTTAGCAGTGATTGCACTTTTACAATTGTTATTATAACATAAATTATTTTCCAGCCTTTCTCTTGTCTTTGTAATTCTGTTTTATTTCGTGCATCCAGCTTTCATGCGGATAAAAAATTATTTTATGAAATCTTCCGATTGAGGTGCCCTATTTTCAATCAATTATACAGTCTTGTTTAATTTTATACGATGAAGCATTGTTCTATCACTTAAACAGATTATATTCTCAATTTTAATTTCTCGCTCATTAACGTTTCCTCAGCTTGTCTTTTTAATAGTGTCTAAATGCTCAATACAATAGTCTAATATAGTCGGAAGCAGATAAAACGCAATAAAAAAACAGCAAATAGATGAAAAACTAATATTAATATAAAAGCTATCCAAAAGTTTAGATGATTTATTTCAAGAAATAAAAAAATACATTTTTAATGATCTACATTTTTGTGCAGTTTAGACCTAAGCGAAATGGACCAGCCAACTGATGTACATTTTTGTTACGCCATTTTTTCTTGTTGAATTTCAATAAAAATCTTTGTCTAATTATTTTCCCCAGCTACAACAGAAACAGCCCAACCATAAAATAAAACACTATTTCAAGGCCGCACAAGTGAATTACAGCAACAGTAAGATGACATTGAGGATACTCCCTAGAGTTCTTCAGCTAATTACACAAGCAAGAGATAAACAAATCTAAAGAGAAAATGCTTGGATTCTGAAAACTACAATAATTAAATTCTCCACGTTAGTGGAAGAAAATTCTTTCTCCAAGAATTTCTGAAAACACAGCTGTTAGACAGGTTCTCTCCAAAGGAATGCATGCCGACAACCGCCTCTAAAATATAATAGCTTCAAATGAAATTTAAAAATGGTGGAATAAAAAAGTACCGGGTATATTCAAAATACAAAACGATTGAGTTTCACTACAAAAGGGAATTGTTTATAAGAGAAATAAAATTAGGGAAAATATGTTTTGATAAGCTGATAGTTTAGCACAGAGTTTATAGACTTAGTACAAAGATTAGCCAAAACTAAAATAGACTGAAAACAAATAAATAATGAACGTGGCAACTAAATTAATTCTTGAAGAAATACAAATATATATCTTAACGGAATAGCAATTTTGTATGACATCTGCAAAATACCACATAGTAAAATATGATGAGTTCTTATAAACGAATTATCAATTACTATAAATTTTAGTTGCTTAATATGAGTTGCTTTTCGTCAGAATCTTCATCGTTAGTAAATAGAGGAAAGGGGAGATAAGAAATTGTATCCATTTTGCATCGGGGCACCTGACTTTCCGTAGAAGATGCTCAGCCGTTTAAAGATAAAATGCAATCATATTTACTTATTCGCTAGTTTGAATGATTACATAAATGTACACAAAATATTAATAAAATCGCAGCTAGACTTGTTACTCTATAGCAAAAGCTGTGATGGGGTCAAAAAGATGTGTATGTCAGGTTATTTAAATATATACTTGAATCCTGACAACTGATAGGTATTGTCCGTTTGCAATGCATTTATTTTAAAATTTACGAAGAAGTGTGAAATTGTTCTGATTCGCGTGATACGGTTCACGAATCTAATTGTTGAATCCTTAAGGCGGTTACAAACAGACAAAGGTGGCATTCGAGGGAAGGAAAAACAACACGCGCGTAGATGAAAAAAGAGAGGTTTATCTACTGAAATCGGGTGGCAGGATGGTAATTCCCGAAGCCAACCCCCAGGTATATCTTGTGCTCACTATATATAGCTACTGGTTTAGTCAGTCCACATAGGCGATAGGGAGTGTGGTACATTCCATTACATGACTAATCAAATGACCAAATATCATTTTTATCTGTCGGAGAACGTTTCAGTACTTCCTGTAATGCATTTCCACAGTTGAATTATTTGAAGTATGTACTATGAAAATCATTAGCAATACACACGCATATATATATATATATATATATATATATATATATATATATATATATATAAGTTCTATTAATTTCATAAAATGTGGATCTCTTGATTGCATAAAAATAAACAAATTAGTTTCAGAAAAATTTATAGATTGATCCTCAGTAGAAGAACCATATCTGTGCTCATGTGCCAACGCTAATCTATATTAATTAAATGTGCAGTAAAAGGAGTCTTGGTGGAGCAATGGATAGAGGTTCGGATTAAGAACTCGCAAAGCTGTGATCGAATTCCACTCAGATCCATTATGTTCACTTACCTGCTATTACTCTTGGGAATGGTATGAATCTTCTTCTTCCCCCAGTCGAGATTCTATGTAGATGTAACGACAATTACTGTTATTTTAACACAGAATCTTTAGGAATGCTTTAAATCTTAAATTCCTACACCAAGGATGAAGTATTTTTCAATTCAGAAAACTGTCTCTACTGAAGAAGTGGTAGTATTAGCAGTAAAATGAAAATAAAATGTACAGTTTTTCTATGTATATCACCTTGAAACAGAGCCGATAATGGAACTGTTGATATTGTTTCTATTTTCCTTGCTCTCGATGCATGCAATCGTTACATTGATTACATAGGCAGCAAATTGGTAGATAGAAGTTCTATTCCTGAATTCAAAATGATTGAATGATTCAGAGAAAAATCCTTGACACCAGCTGATTGATACGAAATGAAATATTGTTTGATATCCTAAGAAACCCATACAATTCAGCTTATACCAGATATGAATTAAATTTTCATCTCTAGCTTACTTATCAAAGAAGGTCTATCATAGAATATTAGACGTAAAATCAAATCAAGAGAATGAATTTGAAGGTAATATTGACAAAAGTGTCTTATCAGGAAAGCAAGCGATATTTTAGAGAGGAGAGCCACCTGTAGGAACCTCATCAGAAGTAATGATATATTTAAGAATATTAGAACTAATAATTTTATTCTGTCAATCAAACTTGGTATGTTAGCGAGCTATTTCTTTTTGCAGAAGCCTTCTCAATCACATCTTTGTTTCTTCTACATCCACAGAGCCAAACATTAGCTTATATTGCAACTATGTTGAGCAGCGCTTAGTTAAAAGTTTTGCGAGTTAGCGCATGATCTGGCGTGATCCACAGTTTAAACAATGCTAGGACCTTGAAAACCCCTTTCTGATTGTAAGTGTAAATATCTTATCGATCGTATTTGCCTTAAAGCTCCCTCGTTACTCACATTTGCAATTCATAATATTCTTAGTATACGACTGTTATGTCAATGAATACTGGACAATATTTTCATAGTATTCATTAAAGTATGGTCCATGATTCACGGACAGGTAGATATATTAGGCATCAACTTTTTTTTCTAACGAAATGTTCTTATCTCTCAATAAATTATTTAGTTTCTAGAATTCATTTTTCGCACTTTCTATCCATCTTCGGGTTCCAGCCATATTCTGCCAGTATTTGATTGTCCAGTATTTCTGCATCTGGTTCATTTTAATATCTTTAATAATCATGTATACCTTATACCTTACAGTCAATAATCTTTTTCACGCTTTCTTTTACTTTATAAGTAAAGAGTTATTTCGGTTTTCTTTCACGGTCTGAACTCTCAGTGTCACCCACATATCTTATTTTGTCATGACAATGCCCTTCGATAATAAATCCTGCTAGTTCTATTACGATTATCTTGTTGCATGATAAGTAATTCCGGTAAGAAAACTCATCTACTTAAACCGTTTTCTATTTGTGTGTACTCACTCAACTAGATCTTCTATTTGCATGAAGGTTATTTATTCCCATTATGTTTAAGGATCACTCTAATATCTTTCCTATATAAATCAAGTTTTCATATCATTTCAAGTGTTTATATCGTAATTTATCAAATGTTTTTGTATAATCTATGACACATGGTTGTATATTTTTCTGCATTTGTAATGCATGCTTGGATATCATTCTCATAATCAAGATAGCATTTCTTGTATCACTGTTTTGGAACATGTCACGATGCCCTTGATCTATTTCTGTTCTAAATCTACTAAAAGCTCCAGTCATTTTAATGTTAGTTATAAATTTAACTACAATGCACATCTAGTTCTTTGAGTGCGAGAGTTCGTATTTTGAATTGTAGAATAATGGTAAGTTGAAAGAATTTCGATATTTTTTCTTAGCGCTAATTCATTCCACTTTTACGAAAAACAACCATAAATTGACTTTTGAAATCAAGCCGAGATCAGATTTCAGAAATTCTAATGAGTATTTCATTATTTATCTTGCATTTTTATATTAAATTTAGTAATTATCTATTAAAGCAATTTATGAACTATCCAATCTATCAAAAATGTTGCACTTATTTATGGATAGGTTGAGTCATGATTAATGTCATATAAAATACAATAAGTTGTTTCCCAAGAGGGAAACAATAGTTACAACGAATATATCACCCTAAGTGTTCCCTAAAATATCTTCATAGATGATGAAAAGTGGGTTACATACGTCAATGTAGAATGCAAATAGCAGTGTATTAAGAATGATAAATCTCCACCACCGACTCCAAATGCTGAACTGCACCGAGTAAATTAACATTGTCCGCGTAGTCAGATCATAGGTATATTATTCCTTTAGATTTCTTAAAATGCAATATAAAACTAAAATCACATTTACGTCCAGCAGCTGTAATGTGCCCTCAAAATGTCCGTCGAAAAGCGGCCTGCCCATGCCAATAGCAGAGATGTTGTTCTCATTCTTGACTGTACAATGCGGACACAGAATACAAATTCGGGACTCAGTTGGTCTGTTCCACTCAATCCGCCATATTCACATGTCCTTGAATATCAACTTTTTTAATCACTGCAAAATGTTTTCATAAGGAAAACGCTTCTAATGAAAAAACAGATTCAAGATATTCTCGTATCTTTTTCACATGCAAACCTGGGGAAGTGTACTGAGCAAGTATCGAAGAGCTCTCTGATAAATGGCAACGTCATTGCATTTAATGGAGGATATATAATTGAATGAAATGTTATTGTATTTTATTTTTTAATAATAAAATGGATAAACAAAAATGGACATTAGTTATGATTTAATTTAATACATATTATAGGACTAGGTGATGAAAGACGTTTCAGTAATAAAATGTAAGATCACCTGCGCCAAATCGAGAATTGCAATGCTTGTCACTATCAAGCGTTAACTCGCTGAACAAGTTTAAATTTCGTGCATTTTCAAAATTAATATAAATTCTTTCCTAGTGGAATGGAGAATTTTAGAAGTCATTTTTATTTACTATTTTCCAGCCAATACAAAGCCCAAAAGCCACTCAAGGAAAACGGTAACTGAGTGGTGTTGTATGAGCTTAAGAAAAGGCAAGAAATGGAGTTCATATGGTTACGCAGGAAAGACAATGGTTAACCGTATACTTGAAGAGGTTAAGATTGTAGTAAATGCCCGAGTGGAACTTCCTCCTGACTAATGGAATACGAATGGAATCATGATGATTCATCCTTATGTACGTGGTATAGTAGGTCTCATGTGCAAAGGGCAGTGCTGGTGGGAACACACACACACACACACATATATATATGTACAATTTATATAATAATTGGCCACTCGATATCGAGGACACCCGTTGCAATGCACAGCTAGCTAGCGCATATTGCAACATTTGCACAGGCATTTTTTGCAATTTCCCAACTGGGAAATGCCCACAGAGCCCACCTGCAGTTTATACTGTTATTGGCGTGTGCAGAGCCAATTAACAGTTTTAGAGCGTTGGTGCGAACCCAGCGTGATCATAAATGAACAAGTCTGGCCACCTCAACTTTTGATATATATATATATATATATATATATATATATATATATATATATATATATATATATATATATACAGAATTTATGGGATGACCTAATATATATATATATATATATATATATATATATATATATATATATATTAGGTCATCCCATAAATTCTGTCCGAATTTTAACTTTTTGTTAAAATGAACGACATTTAAAGAGTATTTTATAATGTCTAATGGCGCTGAACATTATTTTTATTTTTAGATGCATTTAAACTGATCAAATTTTATTTCAGAGAACAATAAAATAAAATTTTGTTTGATTAAAACCCTGCTAATATGGAAGTACCCAAGAATCATTTGAGGCACATAATGCTTTATGAGTTCAAGAAAGGAAACTCAGCAGCCGAAGCGGCTAGAAACATTCACTCAGTTTATGGAGAGGAATGTGTGAATGAAAGAACTTGCAGAAGATGGCTTGCAAAATTCAGAGGTGGAGATTTCACCCTTGAAGATGAAGATCGAACCGGACTTTCAGTTGAGATTGATGAAAAGCTTCTTGAAGCAGCCCTTGAAGAAAATCCTGCATTATCAGTTGAGGAATTGGCAGTGGTTCTCAGTTCAAACCATACAACTGTTTATCGTCATCTTCAACAACTTGGAAAAGTTCCTAAACTTGGAAATGGGTGTCTCATGAATTGTCTGAAAACAACCTCAAATCCCAAGTTGACATCTGCTCTTCTCTCCATTCTCGCCAACTTGTTTCACCTTTTTTGGATAGACTTGTAACTGGCGACGAAAAATGGATCTTTTATCGAAATGTTAAGCGTCGTAGACAGTGGCTTGGTAAAGGGGAAGGACCCCAGCCACAGCCGAAAAGGGGAAATTCATGGGCAAAAGGTTCTTTCAATCTGGTGGGATTGCCAAGGAATAATCCACTTTGTATTCTTACCAGCTAATGCAACAATTAATGCTCAAATATACTATCAGCAATTAGAGCGTTTGAACCAAGATTTGAGGAAAAAAAGACCAGCTATAGTGAATCGAATACTGGTGATGTTTCATCAGGACAATGCACGACCACACACAGCAAGAATCACGTCACAAAAGTTCGAAGAACTTTGTTGGGAGAAAATTCCTCATCCACCTTATTACCCCGAAAATTCCTCATCCACCTTATTATCCCGAAAATTATCCAGAAAATTCCTCATCCACCTTATTGCTCCTTCAGACTACCATTTGTTTCGTAGCTTACAGAATCATTTGGAAGAAACAGCTTTTGTAACACAGGAAGAGGTTAAAACTGGCATTTGTGAGTTCTTCGAATCAAAGCTAAAAGAATTTTACAGTAATGGAATTAGTAAGCTTGTTAATAGATGGAAGAAAGTCATAGATAATCAGGGAAAATATATTGTTGATTGAATCTGTAATTAAATGTAACATTTGGTCACTTGTTTTCTTTATTCAAAATTCGGACAGAACTTATGGGATGACCTGATATATATACATACATACATACATACATATATATATATATATATATATATATATATATATATATATATATATATATATATATATATAATTATATATATACGTACATACATATATATATATATATATATATATATATATCCGTTCATCACGATTGGTGAAAGTTATAGTGTTCCGCAAAGCAGCAGTTCTTGGGAGGAACTTCCCCGAGTAAAGCTCACTTGTTATGAAAGGAATGAGGAGGATTCATCCTTGTCTACGAGGCATGGCGGGTCCCATTTGCAAAGGTCAAGGCGAAGGAATGTAGCTCGTCACAACACATAATATGGAAATAGCGATAGATTAGCTTGCAGCTCGCAGCGTTTCCTCTGTGGGAAAGGGTTTGTAAGCAGGAAATGATTAATCACCTACAACGTCGTATAGACCCTTTTGAACACTATCAAGATAGGCGAGTGATGACTGTGCTACTCCATCTCATTTATATCTGCAAATTTCCATTTTTTGTCTGATCCGTCTCTTATAAAGAAAAAAGTATAACAAGGGGAGTCAAATACCTACTGGAGCAATACAACAAACCTAACATTATTCCAGCATCTTTTGCAATAAATACGATTTATGAGATCTACTTAAGCTTGTGCCCCAATATATTTAGTAAACAGAGTAATTGCCAATATAGTATATCTTCCTTAGTTAAGTTAATTTTATAGATTTATTTTTCACACTGAACGCAATTATGTTCAGGACATAGTTAAACTTAGAATTATATATCACGTATGCGTTCATATAAGAAATAAAGCATTTAACACAATTTTTGTTTGTATGTTATATAACAATGTAATATAATCTTCTATGCAAAAAGTGCAATAAACGATTTACATTTCTCCACTGTCTATTTATCTTTGTGACAAATGAAAACACATTATATTATCCAGACTCTTCATTCCTTCCACTCATTATGAGTTTTTTTAATGTTCTTTATTGACTAAGTCAGGGTTTGCATGAAAAGCGGGTTAAAAAAAGCAAACAAATTTGTACAACATTTTTTTAATGCGGGAAAGGAAAACTTTCAATTTGGAAAATTTATTAAAATTCAGTCGTCGATTAAATATTTAGTACGATAGAATTATGTCTACTATACTTTGGATATATTTGCATAAAACACATTAAATAAATACAAAACAAATTAAATAAAAATGGGAAAATATAATTTTAGCAGGATATACATTACAGTTCAAAAGTTTGAGGCCATCCCCAGAATTACCATGGGATCAACTTGACAGAAGACAAGAGGAAAATAAAAATGAAAAAGAGCTCCTACAGTCATTATAAAAATAAAAGAATCCATTATCAATCTTATACTTTGAGAAATATTTGCAACGAATTCCAAACATTTGTGATGCAGTAATCAAGGCTAAAGGAGGATATTTTGGCGAGAGCAAAATTTAATCAAATATGTTATTTTTCTTTTTGCTATAATAAAGATTCTAAAAAAACATTAAGCCTTAACTTTTTTAACCATGTATAATAAATTTGTCTTATTTAAAGTAAATAACAACTACTTTCGCGGCTAATTTTATAAATTACCAGGATTTGCCTGAATCTTTTGAACTGTTGTATATGTAAGTACGCATCTATCTATCTATCTATCTATCTATCTATCTATCTATCTATCTATCTATCTATCTATCTATCTAAGTCTGTTTACTATCTATCTATCTATCTATCTATCTATCTCAGTCTGTTTACTATCTATCTATCTATCTATATATCTATCTATCTATCTATCCCAGTCTGTTTACTATCTATCTATCTATCTATCTATCTATCTATCTATCTATCTATCTATCTATCTATCTATCTAAGTCTGTTTACTATCTATCTATCTATCTATCTATCTATCTATCTCAGTCTGTTTACTATCTATCTATCTATCTATATATCTATCTATCTATCTATCCCAGTCTGTTTACTATCTATCTATCTATCTATCTATCTATCTATCTATCTATCTATCTATCTATCTATCTATCTATCTATCTATCAATCCCAGTCTGTTTAATATCTATCTATCTATCTATCTATCTATCTATCTATCTATCTATCTATCTATCTATCTATCTATCTATCTAAGTCTGTTTACTATCTCTCTATCTCTCTATCTATCTATCTATCTATCTATCTATCTATCTATCTAAGTCTGTTTACTATCTATCTATCTATCTATCTATCTATCTATCTCAGTCTGTTTACTATCTATCTATCTATATATATATATATCTATCTATCTATCCCAGTCTGTTTACTATCTATCTATCTATCTATCTATCTATCTATCTATCTATCTATCTATCTATCTATCTATCTATCTATATATCTATCTATCTATCTATCTATCTATCTATCTATCAATCCCAGTCTGTTTAATATCTATCTATCTATCTATCTATCTATCTATCTATCTATCTATCTATCTATCTATCTATCTATCTAAGTCTGTTTACTATCTATCTATCTCTCTATCTCTCTATCTATCTATCTATCTATCTATCTATCTCAGTCTGTTTACTATTTATCTATCTATCTATCTATCTATCTATCTATCTATCTATCTATCTATCTATCTATCTCAGTCTGTTTACTATCTATCTATCTATCTATAGTTCGCACCCGCTCGCACTCAAGCATCGGGATCGTCATCCTCTCTCCTTATTCTCTTTCTCCCCCTCTGATGGTGATGGAGATGGCTGTGAAGGTCCAGCCTACTCCTGAAGATTAGTCAAAGAGAGTTTGACGGAGCCATTCGCGTAAATTTGATTTTGGGGGACGGATAAGCCTACACACAAAAGCGCTCCTTCGCGGTTCGAATTGAGACACACGAGATTTGGCAAACTTGGTTGGATGCTTGTTCTGTCAAGGTCCTCCTCCGTTACGCCAGCCCAACTGGCGCTGCCCTTTTCTGTCGGTTTGTTCGTTGAGCTCGTGTAGATCTTTTCCTATTCCGCCGTCGGGGTCTTCGGGGGTTGGTCGCAATCAATCTATTTCCCCCTCTTAAACATTATCCCATGAGTGGCCCTACAGGAGCTGAAACTCCAGACGCCTTCGCTCTTGGGACCATTGAGAAACGTAAGTTCTCTGACAGGGCGTGGCAGGGAATGATCATATATATTTTAGACTGGATGTCGAAACGAACAGTTCGTTATCAAATGTGTCTTTTTGACTTATTTCTTCAATGACAATAATAGAAACGAATTAATAAATAAGAAAAGTGTAAGAGTATAAAATTATAATTAAATATGAGAAGATATTTTACTTTTATTTTAAAAATATTTGAAATATAAATAATAAAGGAAGAAATTCACTACTGAACCAATCGTTTAAAGAACGTAAACAAAAGAAAATAATGTTACGATTTTTATAAAAATTCGAAAATACGTTCTCGACAAAGAAAAAAAAGAAAAGAAAAAATTGACCTAATAGTCAAAGATAAACAAAACAGATATTACGGCTCGAAATACATTTCCTTTAATTTCGAAAATTACATCCACTCTCTATATGTGTGTGTATCTGTATATATACATATGTGTGTATACAGGGATTTTTTCTGGCTTTAGAGGGAATAATCAACGTCACCATGAATTTTTGTCATTTGCCCCCCCCCCCCAATCTCCACAGACACATCTGAGCTAAAAACATCGCTGATGATGTTAGCCGAAGCATCAAACAGATTTACTTCATGATAGGGTGCTGAAAATGTTTCCAATGTCACCGACATCACAAAATCTGACCAAACATCAAATAGGAGTAACATTTTCACATACATGTTTTAGGCGGAATATTTTCGATCACTATGCGTTGTTGTAATTTAAAAGACCATACACTCACAGATTCTCTCTCCCTATCTATCTATCTATCTATCTATCTATCTATCTATCTATCTATCTATATATATATATATATATATATATATATATATATATATATATATATATAGCATAATGAGAGGCCACGTATACTTTCTTGATATGTATATAATATCTGGATAAAATAAATGAAACAAAATTGGGTTTTTTTTTTATGAAAGTATTTATTTCTGTGTTTTTGTATATATTTATTTATTTAATATTTCAGACCACCTAGGTCTTTCCTCAGAAATCAGATGAGATACTGTGTTTGTGTGTTTGTTTACAGCGTTTGTTTACAGCGTTTGTCGTGAAGCGTGCATGTCACGTGATGTGCAATGCGACTTTGTTTGAATTTTTGGCCTCTGTAAAAGAGGTTAATTGCGGATAATTATCCGCAATTAACCTCTTTTACAGAGGACAAATGCATAGACAATACAGCATGGATTAAAAGGCCCTTAAGTCTATAATACACCATAATGTGTTTCCTGTTGATTCCAACAAGGCCTTAAAACTTAATATATATTATAGTAAATTTAAAACGTCTAACCTGATAATGAGTAATAATCATTCTCCAGTTGCTGCAGTTGTTGATAGAACCAATGTTGTGTATGAGTTTAAATGCCCCATGGAAGAATGTTCTTCTAATCCACATACATATATTGGATTTAGAACCACCCGGCTCTCCAGAAGATTGACTCTGCATTTAAATAATACTAGCTCCATTAAACAACATATTAAGTCACATACTGTTTCCCTTACGCAATCTGATATACGTAAAATACTTGTAGAAAATACTAAAATTATAGATAAACATACAGACATTAGAAGCCTTAAAATCTTAGAGGCATTACATATTAAAAGAAAAAGACCTCTTCTTAATCGTATAGATTATAATATATCTGGTAATATATTGCAATGTTTATAATATATTTAAATTTTGTAGCGTATTCTTCGATCTTTTGGCTTGTGTATTGGAAATCTTTTTCACGCTGTCACATGATAAAAATCTACGCCATGCACGTGATATAACATCATCGCGTCTTTTGAATTTAAAAGGAATTTAACGTTTTTAGTTTGTAAAAAAGTAGCAACATGATTACGCTACAAGATAATTGGCAAATGTTTGTTTAAAAAATTAAAAAAAAAAAAAAAGATTTTTGACTAAAATATTGACCCTGAAGATGAACAATGATGTTCGAAAGCGCTAGGTCATCGTATGGACAATACATATTTCGGAACTATTTTCAAATAAAAAGTCTCATTAGAGAATATGAGAAAATTCAAAAGAAAATATGTAAGACTATGTTGTCTTTAACATTCAACACTACATGTTTGAAAGAAAAGTTACTGCAAAATTACACACACACACACACACACACACATATATATATATATATATATATATATATATATATATATATATATATATATATATATATATATATGCACACACACATTTCGTGTGTGTGAGAATTGGGTAAATTTTGGCTCTTTTACATTTTTTA
>OZ038486.1:110642252-110677252 GCA_964036315.1 Acanthosepion esculentum | reverse complement strand
TCGGACGATAATAACACACACATACACACACACACACACACACACACACACATATATATATGCACATATAGACTTTGAATGAATAGATAAAGGTCTAGATCTCAGATGTTATGCGCAAAAGTCAGACACGCTTCACTTAGAAGATCGATACAAACTATTTTTAATCGCCCATTCTTTTTTTCATATTTTTTCGTCCATTTAGTTTTGCATCGGACAAGACTTATCTTTTTAAATATCTATGTAGGTTATTTCGCTTGTAGTAATGGTTTCATCCTTCAGGAAATACTAAAAAAGAAATAAAATCGTACCGAACGAACTTAGTCACCCAAACAATTATTATTACTTACATTAAAAAATTACAATCAATGGAAAACGAAAAGACGATCTAGATCTATTATCTTAGTTTCTAACGCTTCTCATGAGAAGAATCCGTTTAGAAGTGAAATGACAGAGGTCGGTCTCAGTTCTATTTGTCATAGATCAAATAGTGTAGCCGGTGTTCCAATATTTCCTCGGGAGATCCAAATAAAGTGAATAAATGGCAAGTGTTTTCAGACGTCTTTAAAAACTATGACCTTCTTTATTTTCTTCTTCTCGTCCTACGTGCCGTGTCCCTTTAGTGAGTGAGCAATCATGGCTCTCCGCAATATCCCATGGTTTGTGAATTTTCGACGACCCTGTTCCGCCATCAATTTACACAAGTTTGTTATTCGGTGTTTCCGTCTGAAACTCTCGCCTCAATATTCCCTATAAATGTCGCATTTTCAAAAACTCATTTTCTCATTATGTGTCCCAGAAATTTCAACTATCTGTTTCTGATCTTATCTATAATTGCTCTTTTTGTTTCTATTCCATTAAAATGTATTCATTACTCATATGTTCAGTTCATGGTATTCTCAGCATCCTTCTTGTTGAAGCAAACCTCTGTTGTCTCACGTCGTCTCCTCTTTATCTGTGAGGAAAATGTCCAGCATTCACTGACATAAAGGAGGATTTCTTTCTTTGTTTATAATGGAATTGCCATGTTTCTTTACTACGTTTGGTAGTCACCTTATGATAAACATTCCCAAAACAGAAATCTGATCTGGAACTGGAGTGATACCTACATATAATCGATCATAAGAAATTTCGTATATCAGATAAGGAAATTGAACATAGGAGAGGTTGTGCTAGTAGTTTCCCACAACACGGCAAATTGGTACATAACCAAAACATTTACCTAAAATCTCGAGACATTTTATTACATAACCTCATGTAGAAACTTTAAAGAATGTCATCCATGTTGCCAAACCCGTTCAGAAAGATCTGAAATGTTAGTTGCATAAAACCGTTTTCCCAGATCAATGGTTAAGAATGGTTTCGAGCGAATGAAGCCTATATGTCTCCAGGAGGATCATCTTAGAACCTTGTGAACTGAATCAAAAAGAACTTACCAGATAAGAGGAAGCACAACACTGGAGGTCTTTCAACAGTACAATGGATAGCCCATGAATAGAACATAATGGTATAATTAAGATGTTGACATTATATACTACTTCCAAAAGAACTGGAAAGAGCAATAAAAGTTACCCGTGAGACCTATTTCCTTGAAGGGAAGAATTACTTAAATTTGAATCAAAAGTAGAATCTGTTGCTCAGACAATGAATGGAGAAAATTTCTTTATAAGGACACTTATAATATTATCCTTACTATTACCATTTCGTTCTTCCAATACCCTTTTTCGGATTTCGGTGTCATACGTTCTGTCATCTTTAGAAACACTTTACAGTTATTTGAATTGCTGCTTGATGCATGACTAAAACTACTTTATTAGAAAACATTGTACACGGTGTTCTAAAAGTCACATTGCCATTGATAACCTTGTAAATCTTATATTTATTTACCGAATGGAATCATGTTTCTGTATGTGACAAAATGTCATTAAGAAATTTTAGTGGTTTACTTATAGAAGATGATATTATGCAAATTCTCCTTGGTTACTATTTCACAAGTATATGGTCTTTGCCAATTGTCGCCTGACTTTTGGAACACTTTATACACTGAGTGTTTGTCGGCAATAATAACGTTAGAGAAAAAAAAAATGAAATGTTGTAAATGAATCAATAAAAATATCGAAGTTTATTAAAATGTAACCTGGGCACGTTTGCGCTGCAAAATACTTTCCATCCATACTTTTGACTGCACATTTGCTAAATAAGAAAATGAATTAGGAAAGCGTAAATAATTGAACAACTTCTGTCATTTATTGCAGTGTCGGTTGGACTTGTTTCTCTCCAATCATTATAGTCTGCACAACTGCCTATTTTATTGATCAACTTTCCTACCTATTTATTTTTGCTTTCTTACTCAGTCACATGACAGGTTTATCACTTGTTTCCCTAGAAGCAACATCTTGCCTATACTTTTGTGAATACTGTTCTTTCTAGAACACTTTTCTTGATTGTTGTTAGTAAAAATATCGTTTCATTTCTCCGCTGAAAAATTTCAACAGGTTATTTTATAAGCATTTCTTTTTTTCCCGTTTCCTACATTTTCCATCACGTATTCCTCCCAGAATTGTTTCTTTTTATTCTCTTGCGATCATAATTGTTATTGTTTGTTTGTGTGTGTGTGTGTGTGTGTGTGTGTGTGTGTGTGTGTGTGTGTGTATGAGAGAGAGAGAGAGGGGGGCACGTGTTGATACAGATATAGGAAAACCAATTTATCCATCATGACACCTATTCTGATAACTCATACGCAGGCACCACAGCCAAATGTGTGCGGTGTAGTGATAAAGGTTTGATAAAAGCAGAGCATACGTTTGGAGGCAGGACCTGGTTAGAAGTACCTTCACGCCGGGAAGCTCAGGTCACTCAAACTGTATTTGATTGAGAGCGATTCCAAGTATCTGGATGTGATTCCAAATCACCGTAACTAGCTTATTCTTCAAACTAAATAAATAGAAACTTTCGAAACCTAACCATGATACTCCTCCCTTACTTCGGCTCATGAACCAAAAAAACATATATATATATATATATATGTAAACTGCTTCAAACAATTAAAACCAGAAATAAATTGGTGAATTAAAATGGGCTACAGTAAAGATGGTGAACGGTAATATTGGCGCGTTAAAAATGACACAGGAAATAAGGGCCCGGTAAAAATAACACAAGTAAAAACAGGATCTTTAAACAGCTGAAAATTGTTGGCTAGCAGCACCCATCTATCAGGAAACTTTTAAGAAGGATTCAGGGGGAAGAGACTGTTGTGAGAGTAGTAGTAGTAGTAGCAAGGGAGTCACTTGCTGAAAGTACCCAGGAAGAAATCAAAGAAAGTAGATGTTGATCTGCAAAAAAAGACTAAAGAATATATGCAAAGTCTACAAAGAAGGAAGCAAAAACCATAATCAAGTTTTACGTGGATTTGGCCACAACATAAGATCCTAGTTAGTAAATTACATTTTTAAAGGTTGATATAAGACGGTGTGCTTATGTCTAGACTTATTTGATTTTATTATACTTGTTTTTCATAAATTTTAAACGTATAAATTTATATTAACAAATTGAGGTAAAACAATTTACTTTTTTCTTGCTAAAATTAAATAAATAAATAAAATGTTATATTTAAAAATAAAAAAATAGATTTAATTCAAAACCATTTCATGCCAATAGTGTAGATTTCAATAAAATTATTTTTTCACTTGTGCCATTTTTCCGGTGCCATTGTTACTTAAATTCAGTAAATATACCGTACAATACGACAAACTTGTCATTTGCTTTACCCTGCACCAACCAATTATTACAATTTCGAACGCTGAAAAACACTTTGATGCTTAAAATATCCTCTCATTAAAACCATATTCAACAATTCGTCGAGAACTCTTACACATAAAAACCTACGAAAATTTTCTCAAAATATAAGGGAAAGCTACCTATTAAATGGCAACAATTTATTGCAAATAATGGTGAATATATAAACAAATAGAATGTATTTGTATTTTAGTAATGAAGAATGAAGTTGATAAACAAAACGAATATTATTTTTATGGCTCAACGTAATATATTTATGAGATAATAAAAGCGACAAACACGAACAATTCAAATATTAACTTGTTCTCTTTTACACTAATGTTATGATCACTGAGTTTTAACAAGTTGTCTGTCAGAGGTCAATTACAAAATCTGACTTCAAAGGCCAGCTTTATAATTACTAACTTAGGTAATAAAAAGAGTATAGATTGATTTATAGAGTGAACTGAAGTCTTAACATTTTTCTCTCTAAAATTATCACTGCGGAATTTGTGAAATATTTGCTTGGTGATCAACTACCAGAAAAAAGTTCAACAGTGGATGGTGGAACGCAGCATTATTTAAAAGGTATACCACCAACTCAGAAAAAACAACGTCCAACCAGGCCCTTCCGAGATTTTACAAAAAATAAGGTACAATGAGAAACACGGAACTTTTGCACTGTTCGACAAACCACCTCTCTGCGTTATTGAGTGTTTTTTAAAAAAAATCACCATTTGAGCACTTAGCTTGCATATCGAATACTTCCGTTGCTTTTCAAATGCTTTGTTTATGTGTTATATATACGATTAATTTTCCCAATAAAACGTTTACTTTTAGTTGCCAGTACGAACTTAATTTCTATCAGGTAAAATTTATTTGCGTTAAAAAAACAACGAAAGAAATCGTGTCGGTAGCCTTAATAGCAGGACTACAAAAACGAGTGGTCGGCATCATAATAACAACTGCTAAACACGAGATAACTCGTGGTTGGCAGTTAATGTGTTAATATATTTGACAAGTGTATAAATCCACTTTTACCTGCACTCTGGCATTTTGCCAAGTTTCTGGACAAAATACTACTTATGCTTCTAGAAACGACTTTCGCAAGATTACGTTTCCTCTGTTGGCAGTATCAGCAAAATGCTCTTATATTCTCTATAAATCTTGACATGCACCAATAATATGTATATATTTTACTGTTGATGCGTTGGCTGGAGGCCAGCTAAACGAACAGTAGAGTCTTAGAAGATCGATCGCCTTCAATCCTCGATGTGTTGCCTGTCTAGTACAGTAGTGTTTTCGCGGCATTCACTCAATACTGAAGATATTGGCACTATTGAGGACTTGAGTGTTTGTAAAATAATTTGTTCGAGCGCATTTTGAGAATGGTGCCGAAGCAGAATCTGTTCAAGATGTTCATGGCGCCGACAGATAACCTCAGACACGATGACCTAAGATTGATTGTTCGATTCGGTTACTAAGGCTTACGCTATTAAAAGCTAGAAAATATGTTTAGACTGTGAGAATTCTTTTGAGCGGTTTGGCGAGATAATAATGGTTTAGCGATACAAGTCTTACTAATTAACCCATAGCTGAGGGATAAGAGGTGGATTCATACCTTTACCAAGCATGCGTGCTGTTAGACTGTCTTGTAAGTTGCAAATGTGCATCAGGCTTAGCTTGAAACTTGGACTTAGAAATCATTTCACTAAATAAGAAAGTTTTGTCGGAAGATGCAGGGAAAGGAGACATGTTAAGGTCTTCATAGGGACGATTCAACCCTGTCGGGGAACCTGCTGAAAGCCAACCACGCTCTGGAAGTGTCATCTAGAAACCAAACACTCCAATATTCCCTTTGTTATATATCATGTAGAAGTTTTGTAGAAGTTACTTTGCGCAAGATATTTGTCAGTGCAAATTATGTCCTAATAATAAAACACCATCTCAGAGTGCAGAAATGATTAAAAATACTGAAAATTTGGCGGCACAATTCAATCGAACTGTTAGACTGGTTCATTATTTTATAGTTGAAATGGTTAGATGTAAAAGTAAGTTCTATGCTAAAAGTTTTTTTCTTGTGGAAAATTCTCCCAGCTTCTTACTTTCCTGTCAAATTTGATCTAAAAAGATTTTTAAATGCAATGTCAATCGTTATCTTCTGTCTTCTTAGTCCCTGTTCTTTTATTGTTCCCGATCGTTAATAATGACTTACTATTTTCTTATATTATTTCACGCTCAGTTACTCCCTGTATCTTAGTGGCTTTGTTGCCTTGCTTTGGGGTGAAATGATTAAGGAAAAACTGATAATGATCCCGAAATATATTTTTCAATATTGTTTTAAAATGCAAAACAGATGCTGTTTTAAGTATAAGGAATCCCACATGGTATGTTGCAAATGGGAAGGAAACGCCAATACTCAAGGTATGAGACATTTTAGTGAATATTAGAGGGCATCATTTCCGGACAAACATTATATATTAATTCATAAATAACACTTCATCGATTAAAATATACCTAAGAACATTTTGAAGAGGGTAAGAAAATAGACGAATTTAAACTTTCACTTATATCACCACAAAACCTTCACGCGTCTGAATTTTTCAAAGTTTCCACCTTGCAAATATACAACAGCACAACAAGTAACAGAGAGCAATAAAGAAAGTCGGTAGGCGTCAAATCGGAATAACGTTATTAGAGAAAGTTACAGTTTCTTCTATTCAGCTGTGACAGAAGTGGCACTTCAGCGTTCAACCAATTATTTTCTGCGCTAGTCTCTACCTGGTATATGATTAACCAAGTTAGGCATATTTTCCACATGAATTTAAGATAGCGCTTCTCCAGAAAATTAACTTGCTTTTTCAGTCTATGTGAACGAAGAAAACTGAAATTGCAATTTACTAAACTTGTTTATTTTGTAAAAAGATCACAAGTACTTAGGGTTCAGGAAGAAGAAATCTCATTATAGAAAAATCAGCTGCGAGACGAGCTTGCAAATCATCGATCTACGTTGACCTCCTCTCTCTCTCCATATATATATATATATATATATATATATATATATATATATATATATATATATATATATATATATATATATATATTATAAATTTATTTTTATATAAAACTATTATTAATATATACATGCATGATCTAGTCATGGGAAAGCGTTCCGACCATGAGTCCCGGGTTTGAATCTCACATGATCGATTTGTCAAGGAAGTCCAGCTGGCACCACTGTTCCGTGGGAGGAACTTATATCATAGGTTGACCCAATGCTTTTGATTGATAATGAATAGGTAATACTGTTCGGAAGTCATCAATGGTTATCTTACCAGGCAGCCATAAGGTTTTATCGTGCTGGTTTTGATCAAGTCCAGATTAGACCAGTTGATTTTGATCAGGTAAATATCAACCGCTATGGGTTCTTTAATATCGAAATCTAAATATTTTGTGTGGTTAGTAATTTTACAATAAAAATGTATTTTTATATTTATTTTACTACTGCATTGTTATTTTGCTATAACATTGTGTAGTTGCTAATTTTATTTTAAAAATGAACTAGAGATTTTTGTTTGGGGTTCACTATTTGCCCACAGCTGGGACCCTAACAGGTGCTACCACTCCGGGTAAGGGTGGAGCTGAGAACAACTGCAGTTAAGAGGTGGTTTCACACTTTTCAAAAACTCCGATTTCCTAATCAGGAGCCTTGCTGCCGGATGTAGTTTATCGTCATACCCAGACAATTGAACGCACCAATAATGCGCTTTGACCCAGAAACCGTAACTAATATCTGCTCAGCATCGTGGCAGTGAAAGCCACAGGTTTGCGCGCTGGGTGATAAAGAAACGCAAACATAATATAAAACCGAAAGAATCGAAAACAATTATTTGAAAAACTTTTATTCGAATAGAAAATTAGTCGAAAGGAAAATTATACTGAAAGATAATTATTCTAAATGCAAAATTCTTTATTGCAATAAAAATAGTCAACTACTGAAGAGTACTCGTTAAAGGATGCTACTAATATTTTAAGTTTTCCATTTACGTCGTGGTATTTCTTTGCTCTCTTGATACATTGGCAACCTGCTCTTGCTTTTACAATATGAATTCTCTTACAAGTCCTGTTCTCTCTTAAGAACGTCTAAGAATGTCCATATTGTGGGATAATGGTATGACACTTGCTGCAAAACGCCATATGCCTACATTCAAGGGCTTTATTAGTTCTAGGTAAATCAGCATTGATTCTCTCAATGCAAGACCACATATGTATTTCAGACATAGGTATTTCCAATAATTATCATTTAATATAATTGTCCTTTTGATTAATTCTCATTCAAACAATTTACAATTCGAATAAATGTTTTTCGAATAATTACTTTTTTAATAATGGTTTCCGAAGAATAATCTTAGAATAATTTTCTCGTCACTGAAAAAACATGTATTGTTAGAGCAATAGAAAGCTAAAGATAGCTTTTCTTACACATTTTATGGCATGATTGGGTCAAGCCACCATATGGTTACGGCAAGTAACTGGCTGACCTATTGAAATCCGTCTTCTCGATTACCCTAGAAAAATGCGATTGTTTCCTCCTCGAAATAAAGCGAGGAAAGAAATCCAAGAACATTGTCATTCACTAAGACTGAGATGCTATAGATACCCCTATAGCTACCACTCCCAACCAAATCTGCTAAAGTATCCGATCTTAAAATCTGAGAGGAAGTTTTCACAGATCCTATTTAATAACAAGGACTGAATGATTATAGACAGCTGATTAAAAGTTACACACATGTATATATGTGTTACATATTTATAGTCTCCACAAGATTCACAAAGATGTTATTCTACTGTGACCTATACTCAGATGTCTGGCTCACTAACAGAGAAGACCTCGTCAGAAAACTTCATGGAAGCAATTCGAGCGGTTACCATCCGTAGGAGTCTGATGGTAAGTTTGGATATGGAGAGCATGTTCTCCAGTATGAGCATAATCGTACGAATAGGATTCGGTCGCTGTTTCGAAACCGATTGGAGTCAGTCCTTTACTAACATTCCAATAGATAACATTACTGAAATATTGACATTGTATGTACAGGCAACATTTTTCCAACTAAAGTGATGCGAAAAATATACATGGAATACTTTGTGGAAATATCTTTAGGAACGACATCACTGAAGCCAAAAGTATGGATAAGATACGTAAATGACACCATCATAACAAGAAACTATAGAAATACTGGTTGATCCAATTCACAATAGAAGAAAAAAATAATAATCAGATACACATCATGGATGTGATAATAACTGTGATTTCAAACATCAATATATCCCAAGTCATCCCTCCCATGGGAAAATGCCTCAACTCAAATTCCTATCACACTGTGTTAAGAAAGGAATCGTTCGAGGCCTACAACACCGTGCAAAAATCACAAATGACAACACAAGCACATAGCAACCGAACGTACCCATCAGAATAAACAATCATCCTGCAAATGTAACATCAGCTTTTGCAGGCAGAAAGAAAAGTGTCAATCTGGAGGCTGCAAAACTGGCTTCCTTACGTCAAGCCATTATCGGAAAAGATTCATCATAACTTCCGTCATTACAACATCACGACAATGTACAGTAGCAGCTCCATCCTACGAATAAATCTCTGCCAGGTCAAGCCCAACACAAAGAACCTGACCACGAACCATATTCCTTGCAGTTTGGGCAAAAATATAAAGGTGAAGCTAGCTGATCCAATTACGGATGAAACAATTAAATCACACATGGCTGATCATGAATTGGACAATGCTCTCGGAATAATAAACACCTTTATTCTTCAAAAAATAAAAATTAGAAGTACACAAGGAAAATTTAAATAAAACTGACGAAATATTCCTTGGCCGCTATATTTAACGAAACATGCATAAAAGAATATTAGCAGCCCAGATGCAGAATAAAACTTACACAGATATAGTGATAGCATAGAATATGTAAGCACGTATGTAGCCCATCTGTTCTCTTAAGTTTGTCTATTCAGCTTTCTAACTCATCGTATCGACCACATAGGTTCGCATAAATATTCCGTTTCTGTAACAACAAATTTAGCTTTACATGATTCAAACCTCCTTTGTTGTCGATGCGTGACATTTGCTTATTCAAACTGCCAAAAGAAATGTCAAGAATTCTCTGTATAAAAGCAAATCAGTGTCACCAGAAAGAGAAAAGAAGGGCAGTTGTCCAGTAACGTTTAAAGAAACCGAACAAGTGTCAGTGGGTTGAAATGTCCGACACTCGGGCACTCAATCAACACATGTCGGCCATTGGTGGTCATGAAGCAAAATAACTGGTCGACTTCCTGGTCGATGAAAACAAAAAAATTCTGGATCGAATGCTTCAGTACAACAGGAAATGCAGAAACCTCACCGGATCTTTTCTGTTAATTCACCCCAAATAATGTAATTTCAAATATTGATTCACCCCTAGGAAATTATAAATTTTAAATCAAAATTTGTTTAGCTTGCCATGACGTTACTGGAGTCAATGCAAGAATGCAACAAGGAGAGTTGCGTTTTCACGTCTTGCAAGAGTAAAAAATCATATTATTTATCGATTTTGAGTCAAAGACTATAGCCACTACAAACGTTCGTGAAGAAATGGAGATGATGCGTATTTGTACAAATTTTAAAGGACATTTCTGAATTTGGGTGTGAATTGTATTAAATTAAATTCAGAGATTGTAATTATCAAAAGTTACATGACAAGAGTACATAGATTTTTGAAAATGAGTCACAAAGCTCGAATTTAAATGGCTTTCGCTTTCGTATTGCATACCTGGAAAATGCGGGGTGTTGTTGTTTTTTTTTTGTTTTTGTTTTTGTTTTGGTGATGACATCTTCAAAATACAGAGGCTAAATAGAATAAGGTTTGGTAAGAAACGCGATTAATAAAACGATAATAGATGCCGTTCTAAACATTGGCAAATATGGTGTGTTGACTTTGGGGCCGTAGAGATATGAATCTATCTTTTAATGCTTGTTATGGATTTATTAACCATGGAGACAGGGCATTCGAGACAAATGTAGTAACGATTTAAAAAACAGTAAAACTCTTGTTTGAAACAGCGTACTAAGCAGCAGAAAAACACGCGCCTTTGTTTATCAAGAAAGACACGTGACAGATAATAAAGAATAAGTATTCTATGGATATTCAAGATTGCTTACTTTCTCTACTCTCTCAAGGGACATGATATTAAAAATATATTTGATTGTCTCACTCTCTCTCTCTCTATCTATCTATCTATCTATCTATCTATATATATATATATATATATATATATATATATATATATATATATATATATATATATATATATATATACCTATCTGTTTCGAGTGAGTTCATGCATGTGCAGCACAGCCTTCATCCGATAATTTTTCAAGTTACGTCAAGGGTGTAAAATTGTCGATACTTTAACAGATTCTGAATTCATTCGAGTTAACGTTCATGCATATACATACATACATACATATATATATATATATATATATATATATATATATATATATATATATATATATATATATATATTATAATTATACATATATATATGCACACACACACACTGATACACGCATAAGTACACACACACAAACACACGCACACACACACATATATATATATATGATATTTGAAATATATTTCTGATTATATATCCTTGTTTATATATGCATCACCAATAAATATATATAATCGAAGAGATTTTCATAAAACTATATATATAATTTAACGGATGTCAAGGTGAACAAATCATTGTCAATAAGGAGTTTAATAGATACTAAGAGCTATAATTATTGTTATCGAAAATATAATCATATAGTTTAATGTTATAGTGAAAAAACAAACGAAACAAAGTTTATCTCTGATAGTTATCCTGATATATATATATATATATATATATATATATATATATATATATATATATATATATATATATATATATATATATGAACTACTTAATTATGATTATCTCAAATCCTCCTAATAATTTTATCACTTGTATATCCTTGCTTGAACCGGCTTCTAATGCTGTTGTTGAAATGGTTTTGGGACAGTAGTCGTGGCTCGTGGGAGCACAGCCCTATGTGCATGGGAACTCAGATGAGTTTCGTCACAGAATTTGTTAAGATGGGCGCTATATAGTGTGTAATTCGTCACCTCTCCGTCACCATGCCCACATTCAGTTCTCGGTAGTCGATGCGTAACGCTGATACAGTCAACAAATATATGACGAAACTGCCATCCATTGCATTCTGTTGAGGTTTCTTCTAAACTCAATGAATTACTGAATATATATATATATATATATATATATATATATATATATATATATATATATATATATATATATATATATATATATATATATATATATTTTAAATAAAAACAGACCACTTTAAGGTTCCATATAATAAATTATTTCACCACAGCCCTTCCAAAGGACAGTGGATCATCAGATTTATTTCCAAATGTTGAAATGAAAAAATATATATATATATATTCTTAGCAGGTATACGTTTTTCAGTAGCTATACCTGAATGTTTTCTAAAAGATTTATATTAATATTAACGGCCCTAGATTGAGTCCTTGCTTGTATTTCTGCTAGAAATATATAGATTAGTAGAAGACTCAACGATAGGGCGTTGCTTATAGAACTAAATTGAAATTTGCTTTATCACAATGGTCTTCCCTGCCCAAAACCGGTAACGACACCCTTCGGTTTTAGGACTGGTTTTCTGACGGAAAAATGATATAAATTCTACATTTTTACATAAAAAAATATGGCCGAGTGTGTTTATGTGTTTGTATGCCTGCATGATAATGTCCGTTTGCAGGTCTGTTCTTAAACGGTGCGTTGAAATGGGAAATTTGTACTAGAATTTATTTATGCTAAAGTGAATTACACGGATGTTGTAATTCTTTAGACGACTAGATAATCAAAATGACTGCTTCAATGTCCTATTGACCAACCTACTCAATTTAGCATTCAATATTTTTTCCATCGGGAAAAAGAAAAGCATGTCTTCTCACAAATAAACAGATTTCAATGTGACTCTGGACAAGAAACGTCATATTGTAATCAATAACATTTTCTATGAATGAATTGATTACATCTAATCTATATTTAAAATATAGGTGAAATATAACCGCTGCTTCCAATAACCAATTGTCACAATGACAAAAAATAGATATTTTGTTGTTGTTTATGCCAAAAAATTCATATTTACAACCGAGTTAAAAGCCAGTGAAATAAGAATATACTGCAAACGAAAGATAAAACTTTAGCCAAAGAGAATGACGAACAGAGAAAAAGGGAGTGAGAAATAAGATCCACAAAACTTTGACAAAGAGGCTCTAAGTTATTCTGCAACAAATCAATATAGACATCAGGATATCAGTTGTACAATTGTTCTGTAATATATTCATATACTAATCATATATATATATATATATATATATGTGTGTGTGTGTGTGTATGGGTGTGTGTGCGTGCGTGCGTGTGTGTGTGTGTGTGTGTGTGCTCATTTGTGCGCGTGTTTGTGCTTTAAAATGGATTTTTATTAATATGACAGACTTGTGTTACTTTAAGCGTTATTAGAGTAGGCGTTCCGTTTATTTATTAAACAGTATATTTATTTATTTTCACCTACCGGTCTGAATATTCTAGAAAAATTCTTAAAGAATAATTTGCACCTTTCGACAGGAGCCGCCGTTTAACATGGCGAGCCTAAACGCTTGGTCACGAAAAGAACAGACGGTCAGGCGAAGCGAATTTATTTAATGGTTTCAACCGAAATTTTTCCAGTCATAGATATCTCGAAGTTTTTTTTTCATATCTACATGCTGTTTTGTATCCAAAGGTAAAAAAATACTGTGTTTATATATGTATATGTATATATATACATATATATATATATATATATATATATATATATATATATATGTGTGTGTGAGAGTGTGTGTGTGTGTGTGCGTGTGTATATCTATCTATATATATATATATATATATATATATATATATATATATATATATATATATATATGAGTGTGTTTTTATATATGTGTTTATGTGTCTGTGGGCGTTAAGCCTGCGTGTGCATGCGTGTTTACGTATTTGCGAGTAAAGTTAATTATTTCGCCATTATCCAGCATCGTCAGAAAAGGATAATCCACAAAACATGTAAAAAAAATTACAAATTTTCTTAGAACGCTCTCGTTGCGACAATAGGATGAATACTGGTTTCGAATCTCACCATGGTTGATTTGTCAACAATATGCCACGCCGTTAGTTATGCCTGGTAATCATACCATGAGTTAAGCCATCTCCATGAAAGTGAGTAAATGGAATTCTTGGGAAACCATCGATGGTTGCGCCATCTTAACAATATGTCAATTTAGACTATTACCACGATTAATACAAAGGAATTCTGAGACAATATGAAACTTCCAGATTTCCAAAGAATACCAGGATGTTGATTAAGGGATTCGGAGACAATATCAAACTACCAGATCGCTAAAGAATTCCAATATCAAACTACCAGATCGCCAAAGAATTTATGTAGACTAATGAATTCTACCTACCACACAGACAGCGCATTGGTTCTTTATCAAGACTTAGATGATGAAAAGTACTTGAAAAAACCATAATACGATATGATCTTCGGACAATTTATCCATAATTCTGATCAGAATAGTCAACATAGATGGCTATAGCTTTCTGCTAACTTACCATGATTTTACTCAAGATCATACTTCGCTGCGCCACGAACTAACTTTGCAATATTAATTGCCATAGATAGATAGATAGATAGATAGATAGATAGATAGATAGATAGATAGATAGATAGATAGATGTTAATAGGTTCGGGTAGGTACACAAAGATAGAAATGAAGAAAAATTGGATAAAACTAGTCATCTGCGATACGTTAATACATTAACAAATGCATAAAGAAAAACGTAATAAAAACTTCTCAACGAGATATTCCATCATGTTTATCCGTTGCACGTAATGCAAACATATGCAAACATACTCCCTGCAAAGAAAAAAGTAAAAGAGAATACGAAAAATAGGTCCTAAGAATATATACTTTTAGAAAAAATTGAAAGAACTTGTTGGCAGAAGAGTGAATAATTTCTTGTGACTTGTAGAAAAGCTCCGCTGTTTCTATGTCTTACAAACCATTGATGCAGGCACGCTGGAGACGTCGATTCCGACTACTATCACCGGGAATCGGAGTAATGAATACGCCACCAAGTGCGAACACAGAGTTTGAAACAGTGGCAGTGAGATATCAACATTATCATTATTATAATAATGAGAAAGGACATTCTGTTGCTGGAGTAACGTTGATGCTTCTGTTAGATCAGAGACGTTTTTTCTTCGTCATTTCTACTGTTATATTTATTATTGCGCTTGTTATTTCTAACATGTAGCTTTTGTTCTTGCATGCATACCACTGGTGTGAACTTCCTTTACAAAACGGCTGTTAAGGAATCTTGTAAACAACGAAATATGGAATTCTTAATGCGTCGCTTGTTGGCACGTTAATTCTCTTTTATTAATCTGTCTACTATTCTATGCTTCACCACAAAAATACATGAACATTAACCTAACCTCCGTAATATACTTGATATCATATTAAAATAATTAATATCATATATATATATATATATATATATATATATATATATATATGTATATATATATATATATATATATATATATATATATACAGAAATATAGTCTTAAAGTGTGCTATATTTATGGGGTAAAGTGCTCAATATCAGAGACAGAGCGTGTGTAAATATAAAAGTGGACATGGAAGTCAGCACTTAGAGGCGACAGTCTGTTTCATGCTAGTGCAATCGTCAGGTGGTAGTCGCTTGACGATTGCACTAGCATGAAACAGACTGTCGCCTCTAAGTGCTGACTTCCATGTTCACTTTTATATATATATATATATATATATATATATATATATATATATATATGTGTGTGTGTGTGTGTGTGTGTGTGTGTGTGTGTGTGTGTGTGTGTGTGTGTGTATATATATAATTTCCTCACCAGTAGCACGACTCGGAGTATCATGCATAACGCATTCATTACTCAGCACCTGAAGATTGCGTTGTGCATGAAATTGCGTGTTATGCAACCGGTGAGAAATAATATGTTTATTTATTAATATATATTTAATACCTTTGTTATATTACATCGGGTACCATTTTATTAACACTATCACTCAATGTATATGCGATGTGGCAGAAGCAAATTTATTACACACACAAACATGATGTTTTATTTTTATTTGTGTGTTAAATGGGTTCTGATGGAACTGTGGTCGGATATATATATATATATATATATATATATATATATTATATATATATATATATATATATATATATATATATATATATCCTGGACTATTATAACAATTTTCATATAAGAACTACTTCCAGGTATATAGTTTCTGATTGGCACAGACTCGAAAGGTGTATTATTACAGGCTGTACGATCTAAGCTACCCTATTTACCCTCGCTATAAATATGGTAGTCAAATCAGCCGAAGTCGAGTGTCGAGGCACTATGATGAAGCCACAGATTAGAGCATACATAGACGATCTGACCATTACAATATCTTCGGTCACGGGGAGTAGACTTGAAAAGCTTATTGCTTGGGCGAGAATGAGTTTCAAACCTGCAAAGTCGAGATCGTTAGTGATAAAGAAGGGGAAAGTAGCAGATAATTTCAGGTTCTCGATATCGTGAACTACTATCCCGACGTTGACAGAGCGACATGTGAAGAGCCTAGGTAAAACTTTTAACAGCCCCTTAACGGTCACTTTATCTATCCGAATGACGATGTCCGGACTGGAAGTATGGCTAGCCAAGGTGGACTTCCGGGCAGTTTCAAGGCGTGGATGTACCAGCACACGGTGCTCCCAAGAATTTTCTGGCCTTTGCTTATATACGATTTCCCAGTGACATCAGTGGAGGCCATTGAAAGGAGAATTAAGGGCTACCTTCGCAGATGGCTGGCGCTGCCGTTAGGTCTGAGCAGTGCCTCACTATATGGCAAATAAAATGCACTTCAACTCCCCTTTAAATGGTTGTTGGAGGAATTCGTAGTCTCTCGAAAATCGAAAGCACTTCAAGCTATATGACGGTTCCGTATAGGATACAGGTTCGATTGCTATCGGAGGACGCATGTTTTCTCTAACAATTTCTCGGATATACAAACCGGGAAATGTTGTTAATACTGTCTATTATAAACAGAGCGTTTACTTCAATATATGTATCTATAAAAAAGAATGTATAAACGTAAAAATGTCTTCAAATAATTGTGGGACTTTGTCCATTTCATAATATATATATATATATATATATATATATATATATATATGGATGGATGTATATTTGAGCAATACATTTTCTTTTAAACATCCTACATTAAATACGGCAGATTAATTTTTTTAATTACTTTTTGTGGGAATATGGGAGTAAGTAAAGCGCTTGTGACAACAAAAACTTATGGTTAAATTGTTAGATTTGTGTATTCTCTTACTCCGACAAAACGGGAAATCTTAAGGATGCTGGGAAAACTAAATAAAAATATATTAATCTTTATTTCCTGCCTTAATGACAAACATATATATATATATATATATATATATATATATATATATATATATATATATATATATATATATATATATATTATTTACATTGTTAGGACTATTGCCTCATCTTTGTCGCCATATTTATTACAACGTTTCGGCCGTTTCACGCTCCGACCTTCGTCAGGTAGTTGGAATGGCGAACTGAACCCTTTATTTCGCTAACTTGGGTAGACTGTTCTAGTTCCACGTGCCATGTTTAATGGATGTCAGTTATCAGTTATCTCCTTTTAATTTCCCTTTGGATTATTGAACTCACAATCTTTGGGTCCTGTCACTGGATCTAACTAACGCCTTTATCCACTGTGCCATGTGTCCTTGAGGATATCTGTTTATGAATTTCTGGGTATTATAAAGCTAATGTCTTCAGCAACCAATTTTTTAGCTGTGCTCATATTGCAATTTTTGCTTTTATCATTTCATGATTTTACCACAGCTCATTGCAATTTTTGTTGTTATTATCGCTTTTCTTTGGCACTCCTTATTACTGGTTCCCATATTATATTCATTTCTATGCTTGGTTGGCTCAGGAGATTAGTATATGTGCTGATTTCTTTAAGTTTACGAATTTTCCAATAATGTTCTTTGTCTATGATCTCACCCTAATACCACAGAGGGCGGTGTTCTACCTTCTCTCGCCATAATTGGTCAGCCACGCCTGATTTTTCAAATTCGTGTAACAGCTTTCTGGTGTTCTTGAAGCCTTACCTTAAGCAGGTGGCCTGTCTCTCCTTTATATTTCTTTCCGCAGCTTCACGGGATAGCGTACACAGTCTTCTCTATGGGGGGTCTTACTCGGGAGAGATATCTGCAAAGTGTCGTCAAGCTTTTGAATGTTGTCCTGATCTTATATGTGCTGCAGATCCTTTGTATTTTCTCTGATAACCCCGTCACATAAGACAGGCAAACTGTTTTCTGAGTGTTGTTGTCCTCCTCTTGTATCCGCCTATCCCAGTTTTTTGGAGCTGCTGACATGTACCCCGGGTAGTTGTTATGTTGTAGGGTACCACTTATACTGACCAGTTCTTTATTTAATGTCTCTGAGTCAACCGAGGTTCTTCATCGGATGGACAGGTTGTTCATCTTCATGAAGCTTCAGAATCAATTTTGGTGAGGCTTTGAAACATTCCTCAGGGTATTTTCTCACAAAAATCATTTTAAACAGAGAATAATATTACTCTAATTTATTTTTATAATAATTCTTATTTTATTTTACATTTGTAAGTTTTGTTAGTTACATGTGATTGTATTTGACATCGTTATCGGTTCGCAATCACCGAATGTTACTGTGAAATTATTGTTTGTTTCTAGTGAGTAGTCATTTCGCAACTGAAATCGACCTATGAAACGGCAATTATTTTAAAGATTATTGTAGCTAAGTATAATACGCACACTTAATTTTGTTTTTACTTTTTAGAAAAAATGCCTATTATATATAGGAAATTAACCTAATAGTAATAATTATAATATATATATATATATATATATATATATATATATATATATATATATATATATATATATATAAATATAGGTAACTATACTCGTGTCGAAAAACCTTCGAATTCTTGATTTAACAATAGCCAAATCAATCACGAAAGGAAAAAAAGGTTTTAAAAAAGAAAGAGCCAGGAACATGAAAGTCTGTCGAAAATAATCGCACAGATACAGGTTCAAGGCCCAAAGAAAAAAAACCGATACGAGTAAACAACTAACTAAAGAGCTCGATACAAACGTAGAGCAAACCTAGTCAAACTAGCCGACCCTGACGATCTGCCTAAGTGAAACCTTGGTAGGTTTGTCTGGCTCATTAGGTTTGACTATATATATACATATATATATATATATATATATATATATATATATATATATATATATATATATGTATCAGTGAATATCAACATACAGAGTATGCCCATACGTGAGTATAGATACATACACGCGTACACGCAAGTAAACACACACACATACACACACATATATATATCTGTATAAAAAGACAGAGAGAAAAAGAGAAAGAATGTAAGAAGAAGCGAGATTAAGAGGAATATAATATAAAAGAGTTAGAGAAATTTGATAGATACAGTGTTCTTAATTGACAATGTACTGAGGAATATTATAAGATAGATATTCTGATCTATAGAAAAGAACGGTTGCCTTAATATAAACCAATAGAAAATATAATTGCATCACACAGAATATTTGTGTCAATATACTTAAAATTAAAGATCATAATAATATAACCAGAAATGGTAAATAATGACATAAATATCAGTTTGTATACAAATATCAAAAGATGATTTGTATCAATAGTACTCAATATTATATTAATACACTATATATCTCCTTTGAGTGCTAAAATGTTTTAATTTCTGTTAAGGTAACCATGATAAATGTGGTGGATAACATCCTGCAATATATTATCCCAGGTCTATCGCATATTTGATGCAATACAGCAAATGTTGAAAGAGATCTAGCCGAATGTGTCAAGGATCATAACATCATCTTATTCTAGTTTGAATGTCGCACATCGTGCTGACATTTAAGCTAGCTCATGTGGAGGGCTAATTAGGGCCCAAACTTAAAGGACCTCTGGTCCAGATTAGAAAACTGCAATGATAATTTTGAAGAAATAATTTTGAATTCCTCATTTCACTCGATGGAACTTCAAATTCTAACTTTAACTCGGAATCTGGCTAAGTTCAATTTAATTCAATTCCGGCCCAAAAAAACGGTTTGGGCCGAAACTCCAATTCAGGCCTTAAATTGAGTTCTTCAAATCGAAAACTCGGTTGAACTCCAAAACCTCACGTCGCTAATCCTCTCATATTAACTCTAATTCGTTGGCATTTTGAAGAAATAAAATTGATTTCCTCAATTCACAAAATTGTGGGTATATTTTAAACTGAATTTAAAGTAAAAAAAAATAATTTCACAAAGTTTTTTTTTTTTTATATATAAACTCAGTATATATTAAAATCTTTTAAAATCACTAATTATTTTAAGCTTTTTTATAATTTGAATTTTTAACTGCTCCCTCTTCGTCCGGACACAAATTTCAGTGATGGATATTCAAGGACCAGATAAAAGGCAGATGTTTAATCCAGGGATCATTCAGATTCCAAAAGATGTCTAAGTAAGTGTGGTCAGAGAAAATTTGCCGTTTATTTATTTAGAAGTATTCACTGAGTGAAGTCAGGCGATTTTGCTAGCCAGGTAATTTGTCCCAAATATTGTGGAGCATTTCGAGTAGCACCAGCATCGTGTAGGCGGAAATGATCCTACTGCAAAAGCACTCACCTTTTTGTTGCGGGAATGGAAACTAATCAATTTGAGCAGTGTTCTTCGATTACATGGTATAGTTCAACTTGCCTTCCACAAACGCCAAAGGCTAGTGAGCGTTGTAATTTAAGTCTCCTCACACTAAGATGAAAATTGTTGATCGTCTGTACAGCGAGTTCGGCACACTATACATTGTTCCTTAGGTATAGATTGTACACGCTACAGATTATCGTAGAAAAGTAATTGTACACAAGGGGACTAGTTGATACTTTCATGGTGTTTTGGTGTAAGGAATATTGTTGTATGTTTGGGTCGGTGTTTGTGGCTAGCTACGTTTAAAGTTAAGACAGAAAAGGACTGTCCTTTTCCCAATTTCCGTTTTTGGCCTTGTGCCACATTTTGTATTTTATTACAAATAAATATTTCACTGTTCACACTTCTTGTCGATCCAGTATTGCTATATGTTCACTCTGTCTACTTTACTACTATACGGATTGCGATACTCCCCTGATCATTATACTATTTGGCGATTACTATTTGAACAAGTATTACTAGTGCGGATATTATTGGAAAGCGTTACTACTAGTACTGGCGTCTACGAAATCTCGAATATAATGAGAATGTTTCGAACTGATAACGAGATTTCACTTGACATAGCAAAAGTGACAATCGAAGCCGTCCAACATCACAAAAGTGGCGACGAGAATTCGCAAGGAATGACAAAAAATATATGTTTGTCTATGTATAGAATCTGACATAATGACAGAATAAAAAAATAGGAAAAGTATATAAATTAGGCATATTTCATTTTTAAAAATAAAAAAAATGCAGAGGAGAAAAGAAAATTATATTTTTATTTTATTTTTATGTTGCTTGTTTTTCGTTAGTTAAGTAAACGTCAACTGTATTTGTCTTGTTAGGTAGCGTTCATTTGTATAATACTTGTATTTTGGTGTAACATAATTCTAGTTGTTCTATACAAGATTTGGTTGATAAGGTTTGTGCATGCCTGTGAGGGAGTGCATCTAGTGGGTGTTTTTATTTTTGATAGTGCCAGTACATTGATTTGTAGGTTTTATTGTGTGGGACGGAAAGAATTTAAGTTAAACCGATTGTGATTGTAGGTAATTTATCTAAGGTTATTTAAGTGCATATATATATATATATATATATATATATATATATATATGTATATGTATATATATATATATATATATATTATGTAGATCTAGCAACATATTTGTCTACATATGTGCAAAACTTAGCACTGATTTTGATGTTTACGCGGTCGATAATTACAGGTGCAATAATTCAACAAATGTGTATAAGTATATTATACACACGGTAAGAAAAATTCAATAACTTGTAACTTCCTTCTACTTAAACTTAATGAAAGGGACATTGAACACCGTGCATATTTCTCCTTGTCCGACACAGAAATAAAAAAAAAATCTTTAAGAAAAAGGTCACTTGCGATGAATAATGAATTCATTACGAGCACAAAGTGTGAAAGCCATGGCCGTATTTGGGATAACTTTTAATATCTCAAAGTTAACAGATGCTACTTGGGGAAATATGTCCTTTTTTCTGATTTTTGTTTGGGATTCAATAATTTTCACCTTTTTCAAATTGACTGCGTCACGATAGTCTGAATAATGGTCCATTTTGCATTAAATTTTTAAACAGAAATTAATTTTAGTCTGCACAAGTCTTTATATTTACTGATGTTGTGAAATGTGGTTATATTTAAAGGTAATGGAATTTCATTATTATTATCAAGACATTCAATGTCCAATATTAGTTTATACGCACTTTTAAATCTCCAAATATTGTTTAAAACATCTGACTCTTTAAACACTTATATTTCCTGATGCCATAAACAGAAGAACATGTCAACTACAAAATATTCAAACTGAAATGATTGGGATTTCCCAACATAACTGGCGCATCAGTCTTTCAGCTCGCATGATATTCCTTTGTACTGTGAATATATAAGTTTGATAACTATCAAGAATCGTCTTTAAATTTCATATTCTATAAAAACAATATCTGTGCATTTATACTCACACACAAATACACACAAGCACACATATATATGTGTGTGTGTATGTGTGTGTAAAGAATGTGAAACATATTCTATAAAAATATGAAACACACACACACACACACACACAGACATATATATGGATAGGACATTGTAGTCAACACCCAGCGGCAACAATCTGTTTCATGATTATGCGTAATCGTCAGGCCATGTTCAATTATAAAGACCAATTCTGCAATCTTCGTTATAAAAGATGTTGGAGCGCCGACGTGATGAAATGTCTACCATTCTTCATCTGTCGCATTCGTGTACCTGGATTTCGATTTTCGCGAATGGTTTCTTACTGTGCTCATCATGTGTCGGGTCTTCGGCGTTTTAACCTGGCGAAATCTATCCCTCTCGATGTCATTCCTCGTTGGTGGTTGGCTTTTGTAGCGAAAACGTGGTCGTTGTATTTCGTCTGAGGAACCCTTCCGTCCCTGCCGGTGACGTGCGTCGATGAGCTTCCTCGCCCAGTGGTGCTGTGTTAACACCATCCCCTCACATGAATTTAGCCCGCCAGCTGAAATGGTTTACCACGGCATAACAACTCCGAGTCATCACTTGTGTGAGATTTAGTAAATAGTTGAGGACCAGTGACGCCCGTCCAACCAAAGAGGCAGCGTGCCAAACATCAAATGCACTACCTCTATCCAAACCGACAAATGTCCACACACACACACACACACACACACACACACACACATATATATATATATATATATATATATATATATATATATATATATATATATATCCAGTGTAAAACATATATATATATATATATATATATATTATAATATTTTTAAAAAAAAATATGATTCCTTCTCTACAAAAGAGTTCCCCAGTTTCAAAAGCGAGAGCCGAGACCCTCAATATAATTTTTGAAAGTAGGTTGAATTAAGGTGTCTGGTCACGCTTCCTCGTCAAGCGAGAATTTGGGAATAAGCTATCTTGTGGTTTGCGCGTGTTTATAAGTATGGTCTCTTGCAACATTAGTTACTATGGAAACGGCTAGGTTCGGCCATATTGGTTAGGTGGTCGAAGAGTTAAGAATTAATTTTTATCTACAGACCAGTCCCCTTCGGAAAGTTTGTCTCAGGTTATGTTGGGTTCCCTATTTCAAGTCTGATAGTAGCGGTCGCCGTCTAGCTGGTTTAAAGGCATTTTATGGCCTTGCTGCAGGTCGTTAAGTATCGAGAGGATTCTGTTTCATTATTATCTGTCTATTAATATATATATATGTATATATGTATATATATCGAACAATAAGAAAATATTAAAAAATTAAAATCTTCAGACACACTGGGTTGTATATTAATATTCCTTCGTTTTTATTATTATTTCATTTAGATTACTCGACTAGTTTCGGCCAACATGTCCATCATCAGGAGAAAAATAATTTTCTGCTTGCTGGTAGCAGTGAACTACAGAAATGAATGTCTTGATGGAGAAAATGAACTTTTGTCTGTATTTTTTAACATGAATTTTGGTCAGTCTTTGTGTTGGTCAAACAGTCTCTTTTAAGTTGGTATTTGAGATAAGAGCTGGATGGATTCATGCTGAACTGAATTACCTTGGTCATTTTGATAGTTTTATTGGTCCCTGGAAAGGGGATGTATCTGTTAAGTGTTTGTGTGTTATTTGGTTCTTAGGGAGTGAGTGAGTATGATGTGTGTAAGCGTGTATATTACTATGTGTGTGTGTTATCATTTGGCTCATTAGGGAGTGAGTGATTATGATGTGTGTAAGTGTGTATATTCGTGTGGGTGCGTGTATAAGTGTGAGGCCTCAACACCTCCGTAAGCATGTCTGTCTTGTGTGGGTGAAAAATGTGGGTAGGTTTTGATTTGTATACTATCTATATTGTTAAGTTTATGGCCGGATAGTACGTTTTTAAATGTTGTATTCGCTTATTTTCATGGAACTCTAAAATCTTTCTAATGTTATCAGCTCTGGACTAGTCTATTCTCTCAATTATAGTGAATTTGCATGGGTTTTACAATCATGTTTTTCTAGGCGGAAATGATGTTCTACAGGTAAAGATCTTTCATGGGGAGTCGACTTAATTCGATTGCGATAATTATTAATTCTTTAGTAAAAGGGCCATTCAGATTTTCCTACATGTTGTTTCTGGCATAGTGTGCATTCTAGGAGGTAAATTATGGTATGACTTCTACAGTTATAGTCGTGGTAGATTTTGAAAGTAGATTTAGTGACTGAGCTAGTGAATGAATTCGTGTGTCTAATGTGGTTGCAGCATAAACTTCATTTGTTGTTACATGGTTGGAAAAATCCTGTTGTTTTTGTTGTTGGTTTATTACGGATTACCTTGTCCCCTGAAATGTGGTTACTACCTATGATTTCTTTTAGGTTATTAGGTCTACGATATGCTAGAAGGCCGGGTTCCTCAAACAATTTTTTTAGGTCTAGTTTGAGATGTAGTATTTCCGAGCGACTTTTGATTATTTGGGATAGTGAAGGCAGAGTGGGGTTGAAAGTGGTTACTAGCGGGATGGGGCTGAGTTCATTTTTAATCTTGTACATTAGGGTGTCTTCTCTAGGTGTGGAAATTGCTTTATTTATTTGTTCCCTGATTAGGTGTTGCTTATAGCCCCGTGTTGTAAATTGGTGCTCCAGATTTTGAATGTGTTTATTTAGTTCTTCATTGTTGGAACATATCCTTCTGAGTCTAAGTGCTTGTGAATAGGGAAGGTTCTCTTTGAGGTATTTAGGGTGGGAAGACTTAAAGTGTAGATAGTTGTGGGTGTCGGTGATTTTAGTGTATAGTGTCGTTTGTAGTTTCCTGTTTTCATCTATGTAAATGCAGGTGTCTAAAGATGTTACCGATCTTGTGGATTTTTCAGTCAAACTTAATTGAATCGTGCACTGTGTTTAGGCTCATGAGGAATTGGATACGTTTGTCGTCACTGCCCTTATATACAAAGAATATATCATCGATATATCTTGCATATAATACGCAGTCGCTACCGATGAGGGGATAGATATGGGTCTCCTCGAAAGTATTCAATGTAAGAATATGCTCCATGAGTTTTATGATAACTTCTGTGGGGGGTTCTTGTTTTCTTCTTTTAGTAAGTGCTTCCTGAAGGGCGGTTAGCCCTTCGATGTGTTTAATGTTTGAATAGAGTGAACTTACGTCCATAGTCACTAGAATAGCATTCTCTTTTTATGTGATTAATTTTGTTTAGTAGATCTGTTGTGTCTCTGATGAAGGATCTTATTTCCTTAGCTAGGGGTTGTATGTAATGGTCTACGTATTTGGAAATTTTTATTGTGTGGTAGTTGAATGATGAAATGACCGGCCTTCCTGGGTTGTTGCTTTTGTGTATTTTAGGAAGGAGATAGAAGTGAGCAGGTGTGATGCTTGTGGGTGTAAGTGCTGTGCATGTTACCTTGTCGATTAGATTGTTGCTAAGCATTATGTTTAGTGAGATAGTTAATTCTTTTTGGTATTTGGGAAGAGGATCTGTAGGTAAGCTTTTATAGGTTTCTTTGTCGGCTAGCTGTAGGTAGTCTCTTTAATGTATTCTTTGATTCCCCAGATCACTGTGGCTCCCCATTTGTTATGATTAGATCATCTCTATATGTCAGCGTGTCAAGGGCTATACGTTCCCTTTCAGTAATATTGTTACGTGGCAGCTTACGTGCTATTGTTTTCTCTATGTTATTTGCTACGGCTATTTCAAATGTTTGTATAGTAATGTCTGTGTTTTGTGGGGTGTATGCAGTATCCTTCTCTTTTAATGTATCAAGTATGGAAGGTGTGTAATCATTGTCCCCGTAGTGGGCTTTTAGCCGTACTCTTCTGAATAAGGATTTCAGGTCCTTTGCCAAGGTGTCTTTAGCAAACCTTGGGGGACTAGGGAAAAAGCTTAGTCCTTTATTTAATAACCTGAATGTGTTGAGTGAAAATTTATTGTTACTTAAATTTATAACTCGCCCGTATGGGTCAGGTTTGTATTTGCAAGTTTGCCGAAGTAAAAGCCCGAAAGCATGTATCATGTCTCCTATTAGGGATGCTATACCCTCATCCAAGTGTCCTAGTTGGGATCTTATCCCGTTTATTTGAAGGTTGAGTGTGTTTGCTGTTGATTGTCTAGTAGGGGCTAATCTGGGTGGTCTGGGATGTCTAATGGGGTTATGCGTTCTGTAGAACCTCTGTTGTGTTTTGGTTTGCGTATGTCTGTACAGCACCCGAATGATGTCCGCGTAAGTTAGTGGTTTGTTTTGTGTGTGTGTGTGTTTGTTTTGAGGTTCTAGCTATCGTTGATGGTGGCAGTGTTGTTATTGTTGGTTGTGGTGCTGGTGTTTGTCTGTTGGTGCATTTATTTGATTTATTTTGTGTTTGCATTGGTTGTGTCAATGGTCAGTGTGGCTGCGGTGTTTATATATATATATATATATATATATATATATATATATATATATATATATATTGTGTGAAAATCCTATTTCAATGATGATCTAAGTATAAATTTGTTTACCCATTCTGGATATTTCTAATATATTTGAGTCTTACTTCTTACTAAGTTACCATCATAGTGATCTATTTATTACTACGCTACATCCCACACCAACCATACTGTTTAGAGAAACCCCAAAATCTCTCCTTTAGGAAACTTAGCAATACTCTGTCCTCCAATCGAACGTAAAGAATAAATCTATTATCTACTGCATAGATATTTACTTAGCTTTAGTTAACCTTGATCAACGCTGCAAAAATGTAGGAGATGTTGACAAAAATGGCTTTAAACATTCACTAATCTCCGTTTAATCTAGAAGCGTGTTTTTAGCCCTGGGACAGAATTAGCTACACTTGATATATATTGAAATTCATTATTAGTTCTTACGAGAGGTATCCCATTTATTTTTAATTACTTTTCTTTTTCTTGAAGCCAATTCGCCATCGTTTTTCATGTCCACTTTGATTTCATCTTATTTAAGTTGCTTTCTATCTCAGTGCTTAATAATGTCTTCGACTTCTACAGTAAAGAACGTAGGATATAAAAGAACTTCCGAAACGATTTGAATACAACATTTACTCTGTTGAAAATGCTTCAATGTTTACTGAAACAGAAAATTAGATAGTTGATTGGAGAGGTGTGAATGGCAAAATTCTACAATTTTTCTCTGTTTAATTATTGGTAGCAGTATTTAAAATCCTGTCTACAAAGATTCGAGCTAGTAATTTAACGTTGGCGAGATCATCTCTTGAAAGTACCTGGTACTTTAATTCTCATGATTTTCTCTAACAGTCGACAAATTTATAGACCCAAATTAAGATGATGAAAAGAAATAATAAAAAAAACGAATGGGAATTTTATTAAAATAATTACAGAATGATAATAAAACATTATTCTGAGTATTGCCCGTACATTTTTGTACTAATGTAATTTGCCCACATATTTTTTTTTGTACGGGTAGTGTAACGATTAGCAACTCAGAAAGAGAAATCGAGCTCAAATTCCGACCAAGTTTATAATTATGAATTATGAATTAATTTGGGAAAGATTTCAACACATCTATTTCCACGTCAACTATATGTTAAATACTTGGGTCTCTTGTCTTTCAGGGTTGCCAGTCTCGAAGAATTCTGAATTTAAAATTTTGCGTGAAATGAATATTGTTAATGATAATAATCTTACCTCTTTTTTCTAGCTTGTCACATTTGGTCTAGTATTTGTGCTACGTAATTAGAGATTCTTGATAAAATACAAAAAAGAATATGCAATGTTATTTGTCTTGACCAGGTATCTCGGCTTAAGTCACTTTCCCACCGCCATAACGTAGCATGGAGGGCCTTGAGAATTTGAAGTTGTTTATTATTTCACAATGAAATGCAGATTTTGTCATAGGTAAAATACGTTTATCTTTGTAGCTCGCCCAAGGAGGAGATGGAAAGTACTTGGGTAGGAAAAAACTACGACGCCTTCCTTGATGAATTTCATCTTAACCTCAAGAAATTGATTTGAGGACTGGGAAGGATTATTATAAAATAAATAAAAATAAATAAAATAAATAGATATAATATGTCTATATTATTCAATCATAATACATACACACATACACCCCCCACGCACACACGCAGACACAAACACGCATGAACACACACGCACACACATACACACACACATATATATATATATACATATAGATAGATAGATAGATAGATAGATAGATATGATAATTCGTTGAAAATATCATTCTTCATCGAATTTTTGTGACTGATTGTAAATGAATTATTAGAAAATAACAAAAATTCTGTCCAGAAAATCTCTGCTTTCCTTGCCTCCAAAGAATCTTCACCCGATGCGAAGTATATATTCTATTCAATATGTTTAACAATCTGTAGTTTCTGACTTTCTCAAGTGCTGATTATATTTTTCGTATAAATCTTTCTTCCAATAAATTCTTCAGTTTTCCAAGTGTACAATACCTATGGGAAGAGTGGATATTTTTCATTGTAGTCTTAGCAAATCTTTCATACAGTGGAAAACAAATCATCCAAACAAATATTGTTTTAAATAATAGAATATCTCAACTTGCACAGACAATTCTATGTTTTATAAGCTGGGCTGTTCACCAATCTGTTTTTCTTGTTAAGAAAAAGATTTCACCTCAATGAATTCCACCAATTTTACCATCGCCCCGTCACCACAGTTTCCTTCAATTTTCTCATTCCCCAGCAAAGAACCGTATCTATTTTTTCGCTTTATTTCCAGATGTATTTTGTTCCAGTTCCATCAAAATTCTCAGTTTCTCGGGTTTAACTTGTTGGAGTAGCATTTCGTTGCTAACTTATTTCTTTCATGAACTTCCAAGATTTCTGTGGTGTTTTTGAAATGCGTCAATAAGTAAGTATTACCGGACGAGTTCGAAAACTATTGCAATTTCAGAATTACAGTTCATCTCTTCGTTCTGATTTCTATTCACTCGTCAGTTTTTGTGGTAAAGAAAAAATCTTTTAAATGCATTTGGTGTATTTGTTGTAATCAGTGAAGTCGGTGGGAAGAAAACGGAAATCTAAAATGTTTTTCTTAAATTAATCTAATGTACTTAAAGCAACCACTGTAAGACTATTTGACTCAACTTTAGCGTGTCACAGAATCAAAATAATTTATTTCGCTTTTCAACAGAATTTTAAAACACACACACGCGCGCGCGCACACACACATACACATATATATATATATATATATATATATATATATATATATATATATATATGCACACACGGAAATTTATTAAATTACATTTCACTATATGAATCGAAACCTACATTTTTTTAATTCGTGCATACTCTGGTAAAAATAGTAATAAAACCGAACGTTGCTATTAATTTTAACAAGGTTTTCTTGTGTTTTCACTCACTGTTCTTGTTAGGTTTCTTATTTGTACCTATTATTTGTACCTCCTTAATATAATCTTTCACAGTTTTCAGTGCATATCATAAATACCTACGCTATATTCTTCAGTTTGGTCGCCTGATATATAGAGTTGCTTAATGGTTGTGCAAACCAGAATCATTTCAATCCCCAATGCGTAACACACAAAGATACTCACGTGTCTGATTTGTTCCGGACCAATAAGTATTAACTTAATCTTCACATTTATAGGAAAATAACTTTTGTAGATGTACAATTCAAATCAGACACTGCTACCGTTCTCTCGTTATTTTCTTCTAGCTATTTAACTCAGAAAAACCTTGTGTTTCCTGATATGGATTCGTTGAGAGATGTTAAGTAGGTGTAAATTGACATCTTTTCATCGGTTCCATGTTTATTTTCGCCCTCAAGGCATCGACTGAACCTATAAGAGGAAGAACAAAGTTCGAAGGCTGAGGTCAGAAGAAGATCGAGTGGTTGTCGATTTCATAGATCAATGCCACAGGCATTCGATCAATATATTTAACTTTTTCTCTGTGCCTGTTTGTCTATTGATGTATAATGTATTTTTATCTATTTATCTATGAATTTCTGTACTGCTTCCCCTAACATACTGATCGTGTTCATTATTGTCCCATATATATATATATATATATATATATATATATATATATATATATACATACATATACACACACATATATATATATATATACATACATATACATATATATATATATATATATATATATATATATATATATATATATATATATATATATATATACATATACATATATATTGCAACTAACTGACAAAGTTAGATACTTGGAATGAAAAGTAGCCCAACAGATATTATCATATAAATCTATATTTCTTTAACTATAGAATGCATCTATTTAAATATCTTCCTATCGTTAGATGTCTGGTGATATCGACCGTTAAACTGATAGAGATCAATTTCATTCAGGACAATGCCATATATCTCGTTATATCTCTCACTTTAGTTTCTTTCATCCTCTCCAAGATTTTCTATAACGCTCAGTCATTATCTCGATTTTCCTCTTTCTTTCCCCCTCTCTCTCACTCTCCCCCTCATCTCTCTCTCTCTCTCTCTCTATACACACAGACACTGGCACTTCAGCCCTATATATCAGTCGTCTTTGTTTTAACATTAATATCGATCTGACCACAGGCAAAACTATAGTTTGTTAAAGTCAGGGCAACGAACAAGTTTAGACTCCCATAATCTATTAAGCGAGGGCTATATACAGAGTACTCTAAATGTCCTATTGATTAAAATCGAAAGAAATTCAATTAATAATAATTTTATGTCTGAAAGCAGTGGTTCCCAAACGTTTTTCTTTGGGCCGCATTTTCGTCATGAAAATTTGCTCGCACCTCACCAAATGGAAATCTCAGTGAAAAGGCGCAAGCATCCCTCCAGCAAAGAAGGTCCAGCGTGAGAGGTAAACAGTAATAGCGCGGATCCGACGTAGGAGCATTATCATTGATAACTCTCTCCTCCAATTTGCGGAGCCTAGTTACGCTATTCTTAATACTTGATATAATGTAAACATATCACAATGATAAATTCGGCCAATAATTATTTATAACTATTTATCCTGGGACCCAAGCTTGCAATTACAAGTAATCCATGATATTTTCAATTTCGAAATCATATTTTTTTTTGGAATAAGAATTTAAAACAAAATGTTTCTACTACTCTTCCTTTCAATCATTCCACCTCCCCTGCCGTGCACCGCGCCTATGAAGCGCGCAGCACCGCTTGAAAACTAATGCTTTACGGGAATAGTATATTTTAGAACATAAATTTAATTCCCGTTTTGATTTCGAAAAAGTTATCAACCATTATTCAAAATGTAAAAACTGCTGGCCGGCCTGGGTGGTATGGAGTTTTGCTAAAAATCTCTTCACTAGACGACAAGAATTAATTGTTATTAAACATAACAAATAATTCCTTAAAGAAAATATCTTCAAATGATCGCAGTCAGTCGTCCATTTCCTAATTTCAACTCGTGCACGTATTCACCATTTTCGTGTGTTTACCATATCGAACACTTCCTCAAAAGATAATTTGCATCCAGTAGATTCCAGTACAAACTTTATCTGGGCTTAAATCTCCCGTGGAGAACTTTTAATTATTTCAAGAATTTTCTGAAGACGAGTATCCAAGCTTCACAGAAAGCCTGACGGTCACGCAATACACAGGTTGACACAATGACGTCTCTGTAACCGATGGGATAGTGTCACATCACAACAGAGCAGCCCCATAAAATTTAATTGGTTATCGAACCTTTGGTTTGTTAGATAGTTTAAAACCGCTGAATTGGAAAGAAATCAGGCAGAAGAGAAAAATAAACCGGTATAAATTCCAGTTGATATATAGACACACCCATCCACTCAACTCCCAAACTTAGATATATATATACATAGAAAAATAGATATGAATCACCTGAGATAGATAGATAGATAGATGGATAGATAGATATGATATGATATGATATAATATGATATGATATAATGATACTGATATGAATAACCATTTCAATTTCGGATTCGAACACACTGCGACAGATATAAATAAAATCGTAAACCATGTAGTTAGATTGATGCATAGTTTATCTGATGTGTCTTAAAAGGCACACAAAGAGACTGAAAACAGAAATAGTAAGAACTAAATAATTATATGGAACAGGTTGATAAAATAGAGAAAGAAATGCATCTGACTGACTTCGATAAGGAGAATTCCACCAAGGTGATAAGTATTTTTCAATCGATTCATAATTATTTATCGGTCAATTGATTTATTGGCAACGCTATCTATTTTACTTTTTCCTTCGCTCCTCTCTCCCCAGGAATCTGTATCATATTTATTTGAATTTAAAATCTCACACAAGCACACTGGCACAATTCGCGCGCATGCGTGCCTTGGTGTTCACTCTTATCTGCCGTTCCATTCTCATATGCGTTTATTATCAGAAAGAGTTATATAAAAAGTTGGGAACGAGCAACGTGCTTACTCATTATGAATAATTCATAAAGATAGAATATTCCAATGTAACTAACAATATGAGGGTTAGCGCATTTTCAGCCCGCTATCTCAGATCTTAAAACTACATTTTATGCACATACAAAGCAGTAGAACCACTGCACATCAGTACTGAAAGCAGAGAAATGTGGCCGGGTACAATAATGAATGCACATAGGAGCATATGACTTTAGCGTCATTGACGATAAGTTGTAATCAATGCATTTTCCTATAAATGTTGGAGAATATATATATATATATATATATATATATATATATATATATATATATATATATATATATATATATATATATATATATATATATATGAAGAAATATAGTTTTAAAATGTGCTATATTTATGGGATAAAGTGCTCAATATCAAAGATAGAGCGTGTGAAAATATAAAAGTGAACATAGAAGTCAACACTTAGAGGCGACAGACTGTTTCATGTTAGATGCAATCGTCAGGCCACGAGTGCTGTTATTCTTCTCGGCTATTTATATTTACTTGTCAGTGGTGCATTGTGGGTAGTCTATTTTGGTAGTTATTTTACCGGAAGTCGTTTGTTTGTTTATTTATTTATTTGGGTTAAATTATTTTGCTTGTTTTTATTTATTTTTATTTTTATTTCTTATCTTATATATTTATTATTTTTTATTATTATTTTATTTTTATTTTGATCGGTGTTTTTATTAACGTAGTAAAAATTTGTTTATATACCTTATTTAATAGTTTTGTTTTTGTTTGGGAAGATAATTAAAGCTATTTGTTCAATTTTGAGGTTGATTGCTGTAGTTTATTCTAACTATTATTTTGGCGGGAACAGTTTTTAATTTGTTTATTACTTCATGTATTTATTTGGACTGATTTGTTTTTCTAACGGCTAGTTTATCGGTATCGGTTGTTAGTTTATTTATATATTTGGATGTATTTAGAGCAATTTATTTTACTTGTTGTTAATTATTTGTTACACTGTATATTTTCTCATTTTGGATTTCGATTTTTAAGTAACGTAGTATATAATCTTTTAATTTTTATTCAATATTTTTATCGTTATATAACAGTTATAGCTATTTTTCGTCCGATTTTTTGTTCTGATTTTTATAGTCAAACTAATATTTTGGTCATAATAGTTTGTAAATTGGTTTATTATTTACTTTATTTATTGATTTTGTTTCTGACTTTTTATTTTATTTCGTCTATTCTAACAGGTGTGATTTGGTAATTTGTTTGGGTTAATTTATTTTGCTTATTTTATTGTCATTTTGTTTATTTATGAATTTATTTATTTTTCCGTTTTCGATTTTTCAGTATAGTAGTAAAAATTTGTATTCATATCTGCATTTTGAGATGAGCTCGGATCTTTTATTGAATAATTTATTTTGGTCTGGGAAGGTAATCCTCCAAGCAAAGTTTGCAAGTTTTTGATTCGTTGTTGTAGGCTGATGATCTTTTCCTTATTTCCCAAGATATTTTTGGTATGGTGTGCATTTTGTTTTTAATTCCGCAGATATAATTAGAAAGCATTGTGCTGTTTGCATATTTACTATTTGTGAAAGATCTTTTGTGTACATAATTCCTTTGTTTCCAGGGTCCTTCAGTTAGTCCTATGTATACTTTTTCTTCATTATCTGGTGATTTTATCGTGGCTTGGTATATTACGTTGTTTTGTAAAC
>OZ038486.1:110552252-110639752 GCA_964036315.1 Acanthosepion esculentum | reverse complement strand
TATATATATATATATATATATATATATATATATATATATATATAGGTTGCGATGGATTAATTATCGTCTAACGCGAAAATGAAAATAACACTAACATCTCATTTTAACAGATATATTGACTAAAATTACACCCAAAATATCCTGAAATACTAAAGAGTAAATTCATACAACAAAATCGCTATTGGCTTCAACCCCCGCCTTCAGACGAAATCGCAATCTCCTGCATCTTATCTGGACGGTCTCCTTGAGTAAGTTAGTGAATGCTGGCATAATCCTTGCCTTCAGTTCATCTTTGGTGTTACAAGGAGTTTTGTTTTCTCTCGCTCAACTGCGCCCCACACATAATAATCAAGGGGGTGGCAGTCTGGGGTGTTAGGTAAACAGATGTTATGGGTGATGTGGTCGCAGAAACGCTCTAATACCTATGACTGGGTGCTTCCGCTTTTGTGGTTTGTTGCAGCGTCCTGTTCCCACATATAGGTTCTTCCAGGAGCGACCCTCTTGACTCAGGGCGGCACTACCGTGGATGACAAAAATATTAGCTCTTGAAAAATTAATTTCGGTTGAGCCCTCTGGTTTGAGGTGGGAATTTGTAAACAGTGACTATTTAAGCTAATACTGCACGACTCTTCGACAGAATTGAGCCACTGTCAGTCACTGTGTGTTTATCTGAATCTAAAAATAAACACGCTAAAATTCACCTTCATCCCGTACCGTACGCTGACGGCTTAGTGGGAGAAGTTCGGGCTGATGCAAATTCAGTCAGGTTTCGATCCTAGCTAGAGGCAACCGACGATGAGCTGTGAAACAGTCTGTCTGTGGATGACAAATATATATATATATATATATATATTTATATATATATATATATATATATATATATATATATATATATATATATATATATATATATATATATATATGAAGAAATATAGTCTTAAAGTGTGCTATATTTATGGGATAAAGTGCTCAATATCAGAGATAGAGCGTGTGTAAATATAAAAGTGAACATAGAAGTCAACACTTAGAGGCGACAGTCTGTTTCATGCTAGTGCAATCAACTAGTTGCCTGACAATTGCACTAGCATGAAACAGACTGTTGCCTCTAAGTGTTGACTTCTATGTTCACTTATATATATATACATATATATATATATATATATATATATATATATATATATATGAATGATAGGATAAGGAATAAATAGTGGTAAATAATAGTTCCAGACTCTTATTTTTAGCGCCAGTGTATTTTAGCTCAGATTTTCTGAAGCTGCCTTGGTGGTCAGATAGTACACAAAACAAATTCGTTTATGATTGATTATAATTAACGTAGGAAATTTAAAAATTTAGAAAGTGATTTTAGATCGTTAAGAAGTTACATGTCGCTGAATGTCGACGTGTTATTTTCATGTATGGAACTTGGGTGTAATTGAACCACCCGCAATGACTAGTTAGAAGATGTATACGTTTAATAGAATAGATAAGTTTAATATCTCTTTTGTTGATGTCTCTTTCATCCCCGGATTCCAAAAATACATTTCCACACCCGGCCGGTAGGAGTCTATAGAGAAAACTTATAGAACAGTGTATTAATAGAGACAGTCGTCCAAGAGAATCCCAGAAGAAGGGGCCATACAGAAGTTCTTATTTGGGGACAGTGTCTAAAATTTCCCCAGAAGAGAAGGAGTATGCAACAACAGAATACGTTTATACGTTTCACTTTTATTAAAGTCCCATCAGAGAATGAAATATAAATAAGAAAAAGAAGGAGAAAAAAATCTGGTATTTAAATAAAATGTTTGTGTTGTTTGTTTTTCATTAGTTAAGCAAACTTCGCGTGCATGTGCCTCGTCTAGACAGCGTTCTTGCGTATAATTCATGCGTGTAAGTATCATAATTCTAGTTTTCTATGCGTGATTAGGTTGATATGTATATTAGTTTGAATTTGAAGGTATTTGCGGGTTACTGTACAAGCACTCCAGCTGTGGAATCACTGGAAGTGTCTTCTCAATTAGCAACTTTTTCCTAACGGGTAGGTCTTTGAAGGTAGTTCTTGGCCAGTACTCAGAGTCTAAAGTGATCAACACAGTAGTCTCTCAAGATTCGCTTCTCTCCCCATTTTTCTTTCTCAATTAAGAGTATATTCCGATCTTTTGTGAATATCTAAGCTGATGGTACAACGGTATATCGGTGCACCTCCAAAACTCTAGACAACCAGGGCCTGTCAGTTGATCTCTTCTCTGACCAAGTTCTAACAGCTCAGTTGGGGAAAAAAATACTAGTGATGTTCCATCATCACCGAGCGGATCCTGAATTTTCGTCTATCGCGGTGACCGAGTGTTCTTACAGGGACGCCCCATACCGTGAGGGCTTAGATTAGTTAGATGTAATACTCAATGTTTAATAAATAAAAATAGTCCATCTCTTTCAAAGAGGAAGTATACACAATAATAACGTTTGATGTAATAGAAATGTCCGATTAAATACACACACATACACACACACATACACACACACACACACACACACACACACACAGACAGACACAAAAACACACAGACACATACACCCAAGCGCGCGCGCAGTTGTGTGTGTGTGTGTGTGTGTTTATGCAGCATATTTTCATTCAAGCCTGTTTCATTAAATAACTTAGACGTATTATGTCTATTTTAGTTTAAATCCTTTCGAGTACACGAATTAATTTCTTGGTGGTTATAGAAATTTATCAAGAATAATACCAACATTTTCTTTCAAATAATTTTTATTTTTACAAGTATTTTCAATTTTATCTGCGACCATCTTCAGAGGATTCAAATATCTGTGGATGTGTATACAGTAGCTCAGTATATTAAAACTATTTTTTCACTCTTCGTTTACAAGACAGAGCTTCAAATTCACATCATGCAAGGGAGGTAACTTTTGGAATTTAAACAAGAAAAAAGATTTTAATTATATTTAAATTTAGTATTTTTATATGAAACTTTGCTGCTACAAACATTTCAGAATTTTATTGCTGTACTTCTGATTAACTTTATTTATTTTAGTCCGCAATTATTCCAGAATCTTAAGATTTGCTTATTATTATTATGATGAAGAACTTATGTATTTTTGACTAATATCTATCTAAACTGTGAATTGGTATTTTTCGTGATCAATTTTCTACAGCCATCATGAAATTTATTCGTGGATTTGAAAGGATTAAAACTAATATATATATATATATATATATATATATATATATATATATATATATATATATTTGTGTGTGTGTGTGTGTGTGTGTGTGTGTGTGTGTGTGTGTGTGTGTGTGTGTGTGTGTGTGTGTGTGTGTCGAAGAGCCTAAATAATGATTTAGTCTTCCAAGTATCTACTGGAAAAAACAGCTCTTATCTTTGAACGGATAAGATATTGATTCAGAAAAGGATTTTCGCCGGAATCCGTATGAAGTCTATTAACCATCGCAAACATTTTGTATCCCATATGTGCAGATTGCGATTGAGATCTGTGTAGTTTCCTATCAATGGCCGCACAAATATTTTTTGCATATTCATGGAACGAGTATTTTACAACGTATTTACAGAAGGTCACCTGGTTTTCAATTCGTTTGAAGTACATAGAAATGAAACCATATCATCAACGTGAATCATATGACAAAGTGATTCCCTGCAGAATGATGTCCAAATTATCACACTGGCACAACCGGCTTTGTCTTTTCATTTACTACAATCTGCTGATGTCAATTTTCAGGAAGATAAACGTTTCATGCGGTGTATTTTCTTTCTTCAGGAAAATGTTAGGCTTATCGTTGTAGATGATGTTCAGCTTTTAAAACAACGCCTATTTCTGACAGTTGCGTGTATTAGTGGAAGGACGTCATGCAAAATACAGCCCTGCAGCCTGCACCCTATATGCAATAGAGAACAATGTACTTTATATTGTGGTACATCACTTCCTCGAACTTATTTGAAACTATCAAAACATTCTTCCGCAGTATCCCCTTTATTAACTTTTACATGACCGGTAAGCTTCGTTCACTTTTTGTATCGAAATTGTGTTTGTCACTAATACCTATTATTCAGTTGATAATTTTTTCTTTTCGAAAAAGTGCCAATACTCATTCATCCCAAATAAATGTGACGATCCTTCTCAATGTGTGTAGTGTATAATATCCTCATCTAGTCTCATGAACATAACAATCTTCCTCTATCAAAGTCGATCAAATATTTCTTCTTGCCCACAACTGCGTCAAACAACATGCCAAAATGACGTAAACGTATGCGGTACACCTATTTATGTGGGAAGTGACATTTATATTTTTTATAAGGAGTATAGCTGTCATTCTTACAACAAATTCGCTGATTATAATGATTTGGATCATCAATATATATATATATATATATATATATATATATATATATATATATATATATATATATATATATATATATTTTTGAAGGTACAAAATTTTATCACAGCAATAAACGTATGCCGCTTGATATTACTAGACATATTAAAAACGGGCGAAGCTCCCGCTCTTCAGGCTTCCAACGGGAGATTTAATTTAAATTAAAAACACAGAAAATGTACAATAAAAGAAATTGTGGAGGAGGAGGGGAAAAATGAGCAAAAGGTGCTAGAGGCAAATGACAGCGAGCCCCAACAAACACTCACGTTGTTTACACAAGGAAGGCTTGCGGGACCCGATGTAAAGTGCCTCCAGCACCTTAAGGTGAAATAACGAGTGTGACCGGGACAACACGGTGAACCGGTCAACACTAAAATTAGCTGCACACGATCTGCTCTTTAATAAGTGCTGACATATAGCGGACCCGTAGGTGTTTGGGACTACATATATATATATATATATATATATATATATATATATATATATATATATATATATATATATATATATATATAGCTGTCATTCTTACAACAAATTCGCTGATTATAATTATTTGGATCATCAGTATATATATATATATATATATATATATATATATATATATATATATATGTGTGTGTGTGTGTGTGTGTGTGTGTGTGTGTGTGTGTGTGTGTGTATGTATGTATGTATGTGCGCGCACGCGCGTTCGAATGTTATTTTTTACTTGATATTTGTCCTTATGTACTCCAGAAAACCTAAAGCAGGATTCGAAACATGTTTCCACATTTGCAGGAGGAATAGCCCTCTAATCCGGCGTGCTTTTATTGCACGGCTACGAAAAGCTTCATAATAAATCAAGTTCCACTGATTCCTTCAAATATTATCGAAACGCTGTACCGTTTCTCATCTGAAACCTAAACAAAGCAACACATACACACATATACGATCACACACACACTCAGAGACATGAACCCAGACACACATACATACATGCACACACACACACACACACACACACACACACACACACACACACACACACACACACACACACATCAGGCGACTTCCTGATGCTATTGAACTGGATAGCGCTCGATCCTAGTGTGCAGCACGTCTGGAAAGTGCTTGACAACCATACCATGGTTTAATACAAGCCTCGTTTGTGAAATTAGATAGACAGAACTCTTGTGGGCGTTAGCGCTGCTAGCACGAAGTCACAAGTCATCGTGGCCGAGCTCTTGACCGTGCTGGCCTTGTTCAAATTGCTGATCATGCTAGAAAACCGGCTCTCTCCTAGAAACTGTAACTAACGTCTACTCAGCATAGTATAAATTGCAAGTCGATTTCAGTTAATGTTAACGTTGTAGTGAAAGTTAAATCCACATTTCTATACAGTTTTTCCTATTGCAAAATATTTTTACGAAGTAGCTCATTACTGACATGCCGGACATCAAAGCGGATATGGATAAAACTTCTTGTAGCATGAGAGGTTTCGAGAGTAACCTCGCCTATGAAATATGCTATCCTCTTTGTCACGCTAGATAGTATGAGAAGAGATGGAATAATGTGACTATCATTTCAGTCTTCGTTATTATTTTCACTGTTTTCTTTTCTTAATTAGATATAATCTTAGAAAGGGAAATGTGTTAACAAAATGCCTATACAAAGGTTTGCCTCTATTTTACAACGAAGAATGACGAAGAATAGAGCGGCTGATACCTAGATGTAACAATTAAATCAAGAATGATATTTGCAAAACTGGATAAAATGGCTTATCTCAAAATCACACAATATATGATTGAGCCTAATTTTTGTGCTTGAAAAATTCAGAAAAAATACACGGTAGTTGGAAATGTTAAAAAGTCAGAAGAGTAAATACGTTCGAGCTAAGATTTTACCGAGAAAAAAAACATGCGATCTAGTGTAAACCGGAGGAGGTATTACACCACTTTACTTAAGTAATTATCGATGCTTTCCTTTGATTGCCAATTTGAGTTCAATTAAGAGGAGAACCTGTTCGAGACAACAGTTTGGATTCTCAGAAGGATTTTATAGTTTTATGTTTCACTTTTTATCTTAAGAGCCAGTTACCCTCCTTACTACCATAAATAGACTGATCCATTCATGATGAGTGGTCCTGGGTAATTGTTAAAAGAGGAAGATACACGTGCAGAGACTTGTCTAGCTGAGTATTAAATACTAATATCCCGACTATCTAATTAAGTGATTTGTCTTGTCGGACCCCACACCACAGCACATTTCAATATGACCAAAATATAAACATCAATATCTGTGGATGAATATCAACATTAATTATAGTTCGTTTTGTTTACCCGATGTTCTTTCATGTTTCATGCTATTGCATGATAGATAAGGATATGCAGATATTGTAACAGATATGACGAAAGTGGAATCGGCAAACCAAGTTCGAATCCTAGACTAGTCTGCTGTGTTTTCGCACAAACTCCCTTGGTATAGGGAGGATTCCATATATTCTATATCCAATTAATAGTAAGTTAGACCGGCTCCTTTCTTTCCTTGAATAGCAACCATCTAACAGAAGGAAAACTCTGAATTCCAAACTGTGGAAAAGGTAACGGGAAAAATGGCACCATCTTTCCCAGTGATACATTGCTATTCATAAATAATAAAGACAAATCTATGGAGAAATAATTACAAGTGTCCGGCAGAGACATGACATTAACAAATTACCTTATGAAATCGTTTTAATAAGGTTATCATACAGAAATACGGTTCAGATTTTTCCCTTATGTCGAAGACATACGTCAAAGTATAAAATTGACTATACTAAATATTACAACATAATATACTCAGTTCAATCACTATCAATCTTACCTGTACACCTGACAATGTAGGATTATTCAACAGGTAATATGTTGAGTGAAACGTTTACCCCAAGTAAGGCGATAAGTGCAACTAAGATGCAAAGTGTTACTGGCTGTGTACGAAACAGAGCGGGAAATGAATGAATCAAATTCAAGGAGACTGAAGATGACCATTGCCATAACATTTTTTTAAAGATCAGGGTTGACAGAAAAAGGAGGAAGTGATGTCCAGGAGATAGAAATGTGGAAGAAAATCTACCGTCATAGAACTTACGGTTACATCTAGGAATCTCAAATTATGAAACCTAACTGCGAATCTGGTGCTGCTCCTAAATTCGTGAAAACGAATTAACAAAGAAGAAATCTCACCAGGACAACTACATTAAATAACAGGGTGTGGCAAAAATAGCTCTCATGTACCTCCCACGAATACCACCCACATAACTTTAAAAAATTAGCTATAGGTAGAAATACCTCCCACATAATTGTAATACATTAGCTAGTTGAAAACGCCATTACCACATCCGTAAATTAACTAACATCAAAGAGGGACAGTTTAAAAGGTGGGTTGATTCGAGTTGAAATTCGAGTTGAAAATCAACCTATTCTACGACGTTTACTTTGAAAGAAATACATACATTAATCCATTATTTATACTCAAAGATATGTGTGGAATAGTAACGACAACTGGGCTATCTAATCTTCAGTGGCAACCAGTCTAAGAGAAAGAACACTAAATTTAAACCGTGGATAAGACAACGAAAAACTACTTCAATATATTTCCAAAGATTGCATTGTATTTCACAGACAATTTCATAGTAAGTTCGCTATGGTACCTAGACATTTTTAATTTATTCATCGAGATCTCAGTTCACAGATGAAGTGGCTAGATGTAGCCGTAAGTTATATACAAACATTTTTTTCTCTCGCACTTCTGGCTTGTGGAACTCTCTACCAGCAATATTTCCAATAATCTGCCAAAATGTAAATGCAATATCATTCGATATCTACTGTCATGCCATTTACTTTTTCCTCTTCCCGCACGTTATTAATGCTTCTGCTCCTAATTCTTAACCCTTGTATCTTAGTGGCATTAATGCTTTGCATGAGGTGATACCAATTAAAAGAGAAAAGAAAGAACAGGAATCACAGTATATTCCTTTTCTTCATTATCTGTTAAATGTAAAGCATTCTTTGAGAGATAGTATTTAAAATATCATTTGGCAAAAGATTTTCTTTCATTGTTATATAGGATTAATATCATGCCTTACTCTTGATATTACTAAGCTTACGTTGATAGAGCAAAAGGTTATTTTAGGGAAAATACCGAGTCGGGATGAATATAAGTATTTACATGTGTGGAGGGATTGTTTGCTTAAAAACAAACAGCATGGCCTTTATCTGGATTTGAAAGTCAAATCCTTAAGCCAATGAAAAATACGTAACTCTCTCAACGAAGGGACTGGCTACTTCGTGTGTTATTCTAAAACTTCAAAAGTAAGCTTTGGAATTCCGTGCTGAAATAAACATATTCCTCCCTTTGAATGGAGCAGATCAAAACGTTATTGTTACCTTCGTAAAAGCATGCATTTCCAATTTGGCTTTCACTACACACGTACAGCGTTCTTACTCTATTTATCTATGCAGAGATTCTTTAGAAGCAGCTGCTCACTCTCTAACACTTTGACCGTATGACTAAGCCTTTAATAGAAATATTTCTTTGTTCCAAGTTCCGAATAAAAATAGAACAAAGAAAACACTCTCTTTTGTAGTTGTATATTTAGCTTGGCTAAGTATTACTGCAGGCCAATTAAATTCTAGCGGTTTGTATTAGGGAAAATCTCTTACATGGTAGATGAAAAACTATTGGATCGTTTGAAAAATAGATCCTTAATATATTTACATGGCATACATTTACGTAGGATTAACACGGGGTAAAGTATTTTGATCTGAGGTTTAAAATACCTACAGTATAAACAATTCATTTGTGCCTGAATAGAGAGTCAGAACAGCGATTTAGACGTTGCAAGAAACTTGAATCATCCTTGGATACATTGGGGTCTGTTCAGTTTTTTTAAAAAGAAAAATAAATACAGATCTCGAATGCCATATATGAAAGTGAAATTCTCAAAACAGATGCTTTATACGTTGTCTATATTCGTTCAGTAAAATCTGGTATGAATACGTAAATAATAAATTATATGACAGCTTGCGTTAATAATGAGGATGACTCTTGAGATCAGCGAAATATGTTTTCATTTGATGTCCAGAAGCAATTAATGATGAGAACTTTTTATATTTATGTAGCAATTATTTGTAATTATTTTGTGATTAGAATTTACAGAATATTGCTGTTCGTTACATTCACTTACGCGCAAATACTCTCTGAAATTGTATGAATGCACATCTCCAGCTATGGATTAAATAGTAGGAATTGTATATGAAAAAATATTGTTATTCTAAAAAAATTTAATACAACATTGATTTATAAAATATGTTTTCAGTGTCAATCAGTTGTGTTATAGGTGACACACTCTTGGGAGATCATGTCTCTTTCGAGTAATGACTGACAAGGCAAAATATTCTCTCGTAGTAGGTTGCCAATTCTTTCTGCGATAGACTTGTTGCCAAACAAGACTGTCTGTCCTGATATTCAAAACATATCTGGGGGATAGAGATGGATTCATACCCTTCGCAAGTGATTGTAATGAACCCAACTGGAATTCGAAGTCAGATTTCTCATTCATATCCGTTATCCGTTAAACTATATCGCAGATCTCTTAACAAACAGTAACAAGAATATCAATCAGACAAGCCTTTCTCATGATCAGTTACAATTACAGAGAATCTGACAAGATGAAGTAATGTAAACGAGAATCAAATGAAAATGAATCAACCAGCCATGGACCATGGAAGTACGGACTGAAATCAGAGATGTTGGATTTGATAATCACTTCATAAAAACAACATTTTTCAACTAAATCCTATAAACATACCATTATCAAAAACAGTCTTCCAATACAGGATCTGGAGAAAAGTCGAGAAAACTCTTGAGGACATTAGGCTGCCGTGAACTGGTAAGATATAGATTTAATCATATCAGATCATCAGCATTTCTGTGAGCCAAGACGAGAAAGAATTAGGAAATTAATTCCACTGAAAAGTAGTTTGAACATTAATTTAGCACGTCCACTGAGAACAAAGTTTCACGATTCTCTGTGACATGTCAATCAACATTGACAGAGAACCTCAATAAGCCGGATATCGTTAAAAGTACTGAAAAATATTATAATGAAATGCTGTAATGACATTAGTTGGCACAAGAGCTTTAGGATGCATAGATAAATGAATGTAAAAGATCACCAACTGTGTCGTAGATATGATATTAGTATATCTACTAGATAGATGTTGAGTAATTGTTGAGGGATCTCCCCTTTTTACACAAATGGACTCACCCAATGTATACATATACTACTACCAGTGAATATCCGGCAGAACGTAGAGTCGGTCGAGTAGCAGCAAGAGTCACAGTAACAAGCACGTAGACTCAGTAAGAAGTCATACAGCGATACGTCGATATCAAAGACTGTATATATATTTTGCTACTAAACCGCATTCCTGTAACTACTAACCTGTATTGCCAGTTTGTATTATTACGTTAATACATTTATTCTCCTATATTCATTCTTGGCGTTTGTTATTATTTGATACCGGATTTCATCCCGGAAACCACAACAACTTGGCGACGAGGATATCGAACTCACACAGGAAGGAAAACGAAACAAAATTTTCCATCGTTGTCCACAAGAATTTGGCGACGAGGAATTCGAACTCACACGGGAAGAAAAAAAAAACAATTCTAGCTCGTCGACCACAACAACTTGGTGACGAGAAATTGGGACCTACACGGAAAGAAAAAATGTTTTTTTGCCAGTATCCACAACAACTTGGCGACAAAGATTTACGAGGATTAAAATACGGAAAATCGAGCTTTCGTAAGACTCTTATCATGGAGGATTTTAAAAGTATTTTAATAGAACTTGTAAAATACCAAAATGAACAGCAATTACAACTCCAAGAAAGACAAAATGAACAGCAATTTCAATTCCAAGAAAGAATGAAAGAGAAGTGTCAAAAGCAATTATTACAAACGCAGAAGGAATATCAAGAAAGACAAATGCAAAATGAAGAAAGACAAATGCAACTCCAGGAACTAATATTGAAGGTAGCGAGTAACAAACAGCAAAATATTGAAAAAGAGGCGACTTTTTCCTAAGACGCAGTGTGGAATACGATAGAAACATTCAATTACTCCCTAGAAGAGGATATAAATTTCGGGGATTATTTCAGACATCATAAAACATCTTCAACATCGATTGTCAAAACTGGACAGAAGCAAAGAAGCTACGTCTGTTACTCAGAAAATTAGGAACTGAGCAATACACAAAATTTGTGGATTACATCTTGCCAAAAAAGACAAATGAGTTAACGTTTGACGAAGCAGATACATGCCTTACAGAGCTTTTCAATCCAAAGACGTCATTATTTCACAAAAGGTGGAAATGTCTTAACTTCATAAAGGACGAAAATCAGGACTACTCCACGTTTGACGCAATCGTGAACAAACATTGTTACGACTTCAAGTTGGCAGAATTAACTTCGGACAATTTCAAGTGCCTTATTTTTGTACAAGGGTTAGTCTCAGCTAAGGATAGTGAAATGCGCAAAAGAATACTTTCAAAGCTGCAAAATGAGCCTGGATTAACACTACAAAATTTATCAGAAGACTGCCAAAAATGCCTAAGTATAAAGAACGACTCGAAGGATATCGAGGAGTCAGGAGTAGGACATATACGTAAGTTGAACAATAGTTTACGTTTTTCACCCTCCCCGGAAAGAAAACAAAAATTCTATAATAATGAAAAAAAGATTTTCACCCTCTCCGGAAAGAAAACAAAAATTCTATAATAATGGAAAAAGTACAACGTATAGGGCAAATAATGACAAAAATCTAAGCAAATATAACCCCCCATCTGCATGTTATCGATGTGGAGGACTACACTGGAATAAGGATTCTCGTTTTAAATATAAAATATGTCTAGGGTGTGGAAAAATGGATCACAAGGCATCCCAATGTAGGAACAGAAAATTTACTAGTAAGATAAGAGCTACTAGAATGCACGACGAAGACAATATTAATATAAGAAAATACGTGGAACTTGAAATTTGAAATAAAAAGATAAAATTACAACTAGACACAGGTTCGGATTTAACGATAATTAACCTCCAGACATGGCGAAAGCTTAATAGACCGACCATGATACATACGCAGAAAATTGCTAAGTCAGTTACAGGGAAGCGTATAAAATTCAAAGAAGTGATCTTAAATGTGAAATTCCCCGGAAAAACTAAAAAACTCAAGATATTCGTAATGAAAGACACAGAAAATCTGGTGGGCACAGACTGGATACAAATGTTCGACGTATGGGATTTACCTATCAGTTCTTTTTGTAAGAAGATAAAGTGCGAACCATCAGAATCGACTAAATTAAAGGAAGAATTATATAATCAATGTCCCAAAGCATTTTCGATCGGTTTGGGACGAGGTAACAAGTTTGCCGCTAGAATTGAAATAAAAGAAAATGTCCAACCAGCAGAAAAAAAGAAGCGAAACGTGCCGTTTGCCTACAGAATACGGTCTGTGTGTGATAAGTTATTGCCGAACAAGAACAAAAACCGGCATACACCTATAGTACTCAAGAGATCATTCGAACCTGGTACAATAATTAACAGACTAGGAAATGTGATGTACACAGTACAAGGCGAAAAGTCTACCCACGGAAGACATATTGACAATATGCAAAATGAGATTCAAAGACCTCAAGAAGACAGAAATTAGAAGGTCAAACAGGAAGAGAAAATTTACCGAACCTCTGATTATCGACCATAAGAGAAAAAAATACTAACTCCCCGCAAAAGGGATCTAAGGAAGGGGGTGTTGAGGGATCTCCCCTTTTTACACAAATGGACTCACCCAAGGTATGCATATACTACTACCAGTGAATACTCGGCAGAACGTAGAGTCGGTCGAGTAGAATAACTTAGCGGCAAGAGTCATAGTAACAAGCACGCAGACTCAGTAAGAAGTCACATAGTGATACGTCGATACCAAAGACTATATATATATATTTGTCTACTATCCCCGCATTTCTGGAACTGCTAACCTATATTAGCAGTTTGTATTATTACGTTAATACATTTATTCTCCTATATTCATTCTTGGCGTTTTTTATTATTAGATACCGAATTTCATCCCGGAAACCACAACAGTAATCAATGAGATTTCTTTGGAGGAAAGAATTTCACAGTACCAGTCGTTTCTGCAATTAACTTTTGCTCAACCACATTATAAGGATTGGGAAAATTCAGTATACTCAAAAATACAAAATATCGGACAAAGTAGAGAGTAAGATGAAACATTCGGACATTTTGCTCTCTATGTTAGTTAGCAAGGAGAAATTCAATTTTTTTGTATATTTTATGCTCGCACATAAAATTCGTTTTCGGATAATTCAAGCATATCTATGTAACATGAAAATCCAAATAAATTTTACGTATTTACCATTTCCTCATGTTCTTATCACACTTTAATAAGCGCAAAAAAAAACCCACTGAATTCTGAAAGAAGTTGTAATAAAAGAGAAGCAGCGAATATTAAATAAGTTGTCATTCTCTATAGGGGACCGTATATTGAAAAAAAAAACCGCACACACACATAAAAATGTGGCCTAAGCATGAAACAGACTGTCGTCAGTGGGTTTTGACCTCAATGTCAAATATACATATATATATATATATATATATATATATATATATATATATATATATGTGTGTGTGTGTGTGTATGTGTGTGTGTGTGTGTGTGTGTGTGTGTGTGTGTGTGTAATTTGGCAGCAACTTTTCTTTTAAACATGTAGTATTGAATGTTAGAGACAACACGATTTCGAAATAAGTATTGTCCGTAAAGCGCTTGGTCATCGTGCGGACAATACTTATTTCGAAATCATTTTCAAATAAAAAGTCTCATTAGAGAATATGAGAAAATTCAAAAGAAAATATCCAAGAATATGTTGTCTTTAACATCCTATATATATATATATATATATATATATATATATATATATATATATATATATATATATATATATATATATATATATATATATATATTTGCGTGTGTATGCGTATGTATTTAAAAAGAGAGAGTGACAGACAAGTAATGAGAGATGAAATATAAAAAAAACGACAGTTTATGTTGGCCATGGTAACTGCATGGCAACAAGAAATAACATTAACACCAGGACTCCTCTAACGTTCAGGTTTCCTCCTCGCTATCTTCTCTAACATCACCGCTTCCACAGGCTACGCATTCTCACTTCTCACTTCTTTGGCGGATTTTTAATCTGTTCATCTTGTCGTGCTTGTATTAGAAATTGTATCCGTGACTTCAACAATTATTTTATCTCTACCTTCCCTGTCCACAAATTGCTGTACTCCAGCACCATTTTGATATTTATCTATCTTGATATTTATCTATACATTCTAATGGTTCCGCTTTTTGCATTAGTGACAAAGAAACAATGACTTTCTGAAAGTTTTAGATCAGCTTACATTAATATAAGGCAAGTGTACTTTGCAACTATATTCATAGTCTTTGTTGCAGCATCTCGTTGCAACTTTATGATATGTTTGTCATATTCGTTGGCAGAAAACTGGAAATTACACCTGATTGGATCAAAGAAACGTTTATCTTCTATAGAACGAAACGTTGTGATGAATAAAGCAATGGCGTGAAATTCGGTTCCCAAAAATAATTGTTAATGTGGATGCATTATAACATTTTCTGTTTATTATATAATTAATATATTTTGAAATAGATGGAAAAATAATAATTTGAGCAGAAGGAATGTTTTTTACATGAAAAACCAACGTTTAGGGGAAAATTATTTAAGTATAATTAGAATTTTTTTAAAGCTGTTATATGAAAATCTATTCAACACTAGAATAGAACTTATCTCTCTCGGATTATTTTAGTACATTCCGTCAACAAATTAATTTTAATTTCATTTAACCAAAGTGAGAATTTGTTGTAACATGGTGGCCAATGTGTTTAGATACGTTAATCTCATAAAATAAACATTGAAATAATTAAGCCACATTCTAGGCTAAAGGAACATTGCCTTGAACTTAAGGATTTTTGTAAATCACATTGTCTCAGTTGGAGAGAAATAAAAGAAAAAAACTACATGACTACAAAGAATCATCTTTGGAGTTACGCTTTGTGTGAAATAAACGAGTAAGAATAAATAATTATGCAGAGGAAAGTTAAATAAAATCCAATAATTACACAGAAGTTGCTGCAGGAAGATTTTAAAAGTATTAGGAAAATTCTTATCCAAAGATATATTGGAGATAAACTGCACCTAAACGACTTAAACTGCCGTACGTAGCAAGAGTTTGTCTTCGACAAAGAGACGCATAAAGAGTGTAGGCTATTTGGGTAACGGGGGAAATCATGGTAATTTTGAGAAAGATTCTGTTTAGTCAAAGGGAAAACAAAATATTGCCCACAGGTAAAATCGTTCTCTATGGGGAATAAGTTTGTTTCATTTAAAACCAGAAGCTCAACAAATCAAATTGAGAAAAAAGTTATATAACAGGACGATGTTTGTTTTCATCAAATACCACTGAGCCACTTCATTTGATAGATGAAACTGTTATTGGGCGACGTATCGGTATATTATGGATAATCACGTCTAATGTTCAGTGCATCAGTTGAAGACTCTGTTTTGTTAGATCATTTAAATAGACAATGATCCGAGTAGATCGGCAACAAACAATTTAAATCTGATTTGAAAATGCACAGTTACGGTGCTTCGAATTAGTCTAGTCACTCTCCCGGTACAAATGTTGATTACAATGATATTTGAAGTATATTCAAAGATTGAATCTTAGAAATAATAAGCAATTTAACAGCATTTGCAAGGAAGTATAAGCTGCATTCTAGAAACACGGCGTAATGGCTATGATAAATATTATGAGAAAACAAATCTTTAAAGAAAGAAGGGCATACAATTAAATATTGTTAGATTAAGTTCTGCAAAGCTTTTACTGGTTTTTTTTTTGTTCTCCGGCTCTTGTTCAAATTTTTAAAAGTAGGAATACTACATATATTTTTACTATTTTCACCAACAAGGGATCTAGTGAGGATAAAAATGTCTACAGTCGTAAAGTTCTGCATGTCAAATTCGTAACAAAATTTTCCATGACAAGAAGATTTAGTATATTAAGTTGCTTAATTTCTTCTAGCAAAAATGTCAATGTGAAGCACACCATAAAGACTTGACTTAATAATGTATGTGGTAACCAGGTATGTTGTTTGCAGGTGAATTTTCAATCTTTAACCCATATTGCTCCACGTTGTGCTACTAATTCTATATATTTCTAACGTTGTTATATACGCTTATGACGGCATGTTTATGGCAGATTCAATAAAGGAATCTGTAGGAAAACTTAGACAAATCAGTAATGAAAACCAGGAAAAGGGGACTAATGATCACTTGTCATAAGAAATAATGTATATTTGTTAGCAAGAGATGCGAGTTACGAATTTAAAACTTAAGATAAATCAGTTACAGAAATTTAAATATATGAAAAGTGTTTGAACAAAAGATGAAGATTATGATAAGGTCTCCAAAATGATGCCTTCTAAAGGATAATAAAATATTCAAAACGAGGAACAGTTAGAAATAAAGAAAACAATGCTGAACAGCGATTTAATATAATTCCAAGAATGGCAGTGAATGTGGAACAATTTACAAACAGATGAAGAGGAGACTTGAGGCAACAGATATGAGGCAACAGAGATGAGGCTACAGAAGGATGCTGAGAATATCATAGACGGAAGGTAATGAGGAAATTTTAAGGAAAATGAGAAGAAAAAACACCTGTACTTAGAAAAAGAAATAGGCAGTTGTAATTTCTGATACTCATACTGAGGAAAGAAGGCTTGCAGAATTTGACAGGCACATTTCTTCCTAAAGGCAACCGAAAAGAAAGAAGCGAGTAAACTACCTAACAAGATTGTAAAATGATTAGAAGATTACTTAAAGTTAAAAAGTATAGGAAATTGTGGAGATCCATGATCTATGCGAATGCGATGTTAGGCTATTTGGCTAATATTGTTTTCGGAATAAGCACGTCAACTTATCAAATTTTATTCGCATGCTCATACTATGAAATAAATCGTTCAACTCTTTTTCATATTAGTTTTTAACCGTCAACTTTTTGTATTGATTCACTTCTGTCATAATCTGACAACGAGGTTGAGATATAACGTTCTCTGATGGACTCTATTGCATCATTCGTGTTAGCTCTGTGATCCAATCATAGCAAGAAGTAATTCAACACTAGATAACTTATTTTTCTTCGTTTCTTCTTCCGACCCTTCACTGACATCAAATGGATATTTTGCGTGATCATACCACACTGCCTTTTTTTTTTTTACTTATTTCAAGAAAGAATTCATATATTTCTTCTTATGCTCTTCAATTATTTTATTCTTTTACACTACTTGATACTTTCCCGATTTATGTATAGAAATTAGTTTAAATTCTATATAATTTTCAATATCCTCTTTTCTCTTAATAAGCTCTTCCTTGTTTTGTTTCTTTATGTGAAATGAGCTTTCTTTATACTGTTAATGTACACACACACACACACACACACACACACACACACACACATATATATATATATATATATATATAAAATATATATATATTTTATATATATATATATATACATATATAAGTAAAAGTATTAAATCCAACAGATGTTTTATTTATTTGTTTAAACGTTATTTTTTAAATGGATACCCATATGAATACGAAGAGCTTCTACTCAAATATGCGTATCCATTTAAAAAATAACGTTTAAATAAATAAATAACACACACGCACACATAAATATATATTCTTTAAAATAATCTCAAGCGTTAACTGTAAATTATATTATATTTTGTATTTATTTATTAACTGAAACATGCCTATATATGTTAAATTATTTTCCTTTTCATCTTTCCCCACTTTTTTCTCCCACCCCTGCTTCCCCATTTGCTTTCTTATATCTTTTCTCTTTTTGTTCTCTTTGTCTTTTTTCCTGTCAGATGACTTATTAAATAGGTCAATGTCTGGTCCTTACCCCGCTCCCTTACTCATAAGTATCCTAATAAAAATAGTTTTAATATTACTCCTGCTTCTCTGATTTCGTCCATATCTATCGTCCTCTTCTTCCACCGATATCTATCATCTTACATCAACTTAAAATATCCCTCAAAAGCATATAGAAGTAATATTTACATCTAAAAAAAATATTTATGCTTGGAAATGTGATCTGAGGAACCAGGAAAATCACTTTCCTGGCGAAATAAAATATCAATGGACCCGAATTTTTGTCTGTTTTTAAATGTACATATATATATATATATATATATATATATATATATATATATATATATATATATATATATATATATTTCCTCATGTATACCCGTCTCACCTCATTTTCATTCGTATTATTACCTTTCATTTTAGTGTTATTTTATTTATTTTACCATCCTTATTCATTTTATTATTTTGATCATTTTATTCCAGAATTTATTTCAGAAACGATTACTGAAATTTATTATTTGTATTTATATTTTTCAAACATATAATTGCTTCATATTTATCCATTTTGTTGCAATAACTTTCAAAAGGAAGCCATATGTCTTCTAAAGTGGCCAGGCTTTCGATCATACCTCTTCTTTATATGTTTTGTCCCCTCATGACTTAGCCTATCATGGCTCTCCACAAATTCCTGTCCCTTGTAGCTCTTAATAGACGTTGACTTTTTGTTATTTCCTCTAAACCCTGTTCCGCCTTCTATTTACTCAAGCTCACCAAGTCTTTATGCGATGCATTCACCATTCCATCTTGCTTTCTATTTGACAGTGAGTTTCCAAATCATTCTCCCTGATTATGGAGCCAACAAACTTCATCTGTGAAACTATAAAACAGATAAACAATTAAAACGAGGTAAATTGGTTTAAAATTGACTTTATTTGTTAGCTAAATTCCACTTTTAAGCAGTTATAAAGACAATTCTCTTTTTTATTTTCATATTTTTACATTTATTAATGATATTCTTTGGTAAGATTTGGTCGAAATGCTTGCTACTGAAGCGGAATAATACCACTTATTTATTTCAAAATTTAATTTGCAAATGTTCCTACTGTTTAGAAATGGTCTTATTCGATTCTTAATAAAATATTATATACTAGTGAATTGCGTTTATCTGCTCGTGTCCATTGTAATAACATTAATCATACTCTATGCATGATATCAGAAACATTTTTAATCATTTCACCCCATGCAGTAAGATGTAAGGGGTTACGGAGTGTGAAAAATGAAAGAAAAGAAATTTGTGATGAAAAAGGACAATAAAAGAACGGGTACCAGGAAGACAGAAGATGGCAACTGACATCGCATATACATTCCTGAAGATATAAGAAAAGATTCCTGGACTATAAGATAGCAGTTTCGATTTGGAGGCGTTAATAATTCGTTTTGTCATTTTTCCAAGGTTAACAACTACTGATTGGAGGTCATTTTAATCTGTAGGAATAAATAATTACGTCATCAGCATAAATACCTAGTTGAAAACTGATGAGATTAGGATGATCGTTTAGGAAAATAAGAAAAAATCTATGTCCAACCCTGCATTAATTATGAAAAGATTGCACAGGTGTGATCGCTTAACAGGAAATTAATTACACGATTTTTAAAGAAAGATTAAATAATGTCAAATATTCAGCCAGAGATATCACAGTAATTGAGCTTGTGAAGAAGACTAGCATGCCAAGTCCTATCAAACGCCTTCGAGATATCTAAAGCCAAACCCGAGCTTCGTCGTTCTCATCTAAAGGTTTATATATAAATGCAGTACCGCAGACATGGAGACAGTTGACCTAGAGAACTGAAAGTCAAATTGTTTATCGTGCGAAGTGAGATTTTTTTACCAATTCGGTGTCGATTTGCAAATAAAAGATCTAAAAGTCTAATAGGACGAAAATTCGAGGGATCAGAGTGTTCACCAGATTTTTTTAATACATTAACTACAAAAGTGATCCAAGTTGGAAAGCAAGAAGCAATTATTGTAGACTTAATTCCCCTTAACAAACATAACTTTAACCATGATTTAACCAATATATTCTTTAAAATAAACACTGGAACTGATATGCAAATCCCAAATTTAGTTATTCCTAACTGCATGGATATTTCATTTGCCTACAATACCTCTTCGCTTTTCACCTTATCATCAAAAGGTTCAAGAGTTTCTTTGAGGTTATATAGAATGAAATTTGGGATGACTTCTTCGTTTAGGTTGGTTGTTCTTCATTAGTATTCATTAGTATTGATTTCTAGAATCAATACTTGATATTGATTGCTCATATTGACGAAGAGAATTAATCTCGAAAGCCTTGCATCTTGTTATCAGAATTTGTGGCTTTAGAAAAAAAAATCAATAAATCTCAAATATTTGATTTCGTCAGGTGGACGTTTTTTTTCAAAGAAACGATTTTGATGCTGGTGTGTATGCGCAGAAGACGTGTTGCTGACTGAGTGATTAAGAAAAATCAGCGAACAGGATACAGAAATGTTTCTGAGAAGAATCCATATGATTTCCAAAGGGATATATTTTGCTTTGAAGAACAACGGTTTCATTTTAATCACAAGGAAATATATGTGTAATATTAAAAATTAACATCAGTTGTGTATACACATAGAAATTATAAATATATGCATATGTATACGCATAAAATGGATACAAGAAAAATGGGTTCACGAACAAAAGTATATTTTGTTTACATACTTATGTATTTTAAGACATTTTTTAAGTTTATACGTTCTTTTTATAGATACAAATAAAAATAACGTATAAACATAAAAAAATGTCTGAAAATAATTGTCGGACTTTGTCAATTTCATACTTATGTATCTTATGATAGACAAAATTATATATTAGTCGAATGAATGAGAAAATAGTAAAATAACTTCCTCGTACGTTACGTGATTCGTGCGGAGCACGCACACACACACACACCCATATATATATATATATATATATATATATGCCGTATATTTACACGTATGAGGCGACCTATACATAACACGAGACCCAAAAGCTAGATAAACGTTGGTGATTTTATCTTATATCCATGTTATACGACGAGATATTGAGAGGGTTCGCCGCCAACTGAAAACCGCCAATTGAACACCGCCACTGAATACTGAGACAGCTCAAATTTCTTTACGATAAAAAATTTAAAAAATATTCTCTAATTAAGCTTTTAATTCTTAATAAATTACTTTTATTCTGTTATAAAAAAAAGTTATGTTTTCTGGTGTTGAGTTGTCTCGGTCGTGAGTTAAGCTGGCGCTCATTCGGGGGTGATCAGGTTTTCAGTCGGCGGTACTGAGTTGACGGTGTTGTCTTGCCCTTCTCCGTCCTGAGACCCATATGACGAAACTGTAAATGGTGTTGTTTATGATGAGTTCTTTTCATCAGATGATCATAGTAATTTTGGAAAGGTTTTAATTATGCATGTGGATGTCTTATGTTTTTTATTCTGTAATGAATAATATATATTTTTTGGCATCTTAAATGTTTTATTGTTTAACAGCGCAAAAATATCCGATGTTGTTTGTCATTGTAAAATAGTTTCCAGTTTATACTAAATGTTATGTAACACAACAAAGATAATGAATTTTAATCAGAAATATGGATTGTATTTTATCCTAAATCATGTTATTTAACACTACTGTGAGAAATAATAATTGATGTAAACGCACCCAAAGCTCTACAAATAAAAACGAAATATTTTTGTTTAATGTTACTTGTATACGTTACTCAAGGAAACTTTTGCAAGTTGTTACGTAATCGTCTCTTGAATATTGCATTTTAATGTGAAATCCAGAAGTAAAAGTAGTTTTATTATATTTATAACTGTAGCACAGCATTATAATGTGAGTTGTTTCAACTAGAAAATATTTACATCGGTAGTTACTGTCAATGGCGCTAGCATACTAGTCTACTTAAAGATACACCACAGGATATATGGTTAGCATTTTGTAACTATTATATTAGACGCCCGTCCCCTATCTTTAGGGTTAATATTTAAAATTTCTTAAAAATATATGGAATTTATATATATACACACACAGTATATATATGAAAAATGTATAACAAAGTGGAAAAACCTTTTCTTGTGACGTGTTTCGTGCTTTAGCATTTCATTGGACTAAATTTGTTAGGACTACACATGCGCACGAACGAATTATGGTGGAATTTTTAAATTAAAGTTTAGAAGATTATATCGAGAAACGTTAATTATAAAGATTAGTTGTAAATTTTATATTTTTTAAATTTGGGTGTTCGGTGTATCTAGCTGCATAAATTGTTCAACCATATTAGCTTTTATATTGCTTTTGTTTTATTTTTACTGCTGTACTTTTAAATAATTCACATTGTTATACGAGTTTTGTAGAAGAAATATTGTGCATGAACTTAAAATTAAAACTAACGATAATTGTAATATTAGCCATTTCCTTATATTGACCGAGCATCTAGTGCTAACCTCAGTTGAAATTTATAATTTTTTCACTTAAAAAAAGATTTTCAGGAGAAAAGTTTTCATATGTTCAGTAGCACTTATCGCCTTTTGCAGTATTGATGGGTACTTTTTGTTTGAAGTAGTCTGGAAACATCAATTAGTGGATTATGTCATTATTTTCTGCAGTGTTACATGCTATATCAATTTTAGTTGTTGTTGACGTTGAATGACTTCAAGGTAATTCAGCTATTTCGTATAGTTCTTTGTTTGCGATTCTGTAACGTCATTCTATAGATTTAAAGACGTATTGTCCATACTAAGACCTACAGCCGAAATACTCTCGAAGTTATGAATGTCCCGATCTAATGAGATTATTTAAGAATAAGACTGGATTTTTTTTTTGATTTTGTAGCAATGTATAGTGTCATGCAAAATTAGGCCTACCGTAGCCCATTCTATGTTCAGTTTCCTTATCTCTTAAACTAAATTTGTTATAACTAGTACATTCACAATTTTACATCCTGAATTTTTATGATTTAGAATTATTAAATACTGTAAATATATACCCAAGTAATTTCGACAATAATAAGGAAATAGAATATGCCTATATTATTCAATGAAACATATTTGAATGAGGATAAGTTGTCTTTCTCTCTCTCTCTCTCTCTCTCTCTCTCTCTCTCTCTCTCTATATATATATATATATATATATATATATATATATATATATATATATATATATATATATATATATATATATACACTGCTTGCCAAATTATTATCGAGATAACTTTTTTCTAATATTTCAAAAACCGTCCAATCAATTCACGATGTTGGCAACATTGACCTGCGCAATCGCAAAATTTTCGTATTGATTGGCGCAATGTAAACAAACTTGCACCATATTTGTTATCAGCACGGTGACTTGAGCGTACCAAATTATTTGAAAAGTGTAAGAATTTAGTGAAAAGATTGGTCGTAAAAGCAGTTTAAGTGATGCTGAATTGATTGGACGGTTTTGGAAATATTAGAAACGAAGTTATCTCGATAATAATTTGGCACGCAATGTATGTATATACATATATATATATATATATATATATATATATATATATATATATATATATATATATATATATATGAATTCGCCTGATAAAAAAAATTAAATTCCCAGCATCCCTTAAGGAGGAAACGTGTCACTTTTTCCTCTTTGTCATACAATTTCCCTATATATATACATATACATACATATATATATATATATATATATATATATATATATATATATATATATATATATATATATATATATATATATATATATATATTTGTGTGTGTGCGTGTCTGTGTGTATACTTTTATATATAAAATAAACAGTTAAGAAAAATTTTGTATTTATTCTTGGTATAGATTTTAGGTCTCTTATTATACATCGAGCACAGCTTTAGTACAACAAGTATTCAATGTGCACTATTGCACACACACACACACACACACACATATATATATATATATATATATATTTCATAGATAGTGTGTGTTTGTCTCTTGTGTGTATGCATGTGTTTGTGTTTTTATGTGTGCTTTGGTGTTTGTATGTATTATATTGTTATATATGATGCATAATATCAAAGGCAGACAGGCATAGATACAGTATATCCCATTTTATTATGCAAATTATCATATTGTACAAAAAGATTGATAATAAACAACCAATGTTTTAATATTTTCGGGATACTAATATTTTAAGTTATTTTCATGTGATAATTAGAAATATTTGCTCATGGTATCTATTTACTTTTTAGAAATATTTACAATAATCAAAAGTCTGATATTTTATTATGTAACTGGATGTTTATTCATCTTATGTACATAAATATGTGTATTATAGTTTAGTTATTCAAGTTTATTTTTTCATTTCGGTATAAAGATGGGAGAATAAATTATTTTGTGTGAAAGGAACCAAACGTTTTCAAATGAGATAATGCTAAAATGAGATCAAATACTAATCACAACGAATAAAAATAAAAATTGAAAAAAAAACGAACAAAAAATTGATTCAAAAATGTCACATAAAGAAATTTATAAAATGTCAAGTTATAAATGATAAATATTTAAATAAATAAAAAGCACCCAACGTAAGCGAACCAGAAATATAGCATTTATGTATGAAATGTACGCAGACAGAAAAAATTTTATAGATTATTACAAGTATTTTCTAAAAGTACCATCAAGTAAATATAAAAAAGAAAAAAACCCCTGTGTAGTGCCTCAATTAACATATTATCAACAGCAGTCTTGAGGGTATAAAAACAGACCAACCCTTAAGTAACTGTTTTTCCTCCTTCCGACGTGTGTGCCATCAGCCTTTCACACTGAAGCAAAAAGGGCTGTGAACGCTTCACACACAAACCCACCTAGAAAGTCAAGTTACGCTCAAATACATTCATTAACAATATTTATTGTGTATTGAATTAATTTCTAATAAAAGAAACTATTAAATGTTCCTCTTGTTATTTTTCTTAAATAAACGTTATCTTGTATTGAAAATCAATCTGTTATTTTGTGCATTTACCTTTTTATCGGCATTTAATTCATGTAAACTATTCTTGTAGGGACCTTATTCATTAATTATAGAACTAGCCAACACACTAAACTTGTAGATACATGCAGTCAAATTTCTCAGTTCTGATTTTTAGCGAATGGAGGTCTGCATTTGATGTTCCAAATGATTTAACTTTAGGCCATTCGCAGAGTTTAGGTCATCCGACCAACTAGTAATCTCAAACAAATGAAAGGGCAACAGATGATAGGGGAGTAATGTTTTCGGCTACTAATCTAGGCAGTAAAATTACAAGTTGCCTGAAGGCTGATGATGGAGGATAAATGAAGTTAATTACTTTCATTCTTGGACAAAATAATTTTCATTGGTACAGATCATAACCAGCAAGGTTTAAGCTACAGTGAATATTCATGCACGACAATTTAGTTTTATGTTCTGCAAAGCTAATTCTGGTGTAACTTGTTAGAAAAGTTTTCGAATACATCAAATGAATGGTGTGAGCCTTGGTCTCTACGTATATTAATGCATGGGGAATCTGTTCATGCATCATTAAAAGAGAGGTTTAATGAAAATAGAAATCAATATGAAAGACCTGAAGAAAGCCGAAAAAGTAAAATAATATTAACAAAATTAATGCATGAATAATTCATAGAATTTATAGAATGTCAATGACGCAAAATTAACTTCAAAAAGAATAAAACAAATAATTGATAGTACAAATGTATGAATTAGGAGTTTATACTTTTTTGGATTTCATTATTAATATATTGTATATGGTCCATAGTAAAACCTGCCATATTCAAAAATGGTTTTTAATAAGTTTAGATATTACAAACTGAAATTGATATGATATAACATGCATATAAATATATGTATATGCGTCAATTAATCTAACAAGACAGGTTGATGACAGCGCCTGTAAAGTGATTTTAAGAAAATATTTGGTTAACGCAATGTTGGCACATTACATACATTATACCTGGGAATACATTTCTTTTATTTTAAACATATATATTGCATTTAAAATAGACGGGATTTGCATTTTATATTTAAAATTAAGGGGGATTGATATTTTATTTAAAATAAACAAGGATTAATGGTATTTATTGAAAAATATATATATAGAAATAGACGGAACTAAATGTATATATAAAAATATATTTATTTTTATTCAATATTAAATACATTTCCCCGGGTGAATGTAGAATCTTTCTACATTGAATTTTATGGAGTCTTATCCATTTTTCACTTCACAATCAAATCTCCTGTAGAGTGGTAGTGATTCAATAATATTCAGTGACAAAGACATTCAACTGATGAGTAAACAAACTTATATCATTTATTATTATTGGTAGTAGAAGTAGGAGGAGGACTAAGAGTAGAAGTAGTTACATACTAATAGCAATATTAATTCTTTATTTGTTGATATCGATAATTCTAATTATTAAGTCTCCCTGTCTTAATTACGTTGTCTTACAGATTTCCTTGCTTGACCGATTTTTGTCGAAATACATTTGTTATTGTAGATATATATATTTGTGTGTGTGTGTGTGTGTGTGCACATTATATAAGTATGTATACTCTCATTACTTATGGCAGAATCTTTGAAGTATATCTGGATATTGGATTTGGGCAATGATTAATGTAACAAACTTCTTCGAAAATGCATCTGTCAAATAATGCGATAATCATGCCTTACAGCAGAAGCGTTCTTGTCTTGTGATTTCTTCTAAATTCCAATGTTTCATTCTTGAATGTAAAATCGGAAACTGAACGATCGTTCATTACTCACGTGGTATCTGACGTTAGTAATAATGAACAGAGCGGACTGTTATCTTTCCAAATGATGAATGTTTCAGCCTGTTTAGATATCGTCTAGGAAGAATATAAAACCTCCAAGAAATGCAATAAAAAAGGAACAAACGTTGGTAAATCTAATTTGTGTGACTAGAGTTTTCGGCCATAAAGCTGCTTGGCTTGGTAGCGGTCGATCACGGGATAATGATTGGCTGAATTCGAATCTGCTCAAAACGTCCTTGATTGGATAATTTTCTAAAAAAAAAAAAAGACGACCAGAAAATTACGACATAATTAGGCGACAGCTGCGCAACATTAAAACATGATTAGTTGATTTGGGATTTCGCCCTCTCTCTCTCTCGCTATCTCTCTCTCTCTCTCTCTATCACTATCTCGTCTCGCCCTGTGTCTATGTAGATATTTAATTTTCGCATATTCCCTGCCAGTATCTAACCGTCGCTTTCTACTTGCTAAACCATCCACTCTCTCTCTATCCCTCTCTCTCTCTATCTCTCTCTCTCTCTCTCTCTCTCTCTATATATATATATATATATATATATACATATATATATATATATATATATATATATATATATACATGTATATATATATATGTATGTGTATATATATATATATGTATATATATATATATATATATATATATATATATATATATAATACAAAATATGCTTGATATAAAATAATTTATTTTTTGACTTCCATTGAATAGAATATTATTAATGGAATAAATAACAAATACACCCACACATACACAGATAAAAACACATATAAACAAATTCACACAAACACGCACACATCTGTGTAGCTGTAGATATTTACAAAGTTTTGCGTTATCTGGCATAAGGGCGTAGTCGTCGAATTCACTATTAAAATCACAAACCAACTGAAAGAATCGTAAAATGAGCCTATTACTATTACTGAAAAAAACGGAAATTGGAAAAAGTTGAATCTCTTGTTTAATATCATATGAGCGAGCTGACAGTGTTTTGCATGCGGCACTTCTTTGACAAGCCACTCAAATGAAGCCTGCTGTACACAGAAGAGAAATATTGCCAGTGCATGAGAAATAGGTAACAATACTCTTTATTGTTGGAAGAAAGGAAAGCGTCTACGTCTTATTCGGTGAATCTTTAAGTAAGACGATATCTATCCGTTTCATTTTTGTCATTTCACCCCAAACAAGGCAATAAAGCCACTAGGACGCAACGGTTTACTGAGTGTTAGAGAACATGAGAAAAAACGCTATAAAGGAGAGACAACAATAGAAGATCAAAGTTGACTGGGATGGAAGATGCCGGACGAGAGTTCCACAAGTTTCACGTGCGATAGAAGAAACTCTTAGCATAGAACTTACGTTTACATCTAGCCATTTCAACTGTAATATGATGATACCTTGCTGCCAGCATTATTTTCTGCATATCAGCCTCTATGGCTTATTTAATAACGAAATATACATATGTTGAACACAATTTTATGACTTCAACTAAATATATTTTGAACACAATTCTATATTTTCAAATCTAGATAAAATGTATTGCTCGTCATTTCGCTTTAAAAATGTATTGTTCATAATTTTACTATAAATATGTATTGTTGGTAATTTTTTTATATAAAAATATATTGCTGGTATTTTAAATATAAGAATGTATATTTATATTTTTATAGTGTTTTATTTGTTTGCTTGTGCGTTTCAATATTTGCCCATTCACTATTTTCCCATGTGACCCTAACACGTATTGCCACGCCGAATTAGGTTGCAAATGGTAACGCCAGCAATGAAGAGATGGCACCATTCTCCTCAAGACTTCTAATCTGCCTATCAGAAGCCTTGGGAAAGTGACTGAAGGCGAAACACCAGAACAGAACCAATAACATTGCAGATTCTTCTTTGGATTTTAGCAAGATTCTCTAAATTTAGAGCAGGATAACCAGATCAGATGGAGTTGCAATATTCAAAACAAGGACGAATGTTAGACTTACAAATCTGTAAGATAGATTCTGGCGAGAAAAATTCTCTAGCACGACACATTGAACCAACTTTCCTAGCTGCAGACTTAACAATATAATGTTTCCACTTCATATCAGCGCAATATTTAATCCTAGAAGGTGCAATGAATCACTCTCTAGGATGTTATCATCAGCCATGCTGACGGATGGTAAAATGTTTTCTCGCTGACAATTAATTGAGAACATTCGTTTTGGAGACGTTTATTATATACAACGTACGTCCACGGATAGAATCCCATGGAAAATCTACATATTATCTAGAAGAGTGGCTGTTGAATGCAACTTTCATTTCACGATATGATAAGAAAGACTGAATCAGTTCAAATATTCGTCCGGAAATACCATAAATTTTCAACTGCATATCAGTATGCCAAACCATGTGAAATGCCTTCGAGATATCCAAAGCAACAGTCCATGCTTCACCATTGTTATTTAAAGATTCATGAACACTTTCTGCAATAAAAATACACCAGTAGTTGACCAGAGAAGCGAAAGCCTTATTGCTTATCAAAAAGAACATCATGATACGAGATGTTTAACCATTTCAGAGTTAATTATATCCTACCGTACTTTGCCAAAATGAGGCAGAAGGCTAATAAACCTATAAAAAGATCTGACAGTTCGCCAGAGTTCTTAAAGACTGGAATTACAGAAGCAGCAAGGCATGTGTGGTAGAGTTTCGAGAGAACATGTGCCGGTTCAGGTTCTCATTTTTTATATGTTTTCTTACTGATGCTTACTTACGCTTGTTGCAAATATTCAAAGTTGGATGAAAAAATAAATTGTATGAAACTAGATGTGGCTAAACACTACACACCCTCGAGGTGCCCAAATCTGTCTTGTAAATATAGAGCATAGCAGGGTGATTCAGGCACTTACTGGAGTGGTGCAAGAAACCCCGACCAGCATCTTTAGCGATGGATTCCTGAGGTTGAATTTGAGTACCAGTCTGTGTTCAAGGCAATGGGCCTTCTTGAGACAACAACCATTCATCATCATAGATTCGTTCGGTGTCTATTCGGTGATAATGAAATGTTACTAGCTTGGGTTTGGAGTTATTGCATGTTTTAAGCCAGTCCTATGCCCTTTGAGCCATCAGAGCTAGGTCAAAGGGGAGGTCATCTCGATATTTAGAGTCTCACCCATAAAAAATATCTTCGATGAAAGAAGAGAAGAAAAATATCAAACCCAATTTCGATCGAACAAAATATGTATGTGGCGAAAAGGCAGAAACAGTGGGAGGCGAGCATAGAACATTCATCGGTTAATTTTCAGATAAGAACCATATTTAAGATTTTGGAACGAATTCAACTTAATATTGATATGGAAAACTAACTTCTCATTCTATACTGTAGAGCTATAATTTTTAAAAAAATCAAACCATTAATTGTCTAAAATATTTTTATTTATTTATTACTCTCATTGCTATATTGTTCTTCTGCATCTCCGGGGCGAATTGTACAAAGTCAGGTGACTTGGATTTCTTCTTTCAGAAATATTTCACGCTTTCTTCAATCCGCTATCCTTTCATTTTGAAATTTTAAAACATTCATGGGAAAATATAGTTGTTCACATATATACATTGAACAGCAGAAAGGAAATACATAGCTGTCCTTATTACATGACTTGGTCTTATTGCAGATCATCTATTTGAAACCATTTCAATTGCGAAGCCCGTGTAGTTTTACTGATTTAGTAATCAGTGTTTGAAATCTCATCTTATTTTTTTATTCTGAAGATTCATTAATTCAAGATGAAAGTAAAATTTATCAATCTAAAGGATATATGGAAAACAATCGTTGAAATGTTTCTGCCTGAAATACTTCAACAGAGATAATATTGATACTTTATCCTTTCAAAAATTATTAAGGTCTTCAGTAACTTCGGTTGTTATAGTTTATTTTGCTTCTTCAAAGAAAAATGGAAATAGGTATCAAATGTTTTTCTGGTATTCTTTTATACTTGAAAAAACAAACTTCCTAACATCGTATTAGAAAGCATCTTGGTTTTGAATAACCTCATAACATAAGTTAAACACAATTTTTTTCTTTCGCTTATAATTTTGAATTAACGCACAGGAATACCTTATTTCCGTCCAACCAGAGCTTTACTTCTTCAATATAGGATACAAACTAAAAAAAAACATCAGTCTCTGGATAAACAAAATATCATGCTCAGTATGACAAAGTCGAAGTATTTTTGATTGAGTGGAAAACTGTAGATGATTGAGAAATTGGTCATTATTTTGTAAACAATCATTATCAGAAACTCCATTATAACAAACATATCCGAAGGATATATTTGCTCTAAAATAAATTCTTAGTTTATTATACAAGGGAATGGAAGCATGTCCTGATAAATGTTCTTTGTAATGATTTGAACAAAATATCAGTAACTACCACACAGTGGCCAGAATTACAAAGAGGGCAAGCGCGAGGACAAAAGGTAAGAAATAAATCAAGTAGAGAAGCATGTTACTCGGTTTTGCTAGGGAAACGAGTAGAGAAGTGCACGATTTGAGTAAGGAATTGGGTAATGGAAAAAATTAATGTCTGAGCACCGGCAACATTAGTCCCTTTAGAATGTTTAAGCCATCTGTTGCGGTGAGCATTAAATTCAAAATTAAATATACTGCAGTCCCGGGAAAAGGGGGTGCGATAAAAGAAAGGGGGAGGTGGTAATAGAGCTTAGATAACGAAAGACACATGAAGTCAAGTGTGGGTCCTTGAGATACAATTCCTTGGCTATCGAAAGATTATCCCGGATGTAAGCGCCCAGACCATGTTAATCCTGGAATATTTTCTGCAATAGGGAAGATAACTTTGAACCATAGCAATGGTAGCAATGCAAGCATTTAAATTACTTTCACAGAGGGTAAAGATATCATGGCGACCGTTCCAAGAGGAAAGATTCTACGCTGCAAAAGTTTGAACGAATACCACGAATGTTAGTGAAAGAAAGGTTGAGGGGGGTAGGTGTTTTTATTTTTACTGTTTTAGTTGAATTTCTTTTCATTGTGTTTTCCATGAAATTCGTGTTGAGGAGACAGAAGGAAAGACAAACGTAATTGTCACTATCTGTTGTCAATGGTAATACAAACCAGCCAGAGCATTGTGAGGCCTCAGGGTTGCACACCGGAAACACAGGCAATGACACCCTCCCATGCGCAACATGTCAGTACAAATACCCCAGTATTATGCATTTGTTTATTTCTCTAAGCGCTGTCAAATATTTCGGGCTCCTAAGAGCCAGTCGGAAGCAGCAGCCATCAAAATGCTAACACGGTACAATCGCAGCAGAAAGTCACAAACATTAGTCCGATCACGAAAAAGTTAAAACAGTTAAATCACTTTGGCCCTGGTAGAAGAAAAAGAAACGGTAACCCATATTGTTATTGGCCAATTTAGATTCGCAAATGAAAGAAACAGTCTATCCCACAGTCACTGGCACTGAATTCAAATTGTTTTCCCTATTTCTCTTTAAGACTTTCCGCATATTTTCAAATTTATGATTGTTGAAATTAGCAAAATATTTACTGGAATGCAATTATAAATATCAAACCCAATTCATAATCCCCTCCACGGACATATTGGCTATTAAAATTAACTTTTGTAAACTTAGAAATTCTCCGGGGTATATATTAGATTAAAAAAAGTTAATGCTACAATATATGAATCAGTGTTTATCCTCGTAGTCCTTTTGGGTGATAATCCGCTTTTGATTTTCGTTTTAAGTGGTTAGAACATTACCGTTCTGAATATGAGGTTCGGGTTCGAATGTCTCGTTTTCTCAAGAATATTTCTTCAGAGAATTTTCCTCAGGAGACGATCAGAGTGGGCAGTACGATTGAGAAGTTGCTTGCAACCATACCAATGATTGCATCTCTATCGGTTAGTTAAAATAGACACACGAAATTGTATAGATGCTGGTGATGTTTGCGCTAGCAGGAAGTAAAAAGACATCAACTAATGGGCAAACGGAAGCTCTTTAACCTTGGTTGGCAATCTATCTGGAGATGGTGTTTCGATAAAAGCACTTATCCTCCTGTCGCATGGCAACGCATGGGTGACGTATCGAGAGAAAAAGTATACAGAAAATGTAAGAGCAACGCAAACGGACGGGAATTCTAAAAAGAAATAAATCACCAGAATTAGAATTCTGCTGCAGGCTGAATTAGCACTATATGAAGAGGTTAAGAGAGAGAGACAGACAGACAGAAAGACAGAGTCAGAGACAGACAGACAAAATTGCTTTGGACTGTTGGTTTGAAACAATTTTGCCCAAATTTTTTAATGTACCAATCAATGGGTAATGTAAGACGGGAATTAAAATCAGCGGTAAAGTCGAAACGAATTTCTGCAAGTCTTCGAGCTTGAAAACGCACGGGGTAGTGTCATATGAATCAAAATGATATCCAGTAGTGATTTTGATTGTTGCTAACCCTCCACTTCTAACACATCCAAGGTATGACAGAAAACTATATCCCCCCCCAGCAAGGCCTTTTATCGCGAGGTTTTGAGGAGCGTGGAACCAGCTCTTAATTGCTGTTGTTCCCACGTTCAACATAGCCCCGGGTGGTACCACCTGTTATAGTAGCTTAGCTATAGATATCCTAATATAGTTAACGCCCAAACTGGGGTTAAAACAATATGAAAGTATAAAAATAGATTTTTATAGCAAAAATACCAGCAATACTTTTTTGGAAAATATATTACCAGCAATACGTTTGACTAGAGAAAAGGACGTTTTTCAAAAAAATGGGTCAATGAAATCTGATCTAGACCTGATTTCTTACAAAGAATATATATTCAGGCGAACCTATCCTAAATATCTTGTCGACATTAAATAAACCATTGTAGTTGATATGCCGTAAAACAAAATAAACCAAACTAAATCAATCCACTTCTGAGTGATATGAAATTTTTTTCAGCCGTATACTACGGATGCGATAACAAGCTGTAACTATAAAACAAACATCCTTTTTACATATTTTGAAATTAATATTTGATTCATTCTATTTTTTCCGCAGTTAAAATGTTACAGATGATAGAAAACCAAGTTGTAATCTGGCGAGTGCCAACACCTGAAAAAAAAGCTGCCATTCATGCACACATATTGTTATACAAATCAACAATTATACAAAATGCACAATCTCACATAAAATGTTACGACACACAGGTAAACACGAATGCTAGTAGCATAAACTTATATACACAAATATATGGACTGAAAATCAAAAATAAAATCTCGTCGCCATTTTTGGCAAAACAATACTGGAACAGGGTTTATTATTTTTTCTGTCCATCACAACAACTCAACAAGCGAGATAAGAATGAAAAGGACTAAAAATGTCCTAATTTATATAGGTATGAAATTATAAGTAAAGAAGTTTTTGAAAATTTATGTGTTAGGGAAAAATAATTAAAGGCACCAAAGTTAAGAGTCAGATGATATCTGAGTGTTAAGAAATCATTGCCTTTTTACGTAAAGGCATGGGTACAAGTAAAATAATGTAGATGTAGACATATAGATAAGTAAAACAGGGTTTTTTATAATAGGCAAAGTAATAGAAGATATTTCACTAAGCTACACTACTAAACATAAATTCGAGCCAAACAAAAGCGTGACCGCCATGGCTTGGCATTAGTAACGTATCAGATTAGAGGTTTATCACCAACTTCCAAATGGACATAGGAAAAAGACACACAGAGTCTGCACGTGGAAAAGAAAGAATATACATTGACGAAGTGAGCGATGATGAAAAAAATGAACATAAAAAGAATAGATAATGAACTAGGTGATCCTATGATGATATTCAATGTGGTAATAAAATAATTCCATCCCATCTCCCCTCTCGTCTGTAACCATCCATCACAATAAAATAACCTTCGTTTAGCACTAAATCTGAATTAGTTAAATAAATCTTCATAAAATTCTACTTAGAGTTGTTACTATATTACAGTCACCTAATTTATTATTTATCGTTTAACTTCGCTGCTTGCGCATTTATAGCTCTCCACCACCTCCCCCGTTATAGTTCTAAGCAACTCTGACAGTTCACTATGTCTCCTCGTTCCTTCCCTCCTATCAATTCATGAAAAATTATTAGATAAATGGCTCAACGATTTCTTTTTTCTTTCCTTCTGAGTATGTCCAGTGAGTTTTAGACTGAGATGTTTTGACATTAAATTAACACGAAGAAATGGATGATATCGTATAGCCGAATCAGCTGAAAATGAATGGAGGCACGACATTTCCATCACCTGTTCACGTTACACACCTTCCAAACACCTTCATAATCAGCATTAGACTCATCCAACTCTTTCCGAATCCTCTGCACTGTCCTTAGATTGATACTCAAACATCCTAAAATGTTCGTATTGGAGCTTCAAGCGTGAATGTGAAGCAATAAGGCATGTCGTTTCCAAAGTCATGGCGGAGTAAATTGCGTCATGGTACTCTTTTTTCTCATAGACGGTGCCCAACTGACATTACGATACTGTGCAGTCGACAAAATTTAAAACAATGTGTATGCGTGAATATAAAAAATATAAAATCATTTACTTGACAATTTACCCATCGCACTCTGTATGTTTTAAAAGAATATGTGTTATAAAAGACCTACACATTTAAAGATGGAGTAGATGACTTTGAATTAACCCTTGAATAGTGTCAACTGGATTATATGAGCTAGCGACCGTTCATTAGTGGCCACTTAAGAATCCTTTGGTGGAGTAGATACAGGGAAATTGGATATTGGCTGCCATACAAAATTTCAGACTGAAAACTTTGTTACCACAACGCGACAGGTGTAAAATTAGAATTTCTAGCTCGGTAATAATGATTAGGTCAGTGTGATTATTCACATTTGCCATAATCGAATGATCGTTTGACCTACTATGAAGGAAATTAAGGAAAGAAAATACGAAATAATTCTTGAGAGAAGTTACTACTCAAGTTATGCGAAGAAAGGGGTGTCTAAATTTTTATAGATGATCAATTTGACTATGTTCTACCCTGGAACGTTTCGGGAAGAAAACAGCGTTGATATATAGAGAAAAGAAAGAAAAACGCAGTTTTTATTCCGGCTCGGGCTACCATCCGCAGTTAAGAATATGGAAATCAGTATAATCGTGGTGCTGGAAAAGGCCTATCAAAATGTCCTTGGAAATACTAGCATTTGGGAAAATGTTAATATTTCCAAGGGCATTAGTGGGAGGTTAACTTAGTCTGAGTTGGAATCAAATGTCGATTCACTGATTCCCTTTCGTATGCTGTTAACTAATAATATACATTGAAATATATGGAAAAGATATGTAAGCGGGTGCTGAAAATATCTTGGTTTGACTCACTTCACAGAAACAGGTCAGCTGAAAAATTTTTTGATTCTTTTTCTGCATACACTCGTAGGCATATATATATATATATATATATATATATATATATATATATATATATATATATATATATATATATATATATATAGGCAGGATATCTTCATTTAAACAGGTTTCATTGAATAATATAGATATATTATATCTAGTTTTATAATAATCCTTTCTATTTCTAAAATTAGCTTCTTCATGTCAAGTTAAAATTCATCAAGGAAGGTGCCGTATTTTTTACTAATTCAAGTATTTTCGATCTCCTCCGAGGCCATGAAGGTTGACTTGCAAAGCCAAACTTATTGTAACTGTGATCGTTGTGATGGTGATTTTTGAAAACACGTGAATGCGCCCTGTTATAATTAATTGAAACTTAAAATTGACCAGTTGTCGCTATGGTATTTTTTAAACAAGTGTCTCAATGTAAAGGGTAACCTGAAATTGTAGAAATGCAAAATAGCAATAAATATTGGTCAAATGCATTTCAAAACCTTGTTGCGACACTCGTAATAGCTCTCCTGTTTGCTTGGTTGTAAGTTACAAGAGGACAATCATCAGCAAGAAGAAAATCACTGGCCATTTGGATGTTAATTTAGTTGTAAAGGTTGTCTGTTTTGTAAAGCTCAAAAGCAACAACCTAGAACCTTAATGATCTTAGTGTCTAAGCCCTTAAAGATATCTACGAACCTAACTGCAATATATATATATATATATATATATATATATATATATATATATATATATATATATATATATATAGTACAATATTGACTGATTTCAAATATGTTTTTTTCGCTACACAGTAATAACCATGTTTCAAAAATGGAAGCTAAAAGCTTAGAATTCAATTTTGTAATTAAATTAAACAAAGTAGTTCCATTTCAAACTCAAGCAAATATTGGAGTAACTTATTTTTAAAATTTACTGAGTTTTAAAGGCACAGAAAAAATCATAATTCACTGTTTCCAAGAATACAGAGAAATCCAATCATTCAGACAAGGGGTGGCAGCGTGTTCATTTTTATTAACTTTTATTGTATCATTTATTAGTTACATTCAAAAAAGGGGTTATGTTTAGGTAGGGTATGGATGTATTTGTCAACGAATTGTGACATCCGTTAAATGCATGTCGTCAGGGGTTTTTCTTAAATTTTATTGTTAACGTCAAAAGATTCTTACGGAATTTTGCTATTTGTATACTTAAAGATTTTTGGGGACTGTTTAGGTTAGAATACGTTTTATTTAACTACAATTTTAAAATATTCTCACTTTTAGTTTTTAATAGACTATATTTCTTTTTTAAAAGAAGTAAATGTACGAGAATTACTTACAGTATATAAAATTATTTTTTCATATCAAGTATAAGTATGTATATTACTAGGTCACATTTTTTTAAATTTTATTTTTAAATATTATTTAATGAAAATTTTTGACAATGACGACAGAAAATAGCTAATTCATTTCCCTGATTCAGTAAACTTTTATTTTTTATAAACTTAGAAATATATAGTTTCTCATGTATGTACAAAGGACATGGGTCATTTACTGGCCTACATATTCTAGCTTTTCTTATTAATTTCATTTTACTGTAGGTGTTTTACTAGATTCTTTTAAGTGCTAGAAGTACTTTGAGAGAGATGTTTAGGTTAGAATACGTTTTATTTAACTACAATTTTAAAAGATGTTTAGGTTAGAATTCGTTTTATTTAACTACAATTTTCACTCCTAATTTTAATAGACTCTATTTCTTTTTAAAACAAGTAAATTTAATAGAATTACTTACAGTATATCAAATTATTTTTCATATCAAATATAAGTATGTATATTACCAGGTCGCACTTTTGAATTTTATTTTTAAATATTATTTAAGGAAAAAATTATGACAATGACGGCAAAAAATAGCTATTTCATTTCTCTGATTCAGTAAATTTTTATTTTTTATAAAGTTAGTAATATATAGTTTCTCATGTATGCACAAACGATTTAATGACCTAAATAATATAGCTTGAGGATGAAATGGAACTAATGTTTTTAATTTAATAACAAAATTAAATTCGAAGCTTTTAGCTTCCATTTTTGAAACATGGTTATTACTGTGTAGAGAAAAAAAACATATTTTAAATCAGTTAATTTATAATATTAATGCACTGTAAATTTACATTGAGCACTATTTTGTAAAAATAAAAATATCAATAAGAACACCGGATTATATATCTTAATGTTCTTTCTTTCTTTATATATATATATATTTGCTATAAGAAATTAAATGCTAAGAGGATACAGCTGAGCTGAAAAACAGCTGAGCTGAAAAAATAGCTGTGCTAACAGACTTACTGTCTCGCTGATTGTATCGACCAAAAGATTGGTGTAACAGAAGCGTATCACCCTGCTGATATTTCAGTTTCTTCTGTGCGTAATCAAATGGAACTTACTAAACAAAATGAGGAGAAAATTGTCAAATGATGCCAAAAGCCACATTAGCTCAAATTATTAGCAACTCCATATTGTTATTTCAGTTTGATGGCTTATTTGTTGAATGGTGGCAATATCTATTTGCGTAGTTAGGAAGAAGACCGCCTCGTTCAATTTGGACATAAGCAACAAGAAGCCATTCGTATGATACGTTCTGAAATATCAATTAATAATCATATTTCGATTTTGAATATTTAAATTTGGTCGTGTGGATGATTTCAGAATAAAATAGAAATGTTTAAGGACTTCAGAGCTTGCAAAACAAAAACAAGGCTTCCTACTGCAGGAAATAATCAGCAGGTCTTAGCTCCGCTCCAGGGCTGATAAATTAAGCTGAACCTTTGTAGCGTATCAAGAGAAATTATAAAAATGGCCCTGACACACTATTACATTAGGGCGTCCTTGTGACGCGAGGAAAATATAGGCCAGTATGAGATGTTTAGCCCTGCATCAATTACCACCAATACATATTATAAAGACCCTAAGTAATGTTAATCGTGAGAATAGCCGTATCTATTTAGGAGACACTCGTCATTTATTGACCAAATGTTTAGAGTTAATTCCACTTGAAATATATACAACCAATTTATTAAAATTTTTATTTTAAGAAATTGAACTCACTTTCATTGTTATCGCTCTTTCTAGTATTGACAGGCGTTTCCTTAATATCTGTGTTTAAGGTAGTATGGGAAATAAACATTTTGGTTATATCATTATTTTCCATTCTCTTTACATATTCTATCCATTTTAGTTGCTGCTGCTTCTGTTGGAATCCTTCAAGTGGCGTGCTTTTTGTTATTTGGCTATACTTTTTTGTGTAATCTGGTGGTGTTGGACAAACATTCCTTCAGAAAAGAGTATCTGATGTTTAGTAAATCCTAAGGCCATTTTTAAAAGATAACTATAAAATGAATCAAATAAAAGAGTCAATAAAATAATTGATCACAGATTTATCCACTGTTCTGCACACCAAGAAATGTCATGCAAGTTTCGATGAGCCAGACAACAATGGATTAAAAAAACTAAAAAGTTATTGACAAGCACAGTTAGTCTCATATTTGAAGTTGAATGTTCAATTGGTGAACCTAAGGAGAAATCCAAATTATTTTAAGATGAAAGTTCATGCATACACTAGATTTTGTAGGTTCGCCTCGAGCCTGGGTTCAAGAATAGAAATGTTCTCAGAAAGTTATTTTTATAGAAAACAAAGCCCCATGACATTCAGTAAAGAAAACTAATGAATGTCCCGAATAAAATTTATTTCCCGCATACGATTTGATGAAGTTACGGATTTGTTCTTTCGAACTGTACACCATTTAGAATGGTGAAGAAGTGGAAGATTAAGAACGATAATTTACCAGCAAATGTCCCTTAAAGCTGTATATTCTCTTTCATAATTACTAAAAGAGCTTAACAAAATCAATGGATATACAGCTTCTAAAATTATATTCAAATTAGGGAAGAAATTAATTTTGTCATTCAAATATTTGTCGTCGGAATCTTTTCACACAGGCTGTAATTATAATTTCTAACGACCGCAATAGTTTTGAGTAGTTACAGTAAAATGTTTCGTAATCTGAATCTTAAAAAATCTGGGGAAATTCCTAAAACGTTCGCCACATCATAAAAGTGCCATATGACCTATTATTATTCACGTATCTATAAAATATCCTGGTGATTTAACTATCGGAATGTTCGCAGATACACCGCTTTTCAGTGTAAGTTAAATAAGTGATATATCTGACCATGACGGGCGGTGTATCTACAAACCTAAAAGGTCGATAGATAATTCTTTTGAACATTTTTTTCATCTATCTTAACTAGTGTTTATATATATATATATATATATATATATATATATATATATATACATATATATATACACACACACACACACACACACACACACATATATATATATATATATATATATATATATATATATATATATATATATATATATATATATATATTGGGTAATGTAATTACAAAATCTACTGGCCTTTATACACTTTAAATTCCAGTAATGTACTGGTTTATATGCTTTATAAAACGTTAACTATGTTTTATTGTATTGTTATATAAAATATCTGACAAATTACAAGTAAATCTGTTCATCAGTTTTCTATATTGGTCTTCATTCTATAATTCAATATCTCCCTAATAAATTTCGATTAAAGCAACCGATTTTTAAAGTTTTTAGGAAGATACTTAAGCAACATGATATGTGAGTGTAAGCAAATGATAGTTTTACTTTTGAAAGATATTGCCAATATTTTGTAAAAGCGCATCAGATTGTAATGTAAAATGCATAATTGCGTCATATCTTTCTTTATCCATAAAAAGATTTCAAAAAAATATAGGTCACAGAAACATATATTTGTTAAGACAATATCTCATATGCTCCAATAGATTATCATATTATATCCCATGTTAATAAGGATTGCTTGTCATTTTATAATCCTAAAATATCATTCTCCCATTATATACTTTTAAATTTTCTATTGTTGCAACTTTGTTGCAGTATTTGTTATTGCTTCCTGAAGATGTTTTCTTTTTCTTACTAGAATACTCATTTTAATTCTCATATCCACTTATGTTAATATATCTTTCCGATTTGGTTAATATTAGCCTAGGATGTGGTCCATTCCAATCGAAGAATGTTAATCCCGCCAGATAATCCCAGATGTCTGAATCGAATTCTATGCCAGTTACAAAGCATAACTGACCTGTAGGGACCTTCATGGTAAGATATACTAAAATAAATTTTGTACTCGATGTCACATCAGGAGATGAAAATAGCTGGCTATCTGAAAAAGTTAATTTATAAGTTGTCCTCATAGACTTCGCGTGTAGAATCGGGCCTGCGCCAACATAAACAGGAAGTCAACCCAACTTAGTATATACACACTCAAGACAACTGAATGACAGGTAATTGTAAAAACGCTCGACCCATGAGTTGGAAGGTGGAGCAAGCATCTCACAAGACGAATATAGAAGACTAAAGATAATGCTAGAAAAGAAACCACTGGAAACTCGACGGTCGACGTTAATTTGATGAATAGAAAAATTGAATAAGTAGTTATTTTAAACATAAAAATTTAGTCTTAACATATATTACTGAAATAACAATACATATTTGTTTGTCTGATGTTAAGTCTTTGCTGTTTGGCAGTAACCAAGAATGTAAAGAAGCAATGTTTGTAGATGAATATACAATTTATATTTTTGGGATGTATTCTTTTCTCTCCTTGAAAAAAAAAACTTGTTAGAAAAATACGAAATAGTCTTGTCTTTATATTGACATCATCAACATTGAATGGATCTTTGTCACCAAAATATATTGATGGGAAATCCATTCTCTTTCTGCTTATCATTGAAATAGTGCTCAGTTTATTTTTATTGATCTGTGATTTCTGTCCAACTATTTGACAATTCCCAACATTGTGCTACAATCACTTAGTAACTCCACAATAATTGATTTCTCGTTTGCCGTTATATACTTCTTAGAAAAACCCTGACAAATCTTTATGTTTGAAACTAAAAATGAAATAGTCATTCTCATATTATTACGTTATTATAACCAAATATTTATAATTCGTTCTGATAAAAACAGGTACATAGACATAAATGAAATAGATATTAACATCTGTTGGTTAATAATTTCCTTCTTAGAAATATTGACTTTCATATTAAAATCTGGTAGTATATAGTGATGTATTTAAGATCCCCAAACGTTGTTTCATTTTGAATAAAAATGCCTTCTGTCGATATTGCATGTTACTTCTTTTACATTTTCCATTATGCTCCTTATATCATTTCATTCGTTTTTTCCATGGTTCTGATTATCACTAAGCTTTTACGTCTCAGGAAAAGAAAGCGGACTTTGAAAATAGAGAAAACAGGAATTAAGCCATGTAAATCGGCTTGCATTGAATCGGTGATATATTTGGCAAATGCAAAATAAGAATCGGCCTTTTTCTCTTCTATATTTTCGCTGTGTTGCTCATATACGTACATACATATACACATATGTATTTGTATATATACGCACGTATTATGTATAAACATACGTGTATTATATGAAATATCTAGTGATAAATCGACATAAAAATAGGCGATTTTACATATGTGGAATCCTACCCAACACACACATATTTCTTCTACAATTATACAATATCTTGCAAGCTTTAACTAATGAATTTTGAGAAAAATATTTTGTAAATTGTAATTCACATTCCAAAAATATTCAGCACGCACGCATATCTATCTATCTATCTATCTATCTATAAAGTAAAATTCACTACCTGAGGAAGCCTTCATTGGCAGAAACCCCGGCAGTGGAAAAAGTTTAGTGTTTGTAATGTTTTAGATCTCATATATATATTGTTATGGTCCAAGGTTAGGAACAAGGAAGAACAACACGAACACAAGAGTAGAAATAATAAAGATATATTACACAGGATAATAATACAAGATGTTGAAGGTGTTAGTATGTCTGTCAGTCTGGTTTGGAGTGAACTACTATTGGCTCGACTCGATTCCGACTCGTCCCACTCTCTTCAGGAAGAGTTCACTCTGTCGTTATAGGTAGGTACCCCCCTAACCCCACCCCCCCTCCCAAGCTTTTACCTTGCAGGGGTCTTTAATATTTTTCCTCTTCGGATTAATGATCAAAGGCTCTGTAAATTTTCTTTTTCTGCTGGATTTCCGCGGCTCTGAAATTGCCTGAGGCCTTTGCATATTGAATGTGTCAAATAGTGTGTCCATTACGACCTCCTCTTCCTGAGGTAGACCGTTAGAATACTCTAACAGCCTCTTTCTGATCTGATTTAACTGCCTTTTATGCGAGAACTTCGGACCCTGAATTATGTAAATCACGTTCCCGATTCGTTTCTCTAGTGTACTTGGCTCCCTATAGGATGTGTTGTTTTTGAAAATTAAAAAAAAAAACTTTCTCCCCTGGGTTAAATTTTCTTTTTGGTACAAACGACGTTGGTGATTGCTTTGTTTGTTTGGGCAGTAATTTGTCGAATACCGATCTAATTTTTCGGGCGAACATCACTTCCGCGGGTGATAATGCCGATGGCGTAGTACTGTTCGGTGCAATTCTATACACTTGCAACAATTGTAGTAAAGCCTTTTCTGTTGGTACATCATAAGCTTTCCTTAGTCCTCTTTTTAATGTATCTACAAACCTCTCCGCTTGCCCGTTTGATCTTGGGTGATATGGTGGGGATTTAATGTGTTTCACCTGAAAAGTGTCACAAAATTCTTGAAAATCCGCAGATGTAAATTGTGTCCCATTATCGGTGACTAGACAATCAACCACTCCAAAACGAGCAATCAGCTCGTGAAGGCAATTTATTGTAGTCTCAGAAGTAGGTTTTCTACAACGAAATACTTCTGGCCATTTGCTGTAACTGTCTACTACAATCAAGTAGTAGAAACCCTCTAATGGACCTGCGAAATCTACATGGATTCTCGACCACGGTCGATCTGTATTAGGTCATGGCTTATGGATGATCGCAGGTGCCTTGGCTGCTAAGGAACAGCCCTTGCATTTGTCCACCATATGTATAATATCTTGATCCATGTTTGGCCAGTACACGTAACTTCGCATTAAGGATTTCATCCTGTTCTTTCCTGGGTGGCTCATGTGAAAATCCTTGAGGATTCGCCTTTGTAGCGTTTTCAGGGTTACTACTCTTTCATTATATAGTAGAACATTATCACATAACGAAAAACTGTCTGATACATGCTTATTTTTTCCTGCTAGTTTTGTTTTCGTTACCTTTATAAATTCGTCATTCACTGCTTCGTTTCTTATTTCCTGTAATGTGACGAGGAGGTCTCGAATTGTACAACATAATGATGTTTTAATATCTTCCTCATATCGTAGAGTTGCAATTACGGAATCTTCTAATGACACCGTTTTCTTTGCTATTAGTCTCGAATGACCATCTGCATGCCCAATTTTGTTTGATGGAAGATACTCCAATTTAAAGTTATAGGTTAATAAAATAGTGCCCCATCTTAGCAATCTATTAGCAGTGTAGACCGGTAGACCTTTCTTTGATCCAAATATTGTCAATAACGGCTTGTGGTCCGTCTGTAAGGTCAAAAATCTACCGTAAATATATATGTGGAATCTCGCAACCGCAAAAATATCCCCAGACCTTCTTTTTCGATTTGCGAGTAATTTTGTTCGGCTGGTAATACATTCTTGACGCATGCACGATGGGTTTTAATGTCCCATCCGGCATTTTATGAAGTATACATGCCCCGACACCATAGGCACTCGCGTCACTCGCGATTATTATTTCCAATTTTGGGTCATGCGCTAAAAATAAATCTGCTGTTAGAGTCTTAATGATTTTTTCGAAAGTTTTCTGACATTCATATGACCTTTCCCAAACTTTTTCCCTTTTCAACATTTCGTTTAGAGGTCCGCGTAATTTGTGCATGTTGATAATAATTTACTAAGCCCAAAAAGCTTTGTAATTCGGCTAAATTTTTTGGAGTCGGCATTTTTTTGTATTGCACGTGGCCCTTTCTGGGTCTGGTCTTCTTCCTTCTTAATATGGCCCAGATATTTTATCTCCTTCATAAAGAAGTCACATTTATTTTCCTTTACCTTAAAACCGTAATTTTGTATCTGCCTGAAAACCTCTTGAACGTGTTCCCAGTGTTGTTCAATATTTTTGCTATTTATCAGGATGTCATCAAGGTATGCGATCGTGAAACCCAGTCCACCTAGAATAGTGTCCCTTATTTGCTGAAATATCGTCGGCGCGACCTTGATCCCTAATGGTAATCTCTGGAACTTATATAACCCTTTATGCGTGTTTATGCACAACAGCCTCGAGCTGTCCTCATCTACTGGTACTTGTAGGTATGCTTCGCTCAAGTCTATCTTTGAGAGAATTTTTCCTATCTTCAATTTTGTGAAAACTTCCTCTGGACTAGGGAGAGGATAGTGATAATCCTTAATCGCTGCATTCAATCCCGTCGAGAAATCAGAGCATACTTGTATCTCACCCGATTTCTTTTTCACGTAAACCGTAGGGGCGGCCCATTGACTATATTCCACCTTTGTCAATATACCGGTTTTCACAAGTCTATCCAACTCTCTGTCTATTTTTTCTAATGATGCGAAAGGTACATTTGTTTTCTTCTTGAAAATGGGTTGTATATTTTCTTTTAGTTCGATTTTGGTCGCCATTTTTTTACACCTCCCGAGGCCGGCTGAAAATACGTCGGGGAAATTCTCCTTTAATTTCTCCTTCAATTTCTCTGCCTCGGTCGATAACCTTTCCACTTTTTGGCAGAACGTATTTATCGGTAAATCCCAGAGGTCAAATTTCTGCATCCAGTCAGTTCCAAATAAATTTTCCGTATTTTTTAGATCATACATCTTTAATTTCTTGGTCATACCGTTGAACGTCACATTTGTGATAATTTCCCACTCAAATTTGATTTTTCCTTCTGTTACCGACCTGGCTTTTTTATCTGTTCTCAACATGGTCGGTTTGTTTAATTTCTTCCACGTCTGTAAGCTAATAATACTTAAATCTGATCCGGAATCTAATTGTAATCTGATTTTTTTTGCTTAACATTTCTACTTGTACGTATTTTTGTATATTTATCCCGTCCGCTTGGTCAATTCTAGTAACTCTTACTCGGCTTTTGCTTTCTTTCTTTGTTCTACAGTGCGAACTTTTGTCCCACTTTATTGCACGACAGACAAGTCTTATAGTGGTATGGATAATCTTTGTACCAATGCAAAGTCCCACAGCGATAGCATGGACTGGGTGGTAGTTTTTTCTGAGATTTCATTTGACTTTTTGTAGTAAAATAATTTCTTTGGTTTGTTTTTGAAGAGGAAAAAACGTGTTTGTCGTTGTACTTTTAGTATGTGAGCGACGCCAGACTCTTCGATATCTTTCGAGTCCTTTTTTACGCTTATACATCTCTAACAGTCCTCAGCCAATTATTGTAGCTTCAATTTTGGTTCACTCTCAAGTTTTAGTTAGAATTCTCCGTCTGATCTCCACATCTTTAGTCGAAACCAGGCCTTGGACGAATACCAAACATTTAAAATTGTCCGGGCTGAGTTAAGATAACTTAAAGTCATCACAGTGTTTGTTTACTACGGAAGCGAATATTATATAGTCTTCGCTATCCATTTTTGTTAAATTTAAACATTTCCACGTTTTGTGGAATAGTGAAGTGTTCGGACTAAATAATTCCGTTAAAACTTTCACGGCTTCCTTGAAAGTCAACTCATTTGTTTTCCTTTGTGTGATGTAGTCTACGAATTTAATGTATTCGCTTGACCCTAGTTTCCGCAGTAGTAGACGTACTTTTCTCGTCTCTGACCAATTCCCGCAATCAAACTCATATGAATCTTCTGAAGTAATCCGCGATGGTTTTGTCTTTGTCCGGTGTATAAGTGAAGTCTTTGATAGAGCTCCATATAGCAAAGAATTTTGCGAGAATGCCGTTTCATTTCCAGAATTTTGTCCTTTTTGTTACTGCCCGTAGTAGTGATTCTTGTAGTTTGAGTTGCTTCTCTTCGTTTTTCTGTTGAAATTCCAAAAGTTTTTCTTCGTTTTTATGTTGAATTTCTAATTGTTTTTCTTCAAGCCTAGTCTGTCTTTCCTTATTTTTTGTTGCTGCTCGAATTGCATTTTCATTAGTTCCAATATGTTTGCCTTAACATCTTCCATTTTTACACCGTAATTTTGTGTAACTATTTTTCCTTTTTTTCTCAGTGTAGACTTCAGGTCTTTGTCGCCTGTTGTTCTGGAACCTTAGTACGAAAAAACTTTCCTGCGTAGAATTCGATTCTGTTTTGGCTGACAGGTGTCTTCGTTACCACTGTTAAGGTTGGTGTCCCCCAAAAATTTTCTTTTATATTTTTATCTTTTTTTCCCGTAGAACTTGTTTTCTTTTCTCAATACCTCCGTCGCCACTGTTATGGACGACGAATAGCAACAAGATTTTTTTTTCTTAGAATCTCCGCATAGAACTTCTTTCCTTCAATATCCTCGTCGCCACTGTTATGGTCCAAGGTTAGGACTAAGGAAGAACAACACGAACACAAGAGTAGAAATAACAAAGGTATATTACACAGAATAATAATACAAGATGTGAAAGGTGTTAGTATGACTGTCAGTCTGGTTTAGAGTGAACTACTATTGGCTCGACGCGATTCCGTCTCGTCCTACTCTCTCTTGGGAGGCGCAGTATTCATAGTATATATTAGGAAAAATACTGAATCAGTTATACAGGGACTAATCGATCTTAAATAATATGACAATAAATAGACATTAATAATAGTCTAAGGTTTAATCTACTTAATTCAAAATAAAATCAATTTATTTAGAATAGACACTACGTCATATTAGTTTCCACACAAGGACCAGTCGATAAACAACTTCTTGGCAACTGCCTAAAGATTTTAATTAAATCGGAATCAGGATTAAAAGATTTTCCAGCATTTTCTTCAGACACAAACATCGTTATTTAATTTATGGATCGTGATTGTATGTCGGTTGGTTGTTTTAAGGAAGATCAATGTCGAAATGTCCGCGCCAGTAAATGATATAAACGTAAGTGGTCACTGTTAAGCGGGATGTGAGTTAAGCGGAATTGTATATATTTTTGGCAAATGTCTATTTTCCGTATTTATTTTTATATACTTGGATGAATATTAATATTGTTTATACAGAAAGTAATCATTATAGGTTAGGCTAAATTCACGATATAGGTAAGACGCTCAAATCAACCTTTAATATTTCTCAATGATGTGCATTATTTTAGCATATAATGTACGTGAATTTAAAGTAGATAACTCTTAACGATAGTAACATAGATTCTGGCATAAATAAAAAATCTAAAGCTTTAATATAAATCAAGGTTATGCTGCTAAAGTGAAATTTCGAAAATTTTTATTTGTAGAAAGACAAACTAAATGAGAGACCATTTTAGCAAGATATTGCATGTGTGAATTGAACGTTCACTGACATAAATTGAGACACAAAATCCGGATGTAGTTTTGCATTAAAAGTTAATTAATAATCGAGGCCTTTTTAGAAATAACTGGTTCCAATATAAAAACACATTTTTACGTCAAGTGCGAAATAACATTGAAAGATTTCCCAAAGAAACTAGTTACCATTTTTAAGAGCAAATAACAGACGATATTAAACAAATTCAAAATACAAGATAACAAATTTTAGCTAACCAATATTTCTGCAAGGTATGTTTGTATAGACTATTCTTTACATTTATCATTAATTTGAATTAAATTGATCCTCGAAAATACGATTAGAGGTTTTTTAATACAAAATCTAATTGAAACGTAAATTTTGCGTTATTTTCTTATAACGGACGTTTTCAGAAAATTAATTTTCTTGCCTCAATCATAAACTGTAAAATAATGTCTGTGCTTTATATTAAATAGAAGATATGGTAATTATATTTTTATTACGCACATACTCACACAAACACACACACAGATAGATAGATAGATAGATAGATAGATATAGATATTTATATATATATATATATATATATATATATATATATATATATATATATATATATATATATATATATAAATATATATATATATATGTATATATGCAGAAATATAGTCTTAAAGTGTGCTATATTTATGGGATAAAGTGCTCAATATCAGAGATAGAGCGTGTGTAAATATAAAAGTGGACATGGAAGTCAGCACTTAGAGGCGACAGTCTGTTTCATGCTAGTGCAATCGTCTGACGATTGCACTAGCATGAAACAGAGTGTCGCCTCTAAGTGCTGACTTCCATGTCCACTTTTATATATGTATATATATATATATATATATATACAAATATATGTATATATATACATATACACATATATATATATATGTATATATATATATACATATATATATATGTATATGTATATATATATATATATATATATATATATATGTATATATATACATATATATATATACATATATATATATATATGTATATATATATATACATATATATATATATATACATATACATATATATATACATATATATAAATATATGTATATGTATATGTATATATATGTATATATATATATATGTATATATATATATGTATATATATATATACACACATATATATATATATACATATATATATATATATATATATATATATATATATATATATATATATATATATATATATATATATATATATATATATGCAAATTTCATTAAAAACGACTGACAAGGTAGTGCGGATATTTTTTCCTTTATTTTTCTTGTGTTCTTAAAAACACCTTGAACCCAAAATAATGTAGCACAATATCATATCAACTTAAGTATTATTGTTGATGAACTTAAACACAGACAATAATTAGTAAAATCTTTTGCGTCTTATACCAAGGGAATATTATACTTCCCAATAATAATGATAAATATATAAGCCTATCCAGTGATAAATTAAAAGATGACAAAAAGGGATTCATAAATTTAGGACTAAATTGTCATCACTAGCCTAAATTTGACCTATTTACAACGAAGACCAAAACTGAATTTCTACTCATGTTAGTAACCCAACTAGATAAAGTAATTAAATCACCCAAACATCAGATATCCTCAAGGTAGAAGAAGTAAAAGATTGCACTCATCGCAATCATTATAACAATATTCTCACAACAACAAAAATTGTTGATGAAACTTTAAGTTAACCATTTCCTGTAGAAGTTAAGCCCCTTTGAATATTTTATAGAAGCAAATGAAATTTCTCATCGCTTTTATCTACAACGCCACGACATTAAACATAGCAGCATTTTTATCAAAACCAAGTAAACGAGGAATCAGACCGGAGTGAATCATCGTACAATGATGAAACTTCGCACAACGTATATATATATATATATATACATATATATATATATATATATATATATATATATATATATATATATATATACATATATATATACATATATATATATATATATATATATATATATATATATATATATATATATATATATATATATATATATATATGGGAACAAAACATTCGTTGACCTTCTGCCAAATTTGCATAAAAATTACTGTCTGAACATAACATATATACTTATATAGACATCGTTAAATTTATAAATGTTTGCCTATAACAAGCATCCAGGACTGAAACTAGAACTAAGAGGTTTATCTAATTAATTAATTAATATATTTTATTTTAATCCGAAATGATTTCTTATTACTATAAACGTGATCGTTAGTATTTTTTAAGAGTGAAATTATTATTCAACGGCTTAGAAAGTGAAAGTCTAATTAAAGAAAATGTGCCTTTTTCTGCAATCTTAACTGTATTCCCTTTTTAATTTGAGAACATAGCCTCAAGTCTAACATTAAGTAACGTGAAGCGATGCAATATTAAATACTTATATTTTCCATCTATTTGCGTATTTATTTTTTCATACTCTCTATAATTCTATTATAATACTATAAGTCTTTTGCCCATCCGTAATACTTGGTGAGAACTACAAATGAAAGTTCATAATTTTCTTAGCACAGCTATTACAAAAGGACAAACAAACGAAGGGAGCTGGAGTTTTGTGGTGTTACTTTTTCCCTGTGCTTTTGTCGGCAGTTCTCCTCCGGTTTGGTGGCTTTATTTAACATTGAAAACATAAAGGAAAAAAATAATTATTTTTAATAATATGTGGAAATCTTCACCCCTTACCTGAAGACGGTTGTGAGACCAGAAACACGTGTTGTAAAATTATGAAAAATAAAGAGTAATATTTTTTTAAAAACAGTTTGCGGTACCTCTCTTCTTTTTAATATACACACTTTTCTCTCGTTGGAACCATTATAACCTCTTCATTTTATTTATATATATATATATATATATATATATATATATATATATATATATATATATATATGTATTGAACACCAATATAGGCGTTTATAGAGCAGCCAATTTGACCACACAGTTTTACGGCGCAGAATCATGGACCCTATAGAGATCCCTTATCAATCAGCTGGATGTCTTCTACAAAAGTTGTCTCCGTGCGATCCAAGGTTATACTTTTGACGATAGGGTGTACAATGTAGATCTTCCCGCAAAATGCAACATTGGTGAAATTAAGACTTTCCTAGTGCAATCACAACTTCGCTGGACTGGTCATGTTGCAGCGATGAATAACGATAGAATACCTAATGTCCTCGTGTATAGACAGTTTGACAGTAGACTAAGGACTGTTGGGCGGCCGTAGCTCGGTTATAAATACAAGCTAAAAGTAACATCTCAGCTGTTAATATGCCTCATACTAACTTCGGGCGAGTTTCCCTGGATAGAAATAACTAGAGATGTTTGTGTGCCAGAGTCGTATCGGAATTTTCGAAATCAGTCGTATTGACCGACTAAGAGACGAAAACTTACGGCGAAAATTGTCAGCAATTATCCTCGCTGTTTCACAATATGTGCACTTCTATGCAGGTCACTAGCGAGACTGAAGTGTCACATAAGACACAAACAAAAACTGAATGAGGTTGTTGGATCACTGGAGAGCTTATCATACACACTTGTACATATAAAATTTATGTATACTTAAATGTTTAAATGTCTGTTTTTTGTTTCGACATATCTTCTGCAATCTTTAATCTTCATGCACCTGTTTGAGTGAAAGGCTACATTGCTGGTTTTTGACAAGCAAGATATTTAATGTTTGATGTTATCGTTTCATTATACGAGAACTGGCCGATTTCAACTAACAGGTTCTGTGGCAGAAAAATGGTTTCTGGATATCCTGATGCGAGAGCAAACCAAGTTGGATAAAATCTGAAATGGAATCATCTGAAACATCGTCAAATAATATATAATGATATGAGAATTCAAATAATAATTTCGAAAAGGCTGAATGAAGCTGGTTATGCAACACGTTTTATTTAGTATCGTCTTGGCCTGTTCAATCGCCAGATTTAAAGTATTTAAAGAAAATATGTGTAGATATTAAGGACAACGAGTGGGAAAACAGACGCAAATGAATGGAAAAACTTTAGCAAACTTGAAGAAAAAACAATCCCGTTTTACAGGAGACCAACAAAACAAAGGACATACTATCACAGAGTAAAATGTATAATATGCAAAAACACATACATAGAATTTGTTTGATAAAAAACAGAAGGTAAACAGAGCTAGCGGGTAATTGTAATGTTATGCTTAACACGCACATTAATTTTGATTTCTCACTGATTTACCCTTGCTTGTTGAGATATGCTATAAATAGGTTACTGTTAGTAATTCTGCTTTACTTGTATTTCTGAATCCATTTAAACTCCATTTTGAACTTGTTGGCTTCTTTTATTACGGAATAAAGACGCTTACTACTTTCATGTTCTTTGACACATTTCATCATCCAGTCTTCTGTAGTTTCCAGGTATCTTTTATAGGCCAATTATTGTAGTTTTGGTGTCCATTCGCTTAATGTCAGCTATGGTCTAACTGAGGATGTTAATTCTGTATTGCACCGCAGGGCAGCTAAGATGTTTATGGCTGATATTGTTGTTTGAGTTCAGTTCGTTATTTAGTACCAGGCGCACATGCCTGTAGTACTCCTTTCTTATCTTCTCCTTCGTTTGGGTATGTTGTATACCATCTCCTAGGTACTTCATCTTGTTACAGTTCCCTAATCTTTGTGACAAAGTCTAAATATATTGATGGTGTTTCTATATTTCTCCCTTTCTTGAATGTTACTTTTGCAGATTTATCTAATCCGATGTCCATACATATGTCGTCACTGAAACATTTTACAATATTAAGGAGGCCCTTCAACTCATTGTCGTTTTTGGCAAAGAGTTTGAGATCATCCCTGTAGAGTAGCTGATTGAATATTTTTGTCTAGTTTGTAACCATAGCTATTGTTGTTTAGTTCATGCGTAATGGGGATTAAGGACAAACAAAACAGAAGGGCTGAGAGGGAGTCTCCTTGAAATATTCTGCGTCGGAGATTCAGACGGTTGGAAATGACAGTGCCTCTGGTGTGATTTAGGTATAGTGTAGTGTTCCACTTTTCCATGCTTTGCTTAAGGAAATTTACTACCACAGGGGGAACTGTGGACTAAACTACTAAACTTATATATATATATATATTGGTTTATATATTCATTTATATATGTATACAGTCCTATGTCTTTTTGAAAAAATTCCAGCTCGATATTAACGTTTCATATACTTAACAGAAAAATCATTTCAATTATTAGTCTCATTTTCTCGATCTGAAATGCTCTCTCTTTATGTAACCCGGACATTTCGTGTTATCATAAACTATTAACTGATTATTTTCCACGTTTCATACTTCATATTCTGAGTCTTATTCAACTATAATATATATACCAAGCGATCAGGTGCTTCCATTTTACTGATTTGCAGTCATACGTAATGGCAGCTTTATGAATTTAAAGCAAGTAAAATTTCATATAAATGTACAACAATAGAATGCCTACCAAATATGTTTGATGTTAGGTGTATTATTTCTAAACTATATTATTATTATTATTATTATTATTATTATTATTATTATTATTATTATTATTATTATTAAACAAAATGATTTGCGTATCTCTTCCAATACTTTTTTGAAAAAAACAGCTGTACTGATAATGTACGCGTCAAACGACAGAAACGCCGCCAGCGTCAAGGCATGCAACTGAAACGTGCTTTATATGATGGCGATCCTGGAAGTTTCCGTTAGTTGATCAGTTACTAAAAGGAATTATTATTGTTATTAAAAATATGTGTCTATTAAATATAAGGTTTATAGTAAGATGAATGGGTGCGCGACCGATTGGTTAGAAGGACCGCGTTCTGAGCATTTGGCGACTTTCTGCTGTTATTGACCTGTGGAAGCAACGCCAGCGCGTGGCTGATTTGGAAAATGTCTGAAGCCCATACCATGGGTTGACAGAAGAGTTGTTAGATAAATTGGGTATATGTAACTGTTCAGAAGCCATCGCCTCACGTTACTCATCGAGGGTTTTGGAGAATCTCAGAAATTTGATCACACCAGATTATATGATCTCTCCCAGTAACTGTTACTTAGCTCCGCGCAGCATAGTTGCAGTTAACAATATAAATAATACACCAGGAATCTGTAATAGCTATCCGCCTTGGTAGACGAGTATGATCAGAAACGACGAATAATAGTTTGTTATCAGCAAAGTAAAAAAATCCATTAAATACTTAAAAGTACACACACACATATATAAAAATAAATATATATACATTTGTCATCCACAGACGGACTGTTTCGCAGCTCATCAGTGTGGCTAGACGTCCGGTTGCCACTAGCTAGGATCGAAACCCGACTGAATTTTCGTAAGTCCGAACTTCTCCCACTAAGTCGTCAGCGTACGGTACGGGATGAAGGTGAATTTTAGCGTGTTTATTTTTAGATTCGGATAAACACACAATGACTGAGAGTGACTCAATTCTATATAAAGAGACAAGTGGAAAAACTATTCTCAGCCGACGCGTTTCTTCCTCTGAAGGACCCTATCAAAGCGATGTAGGCTTTATTTTGTTGTACGTGTTTACTATATTCTCAAGTTAAACATACACGACTACAAATGTGTTGAAAAATCATAAGAAAGCCGTTAAATCGATCACCTCGTTTTTTTGAAGATGTACAGCACTTCCATCCAATTATATATAACGATCTAATCACAGGCTTTCTGGTAGATTGCTCAATATCGGAGACAACGATGGAGCGTTAATAGAATGAAAAAGTTTTCTTTACTTAACTTGGCATTGTTGCCGTCATGCTACTTTGAATTTCGTCGTCATAGAGATGTGACTACTTATCGGAGTCTTAACTGCCAAGTTAATAACTTTTCATACTATATATATATATATATATATATATATATATATATATGTAACGTAAATCATTCATACGAAAAACAAATACTGAAGCTAACTATATGGCAAGAATCACTCTCGCAAACAATATTTAATAATAAAATACAATCAACTTCGAATCCGTCAATGAATGGTATGATCCTTGTTTATAAATTCCGGTTTTATCAGGTTTTATTTTTTCTACTAGCCGGGCTTTCGGTCGTTTCGAACGACCATCATCAGGTAGACATTTCAGTGTGTTTTTGTTAAATTACAGGTAGTAATGCGACATCGAAAGATAGTGCAGACCGAAAGAATTGTTTTTTTAGCAATGAGATATTGTTAAATGTAAGAATAATTTTGGAGCATGCAGTCGTTGAAATTTTTTTTAAATTTGAAAAAACACTTCTTTCGGTCTGCACTATCTTTCGATGTCTCATTACTATCTGGAATTTAAGAAAAACACACTGAAATGTCTACCTGATGATGGTCGTTCCAAACGACTGAAATCCCGGCTAGTAGAAAAATAAGACCTGATAAAACCGGAATTTATAAACAAGGATCATACCATTCATTAACGGATTCGAAGTTGATTGTATTTTATTATTAAATATTGTTTGCGAGAGTGATTCTTGCCATATAATTAGCTTCAGTATTTGTTTTTCGTATGAATGATTTACGTTACATAAATTGAATACGCACTACATAATTGATATATATATATATATATATATATATATATATATATGGGATAAGAATAAATAACAATATATATATTTCCATTGTCTGTAGCATTTAATTTTTAAAGAAGAGCTCAATACAGAGTAGAGCTTCATCTTTATATATATATATATATATATATATATATATATATATATATATATATATATATATATATATATATATATATAGCATAAGGAGAAGACACTCATTAGACAACTGTAAATGTTTATTGATAGATTCCGATTTTAGTTCCATATACACACGCAGAAAAAAAGAGAAATACTGGATTTTAAAATTAGACACATCAACTAGGGTTAAATAAAGACTTGGGAATTTTAAATCTGTATAAATATTTCAATAGTTAAAAAATATGTTTTTAGATATAGTTAAAAAAAAAAACTTTTTAAACAACATCTAAAATATTATCGTTAGATTTACGTTAGAAATATTCAAACACAGTTGCATTCCACATCACGTGACGTCCGCGTCTCGGGACGGACGCTACTTGAAAACAAACTTCTGAATACAGTTATTTAATTAATTTCTGACGAAAGATCTGATTCAAATATATAAATATAAAAAATATAAATAAATACTGTCACAAAAAAAACATTCAATTTTTTTTAATTTGCAACTTTTCAGTTGTTTTCTCCATATTATATATATATATATATATATATATATATATATATATATATATATATATATATACTATAAGTATTATTTTTCATGAGCACAGTTGGTTGAGTTGCTACCCTATTTGTATTTATTTAAAAAAATGAAATTAATAACAACCAGCCGAGGTTGAGAAGGCCTATTAAAGGTAAATTGTGCCCCACCCCCGGCCAGAATCTAGCCTACATCACTTTTTCTCTATTTCTAACAACTACTTTCGCCAAACCGTGTCGCCGTCAGTTCCGTGAATTGTAAGAGTGAAAGGAGCAGACTTTACAGTGTTCGCAGCATAGAAAAAAGGAAATATGATTTCAAATCAAGTTGGATTACCAAAACATATTTGCTTACAGATGGCGATGACGCATGCTTCTTTATGTAGACTTCGCCTCACGCCACAACGACACCATGCAAACATCCAGTGGCGTCGCTAGTGGGGTAACCGGACCGACTGAATGACATTCGTTAATGTTGAATAATGAAAGTATATCAGCCTTCATGCAAATGAAAATCGATTGTCTGTGGTACGTAAACTTGGGGAGTGACATCTTACAAAGTATGTTCGCCTATGACACACAGACCCAGTATCTAACATTCAGTGTGCTAGAAGTTATAAGTCTCGTTTGCCCTTTTTTTTTTCGTGAAAGGAAATTTGAACAGAGTATTTGAATGATGTATCAATGAAGGATATTAATATCAGCTCCAGATATATCTCTTATTGAAAATGATCTGACTAAATATAAAGATTTAAATAAATCATCATCCATTGATCTATATAAATAATGATTTTATTTTCAATTTTCTTTATATGCGACCATTTATGGCAATCCATTTATATTACCCTGGCTTAATCTTGTATAATATTAAAGATATTCAGATTGCTTTATTTCCCACAATATATATATGTGTTTGTGTGTGTTTGTGTGTGTATCTGTTTAGGTAGCATATTTTCATTCAAAAATGTTTCATTGAATGATATAAGTATATTATTTCTAGTTCCCTAATCAGTTTCTTGATATTAACATAAAAATCATCAGGGAAGCGCCGTAGTTTTTTCCTACCCAAGTAATTTCGATCACCTCGGGGTGAATTACAAATTTATTGTACCTGTGATCTTGGAGATCATGAGTTTTAAAAGCACGCGTGAACGCAATCTAGTATGATTATTGAAAAAATTAAATGTATCCGTTGTAGCTATGGAATCCTTTTGCAAAACACGCGTCCCAATATAAGGGGGCTAACTAGAAATGCAAAAGGCATTATATGTTTGTTAAATGGACATCAAAACGTTGCTACTACGCTAGAAATAAATTTTCATGAGAGCTGATTGGTTGCTTCTGATATAGAAAGCCTCGAGGATTTTAAGATTTTGCTTATTATTTTTCACGGTGTTGTCAATAAGTATTCTCCTTTATTGTGAAGCTGGACAGGAATGCGTCATTAAATATTGTGCAACAGAACTTTTATCCGACAAATCAAGTATAAGACGTCTTGATACATACATACATACATATATATATACATATATATATATATATATATATATATATATATATATATATATATATATATATATATATATATATATTTGAATTGGACATAGTCCGACAATTTATTTAAAGACATTTTTATATATGTTATGTTTAACGTTCTTTTTATAGATACAAGTATTTAAGCAAATGCTCTGTTTTATAATAAACAGTATTAAATAACATTTACCGGCCAGAATGTCCGAGAAATTTTCATAGAAAATTTTCGCTCTCCGACAGGAATCGAACCTGTATCCTATACGGAACCATCATTTCGCGTGATGTGCCTTAATTTATTTGCTTTAAATAAATTGTTGGACTATGTCCAATTCAAAAATATGTGACGTCATTTGTTTACATTTGATACGCTAGAGCAGATATGAATAGAAGAGATTCATGGAAGATTTAAGTTTAAAGATAGTAAAATCGACCTTGCTAACCAGACGCTCCTCTGTGACCGAACGGTTAAGGCACATCACGCGAAATGATGGTTCCGTATAGGATACAGGTTCGATTCCTGTCGGAGAGCGAAAATTTTCTATGAAAATTTCTCGGACATTCAGGCCGGTAAATGTTATTTAATACTGTTTATTATAAAACAGAGCATTTGCTTAAATACTTGTATCTATAAAAAGAACGTTAAACATAATATATATAAAAATGTCTTTAAATATATATATATATATATATATATATATATATATATATATCAGTATCTGTCTATATTTCTGAGATGAGGTATTATCTACACTATTTAATTTGTTCGGACTATCATCCTCATCTTTGTTGCCATATTTATCACAACGTTTCGGCAGTTGTACGCTCCGGCCTTCTTCAGGTGGTTGGAATGTCGAACTGAACACTTTATTTCGCTCGCTGGGGTAGACTGTTCTATTTCAACGTGTCATGTCTAATGGATGGCAGTTATCAGTTATCTCCTGTCAATTTCCCTCTCCAAGTTCTCCACCGCCTTAACCAGGTATTGAACTCACACATTTTGGGTCCGCCTTTATCCACTGTGCCATGGGTCCTCAAGGACCCATGGCACAGTGGATAAAGGCGTTAGTTAGATCAAGTGACAGTACCCAAAAGTGTGTGAGTTCGATACCTGGTTAAGGGGAATTAACAGGAGATTGATAACTGACATTCATTAGACATGGCACGTGGAACTAGAACAGTGTTCCCAGCGAGCGAAATAAAGGGTTCAGTTCAACATTCCATGGATGACTAATCTATATCAAACATTTTTTTCCCATCCATATTAGAATGCAGGGAGTTCGTTGTTGAGGAAGTGTCAGCTTTAATTAGACAAAGAAAATATTTAAATGAAACATTTTCTCTCGTAATACATTCAAAACATATAGACTAAGATATTTTGGATTACCCGAAAACCTTCACATAGTTTACAGCCATATACGTTGAAACACCGGTTCTCGTACGGTCACCGAAGTTAAGCAACGTCGAGTTGGACAGTTCCTAGATGGGCGACCGCTTGTGAATACCAGGTGCTTTAAAGCTTCGACGTGTGGGTGGTGTAATGGATAACGGCTCGGAATTGTCAATCGGAAGTCGAATTCTAATTCCAGTTAGGTTCGTTATATTCATTTATGTGCAAATTCTCTTGGGAGATGTATAAATCCACATCTTATCCCCCTAGCTATGGGTTAATTAATCGAACTTTTATCATTAGATCATTATTATCGCCCAACATGTATTACTATCCAAACATAACCTGCAAAAGTTTGACAAATCGTAAAAAAGAAACACACCATCGAATATTCTACATACAATAAAGTATTATTGTATTATTCTATATGTCAATATGTTCCCCTTGATCTACAATTATTTAAGCCATTCTTCTATTCATTGGACCTATTATGTTTTTTGCTGTTTGGTATTTAAAATAACAGGCAGTCATTTGTTATTGATTCTCAAAGATATTCTTTGCTTTAAAATTACTATCTATTTTCAAATTCATATCTTTTAATAATTTATCGCAAAATATTTGTTGGATTAATATCTGGAGAGGCTGGGATACATTTCGTTAAGATGACCCTTTTGAAAACTTGTGAGATAGAATATGAATGTCATTGAATCCTTATAATATAATACTGAGGTTAAATTTTCTACGCTGTGATTATTGCCCTCAAACAATATCTTGCAATAATCCTCTAGATAAACCTGGCCATAAAGGAATTTTACTACCTGCAGTACTAACCAAAATATTATTTTCTCATCTCTTGTTTCATGAATTGTATTGATAATTATGTTAAGAACCCCATCCAGCCATCAGGTCCATAAAACATAGTTTTACCTTCATCACTAAAACTTTCTGTCCTGGAATCAGTTTGCATTTAATTTCACTCCCAACAGAAAGGTTCAACGTTGGCTATTTTCATGTCTTTCACTAATGTTTCTTAGTATTCTTCATCCTTCGTCTGTTTATATTTTTTGTACCAGATTCTTCAAAGATTTTCTTGCTAATCAATATTCTTTTCTTAGTTTCTTATTACTATTTAAATTAATCTCAATATCATTTGATACTTAAAATCATTTTGTTATTGTTCATGTCTTGTTAAGGTTTTTCAATTTCTATTTCAATTCTTCTTTTTTTCCAATTTTCAAATTCATGTCACTATCGCTAAAATATATTAGAATACATTGTTTATCTTTTGAGGTTATATCTTCCATGTGAGCTGTGAAATATATATATATATATATATATATATATATATATATATATATATATATATATATATATATATTCACTTACAAACGATAAAACCATCCCGAGTTGCATAAGAAAAACTCACACTCTTAAATTTGGTTTTGTAAATGTTTCTAATAAAATAAAATGTTATAAGCTGAAATACATGTGGTATATTTATCATATAAATATATGCATATCCTGAACATTTCCCCAATATCAGTTGGGTAATACGAATGTTATTGCGAGAACATTTACTGCATAAATAATTCAAGCATAGTGTATGCATATGCGTGTATTAGTAAAGATGAGTATACTTGTTTCTATGTGTACCGAGACACACTTGAAAATGCATATACGTGAACAATATATAAATATATATATATATACATGTATATATATGTGTATGTGTGTGTATGCGTACGTGCGTGCGTGTATTTTTATAGTACATGATCAAGCATATGATGTCGGCGTTTATATCTGAATTTATATAGCTTATTTACAAAGGAAAATACACACATGCGCAACTCAAGTATAAATTCCAATTTTATGTCTAGTTATATGCCTCGCTCTCTTCCTCCCTATATTTCTCTCTTTCTCTGGCTATCTATCCTCGGTGTAAACACGGTGATGCCTGGGCTTTGAATAAAAGCATTGCTTTAGAAAGGCGGATGTTAAGCAGAATTTAATGTCAGACACATTCAGAGAAATGCAAAAAGTTATCGTCGTGAATATCGAATAAAATGTCCTTAACAAAAGCATCAAACATATTTCATGTCTACACATCAGAACCTCAAGCAGTATGAATTCATTTTCTTCGACGGGAAAATGAAAAATTTAACAATCGGTATATTAAAAATAATATCAAATATAAATATCTGTAAGTATATGGTTTAAATATCATCTTTAAACACCCAATTGATGTTTCTTCTTGTCCCTTCTCGGAAATCCCAAGTGAAACTTCAATCTTCTCCGTGGTTCACACTAGCATGATCGACCGCCATAGCACACAGGAACTACAATATTTGGCTGTAACAGTGTGGCGGCGCTTTTTTTGCAGCTCACAATAAATGTAAGCGTGTCCTCGTAGGAGCAAAATGCCTCTTTGCCAAGAGAATGACGCACTGCATAACCTCTAACAACATTGGCTCTCGCCAATACTGGCGGCTCTGTAATAGGGCATTAAGTATATGCACGGTCTCTATTTCCCGCGTCTTTTCAATCAATATGAGATGTTATCATCCTCTGCTGATAAAGCTGAACGCATTGCACGTAAATTCTCTTCAAACTCTACTCTTGACTTATTCGCAATATCCCTGCCTAATTTCTCCTCCTGAGTCTCTGTTGAGTGATATGCCCCTTCCATGGTTTCTGTCATCTCTAATCTAGATCACCACAAAGAATGGTGACCCGATGGTGTTCTTGTAATAATCATTAAGAAGTGTGCTCTCTCTAAACTGTTTAATAAATGCCTCGCTATCCTCCCACTTTCCTGTCTGCTAGAAGTCATCATCTGTTGTTCCAGGTTTTAAGAAATCAGGTGCGCCTTCAAGCAAGCTTTCTACCTATTTTTAGGAAACTCCAAGAGGCCCTAATCAATTCTGAATTCGTTCATCGCATGGAATTTTCTCAGACAAGCACAATGGTTTTCGTTCCTCCAGGTCAACTGTTGATGTACTGATGATATTTATCATGCTCGAGATAAAAACGGTGAAACCTGGGCTGCTGCATTGTACGTCGCGAAAATTGAAAAGTTACGGTGTCTCCGAACATATTTTGAACTGATCCAGTCTTTCCTATGAAATCGTGAAATGAGAGTTATCCTGAACCACCACTAGTCAACTTCTTTTCGTATCGCAGGTACACGCCGTAGGGCCCAATCCTTGGTCTTACTCGATTCAACAGTAACACGTAATTTGCATCACGCATCTTTAAAAATATATTTCTTCTGTGTTTATTTTTCATTCAATTTTTTAAAATAAGCAATATTTCAGTCTTTAAAGTATTTTTTTTAATTCATCATGTTTTAGAAAAGAATTTATATCTGCTCTGTCAAAATTCATTTGTAAGCGAGAAGAAAAATATCAGTGCTTTTACATAAAAATATAAATCAAATCTAAACTTCACTTCTAAAAGTAATTTTCTCATTTTTTAAGAAAAGCTGATAAAAGAAAAAAAATTAAAAGTATTAAAATCTTTGTAGAATATAGTTAGTTGCGGTTTTATTTCCTGCACCGTAATTTCCTGCATCGTACTAATCTGTGTTCGTCTGATATTGCATATTACTAAAAACTAGTCGAGCCGGAATTCGTTACATACGTCAAAGTAATCTGTTTAATTAGATTTTTTAAACCTTCACGGAATTATGTTAACAGGTGAAAAAAAGTTTTGTTGAATGAATTTTATTATTAATAAAAACAGTAGGAAAACTATTCAATGTTTTTCTAACCACCAAATATTAGGAAATTCAAGCGATCTTAGTATAACAACACAAGGAACTTTACAAAATAGATGTCTTAATGAAATTGTTGTCTATACAGAAATTATATAGCGGTAGAAAATTTCTATTACAACTTTCTTATCGCTGTCCATACGGCGGAATTTGGCTATTTTGCAAAAATAATGGACGCAAAGTTAATGTTAGAATCAACGTTTTATTCTTTTTACATAGGGAATAAAATAGAATGAAATAAATTCTTAAAAACTTCATTGTTTCCCAAATAAATAAACTTCATATTTATTCAAAGGACATAAAATACTCGGGAAACATATTTACCAACGAAAATATTCACTTCAACTCAACACTTATACGCTTCAAGAAACACTATCACACGCAGGCATAGACACGAGAGACCAGCCACATTTATATTATTTTTACTATTTACATTGTTCGTACTGTTGTCCTCATCTTTGTTGTCATAATCACGATATTTCGGTCTTTGTACGCTCTGGACTTATTCGGGTTGCGGTCATTTCGAACCGAACCCTTTATTTCGTCCACCGGTATAGATTGTTCTAGTTCTACGTGTCATGTCTCTTCCGGATATTTCAGTTTCAGTTATTTACCATTTTGTAATTCAACTCCACAAATTTTTTGTTCACCTCTTTTGTGGCCAGATATTGAACTCACAACTCTTTGGGTCAAGTCTCTGAATTACTTCAAGGACCAGTGGATAAAAGCGTTGGTTGAAGTAATCCAGTGACTTGACCCAAAGGATTGTGTTACTAAAAGGAGGGTTGAGTTACAGAACGTAAATAGCGTAAGTAGTTATAATGCCTCATCTCAGAAATATAGAAAGACATTTATATTAGTTAATACGCATTGAAAGAGTTTATAGACGCAGACGTTTCGACATCTTAATTTAAACAATTGACCGGCTCACAATCCCGTGATCCACGTTGTAATACTAAACAACAACGAATGTACCTAAAATAAATGTTAATTTGTTTTTGAAATTCTAGTTCAGGTTGAATTAAAATTTTAATCTGGCTTCTACAATGTTTTCTATCGACTGGCCCTCAGAGAGAACGATGTACTACAATGAAAACAAAAATATTTTAAGTTGATTAAAATCTAGAATGTTGTTAATGTTGATTCGTTATTATATTATTTCGGATCTATTAGGCATTGAATTGATCCTTTACCCTAAAAGTAATTTAACGATGACTTAGATGTTTTCGAAATTTAACAAGAGCTTAGTTTTGTTTTGTTTTTTTTTTCCGTTTTTTTTTTTAAATAACGGGAAGTCAAACACACGCTCTTTGATATTTTGAAGGTAGCTTTTGGATACGTCACGAATGTGAGATAATGAAAACCTATTACGCCTATGTAGGCCCAAATAAATGGTAGGAAATGATGCCATACATATTTCTCTTGAAATAAATTACCAGTTTGTGTTTTTGTTACTGTAAATATTTCCTCGATTTTTCACCCTGGGCTTACTCATAGATTTCCAATACATGCTGGGTTCTTAATAATTGGGTGATTCGAATTTTTATCAATAGTCCATAAATGGTAGAAACATGTAAATTTAATATACGTTTGGTCTTAATAGCCCAGACGTAGAAAAAATGTATTTCCCCATAAAAACGAAATATATATAAAAACTAAACATCGAGTCTTCTACGACGCACCTGAGCAGGGAAGCTTTTAAAAAGTACCAGAAATTCTTGCAAATTAATTCTAATAATTGATTTCCAAAAGGTATCCGTTCTCATTTATTTTTTACAGTCATGTCAAATTATAATTTACTTGATATATAACTGTTTCTTTTCAATGTGTGTCATTGAGCCACATGGCAGAATTGCCATTGATTACTAATGGTTTGAAGAAACTTATTTTACTATCACAGCCATATGTAAAGAAAAAAAGAATTTTTAGGCAGTTTCTAGAATAAAGCCGGGGATATAATACTGAGATAAACAATATAAATCTTCATTAAAATCACGCATAGCAGATATCTTTGAAAATATATAAACGCAACTTTCCATGATTTAGCAGAATCAATACCAAAGACGTTCATAAGTTTTATTTTGCTAAGATCAGCTTAGTTTGAAAGAAGTTCACAAGTATGATGCACCCAATGAGGATCTCATTCACTTACTTTTTGTAATGACTAACCGCACAGTCTCGTTAACCATTAGCTTGTGCCAAGGAACGCGACGTACATCAAGTGTTGTATACCGTGAAATCGATCTCACGTTGCTAAAGAAAGTAATAAAATATTTTGTATAAAATAAAAAAGCAGCCTGATCCCTCGTTTATTTTGCTGGGATGTGAGTTTTTTCACCAGTGAAATATATTAGATACCCTACCAGAGCCTTCTAGATTTCAAAACCGCTTCTGATAGTTGTGTCTCTCTCAGCATTAATCGAATAGCTTTAGCATATTTCTTACTAGTAAAAACTAATTCCACTACTGTACATGATTACTATCCGTAGTTACTACATTTATGATGTGAAAATTGGAACCATGCCTTCACCTGAAACAGAAATTATATGAATATCCGAAAAATGTATACCCAGGCACTTTGAAAATCCATTGAAAAATCAGAGAAAAGGTTAGTAAATGAAACTCCCAAAGTGGTAATAGGAGCTGCTTTAACAGCGATGTGCCATTGTTGCGTTTTTGCTTTAAATAAAGTAAAGCTGAGTGGGCTGTGTCTCTTGTAGACAAGGTGTTCCTAGCCTTCCTAGCGTTTTTAGTTCCCTTCCTGTTTCTCCTAGTTCATTCTGTAAAGTCCAAGTTCATGAGATAGGTTGCTCAATATTACCCTATGTAAATCTTGCCTTCATTATATTAAGCAAGAGTATCCTTTGCGTTTCGATTTCACTTTGAACATCCTCGTAGCTCACATGGGCAGTCTTGGTTATTCTCAACATTCTTTTAGAGAACCGCAACTCATTTGCTTCAACCCTTTTCTTCATATCTGAGGGAATTGTCCAGACACAAATCTTACTATATTTATGTAGTTTTGTGAAGATTTACTTAAGAACAGTGCTACATTTGAAATTAAGGGTTCTCTTCTGACTATTCTAATTTACCTGGTAATGATACAAGCAAGGTATAAAAAGTATAATTCCAATTAAAAAAAGAAGGAAACACAAAATTAAACCTATTTCCTTGATACTAGTTATTTTAAATTCAGTAGCAATGATGGGAACATAACAGCATTACAACCAACAGATTTCTCGTCTGAATCTTGCAAAAATGGCGGTTGTTCTATTAAATTATGAAGTCAAAGTTCAGAAGATGTAATTTAATACGTCGACTGCAAATTATTAGGCGTTCACATTTAGATTTAGCGTCATAAAAAAGACGGAATCACATTTTTGTTAATTCTTGATACATTTTGAAAATGGCAGTATCGGAATTATAGAGTGAGAGATGTCGAGATGACAACTGTAATTAAAATTATTAAAAGCGATGGAATTTTGCAAAATCTAAATATGTAGAGATGTCATTTGAGTGCAAAAAGTTCGAGTTGATAAAGAATCTTATGAAAATTTAATAAATATAATAATCAAATATCAAAGGAGGCGAAACGAGACTGAACAAAGCATATAACTATATCTAACCTGGTTAAGCCTAATGTCATTGTTGATTAGAGATTATTGAATAAATCCTACGGTGAAAAATATCTTAATAAACATAACAGATGTTTTCATTCTTAGAACTCAAGTAAAACGAAAGGGTGCGTTCGGTTAACTTCAAATATGGATTCATATTTTATATTCATTTTTATATTCCTCATATATATATATATATATATATATATATATATATATGTGTGTGTGTGTGTGTGTGTGTGTGTGTGTGTGTGAACAAGGAAAGAGAGATTGAGACAGTTTGCGAGAGAGATAGTCTCCACAAAATATAGACATACTACTGGAAGGAAACATTGCATAGATATTGTAATACTACATTTATTACGAGGTTAATACATGTTATGTTTCGACTGCACAATCACAAGTAAAATGCAATCAGCAAGAAAACTGGCGCGATAAAGTTCAAACTTCGAACACGTGAGCGCAATAATATCAAGTTTAAGCACACATAAGCAGAAGTTAGCATGACAAACCTAAAGGTATGTTATGGCAAAAGTATATATATATATATATATATATATATATATATATATATATATATATATATATATATATATATATATATATATATAAGGTGCGATGGATAAATTGTCGGCAAATTATATTTTTAATTTCGCGTATGCGCGTTCTTTGTTTTTGATTATGTTGACTACACAGTATATTATGGTCAGTTGGGCACCGTCTCTGAGACAACGACCACAATGACGCAATTCACTCTGTCATAAATTTGTAATCGACATGCTGTACTGCTTGGAATTTGTGGTAGAAGATCCAATACAACCGTTTCAGTGCATTTGATCATCAATCTGAGGACAGTACAGAGGATTCGGAAAGAGATGGATGAGTCTAATGGTGATTACGAAGTTGTTTGGAGTGATCACTATTAATGGTGACGTTGTTCCTCCATTCATTTTCCCTCGTGGCTACTGACACAACACAGAGGCCTACATCAAGTGCCTTGAGGAGGTAGTGCTACCTTGGGCCAATATGGTGGCTAGTGGAAGACCTTATGTCTGCCAACAGGACTCTGCACCATGTCACACAATAAGGAGAACTCAGTCATGGCTGTCAGAGAATTTCCGGGATCACATCACACTTTAAATCTGGCCATCTACCTCCCCAGACTACAACCCCCTTGATTATTATATGTGGGACGCTCTTGATCATGAGACCAACAATACATCTTGTGACGCCAAAGATGAACTAAGACTAAGTTCACAGAGACATCTATCTATCTATCTATCTATCTATATATATATATATATATATATATATATATATATATATATATATATATACAAACCATATGAAGTTATTACAAAATCAGATAAATCTCAATAACTCGAAATTGCTTTGAACAGTTTTTGTCAAATTTGAAATGATTAATTTAGACGTCAAAACAAAGCTTGATTATGAGACCTCAAAGAGTTGAGAGGGTATATCAGTACAAATGTAGTCTCATCTGTGTATCTCCTGTTGAATTTAGTGAATTGTTTATCTGGAACACTACTAGGGTCCCGTATATTTATACTTCTCCTTACTTTGCAACACTGTCGTATATCCAGTGATGTAAATGAGTGTTACCAGTAGCGCTAATATTTAGTAATGCGTGCAGTGATGTTACAAGTGCTATGTAGATCTAGCATGATATTTTCCCTATAGTATATTCGCAAACAACACACATTGATCTATTTGATCTGTAATTTGGGGAGCCACATGTTACAACTCAATATTGTTGGTAACTGGGTAAAGTTGAAATGTTGTTTAACCTGTTCTATTCTCATTCCGATGATATATTACAATAAGGCCACGCCTGCTCGTATGGCGACCTTGCAACTCAAAATATATATCAACATGTAAATCAACTCTATCTCTAATAGAAGCTCAATGGTCAGTGCTTTATCCCAGTTAGAAAATGATATTCGAAGAAAGTTGGCCTTCTCCGCATTTCTTCATTTTTCGCTCTTCCTTTCTCTTTTGTTCTTGTGATCGACAACGCTTAGATTATTAAAAACACACGCAGAATATATATATATATATATATATATATATATATATATATATATATATATATATATGTAAATTTTGTCACTTAGCTGACAGATGTTACCTTCGTAGACGGACCTGTTCGTCGACTCTTCAGGGGGTATCAGCAATTTTCTTGTACATTTGGGCAGCAATCTCTCTTTTATGAATGTTTTATTAAAATCGACTGACAAGGTACTGCGATTAAGTGTTTCTATTCAATTATTCTTGTGTTCGTAGGTAATTTCTTTTCTGGAGAGAAAGTGTGTCAAAACTGTCCGAATGTTCTGTATATCCATGCGCCTTCTATTGTAATTATAGGCATTATCAAGGATTAATTTTATTTTTACTTTATTTGAATGTATGTATTTTTCTTTATGCCCAGAAAGCAATATATATATATATATATATATATATATATATATATATATATATATATATATATATATATATATATATATATATATATGTATAAAGAGAAAGAGGGGGGGCATGGATTGAGGAATCGAAGAGTCGAGTTCGAATACCAGTCGAATTCATTACACTCACTTACGGCGCTAATACCCTTGGAAAAGGTAAGAATACTCATATCCTTCCAGCTATGAGTAAATCGCAGGACAGTCCACATGGCAACTGGTCTAGGAGAAGGACAACTCTGAATTCAAAACATGCACTGGGTCGTTTGGGGACCTTGTTACACGTTGTGCACCAGGTCTCTGTATCCGGGCCTTCAAAATGTGTTGATGCTTTTGCACAAAACGTTCACCACTATAATCACATCTCAGGTGCTGGTGTCGGACTGTCGGTTCCTATGAACTGGTCTGCTTGATCCTCATACGTCAGATTCAACGGAGTGTCGAATATATATATAATAATACAATAACATATATTACACACACACACATACACACACACACACACACACACACACACACACATATATATATATATATATACATATATATATATATATATATATATATATATATATATATATATATATATATATATATAAATATATATATAGTCATCCACAGACAAACTATTTCGCTTTATCACAGCTCAAAACTGTGGCTAGGCATATATGATTTAGCAAAAATAAAAAAAATTCACTTAGCTAACTGATGTTATATTCAGCACCTCGACTCCAGGTTTTCATAGGTGAAATTTTCCGTAATTGTTCAGTCCACTCGCCAGGAGGTTTTAGCAATTAACTGCCGTTTTTGTCATTTTTCGTTATATTTATATTGAATTTGATATCATTAATTCATGTGCCAGTTAAGATTGTTCTTATTATTGAGTGAGGTTGATTTTCAATAGTTATTTATTTCTTGTTTAATTAATTTATTTTATTTGGTTTGCTAGTACCTTTAATATATGTTTATTAGTAATGAAATTTTAGATTTATAACATTTATTTTGTGGGGGGCTGAGGGTTATAAACTAATTAATTTTAATTTTTCCCTAAGTATAATTTGCAGTTTTTGCTGTTAATGCTGAATAGGTGTGACCTTCTATCATAATTTTGCATTTGATTCTGTTGGGGTATTTGTATTTTATTCGGATTGTGTTTTTGGCGTATTTTTCTCTCAAAAGATATTTTGTAGTTATAATAGTTTTTTTCTGTAGCACCTATATAAACTTTTCCTCTGTGTTATTATTATAAGTTACGTTAGCTTTGCATACTTTGTTACAGGTTAAGCATTTTGCTTGTTTCTATAATTACATTTGTTGGGAATATTCCGCTGATGCTTGTTTTTATTGCGATTGTTATTATTGTTATTGATTTTTATGAGTACATTTTTATATTGTTTCGTTAATATTCCATGTTATCTCTGTAGTTGTAACTGATTTTGATTGGATTTAAAAAAATAAATAATTTTTGATAATTTGTTGTTTTTAGGCAAATGTTTGTCGATTAGTTTGAATAATATTTTTTATACTTTTGTTTTCTTCTATTGGTATAGGGCTGATTCAACAAAGTTTTATTTTTTCTGTTGTTTTTTTCATTGTTTACATATGTATCGACAGGGAGAGAGATTGGTATATAGAAGGATAAAGAATGAATCAGATAGTACATCTTATGCATTTCAGGCTCTGTTTTCCACAATATTTTATATGAGTGGATGTGAGAATGAAAGAGAGTCTTTTGTCCATCAGACACATTTATTACAAAAACACTGAGAGCAGCATAAAAGAAATATATATCACTAGTCAATATTTATATCAGTAATACTATATATTACACTTTTTACTCGAATGGCGATTACGTACAAATATGATTGTTTTGACAAAAATCTGCGTTTGTGTCAATATTTAGCATGCTATAGAAAATGAGGTACAGTTACCAGGTCATTGTATTCTGAAAGACATTTATATTATATCCGAATGTGCTGGATTTCAGTGTTTATTACCTCATGTGGTATAATTTCAAAAGCTAGTTTTGTAGGCAATTACGCTGGTCACGTTTTTTATCTTCATTGTTCTACACTCACACTGATATAAAGTTTTCTTTCTCTCTACCGGTGTAAAGTTAGCTCTCTTTCTTACAGTGATACAAAGTTTACTCTTTCTCTCTCGCTTTCATGTAAATGTTACTTTCTCTCATTTACAGTGATGTAAAGGCAATTCTGTCTTACACTGATGAAAAGTTTGCCTTCTGTTTTACATTAAATAGAATGTCCGTCAGTGCAACATGTCAAAGTAGACGTTTTCTATATATACTATTTCATAAGATTCACATCCAACTTTAGACATCGTCATTCTAATTAAAAATACCCATTTTTTAAATACGCTTTTATATGAACACAATATATATATATATATATATATATATATATATATATATATATGATAATCGCAATTGTAATGTAAATATATGCTGCCTATTTTATTATGTTTATAAAAAACAATTGATTCAGCAGTAAAGAAATCCTATGTTTATAAAAAACAATTGATCCAGAAGTAAAGAATTCCTGAAGAAAAAAAAACTCCAAAGTAAGACATATCACTCTGTTACTTGAACTATCTACTTAGTTCATATCATATTAACTGAAAAACACTTATAAAAGAAAATACGTGGATTTACCATATTACAAAATACAAAAAAAAAAAATCTCACTTTAAATATTTAAAATTTAGCGTTGCGAGTTGCACGCTCCAACACCATATAACACTGAACAAATAGCTCATACTTAAAAACATCTTTCGGTCGGATAAACACATATAAATCGTCTCCCAGTTTTGATTCTGATGGATAATAAAGCCTGATGATGAATGACGTGAAGCATTCGAAAGTGCTAGCAGAAATAAAAAATAAAAAATACACAATATCCATTTTATTTAATTATGAGGATCTCATCATTCGGAGGATTATCAGTAGTGGAATGCTTTTGTTTATATATACTAGCGAAGTGATTTCGCCAATAATCGCATACACATTGCTGATTGATTCAAGGTATTTAATATATATTTTTAATATATATATATATATATATATATATATATATATATATACATATATATACATATATATATATATACATATATATATATACACATATATATATATATATATATATATATATATATATATATATATACATATATATATATATATATATATATATATATATATATATATATATATATATATGCCACTAATTTCTATGAATTTATAAATAATTTAGGCAGTTATTATCCGGGCCCCTAGGGGAAAACAGCTTTTATATCAAAGATTAAAAAGATGTGGTGTAAATAAAAAATGAGTGATTATTATTAACATTCCGTTTTATATGCCGCTGATTAGGTGATCGTCCATTAAACTTCTTCGCCTGATACGTCTTGGCTTTCTTCCCACGAATTAATTTGGCTTCGAGATATAATTTAAATTTATCTCTTGCCACAATTTATTGCAGATTGATTGTTTAATTATCCGTTAAAATTGAAGGCTCAAAGAACATAATTTTGGGGAATTATTTTATGAATATTATCAAAACTATCTGTGAAAAATTATCTTCTGCAAATTCTCTTAATGTAAACAGAAATATTTTAATTTGGTAAAATCAACCACCAGTAATATTCCACACACACACACACACACACACACACACACACACACACACACAGACACACACACACAAGGTGAGTTATTGTAACTGTTTACAGCCTTCGGACCGATGTCCTCATCTTTATTGCCATATCCACGACGTTTTACGTTGCTCCTCCCTGTGATATTCGTTGTAATTGTTGCAATTCCACATGTCATGCATTTTTGGGATGGCTCAGATTTAGTTAATTCCATTTAGTAACTCAACTCTTTAATTGTTTCGTTCCTTCTGCTGTCGCCAGGTATTGAACTCACAACATCTTGGGTCAAATCACATTTTAGATTAGTGAAACAATGATTTTCTCCATTGGGCCATGATACGTGAAATTAGGAAAAAGTTAACCCTGGGCACTGAATAAAGTGTTCGAAATTCCAACATATATCACAACGACCGAAACATCGTTAATATGGAAATAAAGATGAGGACAACAGTACACACACACACACACACACACACACACACACACACACACACACACACACACACACACACACACACACACACACACACACACACACACACACACACATATATATATATTAAGAAGCAAAAAATTGTACTCAACCATAGAAAGCCGATTTTTGTATTTTACCAAGACAAGTGTGTAATAGAATTCGTTTATTAATAGAGAGTTTTAATACATATTAAGAATATTCAGAATTTTAAACGTTTGCGATTTCCATTTTTATATTAAATATTTCAACCCTATATTATTCCATGTTGCTTTTTAAAACTTGCGTATAAAAATAAGCAGCAGTGTAAATATTTTTTTTTATTTGAAACAGTAATGGCCAATAAAATATTAAAATCATTAAATATTCTTGCATCTCTTAAACGTTTGTTGAAATGGCATTAATTCATGGCATTTCCTAATACAAATAATAATAATAATAATAATAATTATTATTATTATTATTATTATTATTATTATTATTATCATTATTATTATTATTATTCTTTGTGCTCCGTCCCTGAGAAACTGGCTTTTTACTTATTTTATCTCGTTTTATATGAAACAAAACCAGGTGTGTTGTAAAGGGAGGGGGAGGGGAAAGAGAGTGGTTGGAGCAGGAGGGGCTGAGCAGGAGGAAGATTGTATTATTACAATCTTCCAAATGGAAATAATGTACCGATTTAATCACCAACTATATATTCTTTTCTTTTCAGCTGGGGTTGAACTACAGTTGTGAGCAGTGGGTAATATGCCGCAGACTCAACTCCGTGATTTGCTTGACATATTTACTTAAAGATGTGAGGATCGAATTCATACAAGAGTAAGAAATAGCTAATCAAAGATAGATTCTCAATATAATTTCGGAGATCTATAGTTTCATAATCAACGAAAGAATCATGTCATGAATTGATCAATTCTGATTCATTTAAAAATAAAGGCACGATTCGCTAGAAAAACGGGAATAAAATCAATATATTCAGTCGAGTTGAAATATGTTAGCAGCATAGAAGCCAGTTGAAAACAAAGAATCAGGAGCTCGACCAACATCAAAATAATCTTAATAATCCTCACTAGCAGTGGTTAGCCGATTGAATGTAATGAAAAAACAATAGCATTTCTCGTAATGTGTAATTACCATTTCTGTGAGCAACTTGCATTATAACCAATCGTTACACCAGAGAAGAATAGAGGAAAATAGATTTTTTCAAAAATACAACAATGTGTCTATTTTGTAAAAAAGTTGTAAAAGAAAGAGAGAAAAAGATGGATTTCAAGATTCACGGAAAAAGAAAGAAAAGCAAAATTTTTCAAAAGGACAAGGTAGTTGTCTGACAAAGAGCTTGATAAGTAGATCAACTCAAAGCAAATTACAGTAAAGTACAAAAATTTATATTACTCTTATTTCTTATTTCAATAAGCTTACAAAAGATTATATACTTCTATTCTGATTTCCATCAGAAACTATATTTAGCATGTATCTATCCGCAAATATACAACAGGCAGAGTCACAATATTTATAATTCACTCAGGTAAAGAAAATATTGTACAATAGTCGACGTTGATATCCTAGCCTTGATTCCTTGGTTAACTGCATGCACTTACAGATTATTTTAATGCTAGAATGAATTATATTCTTACTGGCTAATCTATGCAAGTGGCTTAGTAAATATATGTATGGCCTCCGATTTGTGAAACTAATTTTTTGTGTATACTGCGTGAGGATGCACATGCTATATCCAGCTGTCGTCAACCACCAACCAGGGGAGCTAACAATATTTCGGTAGGTAAGGCGCACTCGTCCTCAATATGTAGCACATGGCATGTCCACCCCTTTTCCATGCAGTCGGATCGCAGCGATACGTAGCATTTTTTTATTTTCGCACGTGCGCCTCCACCCTGTTCTCTGCCCATGGACCCGTTAATTCTGCTAGAACAAATTTCTTTGAATCAGTCGCACTACAATGTCCGGGCTTGCGTCTATCTAAATGATGTGTAACGGAAATTGCAGACGTGTTCTAAAATCAACTAACACCCTCCAATCACGGGCTCCAATCAGTAGCGTCATGCTGTGAGTAATTTGGGTTTGCCGCACAGGGCGTTCACCTTACTTGTGAAAACGGATCTTAGCTTCTCTGGCCGTTACAAACTGTTTCACAGAATTTAAACGTTTACACACACATACATACATACACACATGCACACACAGAACCACACACACATACATACATGCACACACATACATTTTGTTAAATATATATGGTTGTCGTAATAAAGGGGCTCATATTTTATATGCGGATTGATATGCAGATTGTTACTTAACATTCAGATTAACTCAGCAGCCTTAACCCCGAAGATACCTTTCCATCAGACTGCGAATCATGTAACCGGTATTATAGTTTATAGCTTTGTTATGTTGCATTGTTATCAATAATATTTCGTTAATTAATTATTATATCGCACTCAATGTTCAATATATATATATATGTGTGTGTGTGTGTGTGTGTGTGTGTGTGTGTGTGTGTGTGTGTATTCCAAATTTTTTTAGTATTATTTATTTTATTTTTAAACACAGTGCTCGACAGAGAAATAGAGCTAAAAGACAAAAGTTTATTAAATCAAAGAAATGAAACATCGGTTTCCACCAAATATTCGCCTTAAAAAAATTAGTATTTTATAAATGGATAGGAACAAAATCACAAGAGAAATTAAATCCTAAAATAAAATTAAAAAACCCGGAATACCATATATAAATAATTACACAATAGTATATGAAATCTATTAGCAAATTCGATTAAAAATTTAGGTTTAAAAATGCAATCCAATCATAATCTTAGCACCGCTTTAAGAAATCATGAACAAAAAACAAATAAATACACACCAAAAAGACTGGGACTAGAACACCAATCAGTGTGAGTTTCAGCAGATGGTAATGAAGCAACAGAGCTTCATAGAAATGGCCAGTCTAACCAGACAAGAATTCCTCAACCCAAACTTACACGACGGAAAAAAATTGACATATAATAAACATTCCTACTTTCATCAAAGCAGAGACTCCTTGAAACACAAACACCAGATTACACCTACATTTCCAAACTATAAATAAGTAAATTATTTCTTTGGTTAGTTTTTCCAAACAACGCTTGAAAATGAAACTGTCATCTAAAGTTCAGTTTTAATAGTAATTTAATTTTTAACAAATAATTATATATATATATATATATATATATATATATATATATATATATATATATATATACTCACACGCACATATATACATACACACACACACACACTCACACGCATATATATATATATATATATATATATATATATATATATATATATATATATATATATATATATATATATATATATATAATGTGTGTGTGTTGATGCTAAACATCTATATTCCTCATTATTCGATCATCGTACCAAGGCGAACGATCATTTGTTTAGATGTGTAGTAAGAGTTACGCCAGTTTTTGAATTCACTTACTTTCTCCTAGAATGGTTATCCAGTCTAACTGGTAGGAGAAGAAGAGGATTCATACCTTTTCTCAAGGGTAAGTGAATGTAATGGATCTGACTAGAATTCGAACTCTCCACGTGCCTCACTAAAATATATCCATATGCTTTTTATATATAAAAAGTGAGGAACAAGATATTATTTTAGGTGTTAGCATAATGAAAACTATTCTATAAACGTCACCGATAAGTCTCCAGGAGTGGCCAAAAATTCTGTAATTTCCCATTAATTTACTCTGCTTCCATATATTAAATAATATATATATATATATATATATATATATATATATATATATATATATATATGATAGAGAGTGGAAGAAAGAAACAGAGACAGGTGTATGGTTTAAAAAATATGGTTTAAATATGAGACAGAATGATTAAATAAAGAACATGTAAAAAAATTATTTTAAAAATCTAAACTGTGTCGCTTTGTTTTCATTGGTATACCTCACAAGTATGACGGCGTTATGGATTTTGTCAGTAACAATCTTTAAGTTATATGTTTGTCTTGTTTTCATTGATTGTGCGAATGCCATCTGACTATGCCACAGAGTCTGTGCTTGTTTAATTTTTTAAACGGATTTATGAGAGAGTAGTTTGTCCTGTTACGCATCCAACCACTGTGATCATTGTTAATCTGCAGATTATGCCACGATGTGTTGAAAGTAGGCTAGATAGCATCTGTCTCACTTATAATGTTCGCGAGACAGTCTTGCAAAATACTGACGACCAACAGCGTGTAATGGATTCCAGCTTTATACCTTTAGATGAATAGATAGAAACATATATACATACATAACAGACAACTGAGATAGATAAATAACAAAATTCACATAAAAAATAGGCTTAATGGATGTGAGGAGAATTGATTCCCATCAGAGAAAATATAATTTGGTCCGAAGCCAGTAAGAATAAATTTGGAGATAGACAGATAGATAGATAGATAGATAGATAGATAGATAGATAGAAACAGATTTATGCAGTTATATTTGAAGTTGCTGAAAAAGATATACATATGGACAGATTCATGTGAACAAAAAGATAGATAGATAGATAGATAGATAGATAGATAGATAGATAGATAGATCCCCTATCCAGATAGATAGATAGATAGATAGATAGATAGACAGACAGAGAAAGAGAGAGGGGGAGAGAGAAAATCAGTGTGGCTATATTTTAAGTGTCTGATAAACAGATAGATATGAACAGATTCATGTGGATAGATAGATTATTAAATAGAATAAACAGAAAATCAGTATATAAAATGAACAATTTTAAAACGATAAACTGTATAGCATCATACATGTGAATATTTGCGTCCTTATTTCATGTTGCTACGGAACCCCATGAATCAAGAGGCACAAGAATTGATTTTGACACCTCGCCTCTGTTATATTCGTTTGTAGTTCCAGCTTTACCCCCACGCGCGTTTCTTCCTATACGATATGAGTGCATACCGTTTGTCTTGGGATTTTAGGGTATAATTGTGATATGGGGCTGTGACGCTATATTTGTCATTACTCTTGGGTGCAGGCAGATATTTTAATTGAGTATCACCTCAAAAGATGAAAAGCAAGTTTTTTTTCTTTTCAATCTGTGTTATATGCAAAAAATCGAGCCGAAAATTGAATAGAAATTCATCTCAGTATTTACTTAGGTATTTACAGTTTTGATGTCTCTACTTTATCTAAGAAAAATGTTCGTCTTACAGATTTCAATATAACAGATCCAATGGAGCAGAAGGATGAATCAAACGGGAAATCAAAATTCTAAGTCATGCATGAATCCGGTTATATCGACTTCTGAATACTATCCCCTATCCAGATAGATAGATAGATAGATAGATAGATAGATAGAGAGAGAGATAGATAGATTTTCGTTAAAATTGCTGCTTTCTTTAGACACAAGAGATAATATGTGAATTTTTTGTTCTTCCTCTCCGAAACAATTTTACCCAAACAAAACGTTGCAGGCCTCTCGCTGCTCTATCGCTATTTCAATTGAAAGTGTTCAAACGAACTACATTCCTTAGTTCCACAAGTTCTAACCTTCACAACTAAGGCACATCCTGCCACGCACATTGTACCGAACCAAGCTCACCCCCTTCTTATTCTATTAGGGTGATGTAATTTTCATTCTAACAGCTTCTTCCCACGGACGTTACTAAATAAGACAGGAAAACAATTTAAAAATCTAAAACTAAAAATGAATACCTTGTAAAATACCACCAAATGCAAATACATGCGTTATATGCAACGAAGATAACATAACATACCTTAAACCAGTGCTTCCCAAACCATTTTTCTCTTGGCTGCATTTCGGAATTAAAGATTCCAAGTCAGAAAATTATCATTGATAAATCTTTCCTCCAATTTGCGAACCCTAGTTACTATATTCTTAATACTTGATATAATGCAAAAATATCACAATGATAAAATCGGTCAATAATTATTTATAATTATTTATACTGGGACTTATGCTTGCAATTAAAATAATCCATAATAATATTTTACGTTTAAAATCATATTTATTTTCGCATATGCATTATATCAACTGTTTCTAAATCTTTGATTGACTTTCAATCATTCCGCCACACTTGCTATCTTCTTGCGCCGCACCTATGAGGCGCGCCGTACCGTTTGAGAACCGCTGCCTTAGAAAAAGCCAACACTTTAATCTAAACAAATAAAACAACCAACCCCTGAAATTGTTATACTAGTAGAAATTACAGGCTTAATAACATTATCCACACACACACACACACAAAAAAATTAAATTAATGGAAGCCATAATAATAAGAAGAAATATCCAACACTCAATAACATTAACTATGAACACGACCGCAATTGACCGTGTTTGGAAAAAAAAAACATTCCTCCAAGTCAGGAGTCATATATAACACAACCCTTACATTCAGTTAAAAAATAAAAATACAATCAGCCTTTAGCGCTTTCGGATAAAAGTATAGCCGAAAGCGGTCGGACATGCAGAGCATTTGTACAGTTTTTACCGACTTTGTGTCTACAAAAGAAAACACTTGTTCGAACACAAGAAAATTTAAATAAAAAGCTTAATCGCAGTACCTTGTCAGTCGTCTTCTACGAAATATATATATATATATATATATATATATATATATATATATATATATATATATACATATATATATGTATACATATATATATATATGGGGCGTGATGCTGAATAGTTCTCTGACAAATCAAGAAAAGATTATGAGAATCTGAAAAATATTTATAATGTTTGGACATTAGATTTGGGGTAATAGGTCGGCATCTATTCATTTCACTATCGATCATCTGCTGCTAAATGCTCTCTTTCTCTCGATAATTGAATTAAATTTGTTTGCTATATATATCAATGAAAAAATAGTTAAACACAAGATTAAATTTCCTAAGAATCAAACCATCGTCAGTCGAGATTTGAATTGACAAGTGATTTTCAAACGTCATGCTTTTGAACTGGCTGCGATTTCATCTCCTAAAGTTAGCACAGATGTTATAACATAAGTACTGAAGTGTAACCTGAAAACCAACTTTGTTTTCTTAAAGAAATCTATCAGTAAGCATTAGCATGAAATTTTAATCTTTGTACTTTGCGTGATAGTGGAGACATCTAAATAACTTTTTATCTGAAGTTACTACTAACAGACATTGGACTTCAAGATAATATATTTTCCCCAGTAAACATTACGGCTTTCCAATATTTTACTCATTTGTATTTAACCAAAATAAAGTAACACTGCAGTCATTTTTATAAATTACTAGCAGCATGGCCCGGCGTTTTTCGTACTTGATTCAAAAATCGTACGACTCATACAGCAATCGCTATCACTTGACTTAAAATATTTTTGCCCTTCCTTGCCTTTAAAGTAGTGCCCCTTGCCTTGCTGATGTTGCTACATGCCTCACTTCTTGCCTATCTCACACTGCGAATTTTTTCGAAGCTCTATACTAAACATTAAATATGTTACGAAAAAAGAACTAAACAAAATGAACACAAAACGATCAGCTTTAAAAAAAGGACTCGTAACTGGAAAAACCGAATTAAAAAGAATGTTAACAACAAATACTTTTTCACACTCAACCCAGTTCTGCGGAATCAGAATCAACGTTGAGTTTAAGCAAGCGAATGAGCCAATTGGAGTAAAGTGCCTTGCAGATTTACATTTTTCTCACTTGTGACAAATGCAGCTATCGATTTTTTTTGCATGCTAGCTTGCCAGTTAACATTCGTGTCAGTCAGCTGTTGACTCTCACGCTGGCCAATAGAATCTTCCTGCCTATTCGTGGCAGCCAGCTATAGGCTCTCACTCTGGCCAGTAGAATATGACCGCAAACTACATGAAAACTGCCGTAGAAGCATAAAAAAATCGATTATTTCCACTATCGATGGGAGTCGGGAAATGCATAGTCGGTCTTGGCCTTCCCGCTAACTTGGAGGATGTGCATGTAAATTTTGGTGCAAATCCATCGGAAATTGCGGCCGTGCATTCGTTAAACACACACACATCCTGCTTTTTATAGATAGAGATCAGTTGTTTTGTAAAATAGATTTGACAAAAAATCCTTGATTGATTTTCTCTCGTGTTAAATTTAAATTTCCCATTTAAAACTTAAATATTATGATTAATAAAATAGCTGTATCATGATATCAACTTTATCTTAACTTGTAGTAATAAAATATTTTGCCGGGTCACTCTATGATTGCTATTGGTAGCATGTTGTCCAGTACTATCAACGACATCGTCCATCGTGGATTAAACAGGTTTTTACCAGGCTTTTCTGGAAGCTATACACCATGAAGGATCAAAAACAAGATATATCAAAGGATGGATCAACTTTCTTGTAGGATTAATGGCAAACTAGCACAATAGGGTAGACTGGACTACACAGCTATGTATGCATTCAGTGCGGAAATCTCATGGCATTCAGGGTACAGTATTTACTTGAGTGAAATCAAGGGCTGCGATGAAGATATCCTCTAATATAGTCAACTAACATGAGTTAAGGACGAAGTCGAGCCTTCAGATCTGAGGACATCTGCTGTCATTTAACCTGGATAATAAGAGACGTTTGTTATAAATTGTAATTGCAAGAACTGACACCATTTAGATAAAATGTATTCAATTATAAAATGTATTCAATTATAGACGATTTTTCATATATGCATAACAACATATAGCACAAAAAAGAAAGTGAAACATATTTACGTGTATATAGATATCTTAAATAATGAAAGAAAAATGTGTGTTCTTGACTATAATGGGTATGTTCTCAGCTATAATGTCTATTGTTAGATAAAAGGGGTATTGTTTAACCTAGATTAGAATAAACACTGGGGGATCGTTTGGAGCTAGCATACTTCATAACACATATATAGAATAGCCTAGTCGAAACAACACTTTCCTAGACGAGTTTCAAAGTCCTTTTAATATTAGGAAGGACAACTAATTTCCTTAACTAGTAAGTTATACGATGGCTCCAGTCTACAAACTGGTAATAATAGTTGATATGAACTCCTTCTACAGTGATCAATCATACATATTGTAAATAATCATAACTAATCTTCTTTAATTTATATAACAGGTGAAGAAAAGTAAATGCGCTGCTGCAGATTACATAAACTTGTACATAATAAATGAAGTTGTGGCCTGTAGACTTCACACACAAAAATGGCCACTTTTCAATAATTTTGATCAAAATCGATAGGCATCCATAAGTTGGATCAACTAATGTGCAAAACAAGGAAACAGAAAAAATGGAGGATTGTAATGTTAACTAATGATATCCACAGAATATCTGGCATCAGAAATGGTCCACATAATCTGGAAGTAATAATATATGCAAAACAGATTTCACCCACTCTATCCAGATTTTGTAGAAATGATGCAACCCCAGAAAATAAACATTGGCGTTTATGAGATTGTTGAATTGAAATTTTATGCATGGCTAGATGAGAAAAAAGCAGTCATTCTTAATGCATTGAAAGTATGGCGGATAATAGATAGGTTTAAAAGCTGTTCAAATTACAACAAAATTAAAATTTGTTCAAAAATATGAAATGTCTACATTTATTTTTTTTTTTTAGATATGTCATTTCTTTAATTTTTTCATTTTTTAAAAAGAAGAAAGAAAAGTTTAATATTTAGTTCGACATAGGAAACGGAAATTACAGTTTCTATTCTTTGGGTAATATATGGCAGATTTCATTTTTTAGACTGAAAAATGAGACATTTGCTCCCTTTTACACAAGTAGAAATATAATTGCATTACATATTTTTTAGCACATGCACATTTCTGATGGCGCACTATATACGTGATTATGTTGGAGATTTTGGCTAAATATATGATGTAATTATAGAGATGAAGACTTTGACACACACACACACAGATATATATATATATATATATATATATATATATATATATATATATATATGCACACGCACACACACACAAATATAGTAATTCATCGAGCCTAGAATAATCCTCAACAGAATGCACTGGACGGCCGTTTCGTTATATCGGGGACTCATCAGCAGTGCGCATCCACTACAGAAAATCGAACCCAAACCGTTTCGATACAACTCAAACGTCACACCAACTGTACTACGTGACTCTAGACTCGTTATAGCACCACTACTCACTCAGTTCCGCAGTGATACTCATCTAAATATTCAGTTAACCTCGGAACAGCGCCACAACAGACACTGCTTCTTTTTTACCCTTAGCAGGCTCCATCGCAGAGCATTAGCATCAAGGATATACAAGTGATTATTTTGGGGATTTTGGGCCGTCCAGTGCTTTCTGCATTCTGTTTAGGATTATTCTAGGTTCGACGAATTACTATATGATATGATCGGTGAAGCAAATTGAATCCTGTCGGTCACTGTGTATTTATCTAAAAATAAATACGCTAAAATTCACCTTCATCTCTGCGTGCGCCGACTTAGTGATAGCATTTCCGACTGACGCCAATTCAGTCGGGTTTCGATCCAAGCTAGAGGCAACCGGACGTCTAGACACAATGAAGAGCTGTGATACAGCGAAACAGTCTTTCTGCGGATGACAATAATATAGGCTCCTGAAAAATTAATTTCGGTTGAGCTCTCTGGGGAAGGAAGTGTGGGTTTGTAAACAGTGACTATTACGGCTGATATAGCGAGACTCTTCGGCAAAAGCGAATTGAGTCCTGTCGGTCACTGTGTGTTTATCTAAAAATAAATACGCTAATATTCAAAATCATCCTTGCTATGCGCTGACGGCTTAGTGGTAGAATTTCCGACTGACGCCAATTCGGACGTTTAGCCACACTGAAGAGCTGTGATACAGCGAAACAGTCTGCTGTGGATGACAATAATATATATATATATATATATATATATATATATATATATATATATATATATATATATATATCAAAGTCTATAATCATAGGTCAAGCAGCTCGGTTCCTAGGAACTGAGCTGCTTAACCTTCTGAATACGACGGGGGAGTCCACCATATATATATATATATATATATATATATATATATATATATATATATATATATATATATATATATGTGTGTGTGTATGTGTGTGTGTGTGTGTAAGTATCCACAAATATACATATATGTATCCTCCCTGTTTATATATATATATATATATATATATATATATATATATATATATATATATATATATATATATATATATATATAGCCGTAAAAGATTTGTACCACAGAATTTAAATATGGCTTTGAAAATGACGGAACACATTCTTTTAAAAGGAACCTTTTTTCGTCCAACACTTCTTGAGAAAGATTCGTGGGACAACAATAATCAAAACGGCGACACGTTGGTACACAGGGAGCTACTATTAAAATAAATCTATTACTAAAAACAAGCAAATCGGTGCAAATAAGCTCCCAGTGAGTATAAAACATTAAAATAAAATAACTCAAAACACATGAGACTCAGAAAACGAAGAATATTCTTTCTAGCAGCCCAAAGTCAGTCGATGAAACTTGTTGTAAACAGCTTCTAAAACCGTAAATGTTTAACCGACTGTGACCTATGAAGCATCGTCAGCATAATCAACATATATATATATATATATATATATATATGTGTGTGTGTGTGTGTGTGTGTGTGTGTATGTGTGTGTTTGCGCGCGCGTATGCATGTATGTGGGCGAAAATACTTCTGTAGAATTTGCTTGTTCTATCTCTGATGTATATTTTGTATTCCTGATATTTTTTTTTAAATTAACACGAAAATTTACCGTTAGGTAAAATCCATTCAAAATCGCGTGCACATGCATAGTAGTGTATTTAGTATTTTTAAGATGGCTGTCGTTGCACCCATCAGAAAATGGAAGAACAGACGAGAAGAGAAAAATTCACGAAATACAACAAAGAAAAGAAAAAAATATCACGCTCTCTGAAACCGTTAGAAGCGGTACTTCTGGGTTATTACATTGCGTGTGAAGTCAGCCAGAAACAAGACTAAAAAAAAATGGTAAACGCCAGAGTGAACGAGAGCGTGAAACGGAGTGAATGGTTTAAAAAAGGAAAGGGAGAAAAAAAGAAAAATTGGAGAAAAAATGGGTAAAATCGACCGAGATGAAGCTAATATTTCAGGTTTTCTTTTATTCTTTCTGATTTCTTTCTCTGTTAAAAACAATCCCAAAAATACCTTGAAATTTCACCTTGAAGAGCGATCGGCGTCAAACAGTTGAAATAATCGACCTCTTTCTTCATCTCTCACACTTAATCTACCTTCTCTTCTTATCAAAACAATACATTATGTCGGGGCAAAGGGTTACAATGCTGTCTGGGTAAAACCATATTAAAATCGACGCCATCTCACAACGCGATCTAACTATCGGTATTCCAAGAACGTCAGAGTTTTGCTCGATTGTATCTTCGAACATGTAACGTTTAAGTAGGAGAATATAATGAAATATATAAGGATATTTAGCTTGAAGCTTACATAGCTTATATAAATAAGTTCATACAACAACCAAATAAAACACACACACACACACATAAACATATATATATATATATATATTTTTGTCATCCACAGACATACTGTTTCGCTGTTTCACAGCTCATCAGTGTGGCTAGACGTCCGGTTGCCTCTAGCTACGATATATATATATATATATATCGTTAAACACGACTAACTGGCTGCGATTACGGTTTTATTCAACCTTTCTTGTTTTCATAGCAGGCTTTTCTTTTCTGGACACAACGTGTGTAAAATATAACAAAATTTCTATATACCAGAGCACTTTCGGACAATCTATTACCCGTTATCAAGAATGGTTTTACTTTTAAAATGAATACATAAATTTTGATGTGAATATATTTTTATTTTATAAACGCGATCAGTATGTTCAGGCATTTTTCATAGTGAATATTATTGAGTTGTTATATAGAACATTTGGTCAGTTTTTGGACAATATCCGTGAAGAAAACATTTAAGAACAAAAAACATTGAATAGAAACCTTAATC
>OZ038486.1:110507252-110542252 GCA_964036315.1 Acanthosepion esculentum | reverse complement strand
TATGATTTCAGTGTTGTCGAACATGACGACTCATCATGACAGATGTTGTGTGAGAATAACGCAGAAGAAAATATGATAAAATGACGCATTTCCTTTAAACTCTGACATTTAGACTGTTCATAATGATTATTTTAAGTATTTCATGAGATTCTCAGATAAAACATTGAATTATTCGTATTAGTAATATTCCTGTTGTTTCGAGTATTTTGCGGCATTTTGTACTGACACTCTGCATGTTTTCATTTTGATTTAATATTTATTATCTGACTTATTATTTATTATACCTGAGATGACTTATTGTAACTATTTACAGTATTTACATTATTAAGACTAATGAGCTCGTCTTTGTTGCCATATTCACGACGATTTGGCCGTTGTACACACCGGCCTTCTTCAGGTGATTCGAATTTCGAACCGAACACTTTATTTTGCACACCGATGTAGATTGTTCAATGTGCCAAGTCACTTCCGGATATTTCAGCTTCATTTATTTGCCTTTAGCTCAGCTACTCTGCAGAGTCAAGACAAATGTCCAATAGTAAGATAATAGAAATTGGAATTAATTTCACAAATATTTTTGGTAGAAAAAAACGGAGATGCAACAGTGAGGTTAAAAATGTACGGGTTTGAAGACTTTTTGGTCCATTTTTACATACTGCTTCTTTTTTCTTATTTCGTTTCCTACCTAGCAGATATTATTCACGTACGTGGTACTATGAACCAGGAATATATATATATATATATATATATATATATATATATATATATTGCTTCTTCCAAAGACTGCTTGTGCATTATTCTACTTCAATATTATCAGACGTTCTTTAGCCAATATGACATATTTTAAAGTAATGTCCCCTCAGGCTGTAGGCGATCATGGTTCTCAATGGTTCTTGCAGCTCTAAATAAATTCTCTCTTTTCGTTATTTCTAAACCCTGTTCCGCCAACCATTTTTAAAGCTCGTTATAAGCTTTTCTCTGTCCCTATTGCTCTAGATCCTTCCTGTGAGTAACAGATTTCCCAAGCCCTCTTTCCTTATTATTTGCTCCAGAAATTTCAGCCGTCGCTTCCTGAAGTTTAACATGAGTTTAATTTTTATTTCCTTTTTCTCTAAAACCACGTCTTTGCTTACATGTTGTCCAGTCCGGGTCTCCAATCGCAAGTTAGGTCGCCTCATTCCGACATTTAAATTAATAAATTGCGGAACCACATTGCGGATAGGGCAAAGCATACTTAGCAAAAGATGAGAACACCGGAATAGTATTAAGTACAACTTACGGTTGGAAAACACATGCCTCCCTATATAAGAGAAGGTGGAGCTAGAAACAGTAATCTGAATTATTCGGATCTCTGCTCATAGTATTTGATTCGAAATACCAAATTTGGAATTTGTTTCCTAGCAGTGAATAAACTGATTTTTAAATTCGTTATTATATAGCTGTTTATTTTGCAACAGTATCAAATTCTGGAGTAGGATTCTAGATAAAAATCAAGTATTTTTAATGTCTAATTTAGCGAAAAGTATTTACTTAGATGGTCGGCGCAACAAAATAATCCACGTGTTGTATGTACTTCTCCGTATCTGCCTATATTTCCGAGATGCGGTATTGTAACTGTTTACACTATTTGCATTTTTCGGACTGTTGTCCTCATCTTCAGTGTCATATTCAAGGGTTAGTTTCGAAATAGCAATGTATATCACCTGAAGAAAGCCAAACGCCATGAATATGACAATAAATATAGGAACAATATTGCTATCAGTGTGAATAATTTCCTTTTTGATCATTTTCTATGTTCAGAAGTATTATAATAAATCATGTTATCTAGCGGAATAAAATATTCAGTATTGAGAGTATGCTCGCCTAGCACCTAACTACTATAACCTTATCCCGTCGTTAAGAAGTATTTAGTTTCTGTATTCACTACTGTACAAAAGTTCAAAAAAATATCTGTTAATTTAGGCGTTCCTTCTATTTAAGTGAGCACTTTAAAATGATCCGTATTATTTTCCTTCTTTCTTTCTGTATCGTCGATTTCTTGTCAGTTTATTTCTTACCCTGAAGTTATCGTTCTGCTGTATTACGCTCTCACCATCCTACAAGGTCAGAAAAGCAAGCAAAAGGCGTTAATTGCAATAGACGTGTTGCTGTGCTGCTGTGATCCCCAGGGCTGTTATTGAACGCAATTACTTATCTTCTCATCAACACAATCAGTTAAGTTCCTCACATCCCCAAGACAAAGATGGCAAACCCATGACCTGCCTAATATCGAATGCAATTCGTATAAAAATTGCGAAATAAACGTGACTAAAGAGTTGTTTCTAGGCGAAAAGACTCTTTGCAATATTTCATTGAAGTTAAGCGAATCAGCAGAAAAGAATGTTTAGCAGACTTTTACTGTAAAAGCGGTAATTTCTTTTCAAATATTCAAGCAACTAACTTTGCTTTCGAAAAAGTTAGCAGATATTCCCTCGTTCATAATTATGCCTTCATCTATTTGATCCTATCAAGCAACTTGTTTAAATTATATTTTTATGTTCATATCTCCCTGGTGTAGAAAAATCTTTTCGGTACTGCAAGATCTTCAAAATGATATTAACTATCAAATTTATAGTTAATGTAGTGTAAGTTTTAGAAATGAATATAAATAATAATTAATATAAAAGTAAACATCATTGCTATTGAAGAATAGAGAAAATCTTATGTTTATTGAAAGTTCTTAATCATGTTCTTGGTTAGAACAGATCATATACATACAAAGAGCTTCACCTCTTAATTGCTGATTACGTTTAGAAATGAGATTATATTAAAAATTAAGGGCCAGCTTATCAGCTTAATATTATGTATAGAATTTCTAATATTACAAGATCGATTTATTAAACACCTCCTAAAAAATTCATCCATTTTACATTATCACAAAATGAATTTTAGCCGAAATGATAAAGAGTTTTTTTTTTTTTTAGCGCCGACTACATTTGAACCCAGTATGATTCTCGACCATTCATGTCTGGTTCAATGTCCTTACGAAAACAAAATCTTTAGATTAACCCTTTACCTGTTACCTTAAATGAATTTTTACACAATATATATAGATATTTTTGTAGTAAGTATAAACAATTAATATTAAGCAATGAAAACTACAATTTTTTTTAATTTAAGTTCATTTTTAGCAAGTCATATTAACCAGTATATTTTTAGAGTAAAATTTATAAGAGGTTTTAAGATTTAGCGAAATTCTTACCGATAGAAAATAACTTTAAATCTTAAAATATAATACTTGGAGAATCCCTGAGATACAATTCGAGTAGTCTGTTGGTAAGACACACTCGGGTTTTGTTTTGCCGGCCCTAACATACATACGTATAGATATATATATATATATATATATATATATATATATATATATATATATATATATATATATATATATATATATATATAAGAGATAGAAAGAGACATAGAGGGATGGAGAAAGAGAATGACAGAGAGTCGATTTTCAAAAATAACAACAACTAAAATCAATTGTTTTGTTTCTACAACCTGAAGAGGTAGTACCGTCAGTTATACCAGTTGATGCGATTGGGTTGCCAATATACTTTGTTAGTTTTTTTTTTCTGGATAGCTCTTCCGAGAAAATAAAGGAAAAATGTCGTTCCATATATATTGCTGTGCATCTGAAGAAAACTGAAACATGAAACAGTCGAAACATTGTCGAAATGTTGTAATTTGTAAAAAAAATTGTTTCGTATACAAGACCTAAAGAAATTTCATGTAAAATCACGATGAGCCTGCATGCCTCACAGGCTAGCTTCGTAGTGACGTGTTCGATTCTTGCGGACAATTGTACGCTTTCATTGATATAAGTTATAGGAATGCGAGATGTAGTGAAAGGCAAAAAACTTTGTGCCAACTCCCAATCAAAGAATTATTATTTATATAAGTTTGGCGCTAAACGAGTTATCATTAACTAAATAATCTTACTAAATATTTATATTCTCAAATCCATTATTCATAATTTAACTGGATAGCAAGTCGACTTCAAAGCAGAATTATCTGTACTTGATTTGCAAAGATACGTATTAACCTTGTATTTCATTCAGAAGACATTTCTTCAAACTGAAAGACTGAAAATAAAGTTGCCTCTCGATTAAAAATGCATAGCTGAATTTAAAATCTATACGTACATGTACACTTACTAGGTGTTAATTATAAATCATGTAATATACAGAGTGTCTGGATATACAGGCAAATATTCATATTTTCAAGAAATTAAATTTTCACCAACATCTTATTGAATTGGAATATTAACAAATAACATCTTCAGTATGATTTCCATCATTTGCGATGCAAAGGTTAATGCGGTTTGCGAGATTCACGTCAACTCGATGCAATAAATCTACGTTTCTGTCAGTTTTAGGTCATTCACTGTTACGCGTTCCATCATGTTTGTTGCATTTGTGACTTTCATTGAGTAGACCTTATCCTTTAGCATATTTCAGAAAAAGGAGTCAATTGTTTCGACAAAACCATGTTTAATCTGTTGAGATAAAAAATATATATATAGCTAATGATATTTGCTATGTGTTCAGACTTTAGGGAGACCCAGTATATATGCATTACAAAGTATGTCTATCTACAAGTTAATTGAAAATGTTTTTCTCACAGAGTAATACACGCAGGGCAAAACAAATTTGCAATTAACATGCATATATACTGGTAGAACATTATTAGCTTCACCCCCACGTTTATTGCTTTAAAATACATAGTGGAAGCAGTAGAGATACATGAAAACTAGAAGAATCTTAGTAGGGATATATTGCAGGATAATACGTAATCAGAACCATATTAGCCAAAATTGGTTGGTGCTTGATTAGTTGCTGCTGTGGTTAGAAAGATGGTCTTATAAGATTAATGAGTACAATCTTGTCTCAGTTATTTTATCTTTGCGCGAGAATAAAAACAAATCAGAACAGTATGTGTTGTCAGAGAGATAGGAATGACACTTCGTCGCTAGAGATTTCCGGTTTTTCACGGACACAATAATTTAGGTAGATAAGTTGGCGTAATCTATTATCCCGATGGGCGATTAATTCAGACTAAGAGATGTATACAGCAGATATGAAGTTCACAGACAAATTAAATTAGTCATGAATCTAATAAGTAAAATTTTTAAAATGCACACAAAAACTGTTATATGCACACAAAAACACGAGCATACAACACGCATATATATATATATATATATATATATATATATATATATATATATATATATATATACCTATATCCATACATATTTACGTATGCATAATTATATATATATATATATATATATATACATTATATATATATATATATATAGGTATCTCCATACATATTTACGTATGCATAATTATATAAATATATATATATGTATATATATATATATATATATATATATATATATATATATATATATATATATACATTATATATATATATGTATCTCCATACATATTTACGTATGCATAATTATATATGTATATATATATATAAATACATATATATATATATATATATATATATATAATCAAGATCAAGATCATTTACAAAAGTGATTATATACATACGTAAGTACCTATATATATATACATATAGCCTATATATACATATATACGTACAAATGCATATAGGCGTGCATATACACTGGTACATGCATATATAAGTATACACATATAAATTCATTTACGTATATATATATATATATATATATATATATATATATATATATATATATATATATATATATATATATATATATATATATATATATGTACATTATATATGTGTGTGTGTGCGCGTTTATTCATATACATACTTACATAAATGCATATGCAGGTATAATGGCCGATCACATTAGGCTGCTTGTTGGCTAGCCAATCCGTTTTGCAAACGCCTGCTCATGCACATTTTTTGTTTATTTAGCACCAGCAGAGCCTACCTATGAGCAAGTTAGTTACAGTTTTAGGGAGAGAGATCATAAACTGTAATAATCAGCAATTTAAACAACGCCTGTACGCGCAAACACTTGATCAAGATGTCATGTGTTTTCTTGCTTGCACAATCATCGAACGATTCCGAACAATACCCTCTATTGAAGTTGATTCATAAAGCTTGGGTAAATACTTGGTATGCCTTTCGGGCAATTTCCCACGGTGCTGAACACTAGGATCACATCCCACAAGATTGACAACCATCAAAACCGGCCAAAATGGAGATATTTCACACTCAAATGGTTGTGGAGTTTCAGTTTCAAGTATTCAAGACTTGATTAATCATATTTATCCAAACATTAAACACAATTTCATGGATTCAAACTGGCTTTGTGAGAACGCCATATTAGCTCTCAAAAATCAAACTGTATATAGCATCAACTGGAAACTTCTCCAAGAAATTTCAAAAGAAAACATGAAGTACTTTTCCATTGACTCTGGTTGAACAAGAGCAGGCAGTGAATTATCCAATAGAGTTCCTGAACCTGAATCCTCCTGCAATGCCATCACAAAAGCTGGAACTAAAAGAAAATGTGCCAGTTACGCTATGAAGAATCTAGACCCTCCAAAGCATTGTAATGCAACAAGGTTAACTGTCAAGCAGATGCTTCCTAATCTCTTAGAAACAGGGATCCTTACTTGTGTCCAGGAAAGGAGGAAAGAGAATTCTCATAATTCTTTTAGTTCTTTCTTTTATGTTCAAAAGACATCAGTTTCCAGTGAGAGTGAGCTATGCAATGCCAATCAATAATTACCAATAATTATCACTGAAAATAACTGAACTTCATCTGATGGAACCCGGCTTTTATCATGGCCAGCTCTATGTTTGTTGTTCAAAGGTTGGGAATGAAAACAAGCTATTTTGTACTGAGCCCGAATGGCAAAACCAAAAATGCAACTTTGTAATAAGTTCCAAACAGACATTACATCATTGTTTTGATGAAAACACTTGTTTAAAAAACATTATTCAAAATTTACTATGTGCTCAATGCATGAAGTGTCATTGTTAGGCCGAAGGCTCAATCAAGAGCCCTCCATAGGAGCTAGCTTAAATACCGCGCGATTGGGCGGCTTTAAGCTAAAAATAAGAATAACATTTTTCTCAATTACCTGGGGCCGGAGATAGGCATACTGGCACTTATACAAAAATATGAGTGCATGGCAAAAGGATATATGGTGTAACGAAGAATATGGAGATGCCGCACTAATTTACTGATTATCTAGAAATAATTTCTGAATTTCTTGTAGGTTATCTTTATACAGGTGTACTTTATGTAGGCATTTAAAAACATTATATTAATCTAACGCTACATGCGGGATCCCCATTGGGAAACTCCAAATCAAGAGAGATATCGAAATTTAACTGTGTGTAGTGAAGTAATAACTGACAGGAAATGTGATACAAAAGCAATATTGGAATAGCGAAATATATCTAGAACAAAGCAAAGTTATAATACGTAGGAAAATGTCGTTAGAAACAAAGAAAAACAAGTCCTATGCAATATCTACTTTTGTCTGTGGCTGTAAATGCTGGAAAGTTTCCCTATAGAAAATGAGGAACTTGAAGCGACAAATCCACAGACTATTATGGGCAGAGTCTTTGAGTAACCAGGGAGTCATAAAGAAAATAGAAAGAAAGGCAGTAATACAGTATCATGAATACACTGTTAAAATTCATTGGACCCATAATGAGGAAAGTGTCATCTACTTAACGGTTTTGTGTGAATAGATGGCAAAGATAAAAAGCAAAGGATTAACAATTACTTAAAGCATCAAAAGACAAGATTTATCACCTGAAAGTACTTGGTACTTATCATTCTGTGACAGGATCACAATCTATCCCTCTGTGTGCGTGCATATATATATATATATATATATATATATATATATATATATATATATATATATATATATATATATATATGTATATATATATATATGTATATATATATATATATATATTATATATATATATATATATATATATATATATATATAAATATATATATAAATCGCTTGAGACAATGGACAATTTTTGCCCTCCCTTAAATCTAACTAAAAAATAAATAATGAATTAAATTTTCCTTCTATGTCATTAAATGAAGGATGTTTAATAGAAAGGTTGCTACCCTAATATATATATATATATATATATATATATATATATATATGTGTGTGTGTGTGTGTGTGTGTGTGTGTGTGTGTGTGTGTGTGTGTGTGTGTTTGTGCGCGCGTGCGTGCAGGTATGCAGAAAAATAGGAAAGAACACGTTAGGTAAATAATCCGGAGTTCTTTAGTATTTTTGTTATTATTTTTAAAAAGACAGTGCTCCATACAGAAGTAGAGCTTTTATTATAATATTTTAAAAAAAATATGATTCCTTCGCTACATAAGAGTTCTCATGTTTCAAAAGCGAGAGCCGAGACCCCTAATATAATTATTGAAATTAAGTTGGATTAAGGTGTCTGGTCTCTTTTCATACCTCAAGTGAAAATTCAGGAATAAGCTATCTTGTGGTTTGCGCGTGTTTATAAGAATGGTCTCTTGCAACATTAGTTTCTATGGAAACGGCTTATTTTGCCGGAAGTCGTTTATTTGCTTATTTATGTATTTATTTGGGTTAAATTATTTTGCTTGTTTTTTTTTCTTATCTTATATATATATATATATATATATATATATATATATATATATATATATATATATATATATATATATTATTTTAACGTAGTAAAAATTTTGTTTATATCGTTTATTTAATAATTTTGTTTTGGTTTGAGAAGATAATTAAAGCTATTTATTCAATTTTGGTGTTAATTGCTGTAGTTTATTATAACTATTATTTTTGCGGGAACAGTTTTTAATTTGTTTATTACTTCATTTATTTATTTTGATTGATTATCTTTACTTGTTTTTTCTAACGGTTTATTTATCGGGATCGGTTTGTTTATTTATTTGGATTAATTTAGATTAATTTCTTTCAAATACTCCCATATGGTATCGAAAGGTTTCGCAGGCTACTATGACACGTTCATGAAGCCTCTCTGCATTATTAAGGTCTGCTGCTTAAACCAATTGTTTTAGGTGTCCCCAAATATAAAATTCCAAAGTCGGGGAAACGTGCAAGCCATGGAACCAGTCATCACCTACCTATCGATCTTTCATGGTAGATGTCAGACAAATCTAGAAAAATGACCAACACGTCTCTTCTTATGAGCAGGAGTACATCCTCTAGCTGGTGTGGAAGTTTATTCGATATAAAATACCTGTATATAGATCCTGTAAGACGTGCTGGGATATGGTCCTACCAGGCATCCACCTAGAATTTCAGTTCGTACATCAATCGTAAACAGATCACGGGAATTCCGATCCGCCCACAAATGTTGGTCGTGTAAATTTTTTATACCCTCTCTTCCCCATGTTGCCTTATGTGGAAACAAAACTGAAAAGACAAAGAAATGATCGGCAGTTTGTCCAATAAACCATCAGCAAAGGTTCTCCCGTGGTGAGGGATCGGAGGACAAAAGACTCTGCACACGTTGTAAATGATGCGCATACAGGTGATGCCTTTTAACTACTCTCTATGCAGTACTATGAGATGTACTACACGCTAGAACCACTTGGCGAGTGTTGATAATTGGATCGTCTCCGCCATCCTGTAGAATGTGTTCTTCGTGCTCAGGTGTAAGAACGGATTTGAGTCTTTCTCGATCCATAGTTTATGGCGCCTGTCTCAGCAACGCGATGATAAATAGCAGTAAACTGTATTGAAACGCAAGCTGATACAGCCGTGCAGCCTCGAGTCCTTATATAAAAATCATTTCTGCCTGCTCACGACATAAATACTCTGCTATTGTTAACGGAACACTTCTCAGTTAACACACTGCTAAACAAGTTAAAATTTGAAGACATACTATCTACTAATGTAGACGAAGAACAATTGTAACCTCATCTACATGGCAAAACAGCGCCATCTACCGTAACATTTCTTTATACTTAATAACTAAAATAAAACTATATATATATATATATATATATATATATATATATATATATATATATATATATATATATAATTATGTGTGTTTGTATGCATATTTATGTGTTTGTGTGTGTGTTCATATGTATGCGTTATATGTACAGGGAGCGATGGGTAAATTGTTGTTACATTTTATTTTTAATTTCGCGCACGTTTGTTTCTGATTTTGTCGACTGCACAGTATAGTTGGGCCCCGTATGTGATAAAAAAGCCATCATGTCTCAATTCAGTCCGCCAAAAATTTTGAAATAGCATGCTGTACTGCTTGGAATTCGCGCCGGCAGCTCCAATTCGAATATTTCAGAGTGATTAACAGTAGAGAGGATTCGGAAAGAGTTGGAAATGGTGATTACGAAGGTACTGCAGCTCGAAAAACACATTCTGATCGTTCTGATCAGAAATGAAACCCCGAATCTTTTGGTGAGGTCCCCTGACTCAACACGGCGGTCTACATGAAGTGCCTTGGGGAGTTAGTGCTGCCCTGAGTCAAGAGTGTGGCTGATGGAAGGCACTATGTCTAGAAACATGAGTCTGCACTATGCTACACAAGAAGGAGAATCCAGTTATTGCTGTCAGACAATTTCTGAGACCACATTATCCCTTACATCTGGCCACCTAACTCTTCTGACTCTATTCCATTTAATTATTATGTGTGGGACACAGTTTAGTGAAAGACCAACAAAAAATCCTTGTAAAAACTAAGATGAACTGAAGGCAAGGATTATGACAGCATTCACTAACTTAAACAAGGAGATCGTCCTGAAGAGTTGCAGAAGGTCGTGGTTGAAACAAATGGCGATTTTATTGAAAATATTTACTCTTATTATTTCAACATATTTTTGTGTAACTCTGATAAATATATCTGTTAAAATGAGATATCAGTTATATTTTCATTTTTGCGTATTTTAGACGACAGTTTTTCTATCACCCACTGTATGTTCTTGTGTATGCGTTCATATGTATGTGTCCGTATGTATTTCTGGATATATAGATTGTAATTAATAGATAAGAGTCTCGTTCTACTTCAAGATAGTAATATATGTTCGAACATGAATATAAGTAATTCTTTCTATAATTTCAGTGCTCTATGAAATGATAGTCGACTTTCTTTAATGCCAACTTGAAGTGGCCAACGCTCTGGCAAACAATACGTTGCAGCTCGTAGCCATGGAAACGAGACAGAGTAATTCTCATGGTTTTAATACCACCGTTACGCGACCATTATTTCTCTGGAGAGAACTTATCTTTCTTCACGCAGTAGGAGCAGAACAACTGATATTAGGTCTACTAATACTGTTGGTATTGATACGCTTATGATGGATTAGTGAACATCAGTTCGCATCATTAGAAATTTTCACGATGGGAGTCTGATAATAGAAACTAACTATTTCATAAGACAGTGTTCACAGTATGAACAGGACACGTGAAAATTTCATGGCGAGAAAAGAATTTTTAATGTCTAGGTTTTCGTTTATTAACATTACGTCCCTCCATCTCAAACCCTCCCGGCAAGAAGAGGCCATGCCACTTACATAGTAGCAAACTACTAACATTCCCTCCGTATCCATCGGTGAGAAGTAAGTTCCACTCGAACAGCTTCTTCCCGCGAATCACTGCTTTGTGGAAGATGATGTTCCCCTGTTCGCTACAATCTTAACCTGTCCAAGGCTAGGGTTAACCGTTATCTTCCATACCTATCCGCACAAATTGCCTCCTAACATAGTCCTCTATTTCGAGTGGCCCCCGGGCCTTGTAAAGGGTAAACCTTACCGCAAAAGAAAATCTTAACGATGTGCATTTTATTGTAATCTGAAAGAAGTCGAAATTAAGCGGACTGAAACATTATACAGATTTTCTAATCAAAGCTTAGATGTGGCACATGGCCGAAACTATGGAGAACCTAGTGTGGATCGAACTCACTACTCAGTCGTAACTGATATAGCGAGACAAGCTCGCTAACCATTACCCACATCGAAGTGCCCGAAGATTATAGATGTGCTTTGTTAAAAATAAAAATATTTGTTGCTACTTTTTCTTCCCTGATTTAATCTAAATGTTTTGGATGTTGAACTTTTCAGTAACACGAGGAAGCAACAACAGTTATGAAATATCAAAGGAACGTTCTTGCATGAGGTAGCTAAAAATGAGAACAACATTTTGCCAAGAAACCGGTGCGAAGAAATAACCTTTTCCATACAGGAAATATTAAGCATTCATTGTTCGCAGTTAGCATTACTGTGAGTTGAAATTTATAAAAAAAATTTCCCTTCGAGTTACATGTACTCTTCATTTTAGTTATTACAGATTTTAAAGTATGTAAGTTATATGGTTTTTGTTATTTCGTAAAGTTCTTTATTTGTGATACCAGTCTGCGGAATCTCCTTAACTCCAAAGCCCTCATTAGCATGAAATCATTTTTAATCCTTGATATAAGAAAGCGGTTCTATCTAGTTGATATTTTAGCCATTTCTGAAGAGACTGAGGGCCATACAAGGGATCCGTACAAGAGTCTAGAGGAGGCTACTTAAGACTATGACTCGAATTTAAAAAAAATATTTACTGCTTTTGATATTCCCAGATATATAATATTTTAGATCATTATTATAAACCGAGTTACAATTCCAGATGGGTTCGTTATATTCACTTATGCGCCAATACGCTTGTGGAAGGTATGAATACACTCCTTCTCCCTCAGCTATGGGTAATATTAATAAATATTAAGACTTGTATCACTAAATCATTATTTATGATCCGAGTTCTAATTCCGGTTGGGTTCTTGCGCGCAAATACCCTTGAGAAAGTTATGAATATACCTCTTCTCCCCGTAACTCTGTCACTAAATCATTAAATTATCTAAAATAAATTTCTTAAAATCGAAAAATATTTTCTGGCTTTAAATATCCTGCAAAGGTTGATAAGCCGTAGAAAACGAATCACTCAATAAAAAAAGCTTAACAATGTGTGAATGTTCAAGTTTTCACGATCTAATAATGTGCCCGAGACATTTCAACGCTTTCTTCCTAATTTTAACCAGCTCGTCAGGAGTTAGAGCGGGTAAACCTTGAGAACAACGGGTACTGTAACTACTAAATTCCAAAATGTGATTCGGTTTTAAATAACCCTCAAACAGTTAATATGCCAAAATATAAATAAGTCAATCCTGATTTTAATTAAAGTTTTCTGTTTCTTCTTTAAAACTTCTTCATTGCTTGCATATTCTGTCCGTGGTATTCTCAGCAACCGTCCCTATTACCGTCTTTATCTGTGGCTTTGAGAGTTTTATTTACCTATTGGGAAACTGCAGCATTCACTGCTATATAGTAATATATCAATGACATGTTCACACGCGTTACTTTGTTTCCAATGAAATTTTCCTGTTTTAATACATTGCTTAATAGCTGAAAAAATCTTTCTCTAACCCGAAGCGTCGTTGGACGTCTCCTACTAGACTGCCGACAACTTAAGTAGGAATACACATTGACAGAAAGGTTTCGTTAAATATTGCAAACAGATGACAGAACTTGGAAAGTAAGAATGTAAAATTTTGAAAAGATTTTAAAGACTAAAAGTAAGGCTGAAAGACTACTATTTGAAAGAAAAACGTTTATACTGGTCATATCATGCAATGTATAACTATTAGAAATCCTCAGTAATTTAAATAAAAATGAAAGTTAATCCAGGATTTTTTCCATGAACACGGGTGATTTGTATACTACGATTCATCAACACTTTGTGAGTTATTTAAAGCCGAGGAATTTTGTATTGTAAGAATAATTCATTTTATGAGGGAATATTGTATGAACACATTTATTTACTGTAACAGTCATTTACTAGATACAAAGCCTACTATTTAACCCATAGCTGGTGGGGAGAGATGGATTCAAGGAGATATTTGAGCGCAAGTGTATGTAACGGATGTGATTCTAATTCGAACTTGGCTCTATTATTCATAATTCCGACCCGCATATCCCCACGAACACGTAGAAGACAAAAAGAACAAAAGGATAGTATTCATGAAAGTGATATTTTCTTATGCAATTCATAAATAATCATGTTGGCACTCAGAGGATATTTACTAATTTAGCCCGACACTGCCAAGGAGCTGCTTGTCTGGAAAATTAACACAGACCTCTCGTATTTCTGCTGCCCGCCGCAAATAAACAACAGTGTAATTCAACAGGGAGGTTTTACAATATACAAGGGATTGCTGAAACACTGTGGGAGCCTTCCTTATATGCTTCGTGCTAGCATAACCATCGACGGCTCTAAACGAGTTTTGTCTACACAATTTCACGCAGAAGGCTTGAGTCAACTAGTGATATGGTTTAAAATCACTTTGCAAAGGTGCTGCAAATTGGGATTGACTCCTTCAGACTGATAACCTCAAGACGTCACCTTCCTGACAATTCAACTATGATGAGAATCGAACTCGCGTCAGAAAGAACATGTTCTAACCATTCGTCCAAGTTCCAATAAGATGGATGTCGTGTGTGCATGTGTGAGAGAGATAGAGGGTGGGTTAGAAGGAGTGAGCTTTGTTCCAATGCATCTTCATATTAAGCAAATTCATTTTATTCATTATAATTTTTATAGCAAAATATAGTATCTCGTTAACTTTAGATTGAAACGCCATTATTGAAGTGGGCCAGATTGATTTTACAATTACTATTCCAAGTTCATAAATCGAAAACGAAAGTAGCTTATCCTTATCATATTCTATCACAAGTTCACAGTGTTAAAACATCTGGTAGAAATCACGCTCACGACAAGAGTGGAGCAGATTGCGAAAAAATCCTGATAACTTTTGTTTACACTTGGCGCCCAAGTTACTCAGGTCGCTGAAGAAACTTGAATCCTTTTAATCACTAGCCAGGATAAAACAGCCAGTTTTGTTTAAAGAAAGGAAGGTACGCTAGAGAAAGAGGTAAACGGAGAACATAGAGAGGACAACGTATATGATCAATCAGTTACGTGTCATGCTTAGGCGATCATGTATCTTTCGATACATGACTAACGAAGCAGGGTTTTTTTTTTTCCCCGCAGTAGGTTGCTATTTCATTCTGTGGTAGACCAGTTGCCATCAAAGCCGGTCTGTCCTACTATTTACCCATAGCTGGAGGGAGAAGAAGGAGTTTCATACTTTTCCCAACGGTATTTGCGCATAAGTGAATGCAATGTAATTCGACTGGAATTCGAACTCGGTTCTCCGAGATAGAGTATCATATACGTCTCTCCGAAACGTATATGGTACTGAGGCGAAATGAGGAGAATTCACAACCAAAAATAAAATCGAAAATTGACATAATCTTTCGATGTTCCTGAATCTGATCACAGATATTCATGAGCAAAACCGACTTACGCCGACAATTAAAATTCTCCCACTTTGCTTTTAAATATTTTTGATCGGAAATGTTTCTTCCTGCAAGAAGCCAATGCAAAACGCAACCAAATAAGAGAATGCTAAACTGAATTTAAAACTAGCTTTTAATCGTGTGTTACTTCATGGATGAATATCGGTAAAGAGTGTCATCGGTGAGAGAATACGTTCAGTAGCAGTAATGGTATAGTGATAGCAGCTGTCGTAGTGTGCACATCACGTAGAAACGTGTATGAACGCGTGATTTGCACAACCTACGATCACGATCTCAGGCAAATAGGCGTCTTTGTGCGCCCATGTGTGTGACCGTGTGTAAACACGTAGTGTAACGAAGAGAGGAGTTTTAAATAAATAAATTGCTCAGGTGGCGACGAGAAATAGTCATTTTACAATTTCGTACAATATTGAGCTTTACGCTTGTCGGCTGATATATATATATATTTGTGTGTGCGTGTGTGTATATGTATGTGTGCGTGCGTGTGTGTGTATGTATGTATGTGCATTAGTGGAGATATTGCAAATGGTGAGTAGTTTACTGATACATAAACCTGTTTTTACTTCCAGATCACGGCTAGTACATTATGGATATTTTAGTTGATATTTTTAAGGAATCTTTTTTTACACACACACACACACACACACACACACACACACACACACACATATATATATATGTGTGTGTGTGTGTGTTTGTGTGTGTAGGTATTCCTCATATACATTACATTAAAAAAGATGACGTGAAATAAACACTCTTGCATAAACCTCAGAATACTTATAATTCATATCTATCTAACTATATACATAAACATACACACACACACGCACACACACACACATATGTATATATATATATATATATATATATATATATATATATATATATATATTTGTACCACCTCATTGATGAATCAATTCTCGTTGTTGTACACTTAGCACGTAAATATATGATTTTCGTATTTTTATCTACACACACACACACACACACACACACACACACACACACACATATATATATATATATATATATATATATATATATATATATATATATATTTGTACCACCTCATTGATGCATGAATTCCCGTTGTTGTACACTTAGCACGTAAATGGATATATGATTTTCGTATTTTTATCTTCATATAGACAAATAATCGATCATAATGAAATAGGATTACCTTTAAGATATCACTTGACAAACATTCATAGTAATTTATAATTATGAAAAAATCTCGACAAACTCGAATCTCATACTTTTTTTTACAATTCTTCTTTTCCTGAATGCTATCATCATTCGCCATTGAATCTGTCACGCATGCCTCTTGAGATGTCATTTTTTTCCAACATCTGGAGGCGTTTGGGAGGCTTTCAATTGAATATGTCTTCTGCATGTCTGTTTTCTAACCAACAAAGAATATCTGTTCTTCTTTTATCAACAATCATTTGTTTTGTAGATCGTCTATCTACATGGGTACAGAGAACATGCTGTTGATATTTTCATCATATTCTAGGTGATTGTTTTTTCTGCCATTCGCTAAATTCATTTTGAATATAAATTCCACAAATACCAGTAATATTCAGGTAAACTTGCTATATTTTTAGTAAAAAACATAATATATCGGAGGTAGCATATAACGCTTGTTTTACTATTTACAGTATTTATATTCGGACAGTTACGGATCTTTATTATTCTCACTGGCCTTCTCAGATGCTTGTCGATCCCAGTAACCTTCAGCAGATATTCCCAACTGAAACCTTTATTTAATCTACGCGCGTAAAGTATTTTCGTTCTGTTCTTCCTGTCTTTGATTATATAGCCGTGTTTTATTTAGTATTGTTGTAATAGTGCTCGTCTTGTTTCCACTGAGTCCAACTCTATACTAGATAGGTTTAGTCCACAAGTTTATTACTCCGTGGGACAAGGTCGGGATAATAACAGGGAAACTGAGGATATTAGTCCTAATGCAAATTTGCTCTAAGAAAGTTGGTTCAATTTGTTGTGCAAGATAATTTTTATCTTCAGAATCTATCTTACATAATTATAAGTCTACCATTCGTCCATGCTTCGACTATTGCTGTCACCTATGATCCGGTGCCCCTTTTATTTAATAGGAGCTCTTTGATAATATCCAAAGAAAAATCAGCAATATTATTCGTGTTGATCTGGCAGCTTGTCTTCAGTCACTTTCCAACACCTCTGTCTTTTCTATAATACTTCCATGGTAATTGTTCGAAAGAGCACTTTGCTATGGTACATAGACATATTGAAATTAAGTGCTGTACTAGACTGGCGTTGAGATCTCAGTTGAGTTAACTAGATGTAGCCGTAACTTCTATGCAGACATTATATTTTCTCGCACTTTTCTTTAGTGGAACTCCCTTCCAGCTCCATGCTTTCCAGCCAACTTTAATTTGCAAAAATTTAAGTGCAATGTCAATCGCTATCCACTATTCTTCTGATTACTCTTTCCCATTCACTCTCATTATTAAGGTTTCTGTTCCTTATTCTTCCACACCCTGTAACCCCTTGTGTCTTAGTGGCTTTACTGTCCTGAAAGGGGTGATGCCAATAAAAAAAAACAATTTTATCACTTCATCTCAGAAATCCTGAAGGAAACGAATGTTTTATTGAAACCCAGATTCTACCTTAAAAATCAATATTTATTGTAGTTACAGTTATTGCCAATTAATTTATCTCCAAAGATAGACGAATCATAATTTTATATTGGATTCATACTAGATTTATAACTAGCAATGAGGTTACTTAAAGGCGTATAAAACGCATGCTATGTTATAATTTTATTTCTCCAAATGATTGAAACATTCTGGACGTGTATATTTTTATACTATTAACACTAATGCTAAATGACCAGTATTTTTAACAAAATCATTTGTTTAGATATAAACACAGCATGATTATTAAGATATCTGTATTTTTTAGGCCTTTTATGTTTTACGCCATCTTTCAGCTAACTTTGTGTATCCATAATAGAAATAATAGCAGCTTTGATCCGATGAATTCTTCAACAAAACGTTTGATACCAAGAAGTAATTGAATCTGTTGATCAGACGAGGATTGCTGCCTGAAGCTGATCAAGTGATAGTCTGAAGATGACAGGCCGAGAGGATATTACATTGAATACCGCCCCCACACACACGTGTATATATATATATATATATATATATATATATATATATATATATATATATATATATATATATATATATATATCTCGAATTAGCGGAAGGAGGTTGTGAGTTGTCAAGCGGGAAAATCAATGGTTGATGTCTGAAAAAGTCCTTTCTTTTCCAGTTCATCGTTTAAACAAGTTGGCTTAATGAGTTCTAATTCCTGTACCAGTCCACGTGTTGTATGTGTCGTATCATCATTCGAAAAATCGTGTAATTCATCAGTTTTCAGATTCTGAATTCTTACTACTTGAAATCAAGATTTCTGACTTCATGTTTGCACTTATTAAATTATTAACATAAGCATCAGTAATCTATTGCAGAACTACCGATCCAATTTCTTTTCCAGATTAAACTTAATGCATTGTCATTTTGAGACGTCACAAGACATGTTGAGCTACGATTTATTAAAATTACTCTTTTCTATTATACAATTGTCCAGAAACATGGACGTAAAACTGAAGAGCTAAATAAACTTCCATAGAATTTCCAAGATTCCCTTACTATTATACAAAAAATAACACTATGGTGTTTCGTATCCTAACATTTGTATTTTTGCGAATTATTCAGCTGTCACTCATATATCACCAATTTTAAAAATGAGACAAAAACGTTATGATATTTTGTAAACTAATTTCCGTCTTTCTCCTACATTATGATTGTTGCAAGATACTGATGTTCAGCCTCTTTATGGGATGAGATGAGAATAAGATGCTACCAGCTACTGCCAAATGCTCTCATATGCCTCCTATTTTGAGGTCGATCCGTTGAGATTTTTTTAAGCTTATCACCCCAAGCAAGGCTGGAAGCCACTAGCACGCAAGGGGTTACAGAAGGTTTGGAGGAAGAGCAGATAGGAGTGGTAAAGCAGAGGACGTGGAGAAGGATAGTGGATCGATCAAGGCTAGGGGGTTACAGAAGATTTGGCGCGAGAGCAGATAGGAATGAAAGGTGAAAGGATGTGGAGAAGGGAAGTGGATAGATCAAAGCAACTGGAGATGTCGATTGACGTTACACTTAAATAGTTGGAGATTGTATTTGTCAGGGAAACAGGAATAAGGAAGGGAGTTCCACAGGCCAGATGTGCGAGACATGAAGCTATTGGAGTAGAAGAGACGTCTACATCTAACAGTTTCAACGATGAAAGGGTGGGAGCGGGATGCCAGCCTCGTCTACTTTTCTCTATTCACCAGCAATACCAGATTTTAAAATATTTTACTGATTACAGTTTTGCAGCTCCCATTTACTCTTTACTGTCAAAAAAGTTATACGCTGTTCTTGATCATGTTTAGTTTGAGTGGGTTGCCTGAGTAAAGTCGAAGTAATTTTAAATAGTCTTCTGATTTTGAACGGATTTAACAACGAATATTTTTTTATCAGAATTCCTTTGAACTAACGTGCACTGATTGTAGTGAACTTGAGATATTCTTCCAAACCTGTAGGCCTGTATGCAGCAGTGACAGAGAAACAGTTTGCCCTTGAACAGAAATCATGAAAAATGCAGAAATGCCTCAAGAAGACATGGGGTATGACAGTTGAGAGCACCATTCAAGCCGAAACGGAAAGATGAATTCTGTTTGCTATTCCTGAAATGCTACAGAAATCTGATGACACAAGATTCAGGCAGCAAGATTATAATAATTCTGGGAAAGTAGACGAAATGCATCAGTGTGAAATTTTAAGCATCCGACAACTCAACAATAACAATAAAATGATTTAAGTCTAAGAGTGATAGCACTTCGAAATAGGAATCTTATTTTTATAGAAGTACAAGACACGATGGATAAATTGTCGCCACTATATACTTTTAATTTTGTGCATGCGTGTTGTTTCGTTTTGATTTTATCGACTGCACATTATAGTAGGGTCAGTTGGGCAACGACTGTGAGGAAAAGAGCACCATGACGCAATACCCCCCCACCACTGCCACCAACACTGCGTTCTTTGTAACTTGACGCTTGGGGAATCGAGCATGACGCCCACTTTCGCTTGTGTCTTTTGCGAAGTATGTCGTCGATATTAAAACTGAATCCCAGTGAGTAAATACTTTATTAATAATTATTTTTAATTTAATTTTATTTATTTATTTATTTATTTTTATTATTTTTTTCTTTCTTTTCTTGCTAAAAACTAACGCCTGCTAACTTCTTTTTCCCCTTGTCCAATTTTGTTTGTTTTTAATATAGACCACTTTGACTAATTTAAAACTTAGTACCATATGTCTTTCCTATCCCCCAGTACCCTCGACTTGTATATGCCCTTTGTTCTGTCATCGTTGTATATGTTTTATGTAATTGGAGAAGGTAGGCTTTCCTACCGCCCGGTCAACACTCCTCCCTCTTCTATTGAACGCGAGTAAAGGCCCAAACCTTGTTTCGTGTTTAGGAAGGGGTTCCCGGATCTCTTTCTCCCACTTACTGGCCTCTGTACTGGTGTCGCTGTGTTCCTCCCATGATGCGCGCAGACTGTGGCATTGCCTGTTCATTCTGAGGGTACACGGTTGACAGTTACCTGGTTGCTGTTTCCGACTGGTAGTTAGGAGCCCTAACTCTTGCGTAGCGTCTTGAGCGGCCGCTCTGATCAACAGTTGCATAATATCGGGATGTCTGTAGTGCCATGTCGCGCATGGATAGGTGTCCCTGCAGTCATTTCCGGTGGGCAACCCTGAGGCCACATTATGAATCTTGCTGTGCCAATCCCCCTCTCTGTTCGCGTCATGGGTATCAACCGTCGGCTTCCTTTAACTCAGGCCTTCTCCCTCTTTCCAAAACCAATTACCAACATGAATAACAAAAAACTGAAATACAAACCTAAACAAGCCTTCCAAAAATCACCCAAACCTCTAAATATCTCCTTCTCTAACATCCGCGGCATTAGAACCAACTTCTGCAGCGTTGAGTCTTTCCTCATAGCTAAGTGCCCGGATATACTCGCCCTGTGTGAGACCAATCTTAACTCCTCTATCCCTTCCTCCGATCTCTCGATCCCTGGATACCTCCCACTCATCAGAAAAGACTCTCTAACCCACATGCATGGTCTGGGTGTCTACGTCAAGGACCATCTCCCTCTGGCTAGAGAGACCTCTCTCGAATCGCCGGATCATTCCTACTTATGTCTCCGCCTATCTCTTCTCAATGCTGTAAGCAATCTTTTCTTCCTCTACCGCTCTCCATCCTCTCAGGACTGCGGGATACTCGATGTCATTTCTGACAGCGTTGATAAGGCCCTCTCTGTCCATCCGTCCGCTCACATATTTGTGTTTGGTGATTTCAACGCCCATCACAACCAGTGGCTACAGAACGCTACCACTGACCTCGCTGGCGTTCATACTCTTAACTTTTCAATCTCTCAATCCCTCACCCAGATAATCGATTTCCCCACGCGTTTTTCCTACAATCGTGACTGTAAGCCCTCACTCCTCGACCTGTGTTTTACCTCCATCCCTGAGTCGTGTAGTGCCACGCAGCTCTGTCCTATCGGTAACTCCGATCATGCTGTCGTGTCTGTCAGTATCTCCTTCAGCCCCACCCCTGCAAAGAACCTCCTACCACCAGAACCACTTTCTGCTACCAACGGGCTGACTGGGACTCGTTTCGGGACTTCCTCCGCGATGTCCCCTAGGATGCTGTATTTAAGCTCCCCACTCATGACTGTGCTTCTGAGTTCTCCTCCTGGATCAAAGCCGGTATCGAAGCTTTCATCCCCTCCAGGAAATTCAAGGTCAAACCGCGCTCCTCCCCCTGGTTCACAGCTGCTTGCTCAGCCGCCATTGCCCATAGGAACCACTTCTTCCACCGTTTTCGTAGTGACATGTCCGACTTCAACAGACGTCTATTTACCTCTGCACGCAATGAGTGTAAGCGTACCCTCGACAATGCCAAGGCACTATTTGCAGCTCGGATGAAGGAACGTATTGCATCCCGCAAATTTGGCTCCAAGGACTATTGGCGCCTCTGCAAGAGCGTTCTGAATAGTAACAAACCCTCCATTCCTCCACTGTTCAATCAGTTTGAGGTACTGACCACCTCTGCCGACAAGGCCGAATGCTTCGCTCGAAAGTTTTCTTCCAATTCTATGCTTGACTCCTCTGGGGTACACTTGCCTGACTTCCCTCCCAGAACTGAGGCCCTACTGGACGGCTTGCACATAACCCCGTCGTCGGTACTGGGCATTAATTCTAACTTAGATCCCCACAAGGCTACCGGCGGCGACGGAATACCAGCCATTGTCCTGAAGAAATGCGCACCTGAACTGGCATCTGCCCTCTCTAAATTGTACAACCGCTGCCTCAAGGACTCCTGTTTTCCTGACTGCTGGAAGTCCTCTACCATTGTTCCTGTCTTTAAGAACTCTGGCGACCCCTCCGACCCTTCTAATTACCGTCCTATCAGTCTCCTTCCCATCTTCGGCAAAGTCTTCGAGGCCATTATCAACGCCGAAGTGACTACTCACCTGATATCCCACGATCTGCTCTCAGACAAGCAGTATGGTTTCCGCTTTGCCCGGTCTACTGCCGATGTGCTTACGGCCATCACTGAATTTGTCTACCAAGCTATCCATAGTAACGGCGAAGCCCGTGCCGTGGCCCTTGACATCTCCAAGGCATTCGATAGGGTTTGGCATGCCGGCCTCCTTCGCAAGCTCCGGGGTTATGGTATCACAGGTCGATTGTTTGACCTAATTCAATCGTTCCTATCAAACCGGGATTTGAAGGTTGTTCTCAGTGGATCCTTCTCCAACTCCTATCCCACTACTGCTGGTGTTCCTCAAGGCTCCATCCTTGGCCCTACTCTGTTCCTCATATTTATAAATGACCTTCCTGACGCCATAGACTCCCAAGTCGGTATCTACGCTGACGACACTACCATTTACTCCTGCCTCAAACACAAATCTACTGAGGCGGACAAAATTAACCTGGCAGCTCAAATTGAAAAGGACCTCCAATCGGTTGTGGACTGGGGAGAGAAATGGATGGTCAACTTTAATGCCTCTAAAACAAAATTGCTCTCCATTAACCACCACAAGGACCCATCCCTGCATCCCATCAGAATGTCTGAGGACCAACTTCTCGAGAGTTCCTCTCTGCGGCTGCTCGATCTCACGCTGTCCGCTGATCTGAGATGGAACAAATACATCGAGTCAATTGCATCATCCACCGCTAGAAAAGTTGGTTCCCTGTGCCGAGCCAGGAAATTCTTCTCCCCTGAATCGATCCTCCAGGTCTATAAGTCTACCATTCGACCTTGCATGGAGTATTGCTGCCATTTATGGTCTGGGGCCCCTGCGTGTTGCCTCGGGATTCTTGATAAGATCCAGAGACGGATATGCAATGTGATTGGCCCTGATCTGTCATCTCGTCTGCAGTTGCTCTCTCACAGACGGAATGTTGCATCACTCTGCCTTTTCTACAAGTACTTCCACGGTAATTGCTCTGAGGAGTTGCTCTCACTTGTCCCTAAGCCTCGTGAATTCAAGCGTCCTACGAGGCTGGCATCCCGTTCCCACCCCTTCACCGTAGAAACTGTTAGGTGTAGACGTCTTTTCTACTCCAATAGCTTCATGTCTCGCACATCTCGCCTATGGAACTCCCTTCCCTGTTACTGTTTCCCTGACAAATACAATCTCCAACGGTTTAAGTGTAGCGTCAATCGTCATCTCCAGTTGCCTTGATCTATCCACTTCCTGACATATTCCATTCCTATCTGCTCTCGCTCTATATCTCCCGTAACCTCCCCACCTCGATCGGCCCTCCGTCCTTCTCTTTCTCCACATCCCTTCCTTTACCACTCCTATCTGCTCTTCCTCCAACCCTTCTGTAACCCCTTGCGTGATAGTGGCCACCGGCCTTGCTCGGGGTGATACGCTTAAAAAAAAAAAAAAAAAATATATATATATATATAAATATTTTCATGGCTCTCAAAATAATTATAACCTTAAAATCTAAAAAAGGATATTCCAATATTAATATGTGATAGGAATACATCTTTTCAAATAGCAGAAACATTGAATAAAACAACAATAAAAAATAAAACTGAAGACACTGGCAAAAAGAAATGTAAAATAAACCTGGTTATCGGAATGCAACAGAAAGTCATTTTATGAAATAAAAATGGCAATAAGCAAGAAAAGTGGACTGACAAGCTAGAAAATATATGTTGCTTTTATGAATATAAAACATTAGAGTATATGCAGCTAATTGATTAGAAATATAAAATACAATAAAACTATCATGTTTAAATAAACTTAACAAAGAGAACGTGGGCGTTGGACGAAGAAATACGTGAATAAGTATTTCTCAACAGTCATATTTACTGACTAATGTCGATATATATTATACTGAACTGGTTTCTGTACTAGATTTTGTAGCCTTCAATGATATTCTTAACCAGTACGACATAGAATGAAATACCGGTGGGGGTACATTAAGGTTTGTTGCTATTATTGTAAACGGGAAAATTATAGATTCTGAAAATGTTGATAAAAATGTCATGTATAATGCCGAGACTTATTTGACAAAATGTTATTGTTCACAACCAAGAAGTTTTCAAATAAAGAATATATTCAGCAGAATTTTCCTTCAAAGTCTATTGCCTAGACGGCCATAATGTTAATTAAAATAGCTGAATATGAAAATAGAAAACAATATTCAACAATAATTTTAAATTTTAAGATTGAAAAAGTTGACTAAAGGAAATGTTTATATAATGACTAGGAGACGATATTACCATAAAATGATAAAATGATAAAATAATTTATTCAGATATGTGGAATATTACGTTAAATGTTTCGATGATTGCATCTTTTGGATTTATTTATAAATAAAATTGAACTCGCTCTCTGCATAATAAAAACTGACATTTACAAAACAATATCATCGATATGTTTAATAAGGTCATATACTATAAGGGAGGTTCTATAGCCTTGGATGGCAATTGGTCTACCGTAGAAAGAAAATGCAACTTACTGCGGGAAAAAATCTGCCTCGTCAGTCATGTATCGAAAGATACATGATCAACTAAGCGTGTATCAAGTATGGCACATGACTGACTGACTATAAACTCAAATTCATACGATATAGTGGTATTCAATATAAGTCTAATCAAAGGTTTATATCAACATTGGATAATGTTGAAAAATTATTTATATCAACATTGGATAATGTTGACAAATTATTTATATCAACATTGGATAATGTTGACAAGTTTTATTGTGAAAGTATTAAGTCGTAGCATTAAGTAAGATTCAATGATATGTGAATTAATACGAAATTGACTACGTGGATATTCTCGGTTCGTTATCTGATGTTTATAATCTATTGATTCGAAGAAATAAGACAATGTGAAAACATTTCAATGCTATCCTCCTGATACGACAAATGAAAGCCAAAGGTTTTTAGCAAACAAAACACTATTTTAATTCGTTTAAAACATTCTGTTGTAATTCATATTTTCCAAGATCAGCAGACTTCTCACAGAACTTAATTTTTATTTTCCAAGGATTTTTTCTTTAAAATATCTTAAATTTATTCATGTCCAATCGATATTTTCTTGAGATTTTAGAAGGTTCATGTATTTACATGAACTTTTTCTGCTACTTGATTTTTGTAAAAAATCCAGAAGATTAATTCAGTTATCGATGCAATTAGCAAAGAAGATGTTATTAGATTTTACTAATTAGTTGAATTTCCGTTGGTTTTTAAATTGTCAGTGTATCATTCGTTCGAATTTTATTTTTATTGATTTTACGGCGTTTAATTTTAAAAAAAAACTGAAACTATATTTTTGTAACACAAATATCGGCCTATTCTCCAGTTTCTCCTTATGAAAATTGAATTTAAATTTGCGAGGTGTTGCTGAAAAGTTCTTGGCTAGACCAAGAAGTCGTTAAAAAAACCTTGTGATATTTATTCATTGAGTCAGATTTTGAGAAGTGCGTCGAGCTGAGAATTTTTAGCACTCTGACTTCCATGAGATTTATATTGAATATTCACGGATTTGAAGCTCGTGAAGATACTTAATCTTTCTATCTATCTATCTATCTATCTATCTATCTATCTATCTATCTATCTATCTATGTCAGTCTGTATCTATCTATCTATGATTTTTCTTATTTACTTTATCTTTCCTCATATATATCTGTCTTTTCTTTGTTTCTTTTATTCTCTTAGACATCTATTTTCTCTGTATTACTTTCACTTCATATGTTCTACACTCTTTTATTCAACGACTCTTTCTAACTCTTCCTTCTATCTTCATTTCTCTGTATCTCCTCGGTAATTCTACAATTTAAAACTTAATAGAGATTTGATTTAGATTTCTAAATAGGTAATTTTTTTACTTTTAATTTTAATTTCAAATTTTATAAATCTTTTAATATCTATGATAACCTTGCTTAGTTGTCAAATTTTTCGAATTACCCTATACTTGTATTTTGATTGGTCATTCTAGCGTATGTAACAGCGTTTACTCCTAGCTAATGATCGTTAATTAATTTGAAACTTTTAAAACCATTTATTCTATATTCTACATCATCACTTGATAAGACACCAGAGGTGTTGAAACAAAATGGCTATTTTTGTAGTGATTTTATAACATATTTATGTTGTAATATTCAAATAAATGATTATATCTGCTCTACTTTGTATTGAGCACTCTTTAAAGAATAATAATTGTTGGTTATTGGAATTTACTCCGTATATACCAATCCCACACTTGTATATATATATATATATATATATATATATATATATATATATATATATATATATATATATATATATATATATATATCCGTCTCTATTCAACAATCATTGTCAGTCCGTCTTTCTCTTGCTATTTTGAATTCCCACCAACCTGTCTATATACCGCTTCTCTTTCCTTCTATCTCTTTATCTGTTCTATATCTCTGCCAGGATTTTTTATTTTTATACAGTTACTCTCTCTATCTGGCACTAATATCTTTTTGTCTCTTTTCTCAACGTATTTTATCTATTTCTAATTTTTTCTATTACACTTCATCTCCATTCATTCTCATTTTCCTCGCTTCGTTTGTTCTCTCTACTAAAACTCTCTCTGAGACCGGCTCCCTTCCCTTTTCGGTTCCATTACTCTCTCAATATTTGTATCTCTCTTAATTTGCTCCTTCTTTTTCTATTTATGCGTACTCTTTATACTCTTATTGTTTCCTTTAACGTTTCCCTCTTTGTTTCTATCTGTCTGTCTGTCTGTCTGTCTCTGTCTGTCTGTGTGTCTGTCTGTGTGTCTGTCTGTGTGTCTCTCGTTGAGAAAAGTTTGTTTCCGCTTAACACTTAAACAGCAGGCGTCCTCAATTGATGTTTCCATCGAGAACAATTGATATCGTCAATTGAGGATTTCAATTTTTTTCAAACCGATACAGCATCAGTCATTCATGATTTGAGTCGAAATGAATAATTTGCAACTCTAGGATTCATGAGATTAATCATATCCTGGTGTATTTACTTGCAAATAAATCTTGAAGACTAGCCAAAAACATGGTTATATATGCCTGCATACTTCGTGAAGTGAAAATAGGCGAAAATGCTGACAACATGATGTAACAAATGCACAAATCCATTTGTTTATGGAAAACTTCATACTGTTAAAAATCATTAAATTTAGACTTATAATATTTAAAAATCATTAAATTTAGACTTATAATATTTACTTTATTTTTCAGTTCAGTCTTTAAATTTTATAATGTAAAAGAGTTCAGATATCATTTTCATATATTTTTGTACTTCATATAATATCATATAAGAAAAAATAAAACCTACAAACGTTTATCGCCGTTCATGGATAAAATCTTGTGTGCTGTTTTTCAACTAACTTTTCTCCTCCATTACATATTTTTCTCTTTCTCATTCACATTATGTTATTTCTTTACACATTTTCGGTTTTTTCTATCAAGTCTCTTCATCTTTCTCACACGCACTTTATTTCTCTCTTAATCTTTTGTCTTTGCTTTTTTTTCTCTTAAGATAGATGCCTATATTTATGTCTACACACATTGTACTTGTATGTCTGTCTCCGTTTCTTTTTTTTTCTCCGCCTCTCTTCGCTTACAGCCATATCTCATTGGAACATCGCTTCTCGTAAGATCACCGAAGTTAAGCAACGTTGAATCTGGTCTGTATCTAGATGGCTGATACTTTGGGAATAGCGGCTGTTAATTTTTTAGGGGCTCGGAACTGGAAATCGGAGAGTCGAGTTCCAATTTCCGTTGGGTTTCACTTACACACAAATAACCGTGGAAAAGTATGAAGCCACTTTTTCTCACACCCAAGCTATGCGCTAATTAGCAGGACTTGTATCAGTAAATCCTCATTATATCCCACCAAAATCTTTTCTGTCTTTAAATAAGTTATAAAAATGTAGTAAGCCGTAAAAAACAAATCACTCACCCCCTCGCTCTTCCTTGTTCATTCTCCTTTCAGATATCTATTTTTCGATGTCTGTCTATATGTCTGAGACGAGGTATTATGATTACTTACATTATTTACACGGCAACACAAGGGGAAATAGAAAAATCAGGCCTAGCTGACCACATATGGAGGGAAAAGGGTGATCGCCGTCCCCTGTAGGATGAGGTTGAAATAATATCATCACTGGAAACATCAAAGCTTAAGGAATCATCACATATTCTAGGCCACAAAAATCCCCTGAGCCGGACAAGTATAGACATGAATACAATATGGAAATCAGTAATAAGGAGTGCTAGACAGAAGCAATGAATAACAACAAAATTGCAATATAAGCTCTGGTAAAAAAAGAGAAATAATGTAAGAGAAAAATTGAAATATGATTACCGGTAAAAATGAAACTGAGAAATTAGGATTTTAAGACCAAAAAATTCGATTATAGATGTCCTCAAAAACACATGACCCAGTGGATAAGGCGTTGGTTAGATCCAGTGACTAGATCCAAAAACTTGTGAGTTCAATACCAGGCCACAGCGGAAATCAAACTTGAGTTAAAAGCAAATAAGTGAGACACCCGGAGAGGCATATAACGTGGAACTAGAAAGATCTACCCCGGTGGACGAAATAAATGGTTCAGTTCGAAATTCCAATCACCTGAAGAAGGCCAGCACGTACAAAGTTCGAAACGTTGTGAATATGGTGATGAAGATAAAAGTCCGAATAATGGAAGTAATCTGTTTTTGTGCCTATTATCATTCCACCCCTTTTTCTCTCCTGTTTAACTATATTGTTCTCTCTTCACCTCCTCTCTCTTTATCTCTTTTCATTCTTTTCTTATATATATTTTTATCTCTTTTTCACTTTCATATTTTTAAGTTTGTATTTGTCTTTTTTGTATTCATTTCTCGTGTTGTTTTGAATAATAAAGAGGAAGAAAAGAAACGAGCTATACAAATGGAAGTGGAGTAAAAGCGGAAGGGAAAAAATAATTCTCCTTCCCGCTTTTATTACACTTCCATTTGTATAGCTCCTTTTTTTTCTTTTTCGTTATAAGGCAACATGTTTACTGATTACCTGTATATCTGTAGACTTACCATGTACTACCTGTGTTTTTCTTAAAGCTTTCATTCGAAATTGTTATTTTGGTTTGTTATAAATTGTTTTCCTCGGTACTTCTTGCCTTCAATCTGTCCTGTGACTATCAGATATTCTGAGTCTTCTTTCCTCATTATGTGCCCATGAAACCTCAACTGTCCCTTCCTTATGTTAAGAATAAGTTTTCTTTTTGTTTCCATTTTCTCTAAAATTTCGTCGTTGCTCACATGTTTGGTCCATGGTATTCTCAGCATCTTTCTGTGGAACCATATTTTTTTGCTTCTAGTATCTTCGGCATCTTTGCTCATGGGTTTCAATTTCATAAAGTTCCATTAGTCTTTCTCAGCCTCTCTCTAACTGTCTGTTCAAAATTCTCAATCTTAACATGTGTGCATTTTATCAACTGTGCCCTTATTTTTCCCATTTCTTTCAATGAATCTCTTTTTTAATAGTTTTTCTTGTTTTCCTTCTTTCCTCATATATCTGCTTTTGTTTTTCTTCTTCCTTGCTATCTTAAATATCAAATTTCTATGAATAACTTTCTTTTGTTATTGTCTACTCCCTCTCCTTCTCTTTACGTACCCTGATCTATTTAAACGTTACTTTAGTAGATAACATAAATGTTTAATCTATAAATAACGACAGTCATATACTTCACCAAAACTGTTTTTGTCTTTTTCATCGCGGTAAACGCGTCAGAGTAACTAAGAAAACAGTCATAAAACGCATACGTGCGTCGTGTGGTAGTAGATATCTTAGGGTTTGGGTTTATTTGGTTTTCCGGCATACCAGCCTCAATGGGTTATTTAATGCCGACAAGAATTTTAGAATAGATTCATATGAATAAAATATGTATTCGCTGTAAGAAATATGCTTGTAGATCAGGTTTCATTGACGTATTTTTGTAAATAGGGTTTGAATAATGTTTTAGTTATACAAATTAACCCATAGCTGTGGATAGAATATGTGGATCCTTTCTCAATGGTATTTGCGCGTAATTATATATACCGAAACCAGCAGGAATTGGAACTCGGTTTAGAGATTAACAATTCCCAGCCATTATTCACCCGCACATCTAAGCTTACAGAAATTGATATTTCCATGCGGTCATCCATCTAGGAACCGACCAGTGTCGACGTTACTTAACTTTGGTGATCGAACAGGAACGGTGTTTCAATGTGATGTGACCGTAAGCTGTAGATATTTTAGGAACACGCTTATTCGCATACCAGGTGAATAATTCCGTTTTGTACATTTTAGATGAAGATAAAAATCAGTAAATTGTTTATGACCGTCAATATTTCAAGCAAATCTTTCATTTTGACTTTCTTTCTCAACTCATTCTTCTTATTCTCCCTTCCTCATCTGTTTACTCCCTACTTGTATCTGTTAAATTAACGATATTCCGAAGGGCAGTTATCAAAATGGCTGCCTCAAAATATAACCTGCTCCATAGTGGCCCCTGTACAGATTTACTGCTGAGAACCCTTGCCTGATTCACTTGCCGTCTTTTACACGCTCTTTATTCTAAACGTACTCCAACATCAGCAGACAGACAAGCTTCAGAAATGATCTGTCGGTTCGGGGTGGGATCAAACCAGATCGATAAGTGAGATGTTCGATTTTTCTTCACCCGGTTCACTTGTGACATCGATGTTCCGGCCTTACTTGAACGGAACAGCTGAAAGCGTTGACTTGACAATGAGCGTTCGATGCTGAAGGCGTCAGCTTTCTGAACTTTTTTTTCCTTTTTCTTCGTAATATCTGCGTTTCCTGTATTTTATTTCCCTTTCTGTTTACTCCTCCGCCTCTTAGCTTTCGCACTTTGTCATTTTCGTTCATTTTGTAACGTTCATCTCGCTTCATTTAATTCATTCTTTTTTTCTGTTTCATTTTTAATCCATTGTATTTTTAATTCTACTTGCCACTTCCTAAAATGACACCCAATCGCAAGGTTCAACAACTATTTACTTCATTTTTTAATTTATTACCCCAACGCCTTCTTCACACCATGACTGTAGTTCTCTCTATTTAACTCAAATATTTGTTCTCCTCTACGATTGACTGTAAAGCCAATCATTTTATATCTCTAAAAGAGTTGTTTCGTATACTTTTTTTTCTGATTGAGGATATTTGTCACCTATTTTAACTTGAATTTTTATTAGTTTGGTAACAGAATACTGCAACCATTTGGTTCCATCTGTTTTAATTCCCAGTAATAATTTGAGTTCTCAGTTCAGGATTCTCGCAATCTAAACAAGCAGAATTAGCCCCGCACCACCGCCTATATTCTGTATAGGAGGAGGTTTATAATATTTATTTGAACCTACATAAAACACATATGGAGTAGGCTTTCAAATCTTATCTCACAACAATCAAATAACTAACTTGGGATTAGTTGCACGCGCGTTGTTTTTAATGGATTTTAGGTGACAGTCAAGACGAACGCAAGCGAGGCAGGAAAGCAATACGTTTTAAACGGAGAGATAAACGTATATTCAAGCAAGTGATATGAAACCCAAACATAAGATTGTTTAAATCTTATAGGGCTGTGTGTCATGGCATCTCTAAACGAATATCCATTGTATATATTAGAGTAAGGATAATTGGAAATTAAATGAATACCGAATTTACTAACTGGAATTCGACGATGCTTTTTTCGAAACACCATTATTTTGGTTGTAAGTTAAATTATTATTGCCTACAGCAGGCATGTCCAATGTCCGGCTCTGTCGGTCTAACCCTGACTTTGGCCTTTCCAGCCAATTTCTAAAATTTGAACTAGACCTGGCCTACATACTGCAGTCCAGTTCTCAGCGTCACCCTTCACATTATTATTTTTTGTCATCTGAGATCAATAAATTCTTAAATCGTACTGAATTAATTTTTTTTTGTGTTGGACAAAATCAATTATAAATATATTTGGACACATATTAATATTCAATATTTTAATTATAATAATTTATAACGCTTTAGATATTATCAAAATTATGTATTACTATATAACAGTTAGGTGATATTGTTTTTAAGTAAAAACTATATTTACTAAGCATAAATAGAAGAATTTACTACAATTCAAAAACCCCAGTATTTTTTAAAAGAATTTTGATTTTTGTATGTGTGTGTTTGTATAAACGTGCCGGTAATTGAAACTACGGATGTACACACACAGCATTATCAGAAGATGAATGTGGAAACTATAAGAAATTTTAAATTTATTGGTAATGTTCTAGCGTTCCCTCAACAAGCGTCTTTGTACGTAAGTCTATAAACCCAAAGATTACCTAAAATATTTTCCTAAATTTATAAAATTTTTGGATAGTTAAAACATTATATAAAAATATTGTTCACGTTGTATTCGTCAAGCAATTTATACAGTTATAGGCACTTTATTTTAAAAAAGCAAAACATTAAGTGATCTATATATCTGATAACATCTGGTAACATCTCATAATATCCCAACATACGAGTTAAAAATTCGTTTTTTAAATATTTTGAAATAAAAGTAAGTAATATTTGTTTTAATTCAGATTAATTTAACTTTAAATTAGTTAATTTTCCTAAAATAATCTTTCAGGAAATAATTTTTTTTTTAATTTTTCAAAGATTTTTTAACAAAGAGTATTTTGCTTATTAGAAATATTAAATTACATATATTAACTTGGAATTAGAACTAAAATAATTCCAGAAAGAATTTCACATTTCAAAAATTCATTTTAAGCTTTAGTTTATAGGAACTACCTTTGTAAATGTGTAAGATACGTTCTGGCGAGAAAAATTGTCTAGCACAACACGGGGAACTAATTTTTCGAAACACCAGACCTAGCATTTGTTTCAAAATAATCTTTCCATTTCATGTCAGCTGAAAACGTTAACTCGATAAGGCTTACTAAGTCACTTTCCTGGAGGTTAGCATCAGCCATGCTGATGGAAGTCAAAAAAGGTTCTTACAGATGATTTAAAAAAGCAGTTTCGTTTTGGAGGCGTTAAAATTAACAAACCATTTCTTGTCCCATTTAACAACAGATTGTAGGTCATTTTTGAACTTATTGAACTGATCCGAATTATCATTAATACAGGAAGAAATAGATGATTCATATGCATAGATACCGGGTTGAGAACTAATGTCAGTAGGATGGTATTTTGATGAAAATTAGGATCGATCTAGTTCCAAGGATAGATCACAGAGGGATATCTGCAGTAATATAAAACGATCTAGCAGCCGCAACTTTCATTTCGTATTTGATAATAATGATTCAATCAGAGAAAAATTCGTCCAGAAATATCATAACCTAAGACGATCATTCCAAAACCTGTCAAATACCTTCGAGGTATCCAAAGCAAAAGCCATAGCTTCAACCTTCTAATCTAAAGCTTGATAAACTGTTTCAGCAATAATCTTTAACACATCAGCAGTTGACCTAAAGAAGCGTAAGCCATTAATTAAGATAATGAATCAAAATATTCGTTAGATGCGATAACTTCAAAGGTGTTTAGTTGTATTAACTTTGATATCCACAAAATCAATGGAGCAAATAATAGAATGTGATGCTTTTCCCTGGTTAACTAAATACAAAATTAATTTAGAGGATTTTATCGCATGTGGACAATGATACATAAGACTTGAACCCAATAAATCATGGCGGAAAATGTGTTGACAACGAATAAATTGCTCTACCGCATTTTTTCTACAGTTGATGATAATTATTGTTGAATAGCAGTAAAATGAAATCAGATTCTGAGCAGCCAGTCTTTTACGATCCCTGAGATAGCAACGAATTCGGCTGGGATATGTTCAAGTTTCGACCGAGTTCATTATTTTCGTAAGGTTTC
>OZ038486.1:110474752-110502252 GCA_964036315.1 Acanthosepion esculentum | reverse complement strand
GTGTTATTTGCATTTCCATTCATTTTATGATTAATTTTGATATTTCATTTATGGAAAAAATGCCTTAACTGAGATTAATATAAAAATAAGATCATATAAATTTCATAAGATGATACTGATACATTTAGGGACCCTTCTCAGTTGAAAATGTAAAATCAAATAAACATCTCCACACGTGTTTCGCAAAAGTAAAAGCGGAGAACAATGCTTAACTCAAATAACGCAACTTAATTGTATTCTGGTTGGTCTTCCGTACTTTATAATTAGAGCCCGATTTAGAACAGAACATTACATTTCTTAATTACCGCAGATCTTCTGATTAGTGAAAACGATACAATTTACAACGTACTAATAAAAGATCTATCTCATAAAGACACTTAGGAAACTCGATGCGGCTTTTAACAATTTTATAATATTTTAACAACGTAAATGTAAAAATCTATAATAATTAAAAAAAAACAAATAATTGTATTAAAAATTCATTTTTCATCGAATTTTTTTTTGCTTTCAGAAAATATTGTCCATATTCATAAAAACAACTAAAAGAAAATAAAAGCATTTTAAATTAAATAATATATTTGTTTTATTGAGTTTTGTATGTTACAATTCAGAGCTGATTTTCAGGTAGCGGTGTCCAATTAAAAACAAAAAAAATTATTTGCATTGCTCAAAGACTTGTGCTTTTAACTATTGCAATCACTAAACCTGACGCGATCGAATTTCTAGTGTTTTCATAAAATTAGTTATGGGGAAGGTAATAAATATAAAAAAATATTTCTGCCATGACTTTAATAAAAGAAAACTTATTTTAATAATTTCGATCATCTGTGAATAATTTCTGAAAGTTTAATTAACATCCGACAATTATTTTTATTTTTGCAAGATTTTTCAAATTAATGTGTGTCATACAAAAAAAAGTGCTAAAAATTGTATATGTTATTTTACTAGTTCCGGTGACACAAAGAGAAACAAGGCTAACGTTTTCAGCTGACATGAAGTGGAAAGACTATATTGAATCCATTGCTAAGGTCAGCTGCTAAGAAAATCCGTTTCCTGTTTCGCGCAAGACAATTTTCTCTTCGTAATCTATCTTGCATATGTATAATTCTACGATTCGTCCACATAGCAATCAAGCCCTCTTTTCTTTGTTTCTAACGAAATGTTTCCATTTTAGCATTTGGAATATCTTTTACGCTAGTCTAATGCTTGTTGGGATCTCGGTCTTCCATTTACCACCGTATGTTAGAACTCTTCCCAGATATTTGAACTCATGTACCTGCATCTTTAGCCTTTTCTCTTGCTTATCGCCATAATGTCTGTCTGCTTGAATTTGAGGGTTAGACCTCTTTTCTCACTTTCTTCTACCACATAGTTTAGTTCCTGTAGTTTCCCTTCCGAGTCGGTCATCAACACAGTTTCATATGCGTATCTTATACTGTTAAGATTGCACTCACTGACAATAAATCCTGGTAGTTTCTCCAGTTCCTTTATGACAGTGTCGCTGTAGAGTTAGAACAAACCTGTGGAGAAGACACATCCTTGTCTCACGCTCATCTTATCTTTCTATAGCTACTCAATTTATTTTCTAGTCATATTTCTTATACTGGTCTCTTTCAGTATAAGTACTGAATTATTCTAACATTTTTTTTCAAATAGATTGATTTTTCCAGCAGTTCAAATAGATTCTTGTCAGAAACTTTTGCATAATCTATAAAAAATAAGCACTTTCGTTGCTTGCTCTTATATAATTCTGATCATGACTATCGCATTTCTTGTTCCGATGTCCTTTACAAAGCCGCGCTATTTTTGTCCTATTTCCGGTTTAATTCAGCTTCGTGCTCTAAACTGATTTTCCTGTGGAGTTTGCAATCGTTTGCACCTGATCTCTTAGGTAATGTTACTAAAATGGATTTAGTGACGTCCTCCGGTATGTAGCCACTGTTCTACATTTTGTTTATTTCTTTTGTTATCTTGTCGATGCCGAAGTCGTTTAAGGCTTGAGAGCATTTCAGATACGATTCCATGAAATATCCCAGTGATAATCATTTTGCTGTTAGAATTTCCTGTCTTGCTTCCATTTTGAGGATATGTATGCGTAATCATTAAAGTTAATGTCGCGAAAACTTTCGAAAAACACTTCTTTCTTGTAATCATGTTTCTTCCCAACTTACTATGCTTCGGAACTCAAAGTAATGATTGTCTCTTTGCTATATTATTCCTCGAAAACCCTGTATTACTTTCAATTTATACACGATCATAAGGTAGTTTACTCGTTGTTTATCTAAGCTCTTCTCGCAATCAATGTGTCCTGTGAGCGTTAAATTCTCCAAACCACCTTGTATGTACCTCCGATATTTCAACTCTTCCTTTCTGATTTTGACTACAAATGTTCCTTTTTTTCTATTTCCCTTAAAACGTCTTCACTGCTCACAAGCTCTGTGTAAAGTAATCTCTGTATTTTTCTGTAGATCCAAATCAGTTGCATCAACTCAAAATTTCACAGCATTCATTGCCACATTGAAGGATTTATATTACATAGCAGTCTAACACACATTTGTTTGTTTCTAACAAAATTCGCCATTTTATTAATACAATATTTGCTTTTCTCGCTATTCCAGTGCCACATCAAATTTTTGTGTCACATTTTCTGTCGCCTGTTAAAACACTCTCCAGACAGTTACATTTTTGTACGTACTTGATTCTAATTCTTCATTTTGTACCTCGCGTCTTGGGTTGTTCCAGTCGCTAATGACTGAAAACTGTCTTAGTTTTTTTAGACTCGGAAATAAGTATGAGAAAATATTTTTAGTTTGTTTGGCTTGTATCAACTTCCATTATTTATCCTTTGATCCATATCTTTATAGTATTTATTTCTATGCTGTAATAAATTCACTCTCCAGACCCGTGTTGCCAGAAGCTCTGACAGATTTATTTATTCATTTTATTTATTAATTATACTATTTTGTACAATTATATTTGTGCTGACGTTTCATGCATTCGTTTATACTTTGCATCATGTTTTTAGAATCCTGATCGTCTTATATGTCCTCAGTTCTCAACTCGGTATCTATGCTGATGACGAAACTATCTACTCCTGTCTTAAGTCTGATATAGTCAGATTGGCAGTTGATCTAAAAATGACTTACAATTTGTTGTTAATTGGGGCAAGTAAGGGTATTCTAATTTTAACGCCTCTAAAATGACACTTCTATCTAATAATCGTTTGAGAAAACAGTTTCTGCCATCCGTCATCTTCGCTGAGTCTAACCTCCAGGAGAGTGGCTCCTTGCGACTTCTCGAGCTAACATTTCCCGCTGACATTAAGTGCAAATATCATATTGAATCAATTGCTAGGTCTGCTACTAGGAAAGTTGGTTCACCATATCGTGCTAGACAATTTTTCTCGTCCGAATCTAACATATTTATAAGTCGACTGTTCGATCATGCCTTGAATATTGCTGCCACATCTGGCCTGATACTTCTTCCTTCAAATCCAAAGAATGATCTTAAATTTCATTGGTCTTGATCTGGAATTTCGGCTTCACTTTCCTAACACGGCAATGTTATTTCCCTGTGCTTCTTCTATAAATACTTTCATGGTAATTGTTCTGATGAAATTGCTTCTATGGTAGCTAGAATCTACGAATTTAAGCACAATACTAGACTGGCAATAAGGATTTCATCATTTTACATTTAAAATGGCTCGAAGTTACCATATATCCCATACATTTTTCCCGCACTTCCTGTTCCTGAAAATATCTTGCGGGTTCTTCCCTTTCAGTCAAGTTTAATTAATTATTTCCTGTTCTTTTATTCTTCTCGCCCTTTAATAATTATTTCCTTTTCTTATATTACACACTCAGTAATCCATTACGTCTTAGTGGATTTATCACTTTACTTGGGGTGAAATGAAAAAAGTAATTTCCAAAACATTGTTTTTTTTTTCAGCATAAAATTTCTCCTTCTTTCTCTTGATTTCCCGATACTGTACCAAATCTCCGCAAACTTCTTGTTTTCTAGTGATCTTCTTGTTAAACATCTTATAGAAATCTTATACAAATTTTAAAAATAAATTTCATCACCTATATTGTTAGTCTAATTCACTTATCGCAATAACACTGTTGCTTTATATATTTTCTCCGTTGAAGTAGTGACAACAAACTTAAAAAATATTATATGACGAGACACGTTCATCAGATTCGCGAACACATTAAACTAGAGACAGATAAGTATTAAAAAAACAAAAAAACAATCACCTCGGGGAAGGCAGTAAAGTTACAAGGGGTTGATGGATATGGAAGAATTGGGAACAGAAACATTACTAATGAGCAGGAAAAGAAAAAGTAATCAGGAGGATAGCGATTGACATTACATTTAATTTTTTGGAGATTAGAGTTGGCTGGAAAGCATGGAACCGGAAGTGAGTTCCCACAAGCGAGAAGTGCGAGAGAAGAAACAGAAAATAATTTACAGCTAAACTGTAAATAGATGTGATCTCGATGCCAATCTAATAATGTGCTTAAATTCAAAAATCTAGGTACCATAGCAAAAAGCTCATCCGAACAATTACCATGAATGTATTTATAGAAAAGAGAGACGTTGGCAACCTTACGGCGGTGGGAAAGGGACTGTCGCCGAGCTGCCAAATCCGCATCGATAATATTGCTGTTTCTTCTTTGGATGTTATCAAGGAACTCAAGGTAAATAGCAGGGGCACTGGACCATATGTGGCAGTAATATTCTAAACATTGAGGAAGGGTAGAGTTAGCGATATTTATGATAAATTCTGAAAAAAAAACTCTCACGACACAGTGAACGAAATGTCTTACCAGCTGACCTAAATTGGGTTCAATTTAGTCTTTCCAATTCATGTAAGCTGAAAACGTTAACATGAGAGGGGGCAACGATCTACTTTCATGGAGGTTAGCCATACTGATAGATGGCAAACTTTAAATATTTCTAGTTCTTTTGCGTAGAGAGTAGATATGGTTTGTTAGAGAAACTACAGACATTAGGGTGCTATAGTTGCTAGTCCCGGCTTAGTGGTATACTTTGATTACGTTAATTCAATACAAGTCCCAAAAGTCACTCATGCTTACTGAATGAGGTGTATGATATGAACTTAAGAGAAGGAAACGTGAAGTGAAAATGTAGAGCAGCAGTCAGTAACTCCCTGTCCCCGGGACACATCCGGCTCTTGAAGGATTTTATTACGGTCAGCCATCTTAACTGTAACTAAACTTAATTCAATTACCGTACTCATTTTTCTTTCCTTTCCAGAAGTCAAAACATATATCTAAAAAGAGGTCAGCACAAAAACAAGCATATGAAAAGAAAAGTGGATTTTGAGTGCCGAAATTTTAACGAAAGATGAATACATAGCTATTTTTTCATTGAGCACTTCGGGAATTGTGTTTGATAGTCCCTCAAGAAACAAAAGCCGTAAAGAAAGTTTCTCCAAACCAACGCAGTCTTATGAACTAAGCTGTCTGGGGTCGAGACAATTTATTATAGTACATTTGATATCATTGATCTCGTAGCTGTCTGGCCCGCTCTCTTCACAAGGTTACTGACACCTGATGTAGAGGATACGGCGGATAGATAGCGATTGACACTACAGTTAAATAGATTAAGATTTATGTTTTGGGAAGCATCTATGCCTGATTCATGAAATAACAATTATTGAGCAGGTTTTGGCGTGGAACGCACGTCTTACCAAAGGAATATTTAAGGGGTGAGGGTGTTTCAATTCTGTAAAATGAGCAAGGCGAGTCTTGGCTCTAAAGGTCTGAGCTATTGAAACTAAAGAATGGACTTCGTCCGAATATTTGCCATAGAAATAGTGATATAGTATCGATAGGCTTGAAACATTGAGTTTAGGGGAAAAGGGCCTGTAACGTTGAAAATAATTCATCACCCCCAAGGCTTTTGAACTCTATCAAGGTTGGAAAGTGAGAACTGGACAGCTCTAGCGCAGATATTACTCTTATAACGGAAAAGCATAGTAGGAGTCAGGTACTTTCTAGAGCGGTATAAGAAGCCGACAATTTTTCAGCATGTTTAGAGAAAAGAGTGTCTATACATGATTCCATTTTGAATTCTGGGATGAACTGGAGTCCCAATAGGCGTACAAAGCAGGACAGTTATTATTGAGAGTGCAACTGTTCATTCAGAAAGAATGGGTTTTGTTGGAGATCAAACGGGTCATTGTGGAAACGAAATCATTCTTGACAGATATGACATACTAATATTATGTTGCCGAATTCTTTATTCTTTACGGTCAACATGTTTTCCGATGTTGATACTTTGTTCCCACAATCTAATGCGAACCTATCGTGCGCCGGTGATAAGAAATTGGTTTCATGACCACTCAGCTGACTTCAAATTGCACCCTCTCACACATTACACAGGCCGCGTATGCAAAACTTAAATCCCATTTATTATACACGGGATATGTTGCAGACCTCAATAACTTCCATGCAGCCATAGCCAAATGACAGAACTACGCTATGAACAAAGCTGGAACAATGGTTCAATATAAACAGGCATCGACTTCAACACCATGGTAACCAAGTGTCATGTTTCACTGCCGTTATTCTAGCGAAGGGAGAAACTTCACGTTATTAAGTAACTGTCTCTAATTTTCTGGCGTTGTAACTTTGTAATTAATTACTGATATAAAAATGACTTTAGTAAACGTTGGTTATATCACTACTGCAGTTATTACGGTGGAGTAATGGATAGCGGCTCGGATTAAGGAATCTGAGAGCCGAATTCGAATTCCAGTCGAATCCATTACATTTACTTATGTGCTGATACCCTTAATAAAGGTATGTATAATCTTCTACTCCCCCCCAGCTATGGGTAAATAATAGGACAGATCCGATTATATAGCCTTGGGTGTCAACTGGTCTACCGTAGAAAGAAATGGCAACCTACAGCGGGAAAAAAATCTGTCTCGTCAGTCATGTATCGAAAGATACATGATCGCCTAAGCGTGTATCACACATGGAACATGACTGACTGACACCGTTAATACCGTATTTTTAACAAAGAATGCATCTTTAGAATTTGCTGCATAAGTCATTGATCAAAAACAAATGATTTTTCCCAACAAATACAACAGAGAATTAATACCTGTTCTGAGTAGAAAATTGCTATTAGGTATTTTGCGTGAGCATTGCTTTCCTTTACACACACACACAAACATATGTATATATATATATATATATATATATATATATATATATATATATATATATATATATAAGTGAACATTGAAGTCAAAACTTAGAGGAGACAGTCTGTTTCATGCTAGACGTAATCGTCAGGCCACGATTGCGTTTAGCATGAAACAGACTCTAAGTGTTGACTTCAATGTTCACTTTTATATTTACACACGCTCTATCTCTGATATTGAGCACTTTGTCCCATAAATATAGAACACCTTAAGACTATATATATATATATATATATATATATATATATATATATATATATATATATATATATATATATATATATTTGTGCGTGTGCGTGCGTGCATTACAGGTTATTATATTTCAAAATTTATCAATGTATAATTTCATTAATTAGATAAATTAAGATATATGTTGGTATGTACATAGATGAACAACTATGACAGTGTTATGGTCCAGGGTTCCTTGTACCACGGTGATGGTCCAAGGTAGAACCAATGAAGAATAACTCGAACACAGGTATGGAATGACACAGATATATTACAAACAGAATATGTACAATATGTGTAAAGTAACACATTGTCGCATAGAGAAAAGCTGTCCGATAGTTGCTTATCTTTTTCTGCTATTTTTTCTTTTGTTTCAATAATAAATTCGTCGTTTTTGGCTTCATTTTTTATGTCTTGCAATGTGACTGGGAGGTTTCTAACTGTAAAATATAGTACTATCCTGATGTCTTCTTCGTTTCTTAAGGCTGCGATTAACGTATCTTCCAATGGCTCTGTCTTTGTTGGTATAAGTTTCGACAGACCATCCGCATGCCCGATCTTTTTCGTTGGTAAATATTCCAATCTGAAATTATAGTTCAGAAGAATTGTTCCCCATCTAAGTAACCTATTTTTTTACATGAAAGACAAGTTTTGAAACGATATGTACAGTCTTTAAACCAATGCCAAGTCCCACAGCGATAGCATGGACTGGGTGGTATTTTTTTATATTGATTTTTAGAGTTAGAAAGTTTTGTTTACCTGTTCTTGAGGTAGGGAAATCGGTTTGGTTTGTTTGTGAGGAGGGTAAGTTGGTTTGTCTTCGTACTTTATGTATGTGTGCTATGCCAGCCTCTTCTATGTCTTTGGGTCTTTCTTCACACAAATACATCTCTGGCAGTCTTCGACTAGCTTTTGAAGTGTCAAATCAGTTTCACTCTCTAATTTAGTACGGAATCTGCGTCTCATTTCCGCGTCTTTCGTTGAAACCAGGCTTTGGACGTAAATTAAGCAATTGAAATTGTCCGCGCTGAGTTCCGATAATTTGAAGTCGTCACAATATTTGTCGACAATGGACGCGAAATTTATGTAATCTTCGTTGTCCTTTTTTGTAAGGTTCATGCATTTCCATCTTTTGTGGAATAGTGAAGTATTATGACTGAAAAGTTCTGTTAGCAGTTTAATGGCTTCTTTTACCGTTAACTCACTTGTTTTCTTGGAAGAATTTGGTATATTCGCATGTGCCTTATTTTCTTAGCACTAGACGTACTTTACGTGCGTCTGACCAATCTTTGCAGTCAAATTCATATAGATCTTCGTATCTTCGGAAGTAGTTTGCAACAGTTTTATCTTCGTCGGGTGCGTGCTTGAAATCTTCGATAGTACTCCAAATAGCGTCTTGTGAGAGAACTGTTTCGTTCTCGGATTTTTGCTCCTTATTTGACATTACACGTAGCAATAATTCTGGCAATTCCAGATATTTCTGTTCGTTTTTTTTTGCTGCTGTGGAAATTGGATTTTGATAAGTTCCACAATAGTTGACTTAAAATCTTCCATGTTGACATATTTTTGTGTAACCTGATATTCTGTGACCTGTGTACGTAAAAAAATCCTTTGTTACCAATGAAATTTGATATCCAAAAAGAAAACTATTTTCTCTTTTTTTCTTTGTTTTTCTTTTCTAGTTTTTTTTTAGAATCTCGCGTAGAACTTGTTTTTTTTAGAGTTTCCTCGTCGACCACTGTTATCTGCGATCGATAGCAAAAGAGGTATGTCCTCCGCGTAGAGAATTTGTTTTTCTTTTGGGGTTTTCCAGGTCGCCACTTATTATGTGTGACGGATAGCAAAAAAGTATGTCCTGCGCGAATAGAGTTTGTTTGTCCTTTGGGTTACCTCGTCGACACTGTTATGCGACGAATGACAAAAAAGTATGTGCTCCGGGAATAGAATTCGTATTTCCTTGGGGGTTTCCTCGTCGCCACTGTTATGGTTCAGGTTCCTTGTACCAAGGTGATGGTCCAAGGTAGAACCAATGAAGAATAACTCAAACACAGGTATGGAATAACACAGATATTTTACAAACAGAATACGTACAAAAGTAGAAGTGTTAGTAATAACAATCAGGTTAAGTTAGAGAGAACTATGTTGTCTCGACCAGTATCACTATTCCAATGTCTTACAGTAATCGCCTGACGCGACTCTGTCTCTGACTGACTCACACGATGTTCAGCAACACGTACACGTGTGTCGAATGTGGCACAAGGCTCGGCCAAAAAATGCCCGTAGAACCCGTATAAACGGGATCGGGTTGGTCAACCTCCCCGAACGAGGCTCTGCCCTTCGACGGAGCCTCTTCCGGGTTCCTCTCTGCCTCTGGGCAGAGAGTTCGACCGTCTAGCCGAGTCGTCCAAAAAGGACTGACTCACACTACTGCTTCCTCTTGAGGCGCAGTACTTATGGTGTACGGGATAATCCATTACTATTATGTGTAAGTTCCCATAACATATAGCAAGATATTGGTTATTATCGATATGAAAACCGCTTAAATTGTCTGTCTAATTCTTTAAATTACTCCGAAGAAGGAAATGTAGTATAAAATACTTTAACGAGCCTTTTTCACTGATGCCCCGACTGCATGAATTTAAGCGTGCTATTAGGTTGAAATGTAGGTACCACCCGTTTACTATTGAAATAGCTAAATGCAACCGCCACTTCTACTCCAATTTTTTCATTTCTTGAACTTCCCGCTTGTGAAACTCCCTTTCGTTTACTTGCTTGTTTGATTAGTAAAATCTTTAAAAATTTAAATGCAACGTCAAACACCATCTCCTATCGTCTTGAATCCTGTTTATCTTATTCTTTCTCCAATCCTCTCTATACTCAGTCTTCTCTTTCACTTTCACTCTCTGTAGTCTACTGCGAACTAGTGAAATTCCAGCTTTGCTTGGACTGAAATGATTTTTAAAAAAATCAAAGATTTTTCAGCCTTTTCGAAAAATTCCGATTTTGTTCAGATTATGACATGTGGGCTGAGTCGAGATCTTTTTAGTACCCAATAATATATTCGTGCATTAATATATAGATAGATATTAAATGGACAATGTCAAATTGCTTGCTTATTTGCTAGGGATAAGTATTATTAGCCAAAGCTTAAAAAGTACGTTAATCATTCATAATGCAAAAAAAAAAACCCCAAAAAAACCCCGATAATTTCGATGTTTTTTCTTACATCATATTCCACATATCTCTCTATATAAAACAGAGGATGTTTGTGTGTGTGTGTGCCTGTGTGATACCTTTTCACTCGAGATCCATCGAACCGATTTTTACCAAACTTGGCCTATACATTGTACAATGTAAGAAATAGGTTCTTCGGGTAAAGAAATCGATAATTAAAAAAATAATAAAATCGATAAAGCCGATCAAAAATCGATAAATTCAACTTTTTTCTTCCGAATTCGTTCAAACTCCTTATATATGTTAGTTACATCATGACGAGTGAGCTCAACGCTACCTCTTTTTTATTTCTACGCCACTGCCTTTAGCGAAAAGCCACGAAAAACAAATTTTAAACTAAAATTCCACTCAATTTTTGAGCAATCTAATACAAACTTCACTCAATTGTAGCCAGCAATTAGTTGATTGTTCAACAGTCATTTAACTTGATAATTGAGTCTACCCATATAGTGAAAACCCGCGTAAATAGCGAAAAATGGCGATTTTTCCTGGTTTCTTTCTTATTTTTCGTTGATATTTCAACCAATTTTCATCAGACTTAACAATTGCTTTATAAATGTATCCTCTTTTTACATCCCTGGTAGCACACTGACAAACCGAATTTCAAAAACTCCCAAATAATTATATTCTGAAGTGGATCTTCATGTTGCCTGTTTTACACTTTCATGTCCTCGGCTAAATTTGATTGAATAATTTCAGACTACTTCTCTTATATCAGTAACTACATTAATTCAGAATGTTTTCAATGAAAGTATTTTAAAGTAATTGAAGAAGTTAGACTCTCTTACATCTAAACATGATGCTGTTTTTGTTCCATTCTAATTGAACGCTTTTTTCTGATCGAGCAGCTGGGTATAGCTGCTAGTTATGCATCAAAGTGAAATAGTTTGTTTCACATATTTCTTTCAATATGCTATATAAGAATGCAAATATTGAAATGAAAAAGAAATACTTGAAACAAATGAAAAGAAAAATTAATATTGATAAGAGCTTAAATGAATCGCTAACATTTAATTTCATAATATATCATTTTACTTACCTTATTTACCCCAATAAATCCTACTTTCGTTTTAGCAAGAGCAACGTGTAATTGCTGATAATATATTTTGGAAGTTAGAGAAAATCAACGAACAAAATCGTAAGCAGGCTCCATACATTTTTTTATCATTTGTATGTTCTAATAATCAGGTTTACATGGTGACAAGTATTGACATCAACATGAATATTTTTAAGAGCATTTTATCTTCATCATTCACTAAGCAAAAGTTGTTGTCACTCATATTTTACTACTGAATTTTGTGAGCGGGGAGTATCTAGTTGTTTAATTTCCTTGTAAAATGCATGACACTTTCAATGAGATTGTGAAATTAAAATAAAATATAAAATTTAACTAAGATATGGGATTCCAATCTACTGAAAAGCAGACAGGTGTCACTTGCAAAAAAAAAAAAACAATTCACAAGTAACAAAAAAGAATCTACAAAAACAGTAATAAATAAATAATTGTAAACATTATTGTGGAAATGCGTAGGAGGAAATTTGGTAGTAGTTGAAACATAAACTTTAAAATTTTTCTCACAATCTTTCTCTCAATCTTTCTCTCTATTCGTTCGCTTTCTTATTTAACAGAAACTTAAAAGAAAAATCTAAAATATATGAACACATATCTTTATACCTCTAGATATATGCAATATATATATATATATATATATATATATATATATATATATATATATGAAAAGAGAAACTATATATACATGTGTGTGTGTGTGCGCGCGCCTACCCGCGTGTGTGTGTATATGTAGTTATTTAGATATATCTATTTGTTTAGAAGTGCACAAATATAAAGCTTGCACGGAAGCTGTTGAGTATCAATATTCTAAGGAAAATTAGCGATCCCTAGAGAACATACATATTCACACATATGTGTACATTAGCGTGTAATTATGCGTTCAAAAAGAAATATGAGTTATATATATATATATATATATATATATATATATATATATATATATATATATATATATATATATATATATATATAAATTCATACTAGTTAAAATTAAATGTTACTGAAATATTTTACAGGTACACATATCTACTTGGTCAAAAGGATTGAAGGATCAATTTGCAAATCTTAGTTAATAGCTTTCTCTTAACCTTGAGAAAAAGCGTTGCGTGAATGGTCTTTTAGTAGATTCTAATGCAGACTGCAGATAGATAGATAGATAGATAGATAGATAGATAGATAGATAGATGGAAAAACGAAGAAAAAAAACTCACTAAGATAAAAGAAACATAGACATGCAAAACGATCATAAAACTTGAACACACACATAGACACACCATACGTCTTTATGTGTATGTGCCAAATGTGCGTGAGAGAGAGAGAGAGAGAGAGAGAGAGAGAGAGAGAGAGAGAAAGCGAGAGAGTGGAAGAAACCGAGAGATGAACATAGACTGGGAGAATATATATATATATATATATATATATATATATATATATATATATGTATATATATATGTTGCGTGTGTGTTATATTTGTATATGTGTAAGCATGGGTGTGGGTATATATATATATATATATATATATATATATATATATATATATGCAGACATACATATAAATCTTGTGGGGTTTCACTATTTTCCCATAGCCATGACCCTTATGGATGCGGATGTCAGAAGAGACTTGAGCAAGAAAATCACGGGATCATGGATGCGTTCAAACCACTTTCCATCAATGGTTGAGAACGAAATCTCACGGCATCAAAACCTTACTGCCTTCAGTACGGTTCGCCGGAAGGCGCTGTATTGTGTTGTCGGTGTTTGTTCCGGAGAGGTTCAACTCCAAGACAAATAAAACTTGAGGTCTATTGTTCACCGTTTCTCTGGCAATCTTTTGCAACGATTCTGTGTTTTCAGTAATTAAAAAAGGGTGGACGGTCTTCACACGCCTTCACCACTATCATCAAATCCTCCAATGGGTTTTCTGACAACTAATCTATCTATCTATTTCTCTCTCTCTCTCTCTCTCTCTCTCTCTCTCTCTCTATATATATATATATATATATATATATATATATATATATATATATATATATATATATATATATATATATATATGTGTGTATAGGTGTGTGTGCATAGAGAGAGACAGAGAGTGAGAAAGATTTAGAAAGATAGACAAGTCACGCAAAATCGGAGATAAATTTTTTTAGACAAATTGGGAGAAAGCTTGACATGGAAAGAAATATAGATTGAAAGAAATAAAGCTACGTGGAGAGAAACAAAATATTCACTGTAGGAAACTTGGAAATAATTATGCAAGGCATTTTCTAGACAGTGAAGAAAATTTATAATTAATTTATAATTAAACAGACTAAACTAGTTATCAAGCTAGCGAACGAGAACTGCTTGATCTCGATCATTCTATAAATCTACCTATCTATAAGACAGGAGATGAAATAGTCTCTTTCCGTTAATAACCTAGGGGTCGATATGTTACTTTGTGTCAAACGTTTATATTACAAAATATTGTATCTTTATGGGGTCGTCTTAGAATTCCTTCCGAAGGCAATATTATATACATATGAGATACCCATCAGGTGATAGATATGGACAGGATAATGGAAGCATAAACAGACTTTCACTCTTCTCCACCCCATTTGGGAGTTTTATAGACAGATTATTACAAAGCTTTTATTAATATTCAGATTAATATATACTTGCCGATATAAGAACATTACTGATTGCTTTGTACGTTTACTAACAGTAACAACGTGTATCTGCGTCTATTTTATTTGTTCAAATCCATATAAATGCAATACAGAACATACGCAATTCCATAAAGTAAAAGCGGTTGCAACAAAGTTATAAAAATAGGTTAAGCTCCACATACACTATGTACAATATTAACAAAGGTTTGAACTTAGGTCCAAATATCGAAGATTAAAGCTAGAAATTCTTAATAAATATAGAGCATTCATGAACAAGAAAACATTCTATAACTGTAAAGGATAATTTTTTTGTAATCACAGCTATAGATGAATTGTATGCCGATAACATGTTATCATATCAATTAATTCAAAATGGCGTACGCAGGAAGATTCAGTGAGTGGAACTATAATAATATTGGTGCCAGTGCTTTTCGTCTGCACCAAAATCTATATAAGACTCCTTATCTAATAATAATTTCAAGGTGGGCTTCACAAATTTAAGTGATAAAGGGATTGATGAACTTAGATGAGAGGAACGAATTTAGGCGCGAAAAGTGGAATCGGTGAGACCATGTCCAAATTTCAGGCTAAGCTTTTGTTAACGGCCAGAATACTTCTTTTCTATCCCAAGCTATGTATCATATAACAGTGGAACCTGTTTTTTTAAATATATATATATATTTGGGTGGCAAGTAGCGTAGGAAACAGACAACTCTGGACTGAAGACCAGCCGCAAAATGTACAGGCTTTAGCACAACCACTGCTGATTTGGCTTAGTACATAAGGTGCCCCTAGACCGTTCGATATTTTATCATGAGAATTAGATTCAATATATATATATATATATATATATATATATATATATATATATATACATATATATATATGACAAAGCTTCAGAAATGTTCAATATGTGCAGTACCTGTGATATGGCACAAGTCCGTCGGTAGTCCGGCTCCTGCCAAATATGAGTAACATTCTCCATCGTCTTCGTGCAAAATAATCTCAATAAGAATCTACCAGGAATTTGGACCGGTCATGCCAGTGATAATGCCCCCCTCCCCGCCCCGGCTTGACACCTATGTTTATATCCCCGTCTTCCTAGAAAACAAGAGGAAGTTAAGCATGTTCACCATGTTCACCGTAGTCTATAAATATAGAATCCAGCGCAGTACGTAATCTGTTCAATGAAACAACGTTAAAGATTAACACTCACGAGTCAGACACACTACTGAATTCCGTAATTCTTCAGTCTTTGATCTCAAAGGCTGGGTGTGCATATTCCGGAAAAAACATGGCCGCCTTTATACACGTGGAGTTGAATATTTTGAGCCTTCTGATTGGTAAAATTGTCTATTGGTGAACTATAAAATGAGTCAGCTCAGTTTGGCTGGCTCACTAGTATACCAGGGTACCAACCCCCAATTTTGGGTACATTATGGAATCTTCTTTCAAAATATTAGTAAAGTCAATATTCATATGGAACAAATACTTTAGTATTCATAATATATATTTTTTTTTAATTAATATCCACAAAAATGAATTATATAATTTTGTCCACTGTTAAGTATTTCAGGTTAATAAACATTAATAACAATATTATAAATATGGGTTGTGATCACAACAAAAAAGGGGGAAAAGTTATTTTACCCATAGCTGGGACCCATTAAAACAGGCACTATCACTACGGGTCAGAGTGATTCTCGGAGTCATTTAGAGGAGGATTGGACTAAAAGTAGGACTATTTACGTTTATACCCCGAAACTAAGGACTCACATTCATACCAAAAACTGACGTCTCTTGAGACAATAACTAATGGATGCAGTTTTACGTCCTACCCAGGACTAATAAGGACCTTATAGGTCAGTACCAAATATGACAGGAATGAAAGCCCCTAATTTCAACTTTGTAATTGGCTTCGTAAACAAATCCGTCACGTTATTTTCCGATTGAACATATTCAATTTGTACTGTTTTCTTTTATACATTAAATTCGGACTGTATACCAAGAAACCATGATAGTCGACACAAGTCGGTCATTTTAAACCTTATATTTAAGGAATTTTTAATTTTTAATAGAGCCTATTCATATTTTGAAGCAATTATCATATCGTCGACCCAGATAATCAGAATTACTAATATTTCATTATTAAATATTCTTGTGTACAGGCATAGGTCAACTGGAGAGGGTTCAAAATGTTGTTCAATTGAATATGAATGTAGTAATCTATTCCACGTTCTTCCGCTTTGTTTGGGCCCATATAGTGACTTTTTGAGTTTCCATACATAATTATCACCTATTTCAAAACCTTCTGGCGGTTCTATGTATATTTCATAGTCAATCGGAGCATTTAAATACGCCGCTTTAACATCCATATGGTGTATATCCATCGTTTGGAATTATCAGAATTTATGGCTTCTTGATAGTTCTTCGGGATACATTGCACCGAATAGCAACAGTCAATGTCACAGATATTACATTGACATTACAAAATAGTCTGGCTTTCTTCTAATTCTGTTCGGATAACGCGGAATTTGCCCCTCCTCTTCGGTTGTATCTGCTTTTAACACAAGGTTCGCGTCTGACTTTTCCTCGTCTATATAATCTGGTATAACATCTTTAATTGTGGATTTTAAACGGGTTTTCTATTTATAGGCCTGATCTCATAATTAGGCCATACAAGTTCGTGTTGGACCAGTTCCTAGCAGTTAATGTTCTTTTCTTCGGGATCCTCCACTTGCTCAAAGGAATCTGTAAATCTGATGTATCTGATCTTCCTTATTATTTTACGTTGTGGGAAATAAATCATATAGGCCGGACTTGTTTTGTTATAGCCAATGAATATACCTCTTTCACTTTTTGGATCTAGTTTTGCCCTGTGGTTGACATATGTGTAGCAAGTTGTACCACAATTATACATATCACTTACGTTGGGTTTTTAGTTCGTATAAGCCTATTAGGGAGTCTTTTTAATGTTACTATTATAGCAACGGTTTTTTATATATACGGCTGTATTTAATGCATAGACCCACAGATTTTTGGGTAACTTAGATTCTATTAGACAACATCTAGCCATTTCGAAAAGAGTCCGCCAACTACGTTCAGCGATTCCGTTCTGGTGCAGGGAATAAGGACAGGTTTTCTCATGTTTAATGCCTTCATTTATTAGGAGGTTTTCGTAATAATCAGAAGTAAATTCTCCACCATTATCTGTTCTAATTATTTTAATTTTTCCATAAGGTGAAATATCAGATAAATACATTCTTTTAACATCCGAATTATTACAGTGGCCTAATATTTAAGCCAAGTCCTTAAGTCGTGGGTGGCTGTTTCCACAGATTTAATACTTTTCAAATAAGTCCATTTTGTTGTATATTAAATTCAGTTCCGTCTGGGTATATTAACTTTGAACTGTCCCGGTGAAAATTAACTTTAACACCGGTTCTAACAGCAGACTGAACCGAGAAAATATTTTGTTTAAATTTATGGATATATAAAACCCTTTTTAATAAACATTTACAAATATTTCCTTTAGTATCTCGTAAATAAATACAGCCATCGCCCTTTTTTAAAACTAAATTATTAGCTCTGGTACCGTCAGCCAACTCAATAAAGTGTGAATCTGGCTCGAAGTTGGCGTCAAAATTAATGAATTTTGTTTCATCTGTAATTACATGATTTGTCGCACCCGTGTCGACTAGGTAAGAATTATAACTATTGGGTATAGTATCCAACACAAACGAAAAAGCATAAGCTCGCTCATTCGAAAAATCTTTTACATTTTTACAAAAATCACTCCTTGTATGAAATTGACATTTCGCACGTACATGCCCGGCTCTTCCACAACGAAGGCAGATGATATTTGATTTTCTATTATTATTGTTCCTGTTGTTGTTGTTGTTATTGTAATAGTTGTTTTTAAGCCCCTTGTTTTTAATATCATAATTCCTAGTCTGGTAGGTTTGAGGGACTGTTTTCTGAATGTTTTAAATGACGTTCTCAGTTGCATTACGTTATTTCCTTGATTTGGGGGAGTACACATTTTTCAGTTTCTTCATAACTACGTAACGCAATTTTAAACTCAGTGAAAGTTAATTTTTTATCTTTTTGAGTTATGACTGTCGTGAATGGTTTGAATGTTGCTGGTAATCCCTTTAAAACCATGGCTATTAGCAGCCCATCTGAGATAGTCTCTCCTGCCATTTTTAAGGTATTTGTGACATTCTCAGCTCGTATAATATAATCTGTTACAGATTTATTTTCTCGTCTCCTTAACGAGGTTAGTTCAGTATATAAAGCAATAATTTTGGATTTACCTTTTGACAAGTAATGTTCACGCAATATTCTTGAAGCTTGGCGGCCGTCGTTTCTGGCTTCTATCATTATTAAAGACAAACTCCCGTCATCCAGGCATTGTATTAATTCGGCGAACACGGTCGCATTTCTTTCCATAAAATCATCATTTTCTTTCTGGTCATCTTGGCAAAGAATGATGTCATGAAGTTTTTGTATTCTAACGTAGCCTAGGAATTTCACTTCCCATAATTCGTATTTTGACTCGTCTCCGTCAAAATACAGTCGTAATCTGGGCTCATAACACTTGTTGATCATGTTCACCATAGTCTATGAATATAGAATGCAGCGCAGTACGTAATCTGTTCAATGAAACAACGTTAAAGATTAACACTCACGAGTCAGACACTCTACTGAATCTGACTACATCACCAATACCACTAGCAGCTGTTCCGTAATTCTTCAGTCTTCGATATCAAAGGCTGGCTGGGCATATTTGGGAAAAACATGGTCGCCTTTATACACGTCGTGTTGAATATTTTGAGCCTTCTGATTGGTAAATTCGTCTGTTGGTGAACTATAAAATGAGTCAGCTCATTTTGGCTGGCTCACTAGTACGCGTGGTACCCAAAATCTCCAACAAAGCAGGGAATCACGGTGCCGCTGGAGAATGTTACACTAGACATGCTACAGCGTGTTTGTCAGAAGTTGTACGACCGACTTAACGTGTGTCGTGTCACGGATGGTGGGCATATTTAACATTTGTGAAATCGGCCATAAAATTTAAATCCTTTTCAATATCTTGTTTCAATTTTGATAAATAAAACTTATTTTATTATTCAACATGACGCCTATTCAATTTAGTTTGTCTGAAATATGTAATTACTCAGATATTCACATTTTAAATGATGTCAATTTTGGAGGGGCACCCCGTATATATTTAATATATTTTTATCTTGGGTAGGGTTGCTCAATTCTCAGTTTACAGCCTTGACTGATTTCAAGATTTTTCTTGTAGGAGTAGATTTATTTTCCACATTGTAGCATTTTTCCCATCGCTAATAATATTACTATTTCCATGGTCAATTTTCAAATAAGCTGCATTCGTTTTAGTTCCACCGCTTCAGACGTTTACTTTTAAGACACGTCATTCTACTACTAGTTGCACTCATTTTCTCCGTATTTCAAATAAAAGGAGAAGATTCCATTGAAACAATTGTTTTCCCAGAAGAGATTTATTTGTCGATCCGAATTTCGAATGGATACTTCCCTGAAAACTACAATCTTAATCTGTTCAGGTCAAAAATCAATCTTTATCTAACCTCCTTACACTGATAAATTTGACTTTCTACCACCTCTTGGTCCTCCCATATAACACCTCATTCATTGTAATAATTTAAATATTGGCCTTGATAATGTCCATCAGAAGACGAAACGCGTCGGCAAAGATTTCCTTTTGTCTTTATTATTACATATATATATATATATATATATATATATATATATATATATATATATATAGAGAGAGAGAGAGAGAGAGAGAGAGAGAGAGAGAGAGATTGATTTAAAATGCAGGTTAATAACATTTGAGGAACTTAAAAGCCAACAAAATAATAACAATGTCGGCAATAAAATTGCTCATATTTATTATATACTAGCCTTTTGTCTAAACTGAAGCTCGAAGAGAAAGATTTTAAAGTCTAATTTTTCAACAATAGGAGGAATAAACAAAGAATTGTATCTTAGTCTTCGAGGAATGTTCTTGCTGTTGATTAGATAGGTCCCTATATAAATTATAATTTCGTTTTAATTTTATATATATATATATATATATATATATATATATATATATATATATATATATATATATCCTGCTCTATAGAAATACTTATATTTGCCACGAGAAGACATGTATTCATCATTTACCCAAACAAACATAAACAAGCACACACACAGACATCATATATATATATATATATATATATATATATATATATATATATATATATATATATATATATATATATATATATATATGTGAGATCAAGACTATAAAGAAATGCAACACTCAAATAAATTTCGCGCTGTGAAACGATTGTCTGACACATGAATTAAGTACCTATATATCCTTTTGTTCCACTTTCTAACTTGACAGAGTTTTGCTACCTTGTATTCCCCAATTAAAAGTGACATGTTCGTTTGAATATTTCTATTGTCTAGGTTTTTGGTGGCTCCAGTATCAGGTTCGACACCCACTTTTAACTTCCTTAGTAAACTAAATTATTCGTTAAGCAATTTCACTCCTAATTAGCTCTCTAGTTACAAGAGGAAGAGTTTTAGAATTGCCATCATATCTGGTTATACAAATGTATAACCAGATTTCAAGATCTTACCATCGGGCTTCTTCAACAACTGAAGTATCTGTATTGAACAATAACTAACTTTAGGGAATTCCTTCTAAACATCTTATTTCGTTTACTGGATTTAGAGAAGAGCTTATCAATTAAGTTGAATAAACATCTTTCCCAACTTCGTATTTGTTAAAAGGAGGATTGATACAAATTATATTACGTTTGTGGCTTTCCTTTGTAGGTTTTGCTTTTCATTTATTTCCCATATCGTTATATGCTCTTTTTTAATGCTGCTACGTACTCAATTTTTGCTTGGTCAAAAATGAAGTAATCTTAAGATTTCACCTAGATCTAGTCATCCACTGATCCTAGGATTGGCTTAACAACGACAGCTGTGTGACTGAACGATGTCTCCAATCACCGTCACCGAATTGCAACACTCTAAAAGACCAGAATGACTCCACTATCGAGTAACATCAAAGGCATTCGTATCCAAGTTAGTTTTAATATCCGTCTATATTTCTGAGTTGAAGTATTGTAATTATTTACATTGTTCGGACTATTGTCTTCATCTTTATTGTCATATTCACAACGTTTCGGCCGTTGTACGCTCCGGCTTTCTTCAGGTGATATATATCGGAATTTTGACCGAATCCTTTATTTCGTCTAGGGAAATTAAGTAATCAGCACATATGCGAGGCCACAAAAATATACTTAGCCAGCCAAGCACAGACATGAATACAATATGGGAAGTAATCCAGTGTCTTGAACCAAAGAGATATGAGTTCAATGCCTGGCCACGGCAGAGGTGAACAAAATCTTGAGTTACGAAAGTGAATTGACTGAAACTGAGATATCCAGAACAGGCATGGCACGTGGAACTAGAACAATCTCACCCTGTTGGACGAAATAAAGTATTGAGTTCGAAATTCCAACGAATATCTCCTGAGGAAGGGCGGAGCGCAATGTCGTGAATATGACAAGAAAGATGGGGGGAAATCGTTCGAACAATGCAAATCGTTTAAAAAGGTTAGTTTTAATACAGATGCAGCAACTTGAATTTTTGAAAAGATATACAATAATCTTTCTGAGACTGTATTTCCGCCACAAAGACTATCGATCCATCATCGCTCTATAATCCACTATCGACACAGGTTAGAACTGCGCTCCAACGAAAGAGCCAGTATCCCCTGCCCCGCACTCTGTAATCGCAAATCTCAGGCCCATCAAAGTCAGTTCGCTCAATTTTAACCATAATACTGCCTCGAAAAGAGAAAACATTGAATTACGTTATTGTTTAATGGTTATAAGTTGTTCATCAGTCAAACAGGTAACTTCCTATGTCAATGTATCGATCACGAATTTTCTCCCGGATGAGGAGAAATTCTTAATGTCCAGTCGAACAAACTCGCAGATATACACTTCGGATATATGCCAGAAAAGTTCATTCGAAGCCTTGGTATTCTTCTGTTTGTTCATCAGTAACAATTCGTGAAGAATCGTGCACGTTTATTTATTTATTTATTTATTTATTTCTTAGTATCGCTTAACTAATCATTCCTGGCTGTTTAGAGACGAGCGACGAGCATCTTTTACTTGAACAACGTTTTTCAAAGCATTTTAGATGTATGGTAAAGACATTCTTGTTACACTATAAACATATTAACAACGAGCGTAAATGTTAACGTTTCATTTATATAATATTTATTGAAATTATCGCATATATATATATATATATATATATATATATATATATATATATATATATATATATATATATATTAAAGAAAAACCAAAACAGTTAGTGCAACCAATGGACAATATGAAAAAATCTAAATATCCTTAAACATGAACAAATCCAGAAAAGAACGGTAATAAGAACAAAATTAAAGGCAATCACCTACCTGCTCAGTAAAGTGCCCAATGTCCAGATTACATAGACATAGATGTTAATTTCTATGGAAATATGGCCCTAGTCGTAACCCGAGTTTCACGCGATCTTCAAACAACATTATATACATCTTTCTCTTTCTCTCTCTCTCTCTCTTTCTCTCTCTCTCTTTCTCTCTCTCTTTCTCTCTCTCTCTCTCTCTCTCTCTCTCTCTCTCTCTCTCTCTATATATATATATATATATATATATATATGTATATTGTCCGTGTGGACATGTGCAGATGATTTTATCTGGTTAAATCCTTATCTGATCATTACCGCGTCTGCTATCTAATTCCTGTTGCCTACATATATTCAGACACATTTGAGATCCTTCAAAAGCAAACGCTAAATTGTAATTGAGAATGTAAAATCTGACATGATCGACAACTTCAACAAAGCCATTAGCTCTAATCTCGTTCCCGGTGACTTATGATTTCTTGCTAGCACAACGCTCAACGGCTTTCAAACGGTTTCGTTTACGCAATTTCATCACACCGCAGGAATAAACTCCTGTTATGTTTCTCACGCACTTCTCAACGGGACCACAAGCTGGGATGGTCGCCCAAGGATGATATTATGGATAAGCCACTTCGCTAACAAATCAGCTATAATGGGATCAGTAACTAGCGTTAATGGCGTGAATGCTAACGCTGTAGAAACTCTGCCACGCGCTCCTGTACACACACACACATATACAAACACTGTTTTTTTAATCGAATTCACCCTATGCAAGGCAGTAAAGCCACTAAGATTCAAGGTGTTACAGGGTGTGGAAGAATTAGGAACAGAAATATTAATGCGTTCTAAGAGGAAAGAGTAATCACGAAGGCAGTAGAGAGCGATTGATATTACATTTAATTTTTGCGTAATAAAGATGCCTGGAAATCTTGGAGACAGAAGAATATCAGAAGTGCGCGGAAAGAAAGTGTTAGCATAGAATCTGCGGCTACATCTAACCAGTTCAAACATAAATTGATGAGATATCGATGAAAGTCTAGTACTACGTTTAAATTTTTAAAAGATCTAGGCACCAGAGCGATGTGCTCTTTCCAACAATTCCTACGAAAGAATTTATGGAATGAAACATAGGAAACCTTAAGGCGGTGAGAAAGTGACTAAAACAGAAGCGCCAGATCAGGACCAATAATATTGTTGATTTTTCTTTGGATCTTTGCCAGGAGCTCAAGGTGAATAGCAAGTACCCCAGACCATATTTGACAGCAATATTCTCAACATGACTATATATATATATATAGTTTGCGTGTGTTTGTATCATAAAATCTACATATATAAGGATGCTTGATTACGCACTCGTATTTTCCATGGATCTTAGCGCTGATAAATATATACGCCTAAATATTTACTTGGGTTCATTATTAAGTTAGCCTGTGTAGGTAGTGAAATGCATATCTGTACATAGACGAACACTGGGTATAATAGCATACATACACTCACACATGCACGCGCACAAACATACATATGCGCACAAACATGCACAGGCATGTGTATAATCATCCACAAAAAGACAACATCGCAGATCCATATTTTTCTTCTCTGTGACTTTACACAACGTCTCTTGCAATCCGAGGATTTTCAAGTTATGAAAACGAACGAAATAAAATGAACAAAAACTAAAGAAACTGATGTATCGAAAACTTTAATAATAAAATAAATAAAAATTTAGATTCGAATACATGAGGAATTTTGGATCAATGTCTTTTTTTTTTCGCAAATTCTCTTCGTAAATTATAGCTGTAATTTCAAAATCTCTAAGACCTCTTTCAGATCAAAGATAAATAGTAGTGCCGGTGAGATGAGGCAGACTAAAAATTTGCCGTCAATTTCAAACGCTACATACAAAAAATCATAAAATCTCACGAAGAGTATGTTACAAGACTTCCAATGGATATTTCATCAAAGACAAATACGTATCATGTATTCAGCCACATGCTCCTAACTAAATATATACCAGTTAAAATAGATGCATTTGTGCGTTATAATACGATTATATGTAAGGGTATGTTGATTAACAGTCATCTTGCCTGAATTCACTTTTGTATTTTAAATCAATCTACTATAGACCAGCAAGATACGTACAAACACACGTGTAGACGTTACAAGAAAAAAAACTGCTTTGACGTCTTTCCTTTAGAACCGTTTTCCGTCGCTCATTTACTTCAACACTATATTTTATATCATTACATATATATATATATATTTTCTCGGACATTTTTCTCGGACATTCAGGCCGGTAAATGTTATTTAATACTGTTTATTATAAACAGAGCATTTGCTTAAATACTTGTATCTATAAAAAGAACGTTAAACATATCAAATATGTATGTATATATATATATATATATATATATATATATATATATATATATATATATATATATGTATGTATGTATGTATGTGTGTATAGAGAGAGAGAGAGAGAAAGAGAGAGAGACTGAGAAAGAGAGCGTATAATTAATAATTTATTTTTTTGTAATTTTATACATAGATTTATACATATAAATAGATATATGAAAACATGCTATATTCACGGGTAAAAGTTACAATGACAGGAATAGAGCGTATATAAATATAAGAGTAGACATTCAGGTTAACAGCAAGAGGTGACAGTCTGTTTCATTCTTGAGCACAATCTTCAGGATATATATATCTCATATTTTCATATATCTATTTATCTGTTTAAATCTATCAATTAATTACAATACATATTTAAAAGACACATATATACAAAATGATTAATTATGCACTCTCTTTCTCACTATATATATATATATATATATATATATAGTTAGGTACACTTATATATATATGGATAAATATAGATATAAATGCTCGGCTCTCCATGGAATACAAGTCTATTTTAAGATGTTGTCCCTTTGTATATACATGTCTATTAGTGAGTTACAACATCTATGTTTGAAGCTATATTTATGTCTGGTAATATTTTGTGTTGTCGGGGGCTAAAAAATATGTGAAATATATAAATTACTTCCTCTGCGGGTTCGTTTCTACGATAAACGAAACCTGCCATCCTATAATATGCATCTTTGAATAGAAACGAATAAGAAAAACAAACCAGCATGTCAAATATAACAAAAAAAAAACTTCCACAACAGACTCACATGTTCAAATATGCGCAGTAAGTTACATTTGCATATATTCAAAACCGATAAAAGAAAAAATGACATTGAATTCACAAAAAGAGTGATAATTTTAAAGTGACAGCATATATGAATATATATATATGAGTTAACGATATATATTATTATATATGAAGAACAGTACCGGGGAAATTATATGATAAAATCTAAAAAGTACATAGGAGAAACCTCAAAATTTATATAAACACAAAGTTGATATTTTACAAAATAATACGTCAAATACGCTGGTTGTCCACCGTAACGTGAATGACCACAATTTTGACATAACAAAGCTACCCTGTTCAAGGAAAAAATCATTCACTACGTCGTAAATGACTAGAGAGTGCCTTAATCACGAGGTCATCTACAGGAAATTTGCGCATGGCTCTTACAACAGTTCACAGTTCCTGGCATATCTTCTAATATCACAGTGTGGAATACCTACTTACAAAAACATAAAAAAGCGCATATATATATATATATATATATATATATATATATATATATATATATATGTGTGTGTGTGTGTGTGTGTGTGTGTATATATATATATATATATATATATATATATATATATATATATATGTATATATATATATGTATAAACATAAAAAAACGCATATATATATATATGCGCTTTTTTATGTTTTTGTAAGTAGGTGTATATATATATATATATATATATATATATATATATATATATATATATATATATATATATATATATATATACCTTGTGGATTGCATTTTGCTACATAGTTTCCTATTCAAAATATTGATAAGTTTAAAGTGTTCGGATTTTATTATGTAAATAAACTAAGTACAACAATTTTCTATTCAGAAATAAATCCAAAATATATGAATAAAAGAGACATATGAATAAACTACTTCATGTACCAAAACAAAATATTAATTTATTATTTAAATCTTTTAACTGAACTCCTTGACAACAGTTTTCTTCATTCAGTTTTTAAATTATCTGTTAACGTTTCTACTGTTTCGTATTTAACATTAATTGAACAAGTTCTTATTGCTTCCAGGATATCTTCTTGCAAGAATATTGTTCTTCATTCTCATAATAAAGTGTATTTCTGTTTGTTTAATATCCGGATAGTCTGGGTAGGAACATTCCATGAAGTGTTTGTCTTCAAACGCATGTTTTGCAAATCGTGCAATAGTCAACATTGTACAATGTGAAGGGGTATTATATTGCCTGAAAAAACACTTAATCTTAAGACTTCCTAATACGATATTCTATAATTAGCTATATTTACCTTCATCAAGTGACCTAATATTTCATGCCGAAAATTAATCCACATTCCGAATTATTATCATCTTCCTCT
>OZ038486.1:110452252-110464752 GCA_964036315.1 Acanthosepion esculentum | reverse complement strand
ATTACGTTAATCTAAATTCCTCTGTGGCATCTTCTTCCTGCTTCTACCACTACCCATAACTCCCTCCTCCCCCTCTATCTGGTTATTTCGACATTTCTTTTTTACTTTGTTACGTGTTGCTAAACTTTCAGGGAATCTATCCGCATATTAAATCTTTTAGGCGGATTCTTTTTGTCTAATTATATTTTTTTCTTCTTTTTCTTCATTTTTAATTTTCTTTTACATTCTCATCCATTTACATTTTATCTTTTTTTTATTTTCCTTTCCTTCACACCTTTCCCCCTTTTTTTATTTTAACTTTCTTTTCATATTTTTTTGTTCATCTTAATTTAATGTTTCTTCTTTTTCTCTTTCTATCTTTTCTTCTGTCTGCTTTTATTCATTTTCCTTCTTTTTACCTATTTCTTTTTTACATTGTTTTATCACACTTCTTCGTCTTCGCTGCCAATTTTACTGATTTCTCATTCTTTTTTTTCTGTTATTTTGCCATAATATATCCTGGCTGTCTTCTACCTTTCTCTCATTCTGATTCCATCCTTTCCCTATCACTTCTTCTCGATATATATTTATCTTTTTTTTTCTTTTCTTACGACTGCTTTAGCCAAACGTCCCTGTCGCCGTCGTCTTATTTGTTGTATTGAACGATATCTAACGCATACACATCAAACACGTTCAGCAATAATTTTTCCTCTGTAGTTTTTAGCCATCTTTCTCTCCTATACAGTCACGCATTCATTCATTCAGTTGTCTGTCTGTTGCGAAAGTGACTTCTATGCATCTCCCCGCTGAACTAACCTTTTGCTTCTACGCCTACTCATCATTATCTTTCTTTTTCTGACGCCGACGTTAATATCATCTAAATGTAATTCTTTATTTCTTTCTCTTCTTTATTTCATTCTCTTCTTTATTTATTTCTTTCTCTTTATTTCTTTCTCTTCTTTATTTCTTCTCTTCTTTATTTCTTCTCTTCTTTATTTTTTCTCTTCTTTATTTTTCTCTTCTTTATTTCATTCTCTTCTTTATTTATTTATTTCTCTTTATTTCTTTCTCTTCTTTATTTCTTCTCTTCTTTATTTTTTCTCTTCTTTATTTCATTCCCTTCTTTATTTTTCCTCTTTTTTATTTCATTCTCTTCTTTTGCCTATTGTCGTTGTTATTCTTTTACCCTTCCTATTTATTCGCCTTCTATTACCTGTTTTTCCTGATTCTTCTTTCCTTTTTCTTTTCGCTTTTATTTTACATTTCTTTCTCTCCCCTTACGATGTTAAGTTCTTCATTTTTCTTTTACTCTGGCACCGTCTTGACTACAGGCTTTCTTTCTTTTTTCCACGATATTATTTCTTCATTCCATATTTTCCACCCTTTCTTCTTTTTCGCACACGTATATTGAGCCACACATACACGTATTTAAGCAAAAATTTAACTTTATTAATAATTCAAGTTGCACTTACATATCTCATCCAGAGAATTCAAGCCGACAGAAATTTAATCAAAGACACGGATTTAAATATACACAAATATTCCCCGCTGGAAAGACCATTTAAACCACAAATACTAACACACATTCGTATGCACTGAGATAAAACTATACTTGAAAGTGTTTGTTCGTCGCATGGTTTAAAAGTTCGCGAGACTAGGTAAACATTGTGCAACTTGGAAAATCTTTTCATATTCACCGAACTTAAATAACACTTGATATATATATTTATATATAAATATATATGTGTGCGTACGTGTGTGTAAAATAGAGGTATACATATATATATATATATATATATATATATATATATATATATATATATACATATATACATATATACATATATATATATATATATATATATATATATATATACAAGAGAATATGAATGACAAGAAAAAGGAAAACTTTCCTTTACCGTCACGTTTCATTCTCTGATGGACTTTATCAATTCAAATATAAGGATTTTATATTTCAAAATATATTTATTATAATAATAAGAAATATCGTTATGATATAATTACAAGAATGATTATTCTTGATTTTCTTAAAATTTAATAACGCTCATAAACATAGTTCAGTCTAACTGAAAGTCAAGGTAAACTATGAACAATTCTAAGTGATGTAATTTAATGCCTAATAAACGAAGGTTAGTAAATATTGTTAGTGTTTTTGTTATTTTCAATGTCATTATTATTCATTATTTTATTTCAGTTTGAGAAATTCATTTATGTATTTATTTATTTTAAATAATAGCAGGTTTTGATTTAACAGTTTCCTTTTAATTTTTACGTATTTTTCTGAAAAAGTATGTCTGCTTGTGAAAGAAATATATGTTTAAGGATATTTGAAAGACCGCACTCAAGGGATGTAATAAAAATGTTGGATTAAAAATATTAATTCTTTAGAAATTGCGTCGCTTAGGTTTCCAACACGAAACATAGCGTATATGTTTCGAGAAAAATCTGAAATAGTGAACGTGCTTTAAACGCAAAATAGCGCATTCTTTGATACGCCAGTAGTTCCTTCTGCAAAGAGGGACACAAGTTCGATTGCTGCAGAAGGGCACCTTTTCTTTCTTATGTTTTCTCGACTACGCAGCAATGTGAAAATAAATGCCGTTTAAATTGAACGAGACGTTGGCTCAAATACGAGTGTCTAGTAAAAATAACGTTTAAAGTAATATTATAAATATGTCTGATAAGAAAAAAATGAGGATCAATTGTTAACCCTTTGTGCCCTGCGTTCCTGAACAATTTTAACCCTTCTGCCTGAGCTCCTGAGTCAAAATTTACAAATATTTTAGTATGTAATATTTCACGGTAGATATAAAAAAGTTACGTGTTAAGTGTTTACCCACCGTTCAACCGGTAGCTGCGCATTAAACCATTTTTCTCTACCACTGTTCAACCGGTGGCTGGGCATTATCTCATTTTTCTTTACCAGGCCTCAAATGGTTAATATATTTTTTTCTTTTTACTGTAAATGTTAGTTTAGTGGCTACAATTTTTTCAGTTGTTATCATTGTTTCTTTATTTATTAAACAGTGAAATTAGTAACATGCGGCTGAGATTGAGAAGTCCTACTAAAGACAAATTGTACCTCCTACTGAAATCGAACTGGTATGCCGTTTACCATCATCTATACAGCTTCTATAGCCAAAACGTCCCGATTTTTTGGTCACAGGATGTAATCTTAATAGAGCAAGATTTGAATTACCTATTTAAGGAACGCACATATCCTGTGGGGTCATCAATATCTACTTGTTTCCATTCCTTACACAAAACATCAACAACAGTAACTTTTTAATGGTTATTTTCGGTACAAAAGCTGTTTTTCTCATGGGAAAATGGGTATAGGTTCCATCCCTATGTGGAGGTATTATTTTTCTTTAGAACTTCTTGATCTAATTGGCTTGTTATAAATGCCATTAATAAAATAATTAATAAAAGATGTTTTAATATATTTAATCAAGCAGCGTGTGTTTTATATCTAATTTCGCCCTCCTATATATAGTTTTGATAAATCATTTTTTTTAATAACTGTTCATTTTCAATCTGGTTTTTTGTAATCGTTAAGAATAAGCGATCACTTTTGTATAGCTTTTATGATTAAACTGAGTTGTCATCACAATAAAGGAACATTTTTTCCCTGAAAGTGATAACAACTTTTGCATTTATATTTTAAAGTGGGAGTAAAAAGAAGTAATCAGTGGATAACGGTAAGTTTACCTTTTAAATAATATATTTTGATAATCTTAAAATGCTGTAAGTTATAATCCAAAATACCGCAAAATGACTAGCAAAACGGCATTAATTACTGCAAGGTGCTTAATACCGTTTTACGGTAAACCTAATTTATTCTAAAAAAAAAAAAAAGAAACGACCCCATGAAGAAGCGAAGTAAAAAGAAATTGCTCACTCGCACACTGGGATGAATACAGTTTCTACTAGATGATATCAATTTACACTATTTACACAATTTACATTTTTCAGACTGTTGTTTTGGTCTTTATTGTCATATTCACACTTCAACGAGCGTCCCATAAAAAGAAATGGTCAGCATAAACAGAACCCTACAACGTAACAACTATCCTGGATATATGACAGTAGTCACCAGAAACTAAGGTAGAAACGTACAAGAGGATAACAATACTCAGAAAACAGCCTTGGTCTGCCTACCCTATGTGACACCCAACCCTCCTCTGTCCTGGTCAGGGCACCGTTTGTGACGCCCGTACTGGTCGCGGCGCACTTGTGACACCCGACTTCTTTTTCAGTCACGACGCCAAAATGTGACGTCGGTCCGTTGCGACGGGCTAACCCTGGGACATCGGTTGAAGTCTTGTTGGGTTCTAGCACCAACTTGTCGTACTCGGCTCACTTCCAACGCCTGGTCACCGAAGCAACTGCTTTGATCTCGATTCAACCCACCCACGTTGTGATTTGATCTTAGGTTGACGAGATCAATCAAACGTCGGGCCGTAGTGCCAGCCGAATCCGGGTCAAGGTGATACTGCACAATAAATGTAGACAAAAAAAACAAAAACACAAAAGCACAAACAACAACTTCAAGGCGAGCGACTGGTTAGGAATAGTGATTAATTTTATGTCGGTTTGTTGAGTTACAGGAGTGCGTCTCTCTCTTTCTCTCCCAGCCCGAAGAAGAAAAAAAATGTGGATTGTAACACTTTTGCGTTCCTTAACTAGTTCTGGATATCGGGATGGCGAATATAAGTCAGACTTCTATAATTTGTTCTTGGTTAGAAGTCTAATTCGGAAACTTGTTTTGGTGGGAAATCTAAAGTCGGTCTTAAACAAATCTGTTCTTGGTTAGAAGTCTAAGTCGGAAGGCATGGAATCGTGCGGTCACCTGTGCGAGGCGCGTCTCTCTCTTACTGTACTGGCTGTACTCTTCTGACTCACTGTCTGGACTCGACCCGACTCTCCGAAATCGACTCTCCTCGACGAACTTTCTGAAACACCCGTAGATGTTTGCTTATATAGACGCCGATCAAAACCTGGCGTAGGGTCGGACGTGGTGTGGCCACCACGTTGATTTCAAATCCCCAATAAGGATTTTCTTTGTTTTCGGCCAAAAATAATTATCATTTTCCGTATTTGGAAATCTTATTCCACTCCCACCCTCTTCTGCTCTCATATGGGTATCTCACCATACTTTAGAGGGCGTCAACGGTTTTCCCACTTCCTCGCAGTAACATCTCATACCTATTCTCTCAATGGGCGGTGGCAGACCTCCTCTCTGCGTCACATGATCATCTCCGCCTGGCTATTCGGCCAATAGGCGTCAACTGATAATCTCAATTTTTATCCAACTTCACGGGATATGTTTTTTCTCAACCAGGTTTATCCGTCAACATTAAGTGCACGATTCTTTTTTGGCGAAATTGGGTTAATTAAAATACCCTAACATAGCCTTCGTTATCACAAACGAACCTAAACAAAATGCAGATGTCCTGTGTGCGGTCGGCAGACGGCCCATCAACTACTGATAACACAAGTTCGTCATCCTGACACAGCCAATGTTTTATCTGCCCAGAAGCTCTGGTATCTCTCAAAAAATTTTCACGACAATGACCATCAGAATTTTCGTGGGTTTTCTTTTATCATCTGAGTTGTTAAGTCTTGTCTCTCTGTTTCTTTCTCTTTTTCCTTCCTTTGTCCTCGAAGAGAATTTGGCATATCTCAGCATCAAACTTCAGCGAGAAAGTAAAGTGGTTATCTTGAATTCGCACTTGAAAATAACAAAACAAAAAATCCTTTTTTTTTTTTTTTTTCACCGATACTCTGTTTGGGAAAATAACAAAACAAAAAGAAAATCGCTCAGTATGTCTTTCGTTATATCTATCGGTGTAAGTAATCGCTCAGTATGTCTTTCGTTATATCTATCGGTTTAAGTATCCCCGTAATTAACTTCTGTGGTTAAACAATTGATTAATTAACCTGCCGTTCCTAAATAGTGTTACACCTATGTGAAGGGATTATTGGAAAAATACAAAATATATGTGGTCCATATAACACCAAGAAGAACTTCGCAGTCACTTCTTCCGAGTAAGACTTCTCGTAGAGGAGAGCATGATTTAGGACTGTGCGCACGCCATCCCATGTAGCTGTGCCAAGAAATATAAATGAGAAACTTGCTGCTCCCTTAAATAAGACTGTAGGAATACCGTAAATCCGTAAAAAGCGGAAATAGAAAAATCCGGCCTGGCTGACCATATATGGAGAGAAAAGGGAGATCACCACTCTTTGTCGGATAATGTTGAAATAATAGAGAACAACACTGAAAAATACGAAAGCTTTATCACTCAACGTGAATATGACAATTAAGATGAAGATAACAGTAAATAGTTACAATACATCATCTCAAAAATATGTTGATGATATTCTTTTATTCACAAGAAAAATTTTACAAATTTATCAGCTCTATCCGAATACATTCAACTAAGGATTAACATTAATGTTCTTTCTGTGATCAAAAGACGAGGAAAAAAACATTCATCTCAAGAACTATTTGATATCCAAGTATAAAAAGTACAACTATTTGAATTGAATTTTCCCATTCGAATTAGAAATGCATACTTCCTTTACTGTATGAATAGATGTAAATGTTATCGTTATACATATACATTTGATTCTCTTTGCTCTTTTAACTGTAGAACTTTGGCTTTTTCACGGGTTATGCCAATGTTTTTATTTCAAGATATTTTGCACATGTCAACTGAAATTCAGGAAAAACTATTTAAAATGGACGATAGGAAGTGAAACAACTAAGCATGTATCTTTCGTGCACACATTATTATCAATGACTAAGGAACTGACAGATTATGAGGATCCGTTACACCAGTGCTTGAACATAGCAACAGTATAAGTTATATTTTGTGAAAGGAAAAAAATTACAATTGAGGGATCACTTATTGAAATTCGATTGTTTGTTTTTATGTCGTTTTCCAATTAGAGAAAATATAAGCTAGATATCAATTCATTATTACTTAATTATAACCTTTTTTTAATGTGCACACTGTTGTTTCAGGGGACAAATAAATGTGTTTTTCTTCATTTTACACACTCTTCGTTCTGTCTGTCGTTTGTCCGTTCGTCCAGTTTCTTGTTACTTGATCAAGCCACATTGACTCATATAGCCACATTTCTACCCACAATTCCCTGATTCTTTTCTCTATCCATTATAATTATGGTTGATGGGGTAGCATCCATGACGACACAATTATTTTGCACACACATTAACTTTAGAAAAATATGTCCACTTTCTTTTTTTTAAATTGTAGTATGCCATATGTCGTTGCGATGAGTGCTGCTCTTCTGAATTTGTACGCATCTTAAAAGAAATATCTTTTGCTCAAGTTTGTTTCCACGCTATCATTTACAACGGTTTACATCGAGTTTCCTCTTAGACAGTGTCAGGAAGAAGCAGAAAGAGAGGATCTGGTTGGTTTAGGGACAACGCTATGAGAGCGTCTTCAAGGAGAGCGGGGAAACAAAAGAGGAGGTGTCCAAACATATTTGTAATCAGAGATAGAGGGAAATAGAATAAACGATGAGACGGAAGGGAAAAGAACTGATGTGAGATAAACAAAAATATTTTGAAAACCCGCTTCTGAAATTTTAAACGACTCCACTGACAATAAAAAAAATGAAATTAAAGAAGGAAACTTCAACAACGTAACCCTCCTGATGAGGATGGACAGAAGAATATGATCTGACCATATTTCTCTGCGTATATTTTCTATGGCAAAACTGCAATATTTTGCTGTATGCGGCTCTGTAATTGTGCAGAGTCAAATACGTAATTATATCGGTTTCGTAATGTTATTTTAAAATATACTTCATAAAACACCAGAACAGGGTTGTTGATAAGAATACACCGAATGATGAAATACATAGTTTCATACATGAATTATTGGGGGAATATTTAAAAAAACATGATATAGCTTTTCAACAGGCATAGGAACAAATTAGTGGTATTCAAAAGTAATCGATTTTTCACTGATACTAACTGGAGACTTCAAGTAAAATATGTGAGAAAATACAATGCTTAAATCACCAATGAAGTTTCTATTATTATAGATAATCCCAATCAAGAACACTGCGCATTGTGTTGAAATATAGAAAACAACTAAGAATAAAGTCAGAGTTTTATCTTTCGAGAGGCTTTCTTTTTTCCTCTTGGATATGTTGGCTTTTATCCTCAGCTCCTTATGAGCAGAAAATAATTACAATGCGCTATTATGCACTGCAGTCATATTTAAGGAAGATATCTGAAAATGAGTCATGTCAAACATCTCAGAAATGGAGATATTTCGGCAGTATTCGATCGATATGTCGGTGCAGATTGCCTCTCTTTGTATGAAAGACGATTTCCAGAAATGCGAGAATTTCAATAGCATCATAAAGGCAGAGGATTTCGTAATATCAATCCTGAGTCAGTGCTCAGCTTTAATCTCCATCTTTTGAAAATACTCACTTGTTATTTCAAATAAGAGACAAACTCCAATGTAAAGGTGATCAAATACGTGATCAACTATACCATAAATCGGTGAGATACGTGAATTTCAAATAGCGAGCAGCGTAGAGGAAATCAAAATTTACTTGACTGGAATACATATTTGTCCTTCAGAAGCTACTGTTGCTTCAATATTTTTTTTCAATTTCAAGTTCCTGAGAAAAAAGTATCCGTAATTCTCTCACAAGCCTATCTTCCTGAAAAGTATAAAGCTGTCTTTAGAGACACAGTGGCTTTTCAATTAAATAATATGACAAGGACCAATCTGTTCGTTTTCCCATCTCTTTGTATTTACAGTTCAATTCTAATAACTCTGTATTATGTGGTTGCCTCAAGATTTCACACTAGTAGTAGTGAGGTGTATAAATACACGAGTGAGGAAATATCCTAGTAATTTTAGGGACAATTATTTTGTAGAATATATTTGCTTCCGCAAGAAGTAAGTTTTAAGACGCCTTCTTCAACAGGCCAAAATTCCATAATTCTCAGATTCCTGGAAAACATAATGGCGATAGCGTTCAGTCATTGAATGGTGATAGTAAACATTTTGAGACGATGATCAGGTTTTCCCTCATTTTCAAGACAACTTGGGAAAAGGAATTTAGGGTGTAAACGTTGATTCCATTAAGAGTAATCTCTCTATTGGTTTTATTTGATTATGTTATGAACTACTATACAAGAGAAGAGCAAGAATTAATTGAACTGAAAGAAACTTGTAAATAATTGCTGTATATGATGTTTCTTAAAATTGTTTGGAAAATAATATTTTTCTATGACTTTCATTGAGTCTCCAGTAGAAAAGGATAAGATCTTTCTTTTTATCGTGATTCTATTCTTAATGGAAATAGAAATGTTAGCGTCATCTGGTATTGTAGGAACATTCCATATACAAAATCCCCATCAATGTGAATGAATATGCCGTTTCTGACATTGATAAAATATAAAACCTATTGGCGGTGTGAGTCCAATGATTGTTAGGCGGTAAACTCTCTCCGGCATATGCAGCAAAAGTTATGCATTCAGCAGAAATTTGATAATCTTCTCCGGTTTGGTGCAGAAATGCGCCTAGAGTGTAGAATGATTGTATGGTAAATTCTACTTAAGGCAGAACTTCATAAACATTTGGTGAAGAACGATAAAACTATTCTCGGTTCTTATTGAATGAATTCTGGTGAAGGTGAAACTCAGAAAAATGATAAAATAAAATTAATAGAAAAATTGGTTCTAACGGTTAAAACTTAGAAGAAAACATTCGATAATGCTGCTCAAATATTCTCGAAGTAATATACATTTACATTTCTTTTTTATGAAACGCATTCCCGAAACAAGTTAAGTGATGGTAAGAATGCCACTCATTTCCTGATTGAAGAACTATATTCATTTGACCTCTCTTCATTGCCACCACATAAAATATAACTGAACAAATGTTCTTCGGTCATTAGTGCGATAATCTTAGATATGCCACAATTTTTTCATTAAATGCGGAGGGATATTTTGAATTGCATAACAATCTTTTCGTTAAGATAAATAACAGTAACGCGTTCAAATAAAGGATTATCATAATCCCAAGGACAACGGACAAATGATCCAAAAGTATAGACACTCATCTGTGAAGGAGCTAGATTCCAAAACAGCCATACTTCACTACTGCAAGGGATAATTATATATATATATATATATATATATATATATATATATATATATATATATATATATATATATATATATATATACACTAAACATTTGCAATATTTATCTTGGAAGAGTGATAGTAAGGATATATGACGTTTCTAGCAATGTTAAGGATATAGGAAACGACACTGTAAGTACATTCACTTTAGAACGTTCACTTTTCGATCATAAGAATCTAACTATGGGCTATTTGTCAGGAAGGCAACTGCTAGATATGATCGGTCTGATGGGGTATCTCAGATTACGGCAACTTCTGAAAATGTCTGAAAGCCATACCAAGTAGAATTACAGATGAAAATTACTAATTTAAATTTCACATGTGATACTCAAAATGTCCTTAACATTTCATTTCTCTGCCTATATGATTCATTAAAACGTCGGAGAGTTTACAATGTCATTTACGGCATTCATATTTAATTCTTTCTTTAAGTTCCATTTTATTTAGTCAAAAATGTTTCTGTAAAATAGGAAAATATAAAACCAAATTAGATATTTAAAATCTGATTAATTAAATAATATAACAGCAAAATTGTCCAATTGTTAGATTATGTTCTGAAGCGTTTTATCTTAGAATATATTAGAGATATCTTACTGGAATTCTGCGATGTTTTTAGAACACAACGGGACCCTACATTGAGCAATAAGAATGTATAATTACTCTGCAAGCTTAAAAGAATAATCGTAATCGTATCGAAATGAAATCGTAATGAAATCGATCATAAACGAAAATGACATATTCCGCATTAATTAGTCATAGCTAAAGATCGGAAGCTCATGAAGGTTGAAAAAGTTCAAACACACACACAAACACACACATATATATATATATGTGTGTGTGTGTGTGTGTGTGTGTGTTTGTGTGTGTGTGGGTGTATATATATTTGTGTATTTAGGCAGCAATCCTTCTTTCATGCACATTTCATTAAAAACGACTGACAAGGTGATTTTATTTAGTTTTTTATATAATTTCTCGTGAGATCTAATAATGTTATATTATTTTTCAGATGATAAATTATATAAAAACTGTCCGAATAGCTCAATTAGATCTCATTTAAATATTCATGGAGACCTACCGGACACTATTCGGAACATACTTGTCGACAAATATAATAGCATCATCCACATGCAAAAAAAGGCTAAATATAATGGAAGCCTTATTAATAAAAACAAACAAACCAACACTTAATAATTTTAACTTTGAACATGGACATAATATCTTGACCGTGTTTTGAAACAAAAAAATGAAACATTTTATAAAACATACATATAACAAACTATTTCTAATTCTAATAGTTGAAATATAATCCTTGAAAATGGCTAAATGTATAGCCGAAAGCTCTCGGATAAAAAGAACATTGGGACAGTTTTTATATAATTTATCATCTGAAAAGAGAAACATTATTAGATAAAAAAAACTAAATAAAAGCACCTTGTCAGTCATTTTTAATGAAATGTGCATATATATATATATATATATATATATATATATATATATATATATATATATATATATATATATATATATATATTCCATGATAATTTTCTAATTTACATAGTACATATGAGACATTTATATCCTTGAATTTATAAATTCTTAAATTCATAATTTTTCAATATTTATTTCATTTTATACAAAGGTCTCTTATCTGAATTATACTTCATAACTATTTTTATCAATTTTATTTTATGCCAGTATTATATTTATATGAATTTGTGAGCTGTTTTTTAATTCCCAAATTAAACATCAATCCTTGTACTCATGGTCAATAATCAAATCTTTCAAGACTTGAATTAAAAATAACCTAAATGGATTGAATTAATTAAATTGTTTGAAAATAAACCTCCATTTCGTTATAAGATAGAAATTGGTTCTTTTATAACCTCTTCATAATGGATGTTTCAAAGGGTCACGAGGGATTAAGTTGATCTTAATCCATTCTCAGCTATTCTTAACAATCGAGTAAATCTAATAAAGAACGGATGAGTTTGCGAATGATAATATGTCTCGTACCATTCTGAAATTGTAAACACTTGTTTGTATCTTTTGTTAGATGTGCTTGTCTTTATTATCTAACCTCGAAGAAGATGGACTCGCATTATAATAATGAAACACGGAATTACTTGGTTTTACAAGCATTCTACTCGTATGATTATTCTGCTTACAAATGCTCTAAACATAATTATTTTTAATCATTTCACCAAAGGAAGGTGGGATTGTCACTTGTACGCAGGGAGTTAGAAGGAGTGAAAATGAGATAAAAGACTTGGTATAGGAGGGGAGTGAAGA
>OZ038486.1:110419752-110447252 GCA_964036315.1 Acanthosepion esculentum | reverse complement strand
AATAGCTGTCCATATGCAACACCAAACTGGAAGAATACAAATAAAAAATAATGTAGCTACAATTGAATTAATAATAGCCAACAACTCAAAAACATTGGGGTGAAGACAGATAATAAATAAGACTTGGTAATTTTATTTATATATCGTAGTTAATTTGCACCAAGCCCAAGAAAATATTTGAAAGAGCTGATCATGTAATCAATCTTAGACTGGGGAAAAAACGGGCGAAAAAAGGGAAATATTTCGCCAATGACTGCAATGAAATAATATGTCAATTAATTTCGTAACGATAGTTACTGCTAGAGTACCGAAATTGACAAGTTGCAGGAAATTTGTAAAACCGTCGAGGATAGCGACGTTTCTATCGATATAAAAACTCCAAATAAACAATACGTCTGGCGAGGTCCACTGGTTGACTGGCTTCAGTATTACCCACCAGAGGATTCGGATGGGAATAAATAAATACATTCCCGTGTCGAAAATGATAATTTTCTACAATATTGTATATATATATATATATATATATATATATATATATATATATATATATATATATATATATATATATAATAAATTAACTGATTTAAAATGTTTTTTTCGCTACACAGTAATAACCATGTTTCAAAAACTGAAGCTAAAAACTTCAAATTGAATTATATAATTAAATTATGCGCATTAGTTCCGTTTCATTTTGAAGCGAATTTTGGAATAACTTATTTTTAAATTTACTGAGTTTTAAACGCACATATAAATTCATAATTTCCTGTTTTCAAGGATGCAGAGAAACGCAATCATTCAGACAGCGGCGATAGCGTTTTCCTTTCTATTAACTAATGTTGTATCAATTATGAGTTACGTTCGAAAAAGTTTAGGGAGGATAGGAGTGCATTTTTCAACGAATTCTGACATGCGTTAAACGCATGTCGTCTGTTTTTGTTTTTTTTATTAACGGCAAAAAGTTTTTCGTTATTTTTTTCGTATTCTTTCTAGAGGTGTTTGGGTTGACTTATGTCCTTTTTGCATTCATGAGAAACTATATATTGCTAAGCTTATAAAAAATAAAATTTACTGAATCTGAGAAATGAAATAGCTATTTTTTGCCGTCATTGTCAAAAATTTTCCTTAGATAATATTTAAAAATAATATTTTTTAAAAAATGGGAGCTGGTAATATACATACTTATATTTGATATGAAAATAATAATTTTAAACAATTTAAGTAATTCTATTATATTTACTTGTTTTAAAAAGAAATATAGTCTATTAGTAATTAAGAGTAAAAATATTTTAAAAATTGTAGTTAAATTAAAGGTATTCTAACCCAAACACCTCTAGAAAGAATCTTTAAGTATACAAGTACGAAAATATTTTAAATCAGTTAATTTATAATATTTATGCTCTGTAAATTTACATTGAGCACTGTTTTCTAAAAATAAAAATATCAATAAGAACACCGGATTATATATCTTACTGTTCTTTATATATATATTTATATATATATATATATATATATATATATATATATATATATATATATATATATATATATATATATATATATATTTAGAAATATAGTCTTAAAGTGTGCTATATTTATGGGATAAAGTGCTCAATATCAGAGATAGAGCGTGTGTAAATATAAAAGTTGACATGGAAGTCAGCACTTACAGGCAACAGTCTGTTTCATGCTAGTGCAATCGTCAGGCGACTGCACTAGCATGAAACAGACTGTTGCCTCTAAGTGCTGACTTCCATGTCCACTTTTATATTTATATATATATTTGTATATATATATATATATATGTGCGTGTGTGTGCGTGCGTGTGAATAAAGGCAAGGGAACACTTACCTTAGTCGATGTGTTTTGTCCTTTGGGAGAATTTATCAAAGCAAATGCAAGGATTGTATTTTGTAACAAGTATTTATAAGCAAGAGCATAAATATTATTGGTTTTTAAAAATAATTTAAATAATAATTTACATTTTAAAAATTCAAGAACATCATTTATCCACTTTCGTTTATTAGACATTGATTTGTCACTCGGCGATCTCCATAGCTTGCCTGAGTTTTCGACTAACCAGATGAATATTCATGAGTGTTGTTAAATTTAAAAATTTTGAAAAACCAATAACGTTTATGCTCTAGTATATAAATTCTTGTTATAAAATAAAATGTTTGCATTTGCTTTGATAAAATCCCTCAAAGAACGAAACGCGCCGGCTACGTTTTCTTTTGTCTTTATTCATATTGTCCTTTTACAGATGGAGCCTATCTGAAATTTTATATACAGTTTGCGATAAACTACCGTCCTGTAAATTTGAAGAATGTCCTCTTAAAGAAATTAGTCTTAGAATATATATATATATATATATATATATATATATATATATATATATATATATATATATATATATATATATATACTAAAGTGTAAATTTATTCAATAAAATCATGGTTAGCTTTAACCACGGCAACAGACGGCTTCGGAATCTCCTGCAACTCTTCTGGGCGCTCTCATGTTTAAGTTGGTGAATGCAGCCCTAAGCCTTACCGTTGGTTCATCCGATGGAGTTTTGTTGGTCTCTCGTTCAGCTGCATTCCACACATAATAATCAAGAGGGTTGCAGGCTGGGGAGTTAAATGGCCAGATGTTAGGAGTGACGTGATCGTAGAAACTGACTGACAGCCATGACTGAGTTCACCTGATTTTTTCACGTTCACGCGTCTTTTTAAAAATCACCATCACAATGATCACAATTACAATAAGTTTCTCTTAATAATTCGCCCCTTAAGATGATCTCGGAGGAGATCGGAAGTTCTTTGTTAGGAAAAAACTACGGCGCCTTTATTGATGAATTTCATCTTAGCATCAAGAAAGTGATTATAGAATTGAAATGGATTATTATAAAATAAATAGACATGTGTATATTATTCAATGAAAAATGTTTGAATAGGGAGTGGTGAAAGTTCTTCGCTCTGTCATTGCAAATTAGTCGAGATTGATGGAAAGCCTTTCATCACCTACAGTATGTGGATGATATGATAAAGCAGAGGGAATAAAATAGACCTCTAGTCATTGTCAACAGATTTGTGACTCAGAATATATATATATATATATATATATATATATATATATATATATATATATATATATATATATATATATATATATAAATGGAACCTTGAAGTGAACTGTTTTTCTTTACATATATATATATATATATAATATATATAAATGGAACCTTGAAGTGAACTGTTTTTCTTTACATATATATATATATATATATATATATATATATATATATATATATATATATATATATATATATATATATATATATATATACTTATTTACTTGTTTAATATACTTACCGATCTGAATTGGAATGATGTATCTTCAATTCTACAGTTGAATGCATGAATCCGCCTCGCTCCATCGTCGTAGTTTTTCGGTTGTAATTGCAATTATTGTCTGGGGAGTCCTTTTGATCCTTCTGTGCCACATATTGAATATTTCTGGAATCGGGATAAGTGTGTTTTGTTCTATCACCACATCCACAACAACTGGCAACCGGCATAAGAGAATCAACCAAATTACTACCTAGTAATTAAACATGCTTTTCATTTAGTGAAATGTCGTGAAAATCAGATTGAATTATAATATTAAAATCTTGGAAGGAACTGTATTGCTTGCTTTTTAAATTTTATTTTTACTTTTTATCCTTTTAAATTAATTGTGTTTTTATTGATTCTTTCATATTTTTTCATTGTTTGACTAATTGAAATTTAGCTCGCCTGACTTATTGTCATTTTGCTAATACTTTTGTTATGTCAAAAAAACTTTTCCTTTAATATTAAACTAAACTATATTTAGTCAATTGTACGCAGTTCCTAATCATAAGAAATATGTAAAGATATTTTATTTTACTTACAAGTAATATTTAATTTGGAACATCCTATTAAGAAACAAATAACTAATGCAAAATCAGGTGCAAATAGTTAATGAAAGGTAGATTTACTTTTTGCTTCCACGCCTTGTACCCAATGAAAATAACTTGTGTGTCAGCCCACAGGAAATAAATATGCAAACCACATGAGAAATAGTGTGTTTGGGGTTTGTAAGCTAAGGGGAAATAGATGTCCAGGGTATCTAACCCAACGGGATATAGATGTTCAGGGTCACTAACCTTTGAGATATTGATATGGAATGTCTCTAATCCCACGTGAAATAGATCTTCAGGGTCTGTAAGCAGACTGGAAAAATGAATAATTACCACGGCATAAAGGCGGGCATGCACTAAGGATAGTGAAAAATATAGGTGCAATGTCTGGTATTCTTTGCATTTGGAGAACAACTATTTATCAGAATGATTTTTTGAAATCACTGATTGAATCAGGTTTTCACGTATATGTTACTGATTTAGGCAAAAGATAAAATGTATTATGGTATTTTATACATGAATTTTTCAAACAAATTTGAAAAGAATGTAAGTAGAAAAATGCAGTTGACAGGAATTCTCACCTGAGAACTGAAATCAATATTCGACTATTTGGAATGAAAAGTTTTATCCTCAGTAGTAAATGACAATGATCTATGTTCTAAAAACTAACGCAGAATAAGTGATTATTTCAAAACCGAAAGCCAATATTTGCTATGGGCCTGGGGAAACATGACGGGTATCGCGCCGTATGAATTAATGCATTCTAGCAGAAACCTTCATGACAGGAATTCACTTTGAAAATAAGGATGATGTCAATTACGTAATATTACATTTGGAAGGTATGACATTTGTGAGCAGGTTATGATACTTATTCAAAAGAATTTGAAAACCCCAGTCAACTAAATAATAAAGTATTAAAGAAACTGACAGAGAAACTTTTTCTCATCCTCCTACATGTAGAACATTATAAATTTCCTCAACCACAAGAACATTTTTGTTGACCTATTTCACAAATCTCTCATCTTTTTTGTCAGGAAAATGCCGAAAATCTTACCGACAGAAAATGGACAAATTGTGCCAATATAATGACTAATACACTATTTATATTATTCGGACAATTGTCCTCATCTTTGTCGCCATATTTATTAAAACGTTTCGGCCTTTGTACGCTCTGGCCTTCTTCAGGTGATTGGAATGTCGAACTGGACCCTTTATTTCGCTCACGGAGGTAGACTCAAGGACATATGGCACAGTGGATAGAGGTGTTATTTAGTGACAAGACTCAAAGAGTGTGAGTTCAATACCTGGTTAAGGCGATGGAGAACTTAGAGAGGTGAATTAACAGGACATAACTGATACTGACAACCATTAGACATGGCACGTGAAACTAGAACAGTCTACCTCAGTGAGCGAAATAAAGGTGGTTCGACATTACGATACCCGTGTTCGAATCTCACCATAGTCTATTTGTCATGAAAGTGATCGATCTGGAGGAGGTGATCTCAGAGTGCGGAAACTTTGAAAAGTGCCAGAAGAACCATAGTACAAGTTGGCCCAAGCCTTGTGAGTGAAATTAGAACTCTTGGGAGCTGACGATGGTTGTGCTAGCACGAAGTCACAAGTCAACGTGACAGAGGGGTCGAGTGTGCTGACCTTGTTCACATTGTTGATCACACTATATAACGCGCACTCTCTCAGAAATTGTAACTAAGGTCCGCTCAGCCTAGTTGCAGTATATAGACCACAGGTGGACTCTGTGGGTGTTGAACAAACAGAAATGTGCCTGAGTAGGCCTCTTCAACGGGGATTAACTAGTCGCCCTGGTAGATGGGCATCCTCGGATATAATTGGCTGCGCCATTTTCTATGACATTATCATCCATTACATACTATTTATACTTTGTCGTACTAAATCAAGTTTTCGATTTCAAGCCTCTCGAGGTTTTTGCTAGGAAACCATCTTATTAGATATTTATCGCAAGGTAATTAACGTAATGCACAAGCCTCATTATAAACTTACTCATAAAAGTAACGTCTAAATATGTTTCCGATTATACGATAGATTTTAGACTTAAATATCTTAAAGTTGTCAGTCTAATTGCCTTTCGGTTAACACGAAGTTTTCTAACCTATAATTCAGGTAATAGCTATTGATGATGGTTAATGTATTCAAAATAATTTATTTAATAATAAATTATTAATAATTATAATCTATCCATCATCAGTTTCGATTAACTCAATTACAGGAGAGAAAACATCGTGATATCCGAAAGACAATTAAACTGACAATTTTAATGTTTAATGCCTAACTGGTTACTAATAAATTGTTTCTACAGGACAAATATCTTGTGTTGCAGAACAAATGATTCGATAGTTTCGTCCAATTTATTCTTTGTAACTGAAGATAATCGAATGTAAACAGTGAGGGGAACATTTTCATGAGTAGATATATTAAAATACTCCCTTCAAAATATCGTTCAGGTAACTGGATGTAGTCAACAACTTATGAAGACTTGAAACTGCACCTTCTGAAATATTGACATCAAAGATTGAAAGATTTGAAAATCAATTTACTACCTTCAAGCTATATTCAATTTCATTTCAGTTTTTTACTCAAATATGCAGTCTTTATACAACAGGATAGCAAAAATTATTAGCATGTAGTAAGATTACATTTCTTTTTAATCAAGTGAATCTGTTTATATCAATATTGTTGCATGTTATAAGCTGTTCTTTTTCCATGCGCAATAATTGGCCATTTAGAAAAAAAGCTATGAATTATGAAAGAACATATGTCTCACAAAATGCTTACTCTGTGTTTTAAGAAAGGTAGTAGAATATTCAGATGCTATTGTGGCTTAAGACTCAGCAAAGCCAAAATATTCTTCTTAATTACAATCGACTATTCAACATAGATTCTCGGAGCTTTAAGATATTTTTATTTTTTGATCTTCAAATTTACCATTGCTATTCTTAACAGCCTTACTATATTTAAAGACCTAATTCAAACCGGGAACACTTTCACACCATTGAAATTGATTAATATAGACTTTAGTGTATATATATATATATATATATATATATATATATATATATATATATATATATATATATATTGCTGATACGTCTTGACGCATGGACGGACAGGCCACTCTACCAAACACTGGAATCTGGTTGCTGAAAGTAACATCAATTTGCTAAGTGATAAAACTTTTACTTATATATATATATATATATATATACGTGTGTGTGTGTGTGTGTGTGTGTATATATATATATATATATATATATATATATATATATATATATATATATATATATATATATATATATATATATTCAGTGTGCGATTGGTAGATTGGCGTCTAATTTGCGCCAAAATGAGAATAACACTAATAACACAATTTAACAGATATATTTACTAAAATTACCGGAAAATATCTTGAAATACAAACGAAGTTAAAAATTCTTTTTGACGAATTATTGCCAGGATATAAAAAAGACGTCGACAATTTGAAACTAGCAGAACATTTTAGATCGGTGATAAAGTCTTCTTTAAAAACTTTAATGCCGGAAAAGAAAATTGGCAGAAAAGGAAAAATTATTCGATGCCTTGGTAGTATGATGCAAAGGGTGCGATTGTTAAATTGTCGTCTAACTTACGCAAAAATGTGATATTTCATTTTAACAGTTATATTTTCCAAAATTAGACAAAAATATCTCGAAATACCACATAGTATATTTATTCAATTAATCGCCATTGGCTTAAATCACGGCCTCCAGACGCCTCCGGAATCTCCTGCGTCTCTTCTGAACGGTCTCCTTGGTGAATGCTGCCATAATCTTTGCCTTCAGTTCATCCTTGGTGTTACTGGAAGTGAGTTTTGTTGGTCAATCTCTCAAATGCACGCCACACGTAAAAAATCAAGGGGGTTGCGATCTGGGGAGTTAGTTGACCAGATGTATATGGTGATGTGGTTGCAGAAATTGTCTGACAACCATGACTGATTTCTCCTGCTTGTTAGGCATGGCGCAGAGTCCTTTTGTCAAACATAGATTCTTCCAACAGCTAGTCCCTTACTCAGGGTAGTACTCCCTCCTCAAGTCTTTTGATGTAGGCCTCTGTGTTGAGTCTGAGGCCCTGTGCGAAGATGAATGGAGGCATAACGTTGCCATCACTATTGATCGCTCCAAACACCTTGATATTGACTGGATATATCATTCAACTATTTCCGAATACTCTGTAATGTCCTCAGATTGACACCCAAACACTCTGAAAGGTTCGTATTGGACATTCTGGTGTGAATGCCCAAGCCCTACATCATGCCGTTTCCAAATTTCTGGCGGAGTGAATTGCATCATGGTGCTTATTCTCACCGACGGTGTCCAACTGACCTAACTATACTGTGTAGTCGATAAAATCAAAAGGAAACAACGCGCATGCGCAAAATTAATAATATAAAATGGTGAAAATTTACCCATCACACCCTGTATATGTGTGTGCGTGTGTGTGTTTATTCAATTATTTAAAATGTTCCCGATCGCTATATTTTTCCAAGTTCTCTGAGCTTTAAGATATTTTTACTTTACGATCTTCAACGTTATCTTTGATGTTCGTAGCAGCCTTACTATATTTAAATCTCTATTTTCAAATTTCCTCGCCAAATGTCGGAACCAAGAAAAAATATAGATTCTCTGTTTATATTCTCCACAGTCTCATGACATTCAAATAAATATAAAATGTGTAAAATATTTGAGTGAAAAGGTTTCTACTTTTGAGTAAAGCATTATTAATTAAATAAAATGACTAGTTTACTAAATAATTATAAGAAAAGATGTTATTCAGCAGAAAATATTATTTACTTGCGGTCGTATTAAAAAGATATGTTAGCATGTCATCCCCATAGGTGATGATATTCTCACAGTTAGAAATAAATTCAATTATCGAAAAACTATAAAAGGTCATAAAATGTCATGCATAAAACAACTTGAGAGAAACGGGATCGATTTATGTTGCAAGAATAACCGAAAGTTCTGGATTTCAAAATGGCTTCATTCTATAAGATTATAAACAATAATTTATTGAATTTCACTATGACACGTATGCGGACATAAGATGGCACGTTTATTGGCTGCAGCGATGCTGTTAATATAACTGATCGAAAAGTTGTGTATCTTGCGAAAATACATCTTGAATTCACTGATGGTGTAATGTTTCCAGAGCGATATTAACGAGAGTTGGTAAGTAAATTAATATTGTTTTGGAACATTAGTGTTTGAGAATATTGCTATTATTTATTCAGTTTAAATTTATGACCTGAAAGTAATTGCTTTTGACCCGGCTTAAGTGTAAAAATATATTCTTTACATTATAAAAAATGATACATGCACCAGAAAAAGTTAAATATAGTAAGTATACAAAAAAGGGATTTCCCTTGAGTATATTTTATTATCAAATCCGGATATGTCAAATACAAAGACACACAAATATGAAAGAAGTAAAATCATTAGTGAAATAATAGTTTGAGAGACATTACAATCATAATTCCGTTATTGACTCCATTTGGCTTAAACTCATACAAGCCCAGTATCTGGAGTAGCGATGTAGAATTGAACTTACAGCATTGTCTACAGGAGGAAAATTGATTCGCATTTGGACGCCTAACCTTATTCGTAGTATAACCTGAGCACGCATTGTAATTAGCCAGTGTGCATAGGTTTTACGGATACTTGTTCAAAATTATCCACAGCACGTCTACTAATATTACCTTGATTGAACTGTTTGAGGGACAGTGTCTATTCCGAAAACATGAGATTAAAAAGAGTTGAAAGATACAAGAAACGTTTCTAGGTTCCTCCTAACTATTCCATTCGAACCTTCGAATAATTTTACACATTTTATTTTATACTCTCCTGACTTAAGGAAAGTACAGGTTGTGCAATGGATCTGGTTTTAAATATATATATATATATATATATATATATATATATATATATATATATATATATATATATATATATATATATATATATATATATATATATATATATATATATATATATATATATTCCAGTAAATATATTATAAACCTACGCCTTCATAATATAGAAACGACAGCTTCAACCCTAGTCGTAATCCTGTAATTGCTGAAGAACAATGACATGAAGAGGTGTAATTTTAATATATTGCTATGTTCACACGTAGTACTCCGGTTTTATATTAATAATATACGGTATAACAATACGTATACTTTGATTCAGGTCATTCTTCCTAGAGTATAACTAATGATTTTCATATGAACTATTAATATATTAGATTGAGTGCCATACCGTAAAACAAAATGTAGCAAGTTGGTCACACAAATCAAATGCTACAATGAATTCTGCTTGACTGCCTGCATCTTTCGTGTGGCCTTAAAATAAAATCCATTGTGTGTCTTGTCTGTCGTCACTGATGGAATAGCTTTCTTAGAAGTTGCGCAATACTGTAGCGAGTTTGATCCTCACGAGGTGTTCACCCGTATATTGATATTTGCCAGACAATTCTAAGCGGATTAACTACCTAGACTTAGGTTGATTTACTTCAGGACCGCTTCTAACACAATGTAACAAGCAATAAGGACTTATCGTCCGAATGGAAGTCGACGTCCTTGTCTGCCTGAACTTTCATTATTTAATATCTAAGTTTTGAACTAGGCTCGAAATCAACCAATAGCTCAGAAATATGTAACTACATCAGCCGGCTCCTTCTATATGTAACGCTCTCTCCCTCATTAATTGAGATATTAAGAGGGGAGGGATAGATACACTCTGAGAGAGAGATCGACATTTTCCCAAGTATTTTCAAGGACTGTGAGATTGACTTCCCACAAACTGAGGTTTACATCTATGTTTCATTAAAAGATTCAATTTGTGTAAGGTTGTAAATCGTGAGAAATTAGCTAATATATATATATATATATATATATATATATGTATGTATGTATGTATGTGTGTGTGTGTGCGTGCGTGCGTGCGTGCGTGCGTGCGTGCGTGCGTGCGTGTAATATTAGCTCTCAACTTATAAATAAATATTCGGCATTTATTGACCGAACAGCCACTGCTGTCGTCGGTTCAAATTATAAAATCTTTCTCTTAAAACAATTTTTCAGTAAAATAGGTTTCTCAAATACGGAAATTGTTATCGCTATTTCAAGTAGTGATAGGGTTTCCTTCGTAACCTTTTATTTGAAGTAGCGTGGAATGTCAACCTCTTGATTAAGTAATTTTCCCTTCAAGTTACATTTCCTATCCATTTTAGTTGTTCCTGCTGTTGAAAATCTTCAAGTGATGTGGGTCATGTTATCTGGTAAAGTTGCTTGTCTGTAATTTTGTAGCGCCAGTCCACAATGATCGAAGAAGGATGGTCTTCGCCCAAAACCCACATGCTTCTCTTGGCCTAAGCAATTTGTATATACGTGAGTATATACACACACTTCAGAAATTCTTTCATCTTTCCATTCATTTATTCTATACATATTTACTGTTACTGCAGCCGTCTTCAATATTATGGATGCAAAATAAAAGGACTTTGAAAAGTTCATTCTGCCATAAAACAACTTAGTCGGAAGTTTTAACCGTAAATAAAAAGTTGTACAGACAAACCCTTTCGGTATAAAGATATATTTATATGTATATGTCTAGAAATGTATAAATAGATGTAAATATATATATATATATATATATATATATATATATATATATATATATATATATATATATATATATATATATATATATACAAGAATAAATCAAACCACCAAACTTATTTTGGGGTTTCTGTGGGAAATGAGAAAAATTTTTTTTTATATCCACAGAGACGCTTTTTCCAACCCAAGACTAAAACATCAATCTACTCATTCCCCCAAATTTTGGGAATTGAGGGAGTAAGACCTGAATTCTCAAATTAACTCGGAATTCATAGGATTTGCTCGGACACCAAATAGCTTTAAGTGTAGATCCAATTTATGCTTGGAAGAAAAATAAAAATCATTAAATTTAAGAATCAAGATATTCTACTAAACAAAAGGATTGAATTGGTATGCAAGTGTTATCCATAGGAAAAATTCTAAATGATATAATATTATTTCATACCTACACTCCAAGGACCAAATTTCACCTAACATAGTATCAGCCGAACTTCTCTTTCATTTATATTTTTATATGCGAATTTATTTCAATCGTGACATCTTCCCTATATGTAATTTTTTCTGTATGTGAAATTGTCGAATTCCCTTCTATATAAATATCTCTCCCTGTTACATGTTTTCTATATGTGAAATTCTCTTCTATATTTAATTGTTTGTATAATACTAATTTATTTTTATATACTGAATTTAAATTTAATCTTTTACAGAATTTTTAAATAATTAGTATAAGTATGATATAATTTAAATTATAAACTTAGTATTTGAAAATTTATTAATATTATATTGATATAATGAGATTGGTTATATTTCGATGAAATTAATATACACACTCTTATATCCGAGTTTCTCTTATATCCGGGTTACACTGTATTAATAATTTACTTATTTTTTTTACTCTAAATTTTACTATATAGTTAACTATGTAGAATTGAATGGATTAATATTAACGTCATTTTTATAGAAAGTATTAGATGTATATTCTTACTCTCATTCTATAATAATTTTAAGCTCATCTCTGAAATGTTTCATAGCATTTTTTGTTCATTCTTCTCCTTGCATATGTGTTGATAGGTTACATTTATGTCAGTTTCCATTTTCAAACGTCACGTGTATCTGTACCCGACTCCAGCACAAATACCTTAAGTCCATTAACCCTTTTTGTCTATATAACTCCCTCCTCTATTATAGGACAATTCTTAATCCCTCTCCTTTAATTCTTCCCTTTTTTTTCTTGTTGTTGTTTTTAGTATAAGGTTAACTATTTTAATTTTTTCCTAGTAGTGAATGTATTTGATTTTTTGCTCGGGTCAATTAGGGTAGTGTATTTCTTTATAATATTTCTCAGTGAGGATTCATTTTGTTTGTAGACGATATGAATTTGGTTTTTGTAGAAAATATTTATGTTATTTTTGACTGTGTTGACTATCATTGTTATTAACTTCGGGAAAAATAATCTAATCTGGTGGTCTGTAAGGTGGTTAGGGAAGCCATTGTCAATTAGTGTCTGTTTTGCAGTAATGAGTCCTTTAAGGAAGACTAGTCGAGAGGATGAATCTAGTGTGCTCTTTTTACGAAGTTTTTGATCATTGCTATTTTGTATCTGAGTGGGGAGTCACTTTTAAAGTTAAGGTTGCAAGAGTTTCTGCTAGTGTTTTTTCATACAATAAGATGGTAAAAGTGGTGTTACTATATTCTACGAGAACGTTTAAGAATGGGGGGTTATTTTTTTTACTATGTTCGTAGGTACAGATAAGGACAGAGTTTTTTCTCCTGTGGTTTTGAGAGTATCTATTTCTTTTGTGTTACTCACTAAAATAAAAATATCGTCTACCTAGCGGACACATATTTTAGGTTTACAGACCTGTTTAAATATTCATATTTAACTACCTCATTTTATAAAAAAAAACACTAGCAGAAACTCCTTGCTATGGGTTGAATGAAAGGACTGATTGCATCCTGTTGCCATGATTGGCAACCAGTTTACCACAAAAAGTAACGGTAAAAAAACTGCAGAAAAATATCCTACCTCGTCAGATATGATTGAACTTTTGAATTCATAGTATTTGTTCTTATATACTGAATGCCATCCAAGTCGACACAAACCGGTTCATCCTACTATTTCAACCATAGATTTGTTGAGAAGAGATGGATTCTTGCCTTTTTTAACCGAAAAGGTTCGAAAAGAGACGAAGCCGGAACTCTGATAGATTAGGTATCCATAAAATTACCCTGCTTTTATACTAAAAATATAAATTTAAAAACCAAAAGAAAACGGAATATTTTTCTATTGTCCAAGTTTTAAAAATTATAAATCTTACAATTTTTACAAACCTGATATTTTATTCTAATATACCAAAACATTTTTATTTGAATAAAAATCAATTGAAAATTTCAATGACTTCTGTATAAAATTAAACAAAACCTACCTCTTCCTGAAAAATAAATTATTGCTTCGGCGAGTGAAGTATTTATTAAAATGTATTCTCACGAAAAATATTTTCGTTGATATAAATACTCCCCGCTTATCAACTCTCAGTAAAATGCTGTGTGATCATAAGTATTTAAAAGATAATTCCTTAGAGAATCAGTAAATTATATATTTGTCTGACATTTTAGCTTTATTTCTCATATTGGAGATTTATTATTATAAAAATGACATAACATATTCAGGGCAATATCTTGTAAAGTAATAGAGGAAAAAAGTACTGAATTTGAAATCACAATGTTTGGAAATATATTTTTTGTGTTTGGTCGCTCCGAAAGGTTTTTGATAGCAGTACTAAAATTAATAAATGAATTAACTTATCAGAATAATGTATCCGCTGTAATTTTCATATATGCACTTTATTCATGGAATGTACGAATTTATCATGTACGGATGAATAGTTACGCAATAACCAGATCATTAGATTATGAATGTAGGCACCATGTCAGTATGAAGGCCTCCGCTGACTTGTTCACACCATTTTTTCCCTGCCCCCACAGACAATGAATTGTAAATATGGGAACTAGTTAGTATTTACATAGAGACAGTGAGGCATTATGGTGTTTGGAGTAAGTAAGGCACGTATGAATGTGTTGTTTTGGTGTATGGAATATTGTTCGTACGATTGGGTCAGGGATTCCAGCTAGCTAAGTTATAGTTAAGACAGAAGAAGCCTATACTTTCCCCAACCTCCATTAGGCCTTGTGCCACATTTCTGTATAGCACAGAATAAATATTGCTGATAATACAGTAGTTACAGGTATTTGCACTTTTATGACATTTTCGATAAACATCGGGTAAATTGAATAAAATTTATTTTTATCGTCAATAAAAATATCCCTGAAAATAGGCGGTATTAGTTATTACTCACTTAACGACTCATCTGTTTAACGACCACCGGACTTTCAAAACATATAAAACCTCATAAAATAAAAAAAATAAAAAATCCAACTAATCGGAGGTGTATGATGTGCGAAAACGGGATTGTTTTCTGTGTTGAAAATAAATGAAATGAATAAAGACATTGAAAATGAAATAAAACAACATACTTGTATTACATTTACAGGATGCAAATCGAACTTTGGAAAATTTCTGTATATACACGCGTATATATACAGGGATTATCAAAAATACTTTTACAATCTTTGGGGTGAGATCCCTCACACCAAAACAAAGACAAGGAGGTGGATCGACTCCGCCAGCCTGTAGAATGTCTACTTCATGGTCAGCATTACGGGCGGATCTCGGTTCTCCTCGATGCGATGTTTTTGCGGTGTCACGGATGCTGTCTCGGCAACGCGACAATAAACTGTGGCAAAATTTACATGACCCGGCTGCCTTCGGGCTTAAAATGCAATCTGATACAGCCGTGTGCCGACTACCATTTCTGCGGCCCTATGTAAAAATCATATATGCCTGCTCACTGTATGAATATCCTGCCATTGTTAAACAGAACACTTCTCATTAACTCACTACTCCACACGTTAAACGTTGAAGACAGACAAGCCACAAATGTACACGAATGATTAATGTAACCAGTCTACATGGCAACACATTGCCATCTATCGGAAACTAACTTTCAACTTAATAACTCAAAAACGAAGGATTTGTGTACATATGTTCTTGTTTTGGTGAGAGTAACCCGCCCCCAAATATTGAAAAATATTTTTGAAACACCCTGTATATGGCTTTGAGCAAGTGAAGCCTACTTGTCTTGGCAATGACCATCTTTCTTCGAACATTGTTGACTGGCGGCACAGAATCAAATACAAACAACTTTACCAGATAGCATAAACCACAATTCTTAAGAACTTTCTACACCAACAACTACTAAAATAGATCGCACATGTAACTTGAAAGGAAAATAATGACTTAATCATGAAGTTGATGTTCCACACTACTTCAAATAAAAGGTTAGGAACGAGCTCCAACATCATTACTGGAAAGAGCGATAACAGCTACTGAACTTGAGAAACCTATTTTACTGAATATAGAATTGATTTACGTTTATTTTTCAGTAACGTAATATCGTTTAAAAATGTTACAAATAGTGCAAAATTGCCATAACATTCTATTGAAGCGTTTTGACACAAACCCATTATAAACATAGTCTGAAATAGAGGTCAGATACAAATGTCACTTAGCGAACAGGCATTTGTCAGAGAACACTGTCGTAAAGTGAGGAAGGGTTGAATGTTGAACTCTCTCTCACTCTATATATATATATATGTGTGTGTGTGTGTGTGTGTGTGTGTGTGTGTGTGTGTGTGTGCAGGATGTCCAAAAACTTTCATCGATTTTTATGTTGAAAACTGCAATAATACAATAAAATTAAAATAAATAAAAATCAGGCGAAACTTTTTGGACACCATGTATATATATATATATATATATATATATATATATATATATATATATATATATATATAACATCTAAATTTATCATGATAGTGTATGTTTTTATTTTAAAATTCAAGATTCTGAGTTCTAGCTGTTTATCGGATCCTCCATTGCAAATCATTCAGCCGAGGAACAACTACTACAACCACCAAGCCGCCTGCCTTACATTTATATTCAAATAATATAATCGTTAGTTATGCAGGTGTTGCACTGACCATTAAGTGTGAAGAATGTTTTGTTCATCCTAGATTTTCTTTCTCTCTCTCAAAAAATACTGGTTACTGGGAATGGTTCGTTGTCTTCTCTCCTCACGATCAACCATGTAGGAGCGTCTGTGTTGTTCTGTTAGTCATAAAAACATCGCAGCACAAACTAGAATAGCAACAGCTGTAGAGGCGGCAAATGCTTTGACAATAGGGTTGCGGGCTAGGAAAATCTCAGGAACCAATTGCTTTCTTTACACAAACCTTGGCAATTGGTGCATTCCCTTTTTCTTTCTTTGACATGTGTTATTGGGTCCAACCGAATCTCAGCGTCTAGTGAGTGTTTTTATTGTTTCTTCTAATAAACAGTAGAGAGAAAATTCTGTTCATTTTGTTTGGTTTATTACTCTTATGGTTATTCTTTTTTTTTATTTATGGACTTGTGAGCAAAGACCAGAGAGTGTTGGGTATACGCAATATTTTTGATGATATTAAACTTTCTAGTTATTATCTGTTTTGCGTGTATGCATTCACTCGAGATCTTTGGAATCTTATGTTGGTCGAGTGACAGCAAGTCTCCTCAACATTTCAGAACCTTTCTAAAGAATCTCGCCAAACCAAGCTTCCTGTAGTTGTGGTAGGCTCGACTCTGTTCAAATCTATAACACTCTAGCCTGGTTTCTAACCACATTTACACGGTTTTTATGGTACCGAATTTCCTCTCCATTTTAACAATTTTAGTTAATGGGTAAGGTACTGGAGTTGATCTTTTTAGATTAGTAATTGGTGAAGTCTCCTCATTAATCCACCTATCGATGAAGAATTCGGTTTTTTAATGCTTCTAATCGGGATGATTTCAGATTCAAATCTACCCCTTTGTAAGCCTATCCAGGACGTTATGTTTTGTAATACATTCTTTGTTTTATATATATTTAAGTTTTCTTGCAAAGTACTTATAACTTTCAGATGTTAATTCAATAAATCTTAATAAATCACTTACTTTATAGTTATAATGTAACCGAGTGTTTAAAACGTTCTTCTCTGGACCATGAGACCCGTGTTTGATATGCACTATGGTCAATGTATCAAGGAAGTGACTTTTTAATTATATGGTTGTGTGAAGATGATTCCATTGTGCAGCACGATTGGAAATTGCGTGAAAACCATACCACGGTTTGATCCCGGGCCTTTCGCTGGAATTGGCTAAATAAAATTGTTCAGATGCCATTGATGATTGTGTATGCCCAAAGTTACAAGACATCGTGACCGAAGGTTCGAGTTTACTGATTTGTTTCATTAATTATCCTGCAATGCTATGCGCTCTCGCCTATAAACTGTAATTAAAGTCCGCTCAGCATAGTTGAATTATAAGCTACTGGGTGGCGCTACAAACAAAAATATACCTGTGAATGAATCTGTAACAGGGAGTAGCTAGCTACATAGGTAGACGCGACTGAACAGCCTCTGTCGTCTGCTGCAAAAGTGACATCCACGATCTTTTATATATATTTTTTTTTTTAAGAATGGCGATTTGGCGTTCTAATCTGGATATTTCTTTCAATTTCAAACTGAGTTTTTGCTCGAACTATATTTAATCACACTTCCCACTTATTATTATTGCATGTATTTTCGGGTTCCTTTCAAATAATTAGTATTTACGAGTTGTTTACAGTGTCTCCTCCTTAATAACAACATTGATTCTCTTGCACAACTCATATATACCAGGGCTTGGTCATTCAAACATTTTCAATTCTTCAGATCGCTTCCTGTGGATGAAGTGCAGTTCTATTATGATTTTCATATTCAATAACTTCGTCTGCTTGCGTGTGGGTTTCTAGAATTATTTTCAAAATGTTCAGTTTCTCCATTCAAATTGTGGATATTATCTAAACAAAGAGCTTTCATTTTTCACGATAATCAAATCCAGTCGTCAAACTAGAGGTGATATTTCACAGAATTTTATATTTTAAAACTCTTAATATTTTTCGGGCATAATCTGTTTTGTGCATATACTATTGAAATCTCTTCACGTCCCGAATATTTTCTACACTCTCCAGAGTTAATTGTTAATATTCTTTCGTACCTGCTTTGGATTCTTTTGGAAGAAATGTCGTTTACGATTATATATCTGTAGTTTCACACCAGCTAAACCCGGTTAGTCTTATGTGATCACGTGTCTCTGCTGTAATAATGTATTATCCTGGGTGTTGGGAATAACGGCGACTGGATTCTTTCATTTCATTCTCGAATATAATTAATGTTATTAATGTGCCGCAGTAAATAAAATGGAAATTAGTAGAGACTGCGTTCTCCTTGTTCTCTGCTACATAATGTTTCTTTATATTTAAAATCGATCATAAATTTCATTACCTTTCTATACAATTGAAGTTACCGTATATTCTTGAGCAGAGTGCGTGTTTTTATGATCAGATTTTACGCGTAAAATGCATTATGGTTCGCACTATGCATTGGTATTATTTTGAAGAGGCTAAAAATCGTGTATTCTCCGTGACCTGTTGCACTATAGACAGGTATATTTATCTGGAAGGGTTACAATTCATGCAACGAAATTCAGATATAATATTAGGCATAACAGTCAAATACGTGTTCTATTAGAGTGTTATTTTATTTTGCACAGTTTTCGCTTTCAGCTAAAGAAAGTGCCGTATGTGTGCTGCCCTATCAAGTAGTACGACATCTGACAAATAGCACCTCACGCATAACATTTGCAGTTCCAAGCAAAGCAGACTTTTGTAACAGTGGAATACTAAGCTTTTACTTCTATTTTCTCACTGTAAGACTTAAAATTCGGTGGTTTACCTCAACCACAGATAACTGGGAGAATTGTAGCCTGAACACCACACATTCTAACAACTTCAATCCAGACATCAGTGTATTTCTTGAGTTCGGCAACTGCTTTAGCCTTCATATTAGAATCACCAATAACAACTACGGCATCTAGATGGGAGTTTCCTTCTTTTTGTCAATGTCGGTGATGTTTAGTCGCATGGATTCAAGGTGGCAGCCTATTTTGAGCTTGAAATCTCACAAAATTCTTGATCAACTTATCTCTTGGCCGTTTACTTCAAATACATACTTCCTCAGTAAGCACGTGACGATGAAAAAAGACAGCGATTATATTCTTTTTACTAGTGATATTGATGACATCATCACACCTCACATCCTACATTTGTTCGAATCTATTTGGTGCTAGCTGTTCTTCCGGAAGGAATTAGAATTAAGGAGTTGGTGTTGTGCGGCTACCAGTAGGCATTCTATTATTATTATTGTTGTTGTTATTTTTGAAAGAGAATCATTGCAACAAAGTGACGCTGAACTTGAAATACACAAAGCACATCATGATGCCCTGTTTGATAAGGATATACCAGGGAAAAGTTTGACAATCACATGCATACAATAGGGTGAGAGGCTTTGATAAAAGCAACGCATTATATTATAGACTCGGAAATAACTTAGAAATAATTTCAGGATGGGTATCACTTGGAACTGAGGGCGTTACTTATTATTTAAATATATCTCCCAAGCGGTATTGGTTGTCTCATGCTTCAAACTGAAAAAAAAAACAACAAAAATCACTCGGTACCCTACCATGAAGCTCATCCCACTACTACATCTGTTATTATTATCTAGCAAGAGTGCAACACGCCAATAAATGTCATTAGGGTACAATTATACGAAGCTCAATTTACGTAGAACTTAAGAAAATCAGATAAGAGTATACCGACCACATACATCACAGTCCCATATTGTAATTATTAAACAAAATGATTGTCGTAACTGTTCCAATATTTAGATTTATACTAAGCTGTTTCATGAATTCTTCTTAGTAACTATTCAACTAACAGACAATTCTAAGATGAATAAGATCACCATCATATTAAACACATTTCAGTTGCATGCCTTCATGCTGGTAATATTTCATTTGCTTTGACGCGTTCATTATCAATAGAGCTGCTTTTTTTTCTTTACAAGAAAGCTGGGTGACTGAGGTGAGCTTGGTTCGTGTGAACGGGGCTGGCCTTGATTTTCTCGTAGGGCAGAATACCTTTTTGAGGGCTGGACCGATCCAACTAACCTCAGTTATCATTAATTTGTTTGTTTTGGGTGGCTTCATCCCCTCCCGTCTCATAAGTACATTTTTTTATGTATGGTATTTTATAATCATGAAATGAAATTTGTATTTCATGGGGTGGTTTTTATCCCCCCCCGAATGTATGCGGGAATAAGGTGTATGGAGGATTGATTGGCAATGGATGAGTTTTTGCGGAGAATGTGTCAGTTGTAACGAATAACGTGAGTCGGATTAACGAGGTATAGGATAGTAAGTGACGACCAGCCTCAACCCCATTCCCCCTTTTCGGCCTTGTGCCACAATTGTGTATTTTACGTAGTAAATCTTGACAAGAAACATTTGTACAAAGACATGTAATGTTTTGTAGATGTATACTTGAACCTGTTGTTTAAATTGTAACTTGAAGAAAACAGACTTTCTGTTGAAATGTTGTTTAACAGTTTGAAAAACTGTTTTGATTTTCTGTTCTTTCTCTTTTCTTAAATTTCGTTCTTCTCTTAATTTTTATTAATAATTATTATTATTAAATAATTTGAAAATTGAATTCTAGTAACATAAATATTAATAAATATATCAGATCTGTCATTCGTTATAGTCTGCATAAATATTCGAGCTACTTTAAAACATTTCCTATAATTATTTGGAAAGGCTAATTAATAATCCATAAAAAAAACATTTATCTGATTAGTCATACGAGTGACAATACTTTAGCAATAATGAGTAACATATGTATATTTTTAAATCGGTATCAACCCCTGCTAGCCAGTAAAGCCACTCAGACACAATGGATTACTGGATGTCAAAGAATTAGGAACAAAAACATTAATAATGAGCGGGAAGAGAAAAGAGTAACCACACAGTAGATAGCTATTGACATTGAATTACAATCTTCAAAAATTTGAATGCAATGTCAATCGCTATTTACTGTCCTCTTGATTACTCTTTTCTCTTCCGGATCATTGTGAATGTTTCTGTTCCTTATTCTTCTACAATCCCTTGTGTCTTAATGGCTTTATTGTCTTACGTAGGGTGAAACCGATTAAAAAAATTATTATTGCTAAAGTATCGTCACTCGTATGTGTTGTGGTAGGATCCACCTAATCTGCATAGGTGACTACCAACTATATAAATAATGGTTGGTACCGGAAGACGAGAGGGGAGGAATCACGAGATCCAACTAGAGACTCTGATCGACTGCGACTAGTCAACACATTCTCCAGGAACGTCTTCCCAGAAATATACAGAAATACTATATGTACTTATTGTGTACACTTTCTTGTTATAATACATTCTTGTTCTAAGTACATTTTGTGTTGCATTATTATTCCATGCATTAGGCGAGATTCAACAATGAGTGAAGACTCAACAGTATGTCACAACAACTGATGGAGATGACTGTAGTAGATCAATATTTCTTACTGTCTTATTTCCGTGAGAAAACTCACTCTGTAAACAACTGTAATTAGAAGTTGAAATTTCTTTATTCTTCCAATTAAAACAATTTAGCAGTATTTCGCTAAACAATTTTGTGCTAAAGTGAGCAGCATTTCCGACGATACAGTAACAAACACACACAAGGTATAAATCGAATCATTTCCATCTAGAATATTTGTATCTTCGCAAGTGACGAATGCAACAGCCTTTGTGGTTAAACTAGTTACAGCGATTCTTGGCAAAATGTATCCAATTTCATTACAATCACTTCTCTGTTCTTGTCTATAATGTTTCACTTTAGTTTTGAATCTTTAAGCAATCGTCATTATCACTAACATTCCTAATTCGTTAACTCTACTTACAGACGTATCTATTTCCACCTGATTATGGCGCGGAAAAGCATCATAATTGTAATTCTCCGATGCACCCAGCAGCGCCTTTAATTCCCACGCTCTTTTGAAGAATAAAGCATTTAGACGGATTCTATTTCGTCTTGGAAGTTTAAGTGTTTATATCTTTTAGATACAGATATATTTAAAAATCTGCGTCCTTAAATAATTATAAGGACATTTATTGTACTGTAATTCCAAAATTTTGCAAAATGTCATACCACATCCTGGTAGTCGTGTACTTTTTTCACTTACATTTATTTAATCATTCTCCCCAAGTATGGCGATAATGTCACTAACATGCAATGGTTACTGTGAGTGAAAGAGAATGAGACGACTTTAATAAGGAGAAAGGTAAAACAAGAAGAGGATTCAGGAAACCAGAAGATAGTTATTGGCGTTGGGTCTAGATTTTTTTAAGATTGTAGTTGGCAGGAAAGCATGAAATCGGATGGGATTTCCACAGCGAGAGAATAATAGTTTCATCTAGCTAGTTCAACAGTAAAACGGAGATAGCTTGTTGCACATCTAATAGCAGGATTAAAATCATGCAGCCTTGGCACTAAAGAACAATAGAACATGAAAATACAGAGGGAAGGCCAAGTCAAGGCAGAGTGAAAGTGACTGATGTCGAGATGACAGCTCAGGATCGATTACAGACACTACTTTGTCGAAAATAGTAAGAGTACCAGACCATATATGGCAGCAATATTCAATGCATATGCATAGACAAATGGTATATTTATAAATGTCCAGGATGGATTCTGTCGAGAAAAAATGTCTGGCGAAACACAACTTGAGTCAACTTTCCTAACAGTAGTCCTAGCAATTGATACACTATAATCACCCCATTTCATATCAGAAGGTCGTAGGTTTGCTCTCCTGGAGGTTAGCATCTGCCATGTTGATAGAAGGCACAAAAGGTTCTGATTAAAATACACTGGAAACGTATTTTTAACTGTTTTGCGGTTTATTTATGAATACATAATATTATCTGCTTATTATTTGGTAGAAGTCAGATGCCGGGAAGCACCTTAATTAATGTTTAAGAAATTAAAGTATTCTTTTTGATCTTGATATATTTATTACATGAAAACTTATTTTTCCTAAGATTTCGAATTCGCTAAAAGTTTCTTCGATATTCTCTTATAGCGATGGAAACTGGTTTCACCTTTAGGTTTTCCATATTTTAAAACGTTCCTGGTCAGGTGTAAATATTTATTTTATTTTCATTCTCTTTTAGTTCCACTATGTGTTTTATATGTGACGATTCACGTTGATATTATTAATAGTATTGATTTGGATCTTGTCCTCAGATGATTTTGATTGTTTTTGTCGTTGATATCAAGTGTTTTAAAAACTTCACCAGCTTCGGCAGCATTCAAACCGTTACGAACCATTATGTGCTGGATAACTTAACTATTAAGAGGTTCACTTCCCCTGAATTCAACGCTTGAGCTTTGCCACAGTTTACAGTGTGCTAATATCACTGTGTATTGCCCTCATTCCCGTGCGCTAGCCGAAGTTTCAGTTTGTAATATTTTCGATATTTTTCAGTGTTTGCTCTATATTGTACGGTTAAAAGCAACACCATCGATTTCACAGATTTTGTTTACTTTGTTCACAACAAGATCTGTGCTTTTGCTTAGACGGGGCGTTTCGTTTGGTACTAAAAGCACTAAAATATTTTATTCATTATTTTCAAAAGCAGCCTCTCAATGGTATTTGCAAGGACTTACGTTTGTACAATTCCCAGGGAAAAACATTCGCTTCGCTATTTTGTGTTTTCATTTTATATTTCATTTCGGCACGATTGCTACATTAATGTCTGATGTGCTCCCCCGTGTCGTATCTTTATACACATGGGCGAGATTTACTTTTATTTTTAAGGAATTTCAATGTTCTCTTTCGATTACACTATATTAGATTTTATTAAGCAAATCAATGTTTTCATAATATGATTGTTGTTAGCAAACCGATTTTCGTAATATTTCTCAATATATAGCGTGTGAACAATATCTTGTGCATTTCAGTTTACGAGAGAGCTATTCTTATTACAAATATGTATATTAACTTGTTTATACATTATTGGCAAGCAATTTAAGTGTAACAATGCTTTACTTATAAAAAATTCCAAATGATACAGGCATTATTTGATTAACGTAATGTACACGAATAATTACTTTATTATTTTCTCTTCTAACATAAACTCCTTGACTTGTTTCAGTTTTCCAGTCATTGATTTTGCTAACATTTTCACTGTTTGGAATTTAACTTGCAGTAATTTTAATTAAATAAATAATATTTTATTATTGTTTCCCATTATCATTTTTTATGATGTGGTACAGTTTCTTTTGTAATGGATTGCCATCTTTAGACGTTAAGGGCCATGTCATTAATTTAGTGTCTTTGAATTATTTTTGCCTAGCTTATAGAATGAGAATCAGCATTGTCATGCGAAAATATATTTCTCACAACTACGCTCAAAATATGCATTATACATGAACTTACAGTAACTCGCTGCATGATCTTTGACGACATTGTCAAATTTGAAAGCTCCTAGATTCTTAATGACTACAATAATATACCAAATAATTCTTCTATCGCTTTATTTCAGCTTTTCAATCCTTTTCAATTCATTCTGTAGAGTATTGAAACAGTTATTTTCATTATATGCAACAGTTACATTGTGTAGACTAAATTTGTCTAGTATCTTTATCTTTAACATTTATCTATAAAGATGACAGCACAGGTTATTGGTGCACCTCCAAAAATCAAAATGATCAGAACCTAGGCGCTGATCTCTCCACTGACGTAGCTCTAGCAGTTCATTGAGGGAGACAGGGTTTGTAACTACCAATACCTCAAATGTCAATAATGTTTCACCATCACCAAACAGACTCCGAATTTACTCCAGTCATTTTCTATGAAACGCCATGTCTTGAATGCCTTTTGTGACTCAAGTTTAGCCTAACGCACATGTAGAACTCGTATATACGATCCATCGGTAAAGATGAAGTAAAACAGGCGGCTTTCTGTGCCAATCGTAAAAGTACGATACATTCTGAATTGTTTTAAGTTTACAATAGCCAGATCAAATGAAAAATGGACTACTGTAGCCTTATCAGGGCTGAAGTAGTCTGTTCCACTGGGCTTAGAGTGGAAAGATGTATAATATACAACTGGCTGGTGAAACGTGGAAGGATCCGACTGGATCTCAGCATTCCCTAATGGTACAGGAAGTACTTACGATCATCATCATGAGCATAATCAACCTTATTGATGTTGTTATGACACAGCTAAATCCTCATTTTCCATATTTGACAAAAACGTTTAGGTGGCTTTGTAGGGAATGACTGTGTAACATTAGCCTTTCGCAACGTCCATGACAGATATTCCGAGTATTTTCTTTTCTTTAGTGTCATCATCTCAGACTTTTACATTCAACATCCGCTTTGATAGATCCACAGTTTTGAATGCCTCTTACGTCCTACGTCTTAATTTGTAAAAAGAACATTCGACCCAAATACTTTTTTCAAGAAGCACTGCGTTGTAGAACAGCGTCCACCGTAGACGCTTCCTGTTCGAACCAAGAGTCAATCGTTATCTATCCACTATATTCTCGTAATCAACAATTCCTACTTCATCGTTACTATCACACATCTCATTCGAAAACATTCTACTTTGATTAGAATTTGTGTTTGGGATTGCGTGATCTTTATTAAAATTTTCTAATTTGCTTCTTTTTTATTTGACAAGGACAGTTTTTGTTTAATTTTTACACAGACTTTTAGTGTCCAATTCTCCTTTGCACAATTCCCATGGATATATATTTTGATCTCAGTATGAACCCGATATAATCGCTTATTGCCACATTTGATTTCATTTATATTCGCTGTGTATTGCTTATTTTCATTGAAAAATATTTGGTAACCAAATGCCATTTTTTTCGTTTCAAGCGATATGTTTTAGATTTCTCTATTAGATATGATTTCCGCAATAATATCCAAATTATTTTACCTGCAATTCCCTTTGTTAATCTCATAACATTTGTATAGAATTTTTTCAGAGTTGATGCTAATCTCTGTATTGATAGAGTGAGCATTTCTAATCGTCAGCGACCGCTTCAAGGCACTCGCCGGCTGTAAAATGAATCATTTTAATTCTTTTGTGCATTTTAGTCCTTTGAAACTATAGGATAATTTCTAATGCAATTATTGGCACGAGGTTCTTTCTTCCATTAAGAAAATTATTTTTAGTTCTTGAGCGGTATTTCTATAATTTTCTTTATTATTTGCATTCAACCCGTGATCAGTTAGAAACTTTCTGTTTTCTAATTCACAAATTATTTTCCCAAATTTAAACCACTTAAGGGATCTTATCTTAGTGAAACATTTTTATAGCTGCAAAGTATTTTCTTATTTCATAGACACCTTTTGGTTTATAATGATTCGGTTTCTTTGTTAAAATGTAAATTAATTTAACTATTTAGTGAATCAATGTTATCAATCAGGTATACCTATGTTCATGTTCGGTTTAAGATGCATTGCTACATATTTCTATGTCCCATGCAGTTCTTTCATTGAAGATGATACTCGCAGTTTTATAGAGCTTCATCTATTATTACTTATGCTTAGGTCAATTAAAATTAAAAGGAGGAAAAAAACTTGTTTGTAGCTGCTACTAATAATGATTCGGTTTTCTGCTTTTTACATATCTTCTCCGTGGCCATTTCAAGTTCATTTTATCCTCAATTATGATCTCTTTGCTCCTTTATGATGCTACCATTTTTCATTTTGAAGCAGTGTCGGAAAAAAACGGAACATAAAAATAAAAATATAGAGGAGAAACGATGATCGCTTGTTAAAA
>OZ038486.1:110407252-110414752 GCA_964036315.1 Acanthosepion esculentum | reverse complement strand
TCTGGAAATATATTGGAGTGGCTTCTTATTGACTTCACAGTTCTGAATTTAGGATTGTCTTTCACCTCTGATTTGGCTGTCATCCAAGAATAGAGAGCAAAATATATCTGATCCCCTCCCCAAATTCGAATGAAAACACCAAAACAGAACATTGTAAATCGTTTTTTAGCAGAAACGAGGGCTTTTCCGCTCCCTATTGTACTGCGATGATATTTCATGATCGAGCCATACGTGTCGCCTTTTACTAAATGAATATCAACCTAATAAAAACTGTAACTTCAGATTATTTTTTTTATTTCACCCCACGCAACGCAGAAAAGCCACTATGGTACTGTGTGTGTGTAAGAATTAAAAACAGAAAGTTTAATGATGAGCGGGAAGAGAAAAGGGGGACAACAGATAGCGATTAACATTGCATTTAACTTCTTGCAAATTAAAGTTGCCTGGACAGTATGGAGCCGAAATAGAATTCAATCAGCAAGAAGTGTGAGAAAAGAAATTGTTAGCATAGAATTTACGATTACATCCAGCCAGCTCAACTGTAAATTGATAAGGTCTCGATGTCAATCTAGTGATGCGCTTAAATTCAAAAATCTAGATACCGTAGCGAAAAGCTCACCCGAAAAATTAGCATGGAAGTATTTATAGAAAAGACACAGAGGGGCAACCTTAAGGCGGTGGTAAAATGAATGAAGCTGAGCAGCCAGATCAGGACCGATAATATTGCTGATTCTTATTTAGATTTTATCAAGGAGCAAGGTAAATAGCAGGGTCACCGGATCATATGCGGCAGTAGTTTTCTAAGCATGGACGAATGGTAGATTTTATATATATATATATATATATATATATATATATATATATATATATATATATATATATATATATATATATATGATAGATTCTTGCAGTTCAGTGAAACAACTTTCTTAACAGTTGATTTAGCAATCAATAGTAAAGCGGAAATATATGTATGATTTGGAGTATGTATGTATGTATTTAATCTTTACGGGCCTTTGTTTAACTGATTTTGTTTTCGTTTTATTCCCTCATTCTATTTGGATCGTGTTCACTAATTTTATTCTTGGATTATCAGATTCGGGTGATTTGGGATCACATTACTTCTTACTCTGTCATAATTCCATTTCTACCTTTATTTTGTTTATCCGTTTGTCCTTATATTTCATTCTTACTTTAGCTTTTCTCCCTTTTATTTACTTACCTATTATATTCATTCATTTTATCTTCCTTTCTTGTTTTCCTTCACTTTTATTAATGTTTTTTCATTCTTTTTATTTGTATATGCTTTTTATCTATTCTTTGCTTCTTATATCAATTCTTTCGTCTTTTCTTTTTATTTCCTTGCCGTAAGTTTAATAATCTGAAAACCATATAAAGATAGTCTGCAAAGCAAAAACGATGTTAGTACGCTAAAATTCTAAGAGTGCACAGCGTACCTATTTAATATATTATTCGAAATCCTGGCTTTTTACTTACCTAGACTCCAACCGATATTTCTGGTGCCAGTGGTTAATACGTAATGACCTCAGAACAAAGATAAGACATCCTTCAAATGTACTTTTTCTTTATCTTTATCTTTTCTATTTACATTCAGTGTTTGCATTCATTATGTGCCTTGGCTTCGAACAGGGTGCATAATGTAGGAAGATTATATTATGTCAATGATCGAAACGGGGTGGACTTGCATCTAATTCCGAGTCCGAAGTTAAGACCTCTGGCGCCTGTAGGAAATATTACCCCAGCCACTATGCACAAAAATGATCTACGGATTTTAATCTTGGTTTTAGCTTTTCGTCATTAATCCTTTCATCGAAACTCCGGTGACAACAAATAATTTAATTAATTTCCTTTCCCCATTCTTTCGTCGCCGATTCCTTCATACAACTTCCATTATTTGTAACTTCCTTTTCCTTGTACTTTTCACTAGATGCGGCTTTAATGCCAAAGTTGTTTGTTTTGTACCTTTCTTCAAAGCTACTCATTCCTCTGCAGAGTATAGGTAGCGAATTTTCTTACATCAACCATTGGTGGCGTTGCCTTTTAGAGATATGACGTCTTGTATCATCATTTCCTACAGACGATACAACAAAGACGAACACACGCACACATTGGTAGGCAACACTACAGAGATTTAATAAAAGTTCGCTCACATCCAAATTGATATATGTATCTATTTATCAACTATAACAAAAATATTTGTATTTTATTAATATTTAATTTTGATCGTTTTTTATGACTTGCTCTATTTTTGAAATAATCCGTCTGTTATTATCTTTCAACCGAACTTATCTATCAGAACTCGACTATAAGTCGAGGCATGTATTTATCTTTGTCAAAAATTGTTTATTTTAATCTGACTTTTTATTATCTGCGTATGTATAGTTCTATGTGGATGTCTATTCGTGTTCATATGGCTCTAAGTATTATGTGGATGTCGATACAAATATAAATACTACTGTTTCCTATTTCTTTGTAAGTAGGGAAATTACTGGTAATAGCCAGTAAGACTAGCCGCGTTTGACGAATTGCCTAGGAGGGATGATTTTCCAAAGGGAAATAGTGGAAAGCGACGTGGAGGTATTGGCAAAGGAGACAAGAAAAGATAACTAATGACCCGATGGAATTTTTTTTCTTCTGATGGTGCGGATATAGATAATAGGTTTGGTTTATTTTATTTTACGGCATATCAACCTCAATGGGTTATTTAATGCCGACAAAATTTTTATTGCTGGTAATGTGTTTTTCTTCAAAAATCTATTTCTGGGATTATTTTTCATTGAAGAAATCTATAGCTGTCATATTTTTTTCAAAGACTGTATAGCTGTTTGTATTGGTGGTATTTGTTTTGTTTTTTAAGTATTGCTGATAATAGATTTTCCTTCAAAAATTATTGCTGGTAATAATTTTTTTCTTACAAATTATTTCTGGTATTAACACCTATTTTTACACAAGTTTGGGTGTTAACTATTTGCCCATGACTGGGACCCTAACAGGTGCTACCACCCCGGGTCAGGGTGGACCTGGGAACACCAGCAATTAAGAGGTGGTTCCACACTTCTCAAAACCTCTTGATCAGAAGACTTGCTGTTGGACGTAGTTTATCGTCCTACCCAGAACGCGGATGTAGTTTATCGTCATGCCCAGGACGGGATATAGATAATAGATTAGGAGGTATATTTCATACACTATGACAATATTTTGGAATGGGAGCTATAGATACTGGCATATCTTTTCATTGTCATTTTATGGCTTATAAACCTTTTCCAGGTTATTTAAAGCCGGAAACATTTTTAGACAATAAGCATTTTGAGGAGATAATAATAATTTACTGATACAAGTACTACTAATTAACCCATAGCTGGGGACTGGAAGAAAAAGAGGATCCTTACTTTTTCAAGGTCAATACAACGAATCCTACTGGAATTGTTACTCGACTCTCCGAACTCCATGCTTAAAGAACCGGGTATTCCCAAACTGTCAGACATCGGGGTACTGAGCTGACTCACGTTATCTTGAAGTAGGAGATATATTTCATAGATTATAAAGTTTTTATAAAGTCCGTGCTATAAGCTACATTTCAGCAATCAGAAAAATGACGGAAATGATTTGAGGACATAGTCCAGGAATTAATTTTTATAATAAACAATTTTTGTATTTGAGCAAAAAAAATTAAATTGCTGCAAAACTTTATCATAAAATATAGAACCAGTCTATGATATAAGCGCAGGCGGTGGAAATAAAGTGGTCTCACCCCGAACTACTTTCCTAAATATGACCAAACATCAGATTGTTTTTATAAGGCCTTTTTGATTTGACCGAGAGCTTCCCAGCACCACTTTAAATCATTCATGCCAAACAACATAACTAAGATTCCTTACCTCCTACCGGCTACTTTCGAATCTTCTTCATAAAATTGCCTCCTTCGGGAAAACCGGCTTTATTTTATTCTACTTTTGGTTACTTTAATTTCATATTGTATATAATAACTGAATTCAAACCAAGCAATCGTAAAGATCCTTTAGTGAGATCACTCTTGATCCTCACTATAGATCCAACTAAAATGCGGTCATTAAATAACTCTATGTGCCTGTTCCTAAAGACTGAGTTTATACTTAATTACATGTGACCGTCTAGACGAATTTATACGATGTTTTCTAACGGAGGAAATGGTTGTCGTTTAAGATCAAGCAAAATAAAAAAGGTCGAATAATGATATTATGACTGGAGCAATGTACAAATGACTCGGAAGATATGTACATAAACATATCAGAACCCACAGAGACGCGCAAACACAAATCAAGATATATATATATATATATATATATATATATATATATATATATATATATATATATATATATATATATATATATATACGCACAGACACACACAGAGAGAGACAGACACACACACACACACACACACATATATATAAATATATATATCTTTCTGTGTGTCGTGGCGGCTTCTCTTAGCTGCGACGTAAGAGAGTTTAATATTTCAGCTTTTAGAAGTGAACAACCAGACTAGCTAAAAACTCATATTTTACTGAAATATTGAAATATTTGCCTTTTTTTTTTGAAAAACTGATAACAGAAAAATGGTGCACACTGTACCTCAAAAGCATCTAACAGAATTCCTCAATTTTGAATTCAAACTTTTAAATAAAACTAGTTAATCAGGTTTGTTCTGCTATTTAATCTTTAGCGGAGGCGAAGAAATAGTTATTTGTCCAAAATTGAACGGAAGGACCTTCAGCACTATCTTTAATTCCTTACGCGTATCCAGAGAAAGAGAGAGAGAAGCAGAAGAAGAAGAAAAAGAAAAAGAAGAAGAGAAAGAGAGAGAGAGAGAATGAGAGAGAGAGAGTGAGAGAGAGAGGAAGCGAGTGAGAGATTTTAAATGGTAAATATCTTAATTTTGAGCGTGCACTTTCAAACCATCCCACAAATCCTAAGGCAAGTTAGTTAAATGTTCGTATATAAGTAACTATCAGGTCATCCCATAAGTTCTGTCCGAATTTTGAATAAAGAAAACAAGTGACCAAATGTTACATTTAATTACAGATTCAATCAACAATGTATTTTCCCTGATTATCTATGACTTCCTTCCATCTATTAAGAAGCTTACTAATTCCATTACTGTAAAATTCTTTTGGCTTTGATTCGAAGAACTCACAAATATCAGTTTTAACCTCTTCCTGTGTTACAAAAGCTGTTTCTTCCAAATGATTCTGTAAGCTACAAAACAAATGGTAGTCTGAAGGAGCAAAGTCGGGAGAATAAGGTGGATGAGGAATTTTCTCTCAACCAAGTTCTTCGATCTTTTGTGACGTGATTCTTGCTGTGTGTGGTCGCGCATTGTCCTGATGAAACATCACCCGTTTTCGATTCACTAGAGCAGGTCTTTTTTCCTCAAAGCTTGGTTCAAACACTCTAATTGCTGATAGTATATTTGAGCATTAATTGTTGCATTAGGTGGTAAGAATTCAAAGTGGATTATTCCTTGGCAATCCCACCAGATTGAAAGAAGAACCTTTTGCCCATGAAGTTCCCTTCTCGGCTGTGGCTGGGGTCCTTCCCCTTTACCAAGCCACTGTCTACGACGCTTAATATTTCGATAAAAGATCCATTTTTCGTCGCCAGTCACAAGTCTATCCAAAAAAGGTGAAACAAGTTGGCGAGAATGGAGAGAAAAGCAGATGTCAACTCGGGATTTGAGGTTGTTTTCAGACAATTCATGAGGCACCCATTTTCCAAGTTTAGGAACTTTTCCAAGTTGTGAAGATGACGATGAACAGCTGTATGGTTTGAACTGAGAACCACTGCCAATTCCTCAACTGATAAAGCAGGATTTTCTTCAAGGGCTGCTTCAAGAAGCTTTTCATCAAACTCAACTGGACGTCTGGTTCGATCTTCATCTTCAAGGGTGAAATCTCCACCTCTGAATTTTGCAAACCATCTTCTGCAAGTTCTTTCATTCACACATTCCTCTCCATAAACTGAGTGAATGTTTCTAGCCGCTTCGGCTGCTGAGTTTCCTTTCTTGAACTCATAAAGCATTATGTGCCTCAAATGATTCTTGGGTACTTCCATGTTAGCAGGGTTTTAATCAAACAAAATTTAATTTTTTTGTTCTCTGAAATAAAATTTGATGAGTTTAAATGCATCTAAATATAAAAATAATGTTCAGCTCCATTAGACATGATAAAATACTCTTTAAATTTCGTTCATTTTAACAAAAAGTTAAAATTCGGACAGAACTTATGGGATGACCTAATATTTATTTCACATTTCATCATTTATCTCTCTGTCTCTGTCTCTCTGTCTGTCTGTCTGTCTCTCTCTCTCTCTCTCTCTCTCTCTATATATATATATATATATATATATATGTATGTAATACTTATATATTATGCACTGTTACATTACAACAAGTACATATCCACTACAAAATTGTATATGTTGCATCAACGTTAAAAACAAACGTTTCTTCAGGTGGCTAACAATGATGGTACTCAACGATTTTATTCAAAATTGGGAGTAATGAAACACTACTTCCACTTTCCGTTTTTGGAAAATTTTCTGTAAAAAGTAAAAAGGATTTATATAAAGAAATAGGAAGGAAAATAAGAAAACAATAAAAAAAGGAAAGAGAAAAGAAAAAGACAAAGAAAATAAAGTCAAGAGACATTGTAGTAAATTTACCATACTACCATAGAAAAGATAAAACAAAAGGCAAGAGAAACATGTTCAAAATTGCCCAGATTCATAAGAGGAAAGTTAAGTAGATAGGAAATAGAAAGCTACTGATACGAGTTAAACCAATGAAATTCTGTTGAATCAGAGAATTCAAATTTGAACGGAAACGCGGTGTGAATCTATACACTGTATCGACATTTCGCATTTACAATTTTATTTGCATTCACTTTTGTATATATATATATATATATATATATATATATATATATATATATATATATATATAATATGCAGTGCAGTTTAATTAATATTACAATAAATCATTCATACATAAAATAAATTAGAAAATTTAATGATATAAAATGGAAAAATCTCTTCGCTAACAAAATTTTTAAAGATGCATTAACCTACCACTCACTCGATGAATGTTATGATCCTTGATTTTTAAAATTATAAGCTGGTTATATATATATATATATATATATATATATATATATATATATATATATATATATATATGAACTAACATATTCACGAAAAATATTTAAAAGCTGATTAAATTATAAAATTTAAAAAAAGATATTTCGATTGACATATTTTTTCGTCTCGGATGCTAACTGAATTTTACCAAAAACAAAAAAATATCTGAAGATGGCTGAATATACAGTCGAAAGTATTTATGTTTTTAAGAAAACCCAATACAGCTTATAGTTTACAAAATAAACAAACTAGGTAATTGGGATTTGCTAGCCAGACGATTAACTGTGGCTGAATAGTAACT
>OZ038486.1:110322252-110402252 GCA_964036315.1 Acanthosepion esculentum | reverse complement strand
AGAAGGGAAACAGTATGTGATATAAGATGTTGTTTAATAGCACTAGAATTATTTAAATGCATAGTTAATCGTCTGGAGAGTCGGGTGGTTGTAAATCCAATGTATGTATGTGGATTAGAAGAGCATTCTTCCAAAGGACATTGAAACTCATGCACAACATTAGTTCTATCAACCACAGCAGCAACTGGAGAAGGGTTATTGCTCATTACCAGGTTAGAGATTTTAAATTTATAATATATATTAAGTGTTAAGGCTTTGTTAGAATCAACAGATATACATTTGTCCTCTGTAAAAAAGGTTAATCGAGGATAATTTTCTGGGTGTATCTCTTGTTAGGTCTGAGAAGTATCTATCAAATTCATTATCAACTAGATAGTTAGGAAACCGTTATTGATAAAGGTTTGTTTGATGTTAGTCAATTACGTATAAAATAAAAATATTATCAATAACGGTTTTCCCAACTATCTAGTTGATAATGAATTTGATAGATACTTCTCAGACCTAACAAGAGATACACCCAGAAAATTATCCTCGATTAACCTTTGTTACAGAGGACAAATGCACAGACAATACAGTATGGACGAAAAGGCCCTTAAGTCTATAATACACCATAATGTGCTAATACCTTAACATCTACTATAGAAACCAATTCATCCAATCTAAACATCAAAATAAGTACAACCCATCCAAAACTATTATGGACATGATCATAACCAAATTCTATAAAAATGATAATTCTGAAGCAGGTATATATAAAATAAATAGCCAGAAATGTTCCTCACAATACAATGGGGAAACTTGCAGAAATTAAAAGAAACAACGTATCTATGAACACAAAAGGAATCATATACACAACAATTTATCAAATGCATTTGTTATACATAGAAATTAATTCAACCATAACTTTGATGAAAAGAATGCCACACTGATCAAATGAGAATGTAAGTTACTTATGTTACGTGTTGATAATTGTAACAAAAGAAAAAAAGAATGATTTGCCAAAAAACAGCATCACCCTAACGACAACAAGCACATTTCGTCGAATCACGCTTCTCAACCACACTTAGACACATTATCTTTTCAGTTCGCAAGAACAATTTTCAAAACTTTTTACATAATAAAAGTTTGCTTTCTACAACTTTTAATCTGAGGGGAGGTATGTCGCAGTTAGCTCCTCCTCAGTCCCTTAATCTTTCCACAGGGGTCTCTCTCCCCTGGCTATAAATACTGGCTGACATTTCGTCTCTCTCTTTTTTTCGACTTAGGACTTGGCCCGCCACGGCGCGTGGAGACGAGGTAAAATCTCTCTTTTTCCACTTAGGCCAATATGTGACCTCTCACAGATACAGCGTTTCCCAAATTCTGGGAACGCGCTAAAAACAATACACGTACGTACCAACACTCACAATACACGCACATAATTTCTCCATACAAACACTATGTAACTGTCCATGTCTTTGTGTAACTTGTTATTAATATATATTTGTTTACCCATATATATCGGTCTTGTTTGTTTTCTTTGTCTTATTTGGACTTAATTAAAGTCCAACATTCTCATGTAGCTGGACCGGCCAGCAGGAAATTTTAACCTTCCGATATCTCTTCACATCACGGTCCGCTACATAATGGTGACTTCCCGACATGATTAAATTTTCAACTCCAGCTAACACGCACAAGACGATATATATGTACAAGCAAATTCTTATATCGACTTTTCAAATGAGAGCCAGTCAAAACATAATATTGGAAACTTCTTTTCTATCCTACGCACGCCGTACTCTATTAACGAAAGAACTTTTAATTCACTACAACATGTCTACAAAACAATTTGCTCCTGCACGGCAAAAAGAATACCTCCTACAACACGTGCAAACTGCAATTACTACTATGAGACGAGCCTTACAATTCTTTCTCCCCACTGGTTTATATTTGCTTGACCTTTTCTTTCTCTCGGCGACGTTTGACCTTTATTTCACCCGGCTTACCAAACGGAAAACGCAATGCCATTTTTAACTAAATTCAACTCTCTTCTTCTGGACTGAAATAGATAAAGTGTGAACCACATCTCAAACAAAGGCGACTCACCGTCCTTATATCCTTTATCTCATCCTGCAATGATGCAACTCGAATTATCTAAGAATTTGCGAGAACGATATTCTATCGTCAATAATAGCAAATTTTCTTAAAACATGCATTCGACACTCGGTAGAAAGTCTATATCAGCCCAACTTGGCTCATGGGTAGAGCGACGCGCTCCCCCCTCTCATCTTCACTTGGCCGAGCCTCCTCGCTGACCACAAGAAGCAGCCAAGCCAACAGCAGCCACTAACTTCGCCACAACGCTGCTTCTATTAAATCTTGTACGACAATTTTATCCACGCATCCCAAACAAACAACCTCATCTTTCAAACAAAACTACGACCAGGCCAGCAAACAGGTTGACGGGACGACAAACCCAACTCAACGTGGAGCATTGGAAAAAAAAGACTTTTGATAGCAAAAGCTGAACACTACCGACGTTTCTTCCCGGACAAGCCCCCCATTTTGTTACGTGTTGATAATTGTAACAAAAGAAAAAAAAGGATTTGCCAAAACACAGAGCTAAATCACAAACAATATTTAATTTACTAGAAAACACAAAAACAAGATATACAATTGGCTATACAAAACTGAAAACACAGAGTTACTGGCGAAGTGTTACGAGGGAGAAGGGTGGAGAATCAAGTGTCTTTACTACGTTAGGGCTAGCAAAGTAATCTAGTTGATATTACTGGAAATCCACAAATGGGTGTAAATAAAGATAAATTCCTAGTGTGGTCAATGAAAATTAGTCAAAAGTCTATTTACCAAATTAGTTCCATGAAATTCTCTTTTGGGTTTTTGTTGGTCGGCAACTTTTCATAGAGATTCTTTCGGCTGGATATAACAATCCACGAATCAAAAGCCGGAGTTGATACTAGCAGCAATTCCTTTAACAACTGACATCAACTGACAACCGTTTACCCAGAAACCTATTTTATAGGGGCTAATACCTAATTTGCATATTTCTAGATGTTTCTCGAAACATCTAGATTCTTCTCGAATATACTGGAATGATCTAGAATATTCCAAATGTTCTATTTCAAATTTCTCTATTTTGCCACTACTTCATGACAGAAAATGTTTTGGTATAAACAGCTAGGACTCAGTAGAAACCCTTATTATAAATATTAACCGTATTGAGACTTTATTTTTATAGAAATACATTTTCGTAACACTTAGAAGGAAAATTCTCGAGAGAACCGCTATTGAATCAAAATATGAATCTGCGCCGCGATTTTTTCCAATATCTTTATACGTGTAAGAAATACTCCTTTCTACTTACATGACTATAAAAGTGTTAAAATTTAAAAGAAAACGGCTACATTTATAACCGCATGTTATTTCAAATATATTAATCCCAAATAAAATGGTTTAAATATTAATTCGCATCAAAAAATTCAAGAAGATCACATCCTCAATTTCTTTTATTAAGCATTGAACTGTGTCACTTGCAACTCCATGAATAGGGTTTTTGGCTAACCTGATGAACATTTATGAGCATTCCTAAACTAAAAAATTTGAAAAAAAAAAAGAAATTTTTGCTCTTATATATAAATACGTGTTACAAGATAAAATCTTTGCATTTGCTTTGATAAAGTCCCACAGAACACGAAACGCTTCGGCTAAGATCTGTTTTCCTTGTTTTTATTCATATTGACCTTTTACAGATATACTCAATCTAAAATTTTTACACACACACACACACACACACACACACACACACACACACACACACACACACACACACACACACACACACATATATATATATATATATATATATATATGTGTGTGTGTGTGTGTTTGAGAGAGAGACTGACTGCATGAAGAAACATCATAATTTAAGGAAAGAAATCCTTCTATTCAAGATGAGGGCTATTCCTCAAACTTTCGTATAGTATTTTTTTAATTTTATATATTAATATATCCATTATATATAAACCTACAATATTTCTTTGTGTTGCCGAATTTTGTGTAACTCATCTTGTTTAATTTGGGAATAAAATTTTCTATAGATCATGATTAAATGTCTTATCTTTATTCGATGTAATTAAAATATTTACAAGAATTAAAATATTGGCGCCACCCCGACGAGGGAAAAAGAATTCAAATATCCATCTAATATTTGATTAAATAAGAAAGAACTATTGATTTTTATCACAGAATATGACAAAAGGCGGATATATTTGTCCAAACATTACACTAGCTATGATAGACGTACCAATTAATCAATATAAGCTCAAAGTTAAAAGCGAATTAATATACATAATGGGCAAGTGAAATCATATACGGATTCTTCTGAATACAGTCACTCATACTCAAATAGGAAACATATGCATCTATACACTAAAATAACCAGTGTCATATGCCAAGAGATACGCCCAAGAATCCAAATAGAAAAAAAATCTTTTTACGATCATTCCCACACTCGATAAAAGAAGATGCTAAAACATTTGAACTCAAAAGCTGTATCTGTGTAAATTGACCTCATTTCTTTCGGGTATTTGAATGAAATTGACACATCAGCTTTTTTTTCTTTTTAACTATAGATTATGTGGTGCGAGTTAACAAAATTATGTTCTCTTAAAGCTAGAGCACGAATAAGTTATGAAGTTGTGCAGTGTAAATAGGATTTTTGAATAACCTTGAGAAAATTGTCCACATAACAATATATACATATGCATTTATCTTAGTTGATGCTGGAAGTTGCTAAAGAATTCTGGGTAAACAAACACACTTAAACAAATCTGAGCAAACGCGAAAAATCAAATCTTATTTTCTATCTCTTCTTGTAAAATCCGTGATATCTCTAGTGTCCCTACACGTATATATAATATAATATAATATAATATATATATATATATATATATATATATATATATATATATATATTCGACTCTACCATCGAATTCGACGTATGTGGGTCAGGCAGATCAGTTTCTGGAACCGACAGCCCGACACCAGCACATGAGATTTGATTATAGTGGTGAAAGTTGTGTGCAGAACCAGCCACACTTTTTGAAGGGCCGAGTACAGAGACCTGGTGCACAACGTGCCTCACGTTCCCCAAATGGCCCTGCGCCCATTTTGAATTCAGAGTTGACCTTATCCGAGAACAGTTACCATCCAAGGCGCGAAAGTACCCAGTCTATCCTGCTAGTTATACAGAGCTGGAGGGCAAAGAAGCGGATTCATACCTTTTCCAAGGGAATTAACACGTAAGTGAATGGACCGGATTCAACTGGAATTCGAACTCGGCTATATATATATATATATATATATATATATATATATATATATATATATATATATATATATATTGACATCCACAGACAGACTGTATCAAAGCTTATCAGTCGGAGAATTTACCCCTAAGCCATTGGCGCACGGCAGGGATGAAAGTGAATTTAGACGTATTTAGTATTTATTTTTAGACTCACATGCCCACGATATATATATATATATACCAGTTTCTTTAAAGACCCACGAGAGTTCATGAACTTTTTTTTTCCAAATTACGTACCATTTTCTGTTTTACCTGGACATATTTAAATATGATTTGTCTAGTATCTGTATTTTTCAGCTTACATAATTCTTTAGCAAAAATTTGATTTTGTTCTGTGTCGGCTTCATATTTTTTTAAATATTGTATGTTTGCTTAATGGGGTAGGAGGGTAGAAGAGTGAGCATGAAAAGAAGCGGGAAATTGGGGAGAAGAGAGGGATTCATAAGAAACTCCGAGCTGGGGGTAGGTGGGAGAAGAGTGATATTCATAGGAAACTCCGAACTGGAGGTAGTGGGGGTAGAAAGTGAGATTCATACGAAACTTCGAGCTGGTGGTAGGGGGAGAAGAGTGAGTGAATGTTCGGGTTATCATGACGCCCTCCTCTCTGCATGTAGGTATGAATGTTACTTCTTTGCAGAAGAGACCATGTCTTTACTTGTTAGCTTTTTGCGCATTTTTCATTCAGAATTTTATCTTCTTTATCGCTGCTATAGGTCAATAAATTATTCTTGCAGGCTTCACTTTTACAACCTCTTTTACACAAGTGTCAAACAAGCTTTGTCTGTGTTACCTCTGTTGGAAACTTGCCTGTGCCTGTGTACAATCATGTGATGCTTCAGTCCCACAACAGATTTAAGAACTTCATCATAAATCTCGTACAAGTAACCTGCAGGTATTTCTGGTAGGGTTGTATTCACAAGAGTTTACATATGACATCTCTGGTTAAAGGATGAATTTCCCACAAATACTGCAAGTGTGTTGGTGTCCTAATAGCTCTTAGACATGTTCTATTTCTCCTTTCCTAATGGCGATCTTTTTGTTGGAAGGCTCAATTCCCTTCTGCTCAAAATTCTTACAACGTTCCCAAATCAACCTTCTCCAGTGAGATCTACCCCCGATAAGAGTTTTTCAATGTTCAACATTACTAGGTGTTTTTAGGTTAAATTTAACTATATCCTTGAAACGCTTTTGGGGGGTTTATACCCGCATCTATTACCTTGTACCTGCTCACCATAAAAATGTCTTTTGAGTAGTCTACCATCCTGCATACGCGTCAAATGACTTGTCCAGGGTTCTTGCTTACCAAGAAGTAGTAGTTTCTTTATGTTGGCTATGTTTGCGCGCTGAATGTCTGGTGTACAAGTTGAAGTGCAAGATTCATCTCAGTCACTGCTGGTGGAAACGCTCTGAGACTTTAATGTGCCTTCGATATGTGGTTTACGCTTCACAGAAATATAAAAGGGTGGTTAAGATAACTTTTTCGGAGATTTCTATCTTTGTGATTAAGGAAATGTTACAATCACACAATAGTCTCTTTTCAAGTTTTCTGAATACCTGATTTGCTCGTTCAATGCAGTAATTCACTTCAACATCCAGTGGTCCATCCCTACAGAGATCATTGCCTAAGTATACAAATGGGTCAAGTATCTTTAACCTGGACCGTTAATGAAATCTTTGGGCTCTATGTAAGTATTCCTAAGTGGAGGCGTGTCCATGACTTGTCATCTTCACCGTGAGCAACAAGATTGGCATCATCAGCATGCAGAAGTTTACGAATGATCAGTTTGAAAACTTTAGATCGGCCGTTGAATCATCTCAGACCAAAAACTTTCCAGTTTCTTCTGGAACGAAGATAAACGCCACTATCACAGTTTATATAACCTTGATTTACACCATTATCAATTAGAAAAAGCTCTGATAGAGTATCATTACTTAGTACTATTATCTGATAGAATACTATTATATTTAAGTCTGCCCTTCATATTGCTGTGCAGTTCTCGAGACATTTTAACAAACTCACTGGATATCCCAATTTCCTTAAAATGATCATATCTATTAACGGTATCAAAACTGATACAACGGAACACGATGTTCACTGCCCTTCACTTGCAGTAGACGAGCTGAATATATCATGTTCAGAGCTAAATCCGTTCTGACTTTTGAGATTATTAATGGAGAGATCAATTTTACAAGGTGGTTATGCAGAATTTTCTCAAAAACATTTCCAACTGCCTCAAGTAGTTAGTAGAATTTTGATCCCTTAACCTTGTAGAGAGAAATGAGTATTGCATCAATCCAGTCTTGATGTATGGAAGCACATTGCCATATGTAAATTATTAATTAAAATCATTGTTATTAAAATTACTAATTATTTTTTCAGAGTAGTAAATTTTAATAATAGAAATAAATGTTCTCATATATTTCATGATAATGTTATACAATTATTCTTTTCTTATTTCTTTACTGATTTTTATTATTAACATTTAAAATATCTATTATAATAGTTCTTAATGTAATATATTTGATTACTAACTGCGCACTCTGATATTCTGCATAAAATATATTTATGTGGGCATAGGGGCCTCTGGATAGAGGTAGAAACTTTCCTGTCTGGTAGGCTGTACCTTCGGGTGGACGGGCCTCACTGGAATTTTTTTGGAGGGGACATTTTTGTAACCCAATGTTCCTGTGTCATAAATATATGAACTTCAATTCAAAGTAAGGAAAACGGCATTAATCTGAATATTCTTGAAAAAGTCATCCGAGACCGAAAATTCGAATTTACCCTATACGCAATATGAGTAAATGTTAAGGGGTCTCCCCTTTTCACACAAATGGACTCACCCAAGGTATACATATACTACTACCAGTGAATACCCGGAGAGTGTGTACGTTGAGTCAAGGAGTCGAGACGGAACGACAGATGAGTAGTAGAGTTCAGTAGTAGTAGAGTAAGTCACACACAGAGACGGCGGCAAGCGTCACAGTTAGCGGACACGTAGACTCAGTAAGGAGTCATCCGCGATACTTCAATACCAAGACTGTATATATATTATTGCTACTAACCCGCATTCCTGGATCTACTAACCCGTATTACCAGTTTGTATTATTACGTTAATACATTTATATTCCTTATCCATTCATGGCGTTTGTTATTCAATGATATCGGATTCATCCCGGAATCCACAACAGTAAAACATCAAAATATTTCAGAAGCTTTATTGTCGAAATCGCTAATGATGTAATTGAATAGTACTTATGCATTTTAACGCATTTATAAGTTTATAGCTATAGAATAACATACAACCTTATAAATAAACACAAATTGCAAAGTTGAAACTTAAATCTACAATTAAGAATAACTGTATAAAGACAAAATATTGATTTTATTTTTAAGCATATCACCCCAAGCAAGGCTGGAAGCCACTAGTACGCGGGGGGTTACAGAAGGTTTGGAGGAAGAGCAGATAGGAGTGGTAAAGGAAAGGATGTGGAGAAAGATAGTGGATCGAACAAGGCTAGGGGGTTGCAGAAGATTTAGCATAATTATAGCATAATATACAATTATTGTACATTATTAGACAGAAAATGTCAACTGAACATTCTCCTTCATTTTACAGACGTCAAAAAGATCTTGAAGGCACTTGATTGACTATTCTTCTCACTGACTTGTCCTGAAAATTTTCAGCCTCGATGGTTTGGGATTCCAAAACTTGTTATGAGCCGGCAATTAGGTACATAGCTTCTTCTGATCATCTGCATTTTAGATGTGGTCAGTAAACCAATGGTCCGCCAATGTGTAAGAGATAAATATACAGATTTCGAGTATCGAGTTTCTTTTCTCTGCTAGAAGACAAAATGCTAAAAGAACTAGTATTTCTCTAAAATGTTGTCTTGCATTATTTAAGTTAGGTATATCTTGAAACGTCACTTTAGAAAAGCTTCCAGTTTCTTCGAAAAAGCGGAAAACTCTAATTAAATGAAATAGGAATTTAATATCCTCATGCCATCCTGCTCTTTGAGTAATCTCTTCTTTACCATTCTTGTAACTCTCTTTTAATTATTCGTAGTTATTTACATATTCACATATAAACGGATATTCATATTGGGCGAGGTGTTGTTTCCTACAAGTTCATCATCCATTACTACGCGAAGAACATTGTTGAAACTTGACTAATGCATGGAATAATAATGCAAACACAAAATGTACTTAGAACAAAATGTATTGAAACAAGAAAGTGTACACAATATTTACATATAGTCTTTTGTATATTCCTGGGAGGACCGTTCCTGGAGAATGTGTTGACTAAGTCGCAGTCGGGCAGAGTCTCTAGTTGAATCTCTTGATTCGCCTCCCCTGTCTTCCAGGTACCAACCATATTTATATAGTCGGTACTCCACTATGCAAATTAGGTGGATCCTACCACAACAAACATATTGACAGCTAATGCAGTGTGGCTCTTCCAGTTTATTTTGAGCAAACAGACATTTGTAAGTGAATGACAATTCCGTTTCTGCTTCCGGTGTTCACATTCCTAGTGTGTGCAACAATATTCCTTATTTTGTATTCATTCAGAACAGCTGTTGTTTCTTTGACAAGTGTATCCGCTTTTTCATTCGGTAGATTTAATGATTCAAACTTACCTTCTCTTCCTTCATTATTGAAAACAAGCATTTGATATTCTTGGCCATCAATTCGTTTACCATCAAAACGCAGTGACCAATTGTCTAAGCGTTGTGTTTTCTTTATTTCTTCTCTAACAGTTGTTTTAATAGTTGGCAATGTGTCTCGGCGTCAATCCCTTCTTGAGTTAACTGCTAATAAACAGTGGCTTCTTGATAAATTTAAGGATGTTACTAATTTGGCTGCAGTTTTGGTTTTACTATACTTCTTCCTTTTCTTGTGATTGTTCATCAGAAAATTCAAACACTTCATATTTAGTCTCTGATTCAGAATTTGAACTATTTGTTATTACTGTTGTTGAAATTCGCTCCAACGTCACATCTTACTTTGAAAGCATGAATACTGTTGAAATTCACAGTCTTTCTAGTTGTATATCCAACATGTCCTTTGCTCTCGATCTGAAGATTATATAACCGTCTGTCCTCACTACACAGCTATACAACAGTTTCGTTTATGATGTCAAACATTTTAATCAATGGATCATATTTTCCTCATTACACACATTCAGCGTAGGTGTTTAGCACTCGATTAATTTTTGCTTGTTTGACTTGAGTTGATAAATTTGGCAAACTTAATTTCTTTTGCCATAAACTTGTTACTTCTTTATACGTTCTTTTCTTTCTTTGATGTATTCTCCAAGAAACAGAGCGCGACCAACAATTTGGATTTTGAGTGGTATCCTGCTTTTGTTTTCCAGTGATTGTTTTCCTCGTGGTACAGTCCTTCTTTTCTTATATGATTCTTGAAATCTTATGAGAGTCTTTGTGCAGATCTTGCAGAAGCAGTTTTGGGAGACAGTAATCTTAAAAAAGAATACTAGGAGATCTTTCAGCAAATCAACCAGTGTTGCTCAATCAGGAAGTTTATATACTGCGAAACACAACCCACTTTTCACATTCAGTTTATCTAAATGGCAACTTAGCAAACGCTCACGCTTATACAGTCCTATAAAATGCACATCATTAATTTCCAGAAAGTTCTAGAAGGGTTCAAAAAGTTCTAAGAGGTTCCATAAAGTTCTAGAAGGCTCCGGAAATCCATAGTACTTCTATAACTAATTATATACGATTTTAGACATTTCGTGTTGGGGGTGATATTAAAAAAAATGACTTAAACCCTTCTTAATTAGTCTTACACAAAAGTTCATCGAATTATATAAAAGAAATCAATTAATTTATATTAAGTCATAATCTAAATATATATATATATATATATATATATATATATATATATATATATATATATATATATATATATTTATATATATGTGTGTGTGTGTGTGTGTGTGTGTGTTTGTGTGTTTGCGTGTATTTTTAATGACTTGGCACATAGACATTTTAATTATTTTTTATTTAGGATCTTTCTTCAGAAGTAAACCGTTGGTATAAATAAGACGATACACGAGTTGATGTTCACGGAAAAGCAAAAAAATAGTGAAAGCGGAGGGGAACTTAGGAATACGGCAAAAGAATTATTCACAAAATAATTCAGGAATAAAAATTATTAAATGTTCCAAGTGGGAATTAAAAAGGAAAAAGTATTTATCACAAGCCTCCAACTAAACATAACGAGCGGAAAAGATGTTCTTTTTTCTTACATAGACCTAGTTTGTGTATCTTAATATAAACCACCTCAAATGGTGAGCGGGTGGGCCTTGTGTAGAACAATGAAAAATCATGATCATACTTATCAGTACAGTCAAGTTTGTCTAACAAGTGTTCACCTATTGCTGCGTCGTGTTCTTCTGGGTTGTCCTAGAGGAAAGACAGAGATTGTCTGATCTTATATATAGTAGCAGGAACATGTTGACCACTTCGGGTCTCTAGTCTCTGATTGGTCCGATACATGTATTCATCATCGCACTGACATTTACATTTATACACAATAAAACTATTTTGAAAGTGGAACAAACAATCTTTGACAATGGAAACACCGAAAAAATACCACGCAACCTGACAGTGGAAAACCTGTGTAATACACACCAACACCTTGTCAGCAAGTATTGGATTCTTCGTATCTAGCCAATGTAGTTTTAAATAAATGGGACAAAGAGAGGGGTCAAACTATTGGTTCATTGAAATGTTTGATCGTACGTTCACTAACAAGTTTGATGTCATTAGTTGGAAAATTATTGTCAATAAAATTAAAATCAAGGCTCTCAAGTTCCTAATAAAGGGTAAAGGAAGAGTAAATCATCAAAGTGCTTTTATCTAAGGGTTAATTTGACGGGACTTAGGAATAAAAGCATTCCAATTAGTTTACAAACCTGTGAACGACGGTTTGCGATAAACACTGGTAAAAAAAACAACCAGATTTACTCTCAATAAGAATGGTCAAAAAAGTTAGAGTACAATCATTCTCCACTTTCATAGTGAATTGCAAGGATGGATGAAAGGCATCAAGTTGGGCATATATATATATATATATATATATATATATATATATATATATATATATAAAGGTTAAGAATTCTGAGGAGTATCCTGCCTTCATCCAGATCTTGTTATATATATATATATATATATATATATATATATATATATATTTAAGTAATTCATTAAGTCTGAAAGAAACCTCAACAGAATGAAGAAAGCACTGGACGGCCGTTTCGTACTATATTTGGGACACAGCAGTGCGCATCCACTACCGAGAATTGAAACCCTGACAGTTGTCTTGGAAACACTATGCCAACTGTTCCAACAGGCCTCGGGGACGAAGAGATAGCAAATCAGACTCAATATAGCGCCGCTCGCTCACATATTCCGTGGTGGAACTCAACTGAAGTTCTCTGTAACCATAGGACTGTGCCCCCCGGAGCCACGACTACTATCACCAAGCCGCTCAGACTGAAGCATTAGAAGCCGGATCAAGCAATGATATACATATGATAGAAATTGTTAGGAGGATTTGATAATTATAATTAAGTAATTCATTGAGTCTGATATATATATATATATATATATATATATATATATATATATATATATATATATATATATATATATATATACCCATAGTTGCTGTTATAAATTATTAGCATGAGTTAAAGCAACTAATGAATTTCTAATTTACGCAATTTCACTAATTTGATGCTATATCTTAAATATGCATCACAGAATAACATTTAATTAAATTATATAGAAAATACTATGTACAAATGTTAATATCATGTTATAAAATTAAAATAATTATACCTCATTATGTTATAGTGTAAATATAAAATAATGAAATATATACAAGTGACCTATAAATTACCTGACTACAATTCCTTCCCCTGGATGTAAGAATGCACATACCGAGGTGATCCAGACCGTTTTTTTTTCTACTTAAATTATTACAAATTGAGCAAAATAAATATTACAGAAATTGTAGGCGATTTTGGTGCAAGTCTAAGCGTGTGGTTGTTCAGGACAATTTAAGAGAGAGACAGAGAGACAGACATGACTACAATTAGCAAAGCCAAAGTGTATTGGTTACATCTATCAGGTGTCCTTTTATTGAAGCCTTTCTAGCTTTGCGTGACTACGCCTGTTTTCTTCAAAGAACGTTGGACGCTCGTAAATATGTTTCCTGTCATCAGTATCATCATTCTCCGGATTATCTCGATTGATTTTACAAACTGTGAGCGATTTGTCTATTGAACGCGAAAAGTTTGTTTCTCGTTTATTCTGTGGTCGTTGAACTCATTTTATCCGTTTATACATTTGTTGCATTCGTATGCACTTTTTATTCTCTCTCTTTTATTCTCAAATGATCCGTTCAATATAGCTTATGGAACTTTCTTCCAACACATTCATACAGAATTTCATATTCATAGAATCTGCGAAAGGCGATATTTTCATTGTCAACATAAGTCAACTAATATGCCAGAATATCCCCAGTAGATAAAGGTAGCAATATTTTTCGTGTATTAAATTTTGAGAACGGATCAATGTCTCTTTGTTTCCAAATAGGACGCAAATGTAGTCCCAACTATATTCATGGCGATCGTTCATTACCACACATTAACACGCACGCACGCACACGTGTAACTAAAACTGCTCCCAAAAGAAAATCTTCCATCAAATCGAAGCAATGATCATACTCAGAGGTCTTCGCTGGTTTGGAAATAGAGTTCACCTATGCTACGGACGTATACGCAAATGACGTTTTATATGGTAAACCAGTGCTTGGAAAGCGGCCGACACATAAACCGAAGAGAGTCTATAAGGACTGTGTAAGAGGTTTCTTAAAGAAGACTGGTATTTAGCATAAAATCTGCGAAGTAGATACTAAATACAGAAAACTACGGACAGATAAAGATAGTAAGTCGATAATTAAATATATAATGAAACTCAGGTACATCTGAATTGAGTCGCAGAAAAATGGAATAGTGTGGCCTTAATAGTTACGTTAACTGTCAAGTCTATTCCCGTGTAACAATACATTTAGCCGCCATTCAAAATGCCTGTTCAAAAATTAGTTGCACTTTCAACTACTGGGTTAATTTCGCCCATGACAATCAACCTGCTAAAAACAATTACATGTGTGCAGAAATTGGTAAGACTCGCAAAAGTTTACTTCCTGAAATATTAACGTTCTCACTAACGTTCTCCCTCAGACACAGTGGGAAGAGAAACGTAGCTTCATATATTTGCTTGTCTAAACCGAAAACAATGACATGCAGTAAAGATTAAATTAAAATGTAGCTAGTGATTCCTTTTGAAGTACTTCCGCACCTATCTCTCTCTCTCTCTCTTTATATATATATATATATATATATATATATATATATATATATATATATATATATATATATAAATATATATATATATATATATTAAGGAAAAAACAAAACTTTTGGTGGAAGCATCCGACAACAAAATACCTAAATACCCTTAAACAAAAGAAAATCTCGAACAAAGACAGCTATAAGAAAAAGAGAGGATATGAAAAAACCTAAACGCAAACATCCACTTACTAAGTAAAATAAATTGCCCAAAGCCTAGATAATCTATACAGACCAAAAACGCTTAACAACGTTAATTCCTATTCCCTATGCGATCTTCAGACGACTATATATATATTTCGCTTACTCAACCTATTTTCCTTCTGATATAATCTAGGAAGAACTTTGCACAAGGTTGCATTTCTCGAGTACATAGTAACTAATTGTTGTGGATTCCAGGATGAATCCGATATCATTGAATAACAAACGCCAGGAATGGATAAGGAAAATAAATGTATTAACGTAATAATACAAACTGGTAATACGGGTTAGTAGATCCAGGAATGCGGGTTAGTAGCAATAATATATATACAGTCTTGGTATTGAAATATCGCGGTATGACTCCTTACTGAGTCTGAGTTCTCGTTAACTGTGACTCTTGTGCTACCCTCCTCTATTACAGACTGTCCGGGTATTCACTGGTAGTAGTATATGTATACCTTGGGTGAGTCCATTTGTGTAAAAAGCGGAGACCCCTCAATACTAATAAATTCACAGTCGCTGGCTTGTAAAACAAGTTGGTCGGATATTAGCCAATAGCGAATATATATCATTGCAAAAAGCTTCTGTTGAAGAAGGTCAGATAAGTACAATTTCGATAAAGGAAGTTGTATAATAACAATGTCACCAATTAATCAATTCTTCTGCAGGAGACGATTATTCATGATATAGATTTCTGACCTGAGCAATGATAATGCATTTCTCCATCATTTCTAATGCCTGTTCAATGGAAAAATTATTTGCAATGATTACCGATATTTTAATCCGTTAATAATCCCTTTTCGATATGCATAAAAGAATATTGTTCTGTCAATTACGTCCGTAGTGCCAGATAATTGGATGCAAAAGATATTGATCTCTGTTGCACAGGAGATTAATGAGCGCCATATTGTAGCCAACTTATCATGATTATGATTAGCAATAAATATCATTAGCTTTAAACATATTTTGAGACATATCTGGCAATTTAAATAAAAACTCTCCGTTCGTAATAATATTTAATGAATTTAAGAGCAGTACTAGACTGGTTACATAATTTCACTGTTGAATTTGCTAGTTGTAACAGTATGTTCTTTTCCAGCGTATATCGCTTGTCGAACTCTCTTCCCGCTTTCCTGGAAAATAAGATCTTCAAAGATGTAAAAGCAAAGTCAGTCGACATAGTCTGACTCCTTGAATCCTGTTCTTTCATTGACTTATGGTATCTTTCACCCTCAGTAATCCCTTGTGGGTTTTATTTCTTTAATTGAAATGAAATGATTTTAAAAAACGCGAGCTCAAAAAGTTACTGATGAGAAACATGGAGTAGCAGGAAATCCAAAACTTACCAATAAGAAAAACCGAAACTTAGGAATTGGTTTAAGAAACAGTCTAGGATAAAATGCAGCTGTGTTCATTGATTAATTTTCCTATACAGCCAGAATTACTTATTATATATTTAATTTTAGGTATATATGAATTTTTTGATGAAGTTGCGTCATATATCCTACAGTTGGCATAACGTGAACATAAATCTTGTAGACACACATACCCCTCCCCATATTTATATATATATATATATATATATATATATATATATATATATATATATATATATATATATATATATATATATATGGGGAGGGGGATGTGTGAGTATTGAAATGGACAGCGTCTCGTCATGAGCCGAGTTCGAAATACACTTGACTTCGTTACAGTCACTTATGCACAAATATTTTGGGAAATATATGACCCAATCTCTTCGATTTACCCCAGCTACGAGTTAAATAGTAAGGGAAACTGAACTCTTTCGTCGTGGTTGGCAACCTATCTAAGAGTAGGAGGACTCTGAATTCGACACATGGGAGGATCGTTTGGAGACCTTGTGACAGTTATCTGGAATCAGTTCTTCCAAAAAGTGCTGTTGGTTCGGCATAAGACTTTCCCCACTATAATCAAAATTTATGCAGGGGACGTCTAGATGTTTGGTTCAAAGAACTGAGTTAATGGTTCCTTATACACCGAAAACAACTGGAGAGTAATGCACGCACACCCACACGTTAGTTACGTACAATGTGAGTACCTATTGTCCTGAAACTGCCAGTCACAATCTAGTGGTGATTTCAAGATTTTTCTTTCAATACTGTTTCTATCTACCTAACTATCTATCTGTCTGTCTGTCTACATGAATGTGTGCATATCTATCTGTCTATCAGTCACTTCAAATATGTCCACATATCTATCTATCTACATATATACATATATACATATATATATATATATATATACATATATATATATATATATATATATATATATATATATATATATATATATATATATATATATATATATATATATATATAGAGAGAGAGAGAGAGAGAGAGAGAGATATCTTTTGGTTCTTCATGTCACATCTTGCCTCTCAATATCTTATTGTGTTCTCCTCATGCTTTCTTTCTTCTAATTAAAATTAATTTTTATCATTCTGTCAAAGACTGACTTCCTTTTCTCCTCATTAGTTTTTATGTAACCTACTTTGTCTTCACTTTTCTTTTCCTTTATATTAATTTCTAGAAGCGTTTGCAACTTTCCGGTACGTTTGTCTGCATGCTTTTAAACTTTAAGATATTTATATTACAATCTCTCTAATTTTATTTATTTTCGTCAAGTTTCCGAGCTGCGCCTTTCTGTGTCAGCGAGCGCCCATATACCTTTTCTTTCACTCAACAAGCATTATTCTTCCTCTTGCTTTGCTTCCACTTTCCATTTTATATACTCCTCATTATGCATCTTAAAACTCACTCTTTCCAATTCTTTTTTATTACACAACCTTCTTCCCTATGTACTTTCATTTCACTTGTTTTCCCTCGTTTAACATTTTTGTGTACACACATATTTTTACTTACTCCAATGATTCCCTCTTTTTAATATTAGTTATAATCACTTCTTAGATGTTCTGTCTATGACATACTCAATAATTTCACCAACCTACATTCTTCTAGGCGTTTGCACGCGGCGCCAGGCTTTCTGCTATGGACTGCAAATCGATAAAATCAATATTTGAAAAACACTGGGTAATTTATATGATAATCATCAAATTTTATTTTCCTTGTTCTGAAATTAGACCTTATCATGATATATCTGTGTTTAATGCATCAATTTGTATCACTGCTGACACAACAATGACCCTGAAGGAATAATTTCTGAGAAATCCACTAAACACGCTGACACAAGCCATAGAGAATTTTTGAGCATTCGTAATGTATTAGACAATTACTGAAAAAAACAAACTGCAGCAAAATATAAAATAATTTTGATATAATATCACAATAACTACGGTGATAGTTTATCGTAAATTTAGTACTAATTACAGTAATAATTCACTAGCATCTCTAAATTACGTTGTGACGGAATTATTCCAAATGCTATCATTTGCCCAATGTCAGAGAAACATTAAAGTGTGTTCGAAAGTTTTTCAGCTGTTTATTGCTTGTGCCATTAGTGGACTCAACTAAGTTGTTTCCATGCCAATAAAAATAATTGTAAAATGGAAAATTGTTTCCGCATGAAGTTTCTAAAATAAACATCGGTATGTGATTTGGCACATATTACTTGATAGAAGAAAAACTCATTTTTAGACAGCATACTCACTGTTGATGAAAACCTCTCCTATTATATTACAACATTACTATTACAACCATTTCAAAAGAAGCCTCTTATCGAGAGATGAAGGACATTTTTGAATATCGCAGCCAACATATATATATATATATATAATTACCCGGTGAAATTAATCGTCTCCGTGTTTGGCGGAAATTAAAAATAATATCTTATTATTGATTTGATGGAATCTGTAATACACAGGTTTACATTTGGTATTACTCTTGTATGACGGAAAGATTAGAAGAGAAATGTATCATTTCTTGGCGAGGAATTCGATGAGAACATTTACTGAAAGATAACGCCTGTACTCATGATGCAAATGAGATGCAACAGGTGAGCTCGGACTCGTATGCAATGAAATTTGAGTATATCATTTGTTTGACCCAAGCAAGAGGTCAGAAATTGTCACCGGATCTCTCAATTTTGAAATATTGAATATATTGTGAATGAATCTGACGAAACAAATAATGCATTTTATGAAATACAAAATTAGAAGGAAGACAGTGGATTGTCCTTGTATAAATTAATAATACAAAATGATAAGAGAATGAAGTGGAAGTCCTACATCGCTTCAGAAGTTTTTGTTTCTGGGAACTGCAAATATTTTACAAAAAGTGCTTCCGTCTACATCTTGATGGTGAGCACCCATAATGGGAGCTCTCCGGTTACAAACGAAAACGATGCGAAATTTAATAATAATAATAATAATAATAATAATAATAATAATATCCGAAAAGAATATTATAGGTGAGTGCATTTGATAATAGAAAGCGAACTAAATGTGGCCAATAAAACGAAGGCTATATCCGTAGTAACTTGTTAAATGGAAGTTGAATGACATTAAGCGAAGGGACGCCAAGAGAAAATGCTTACCCAAATTAGGAAGCACCATCCGAAATCAGATGTTGATAGGCGGTACGTACAAAGAACTTTAGAAAGGCGAGGTCTAATCCAAATTGAACTAACTCTAAAACTACAACACTCGGATTAGAAGCCTACTTCACCAATGACTCTCTCCTACAAATAGTAAAACACCAAATCCATTCCATCAACAAAAAAGTTGCATTCTACAAGAAATATCATAATATATCTGAAATCCTACCAACAAAAAACGAAGGGAATACCATCTACGCCAAACGAGAAAAACAGAAAGTATAACAGCTTGGCCAAATGAAGTTACAAAAAAACTGGGAGGACAAGACGTTGCATAGCAAATACATAAAACGAATGAAAGAAGCAGATGTTGACCAACAGAAAACACATCAGTGGCTGAGGCGTACCGGGCTGAAACCTGCGACTGAAGGCATAATGTTGACTGCTTTTTGTTGAGGAAATAGTAGAGACTGAAACAGGTATTTTGTGTCGTTAAAATTCAAAATAATCTGGAAAAAGGTATTTACAGACCTAGATTACGAAAGATTAAATAAATGCATTTTACAAGAGATTAAAGAGATTGTATGGGACGAAACATGTCCAAATATTCGCACGTCCCTGTTTTGACCTAAGAGTCTTTCTTAGTTCTTCCCAATGAATGTTGCATTCAATCTTAGAAATATATTCGCAGTTCATGCCTTTTATATAGAATTTGTTTTCATTATGGCTCAAAGTCAATGTAAGAATAAGTCGATATTATTTTCCTTTCTCCAAGAATAGATTCTCTTTTATATGTCCGAACAGTGGAAAGAGGGTGAGATTCCACGCTATTATATTTGTTTGTACTGAAACAAAAACAAGAAATAAAGCAAAAAAAAAAACAAGATAATATTAACAAGTTAAATAAAAATCACAAAACCGTGAATAGCTTACTCCATAAAGCTAATAATTAGAATTTTAGCAAATCACTTTTATCGTATATTCAATTTAAAAGCACACCAGTTACGAAGGAAGTATAAATAAATATGCAATACATTTCTGGAAGGGAATATAATGACTTTCCTGTTCACAACTATTAAGAGCGGTCAAATTCTTCAAATATATGAATGCTTTCAAATGAAATAAATATAGTCCTATTGGTACATTTAATATTAGAAAACTTGTGCAAAAAGAAAAGGAGAAATTGTGTCGAGTCATTACTAGTTATAACGTTGATATATGTTGCCTACACAAAACCAGAATGAAAGGACTTGATATTAATATCGTGGTTAGAAGATAATAGCTTTTGAAACAGTAATATCATGGGACTATTTTTGTCATCAATGTCAAATGGAAGAATAACATACATAGACAGTGGTTGAATAGCCATAGTATATACACTGAACACCAACATTAAATGAACTATCAATAAAATGCCATCATTCCCTGTAAAACGTTTGAAGAGCTTGGAAGATCTGAAATTTCTTGGTTCCCCCAGAACAAACCCTCACGGCTAGGACCCGCCATGTTACTTATATAGTAGAAAACTGTTGTGATGTTGAAGTTAGCACTATTCAGTCGCTAAGCTCGCAATCTATCTCGTTAGTCTCAGTGACCACTTATATGAGTGTTCACTTGTGCTTATGCAAATTATGCATACTAATTTGCTAGTATCACTACAAAAACCACACACATTCACTCCGTATTCCATCGGCGGGAAGTAGGTTCCACTCAAAAAGCTGCGTTCTGCCTCCCCGAACACTACAATCTAAACCTGTTCAAGTCTAGTGTAAACCATTATTTCTCCCTCCTATCCATATAAACTACCCCTTAACGTATCTGTCTACCTCGAGTGGCTCCCGGATCTTGAACAGAGTGAACCTTACTGTTATAAAAATACTTTCTTGATCCGGCATGCGGTAGGGAGGTTTGAACAGGACTGATGAGAGGTATTTTGAAAATTGGTGGAGAGGAAAATCAAATTGGTTTGAAGTGAGCCTTGAATTCGAAACAGATCTGATGATGATGATGATGATGATGATGATGATGATGATGATGATGCAAATGCAATTCAATGTATTTATTTCTGCATTGTGATTTTCCGCCAGTGAAATAGAGACGAAATTTGTATTTTTGTTGCTTCTATCTCCGCCTATCCTTCGGATTTCCCCAGGTATAGAGTCTATCCGTTAGGTCGGAGTTGTCAGACTTACTTGCCGACATTGTCAGTTTTGTGCCGAATAAGACTGATAAATCCGATTATATATGTCGAGGACACGAACACATCCGCTAATATTTATAGAAGTCACACGTGATACAGGCGATAACATACCGATCTTATTTACAGCCGTGGGTTGTTCTGTGGATTGTCTTTTCTTTTGGAAAAGTTCACTCTACGTAACCATGTCACATTTAACTTCCTAATAATCTTTCGTTTCTGAAAATAAATCTTACTGGAGCCTAAATTTAAAGAATTCCCTGCTTGAACGAAATAAAAGAACATTATCTTTTTATCTCCATTTTCCTTAGTTACTCTAAATTAAGTTTTACTAAGCATAATTGAACAAGTTTTATTCGGGTCTGGTTGATGCAGCTGTTTGTCAAATTCAAGTAGACAGTTTCCCTCAAATGAAAACCTCTTCATTAAGATTAACGTACTATTATTTGAACTGCCCCCCAAAGAGGAATATGTTTCCGAGGTTATTTTCAACGACAATATACGAAGAAGTTGGAAATGTATGTATTTACATTTGCAACAATTATGGATGTGTAGTGAGTCGCGATATAAAGAAAATATACAAATAAAATATACAAATAAAAGTAAAAATAATTCAGATTAAAATTAGGCATTTTCACTTTCGTTTAAAGTCCACCCTCTCTCTCTCTCTAAACTTATCTCAACCTACGAGAAGGCAAACCTAAATAAAAAGAGGAATAAAAAGAACGGTCTGAACCTGGCCAAAAACACCAGAAGTTTTCAAGAGCAGAGCTTACGTATTTGTCTCTGAAAAATACCAAAAATCAGGGATACTCCACACATAGCTACGGTTATGCAAAAATGAAAAAAAAAAAAAAAAACAATAATAATAATAATAATGATGATGATGACGATAATAATAATAATAATAATAATAATAATAATAATAATAATAATAATAATAATAATAATAATAATTAATGAAGCTGTTAAGAGGTCACCGGCTTCTGTCATTTATGCCCTGTTTAAGGCCGAGAAAACAGTAGATTCACACTGCCTTAATTTCTCACATATCTACCCTTATCTTTGACTTCAAAACGTACAGAAACGGGCATCTCTCTAGCTATCATTATCCGTCTTATTAATTAATATTTTACTGCGCCGAATACCAAACGAATTAGTCATAATTCTAAAGAAAATAAATAAAAATGTATTTTAAACCCTTGAGTGAGTTCGTTTTATTTACAAAGTTTTCCGAAAAAAAATGTAACTATCTAACCACAGGTGTAATTATATATATATATATATATATATATATATATATATATCTGTCACATTCCTTCCCAAAGTATGTTTTGATGAATTTTGCATAAATAATTTTCTAGATTTGATATCTCAAAATATATTCACTGTTTCTTTTATTATTTTGCGTGTAGTTTTATTCCATAAAACTTGTCACCCCTGAAAATATTCTATAATATTTTAGTTTAAAAGAAACCTTAAATTTATTAATTAGCATCTAATGTCCATTCTTATTAATGGAGATGCGTAGATACATAATGGAGGTACACACTTAAGTGCATATGAGAATACTGTCATTCAGAAATTTCTAGACATTCATTTTAAAGTTTTGATGTTCTGTACTAAAGAAATTTATGTACTCTTGTATAATGTTTTATTACTTTTAATAATTTCCCATTTGTCCTAATCCACCAAAACATTTTACGAATATTTTGTAAATTATATTTTACGAATATTTTTAAATTATATTTTGCGAATATAAAATTTAGGAATATTGCCAAATATTAATAGCCAGTAGGTAGGGTATGTATTTGAGCACGATGACGAGCAAGTTGATGAATACTACGAATTATTAAAATTTGTCCTTAGAAATATCACTTGGAAAGACATCGTCATCATACAAGTGGATTGGGATGCTAAAGTAGAGCAGAATGCATACACAAACTCGGCAGGAACAGTCGGAAGATTTGGCATTGGGGAGACGAACGACAGAGGTTTCAGACTGCTCGAATTTGACAGGTCATCATTTCATCGTGGCCAACACTCTGTATCCCCATAAGAAGTCTCGAACCGCAAACTGAAACTCACCTATGGGAAGATCCATGACCAGATCGATTTTATTTTGCGTTCGCATCGCTATAAATCCAGCATTAATAAGGCAAACACAAGGACATTTCCTAACGCAGACATCAGCAGAGATCATGATCTTGTGATGACGACTTTTACATTAAGGCTGAAAAGTAAGCGCTGTTCAAAGGACTCCCGCATCCGCTTAGGATTTGAGAAATTAAAAGACCCTGAAGTCACTCAACTCTTCCAGACCAAAGTTGGCAGCCAGTTCGCAGCTCTGAAACTAAATAACAGTGATGTAGATACTTTTAAAGAAGTGTTACTCAAAACAGCTGAGGAAGTTTCGGGTAAAAGGCGAAGGAATATCCAACCATGTGTCACGAACGACATCTTGGATCTATGTGTCTTGAAGGCAGAACAGAGGGGAAAGAAGCATTCAAGTTCCGAAATATATGCTCAATACCAGGAAGTGCAGTGAATGTGAGCAGAAAAATTCGGACAGATAAAAAGGAGTGGATATAAAATAAGTGCAAAGCCATTGAGAAGGATATGCTTACTGGCAATAACAAACAGGCCTACAATACACTCAAATCGCTCACGAAGAGGATGTGTAAATTGCTAACAGACAGTGAGGAGGTCCTCCATAAGTACTGAAAGTAGACATAGGAGAGGACGCCAAGCAAAAACAGGTTGAACAATGGAAAAGTATGACTGTACCAGGATTGCTGATGGCTGCCGTTGGCAGACCGTTGTCGAGGATATTCAGTGTGGTTTCTGCATTCGGATACCCCCACCCCACTACAATTATAAAAAGTCAATGCTATGATTATGATGATGATGATGATGATGATGGTGTTGATGGTAGTGGTGGTATATATGAGTTATTAGCATGCGTAGGAAAATTGTTCAGAAGATATATACAAGAAAAAAGAAATTTTATTTTACAAGCGCCTTATGTTTGAAAATATAATTAACAACGACATTTATATATTTTATTTAAGTGGCCAATAAGTATTTAATTAATCCACGTCAGAAATTTAGATGTGATTGAATGGAAAATATTCTTGGTAGCAGGGGACTAACGGAAATGTACATTTTACATAACGTAATTTGATGGCACATATGAAAATTTGGAAAAAATATTTTGTTTTTTATTTCAACAATCAACATCATTCAAAATATATATTTTGTTTCAACATTTGTTTCACCGGCAAAACATGTTATCAAAGTTTTCCCAAATTGTCATATATTTACCATTTCGTCTGTCCCCATCCAGTTCTAAATCTCACAGTTAACTTTACTTCCTATTAAAACATAATTCTGACCAGGATTTTCGCTTTTATTATAACAATATTTTTGTGGGCTTTCAACAGTGTGCGTTCTTCATGTTTTTAATGTATTTTTTAACTTATTCGACGGAATAATATTTATTTATTTATTTATGTACAAATTTACCTATTCTTTAAGGATATTTTGGAGTTAGAAAACTTTAAATAAACAAAGGAAGACAATAACCATTTTAATAATCTAAATAAAATTCTTTTAGATCTGAATCTTTGTAAACGGTCGTTATAGACTAACAGATAAAAACTGCTCCGGATTGTCAAGCTCCCCAAGGATGAAAAGATATTTATTCTTTATATTCATCTTACATAAAGATCATAAAATGACTGCGTTTAGAAACTGAAAACAAAAACGACGAAAGAAATAATATCATTAGTAATGCAGTTCCTATTGTTCTACATATATAATGAAGACCTCATTTTAGAGAAAACGGAGCGCTCACTTTCACTGTTTCTCCTGATACTGTCTTTTGAATCCATAAAATCTTCGCTGTTCTTGAGAAATCACAATTAACTGTAAAAAAAAATTTTTGGCAATTATTAATATTAATTTCTTTACAGTTGATCATAACAATCTTTCTTCAAGTGCAAGTTTGGTACAGTAACAAGCCTTTTCACGAGTACCGAAATTATTAATTTCATTAGCTTTAGCATTTTTAATTTATTTCTCTGTAATATCTTTTGTAAAATAAAACATTCTATTATCAGCTCATTTTACCCAACATTATTAAAATATTTCCTAATTAACCCAGGATTATTTAAACAAGGTATCTCTTCATTGCAATATCGTAATTAAAACTGATATTATATTAACTTTATTACAATTTCACTTACTGCTGAAAAATAATGATATTAATAGTAATAGTAATAGAAATAATAAATGTCTTGCTAGAGATTTCTCTACAAATTAATTATTTATTGCCTTACTGTTATTCTACTGAGTTCAATCGCCTATTTCTCTTTCCAATATTTGTGCGAAAAAAATATTCAAGCAATTTAGCCGACATTTTTCAAAGTCCTTTCAAATTAAATGAATGCAGAAACTCTGTAAACATTGTATACTTTAGATCCTACTCGTTTACATTTTTAAAAACGAACTGAAATATCATAAATCTATTTCAGGTTTGGAAGACATATTGCATCATTAGTATCTTCCTCGTCTTCCCTCATCTGACCTTGGAAGATAGATCGTAATGATTCTCCAAACACGGAAATAATTTCTAATGCAAGTAGCTTTGTGTGAAAAACATTTTTCCGATGTACATTTAGAAGTGAAATCTAATGTATATTATCTAAAGAGTGTGTTTGCCACAATGCAAGCACGCATACAGGTGATAAAACAAAATCTGACACTAATGGAGTGCTCCATATGAAAGAACTTAATTTTGAACATTGGAGAAAAAATACAACTTGGATCAATTAGGATTCGTGTTCGCCACTTCTTTTCTTTTATTCAAACTGCTGATTTATAAAAATAACACAACATTGTGAATTCTTCCCTTCAGATGGAACCTATACAGAGTCTAGAAAGCGTTCAACAAATAAGACTTTAGAAATTCTCTACTATAAATAAGAAATATTATCAATATTTTTGTATATGTGAAAATATGAATTTAGACAGGACAAAATCGTTCTCCAACATCTCGTCTTTACTTCAGCGCTGGGAATAAATAATCTAAAGGCTGCAGATTGGCTTGTAACTGGCGAATTAAAAGAGCAGATAATAATCCACTAGTGACAATAATTCGTAGAAAAATATTTTAGAATGATTTTATTTTGTAGACGTTTTAATATTTCTTGTTTTACATTTTTTCGTTTATTTCAAAAAATTAAGCAATAAAAAATGTGTTCCCAATTTCCAAATGAACGTTCTTGCTGATCTGATGAGGAAACATCAAAAAAGTCTTCGCAACGATTTAGACTAAAATCATTTGTATTGACGGTTCTTAAATTTTACAAATATATTTACAATTTCATATATATAACGCTTGATATATGAAAATTGCTTGAAGTGTGAAACTGACAATCGTCATGTAATGAAGGGTACTATGTGTGCACTGCCTATATCTTACACACACACAAACGTGCAACAAGAGAACGAAAAGAAGACGGTAAAAATAATATTAAGCGAACGAACAATGTATGCAAGACAAAAGTAGGAAAAAACAGTAATAAGGCAAAAGATTCTTAAACTAAGAATGGTGTGAAAAAAGGGGATACAGACAAGCGATCGTAGTGATCTGACTTACAAACAAGAAAGAAATGAACTAATTCGGATGAGAGCGAGAAGTGCACTAATTTTATTGGATAGGGAGAAATCCCTGTTTGGATCTGTATATCTTATCTATAAATTGGATGAGAGGATGATTTTACAGTCATTTCTATGTAGATTGGAATTAACAATGATTTTTAGTCTCATGCATTTTTCCGACTATTTCAAGTTTCATACTGGGCAGGTTATGAATCTCCTAGAAACATGTTGTAATTAAAGATTTTAATTAAAGAATGTACCTTATGTTTTCATAGACTAATATTTTGAACAAAAATGAAAACTGTGTCTTTATAAAGACAATATAGTTATGAAAAGGACATAAATGGGAACTCTCTGCTTCACGTGGAAGATGTCCTATTAGTCGAACTTACAATTATTTTTGAGCAGTTGTTTTTAGGTGTTCTTTTTTTAAGATGAAACAAAACTCAAGCATACAAAAGAGTATTGCAATATTCATATTTGTCAATTGACTTTCACTAATATAAAATTATTCTTCAAAATATGCCACAAGGCGTGGTAATATTAGGCAGACAAAGAGGCAATTTGATCAAACAAGTGTACATAATAACGATTCCATGCAGGTATTCATTAGGACGTTTTTATGCATAAAAATATTCCTATTATTTTTTTTATTTTTCTTTTACTTTAAACAGTGTGTATTACGTCTATCGGCATAGGCATTCGAGAAAACTCAATAAAGAGAATGTGTTCTCTGGTGAGGAACATGCGCCCCACTTTGTAAGAGAAACTACCTTGCTTTAACACTCGACTATAAAAGGATGTCTATTTCAAATACGAATATCCACTAATAATAACTTTTGATATAATAAAATGTCGGATTAAATATAAAACCGTTATCTGTATAGTAATTGAATTACTTACGTTTCAGGTACTAACCTAAATAAATATGGACTTTTCGTGAAGATGCAATTTAAAAAGATATATATATATATATATATATATATATATATATATATATATATATATATATATATATAGGGAAGAGGTTATAGTAGTTCCAACGTGGAGAAAAGTGTGTACAATAAAATGAAGAGAGAGAAAACGGAACCATTTTGGTTGTAATCTGGATTTCTAAAAAATATATATTATGCTTTATTTCACATAAATTTACTACACGAGTTTCCGGTCTCGAGTCCTTCATCAGGCAAAGAGTGGATATTTCACATATTATTAAAAGGAATTAATTTTTCTTATGTTTTTCGATGATAAATATTCTTGTTATTAGACATTCTCTTTTTGTGTGTAAGTGACCCAAATGTCTTTCTTGAACTGGCAGTGAGAGAATTCTGTGTGAAGGGTAATTAAACAATTAAGACTGGTCCGAGAAAGGGTGAAAAATATATCTATATTTTTATCTTTTAATGACCTCTGTGTGTTCTTAGATCTATTTCCATTTTTTGTGTTTTTCTCAGCATGTGTACGTATACATATATTCCCTCTACATATATTTATACTTATATATTTTATACTTAAGGTTATATATATCGTACTAATTATGACTAAGTTGTGATTTTATCATTAGGACATCTGATCAGGACAATCTTCAAATATTTAGTAAATATCTTGAAATTGTTATTTACGATCCTTATTGGTTGTGTCACGTTCAAAAATATTAATATTCGACAATTCCCTTAACCAGGTATGTTGGCGAATGATGTTCGGAATTTGTTATTCTTAAATAATTTTCACTGCATCCATGAAACGGATAGTGTTGTTAAATAAATAACACTGCATGAATATTAAAATTATCTTTTGCAGGATATTCATGCCTATTGATGAATTGGTATTCCTATATATCATTGAACGACCAGTACTTCAAATTTATCTTCATATTATAGATGAATGTTCTAAGTTAAGCTCTTCTCCATAGAAAAATAATACAAACTGCAGTCCACATGATAATCTACAATCTTTGATCCTTGACTGTAAAACATTTAGACCAAGTACCTGGTAAGCAAGCTGCAAATCCATATCGTCTGTTGTTTGAAATTTGATCAAATGAATCTTATCTGAAAGTTGAAAGTGAACCGAAACTGAAAGTCTCTATCCATCATGCAAATTAACCGGCTATTTCACTGATCATGTCGACATAAATTATACATATTGTCTTGGCTTTCTTCATTTCACTTATGGAAATGGAATTCCAGATGACGATTCCGTTTAACGCTTTCGCGTTTTTCATTCGCAATGAGCTACAATACCGCATCCTTTCAAAATACGCAATACTAATGACAGTTTTGTAACGTTCCGAGGCCTTGAGAAATAAACTTTTTCTCGGGAAAATTATTAAAAATGGCTGCAATGGAACACATCCTTTAGGCCTTAAAGAAGAACATCCTTCACCAAACCCTATAGACTTACGGGATTTTTTAAAAATAAAAAAAAACACATCCCGTGACGTTTCCAACGGCAAAAACTAAAATGAGTAACAATTGCAACTGAACGAAAAATAATGAGTTAATGAAAATGTTGATTTTTCACACGAATTAAATCAAACAGTTTTGAAGGAAAATAAAGTAAGTACATGAAGGAGGGATACGATTTAGTGGACGTCTTCTTTATGTGCCGCGTTTCTTCAGGACATTGGCGGTCATGGCTGTCCACAACTTCCAATATTTCTCCCATTGGTAAGGCTCCCTACCCATGTTCCACTATCCATTCACACAAATTCTTCATGTAAGTGGCTCGCTGCTTTCCCCTTTCTTAGCCTCGATATGACCGTGAGAGTTACGTTTTCCAAGTCCTGCTTACTCATGATCTGTCCAAGTCATTTCAGCTGTGTTTTCCTGATTCTGACTAGAAGTGTTGCCATTTTCTTTAAATCTTCCTTAAAAAAACTTTTTTTAGAAAAACATTTTTCATCTTTGAAGCTACAGTAATGATGACAGTTCGGTTAAGGAAACGGTTAATTTCACCATTACCACGTGCGCTAATCTTGCTTGTGTTTTTAGATCTTGTTGCGTAAAGTTCCTGACATTACTAATATGAAATCTGAGTAAACAATGATTATTAATTTACATATAGTATGTCTACGTGTAAGACACTGATATGAAGGTAATTTTTCTTTAACTGTCAGTCTCTCAGAGAAATGATTGCGATTCAATTCGATTTTATGTTTTAGTGCTACTTCCACATAATGAATGGTGTCTGTTAGTCATAAAATATAATATACAGGGTAATTGAAAAGTAGCTCTTTATTTTATGTACGAGTGGCCAACCAAGATTCCTGACTTAACAACCTGTGACTTTTTCTTTGGAGTTGTTTAAAGTCTGCTATACCAAATCAAGACTTTTGAAGAACTTGAAGGGCGAATACAAGAAGTTATGCCTTCCATGCCACAAGAGTTCATGGTGAAATCAGTTGACGCGATTCCTGGACGGCTCGAGAAGCTGGGAGCAAAATCTGATGCCCATATGAAATCCTAAATAAAACCTCATACTAAACGCTTTCCTCTCATATCCATTTCTTGCAAAAATTATAGTTAATAAATAAATTATGTGTATTTTAAAACGGGGAGTTACTTTTCAATCACCCTGTGTATACCAGATTTTCTAAAGGCTTGAACGATGACTGCTGGCCCAAATGGTCAAAAATGCTTCTACTGTAGCTATCAAAACTAGCTGCAAATATATTAAGAATTAAAAAAAACAAAACAATAATTGTTACAACTTCCAGACAAATGTCATTATTCAGTTGATTGAAAATTATATATTAATATCTGTCTATATTTTTGAGATGAGGTATTGTAACTATTTACACTATTTACATTATTCGGACTATTGTCCTCATCTTTGTTGTCATATTCACGACGTTTCGGTCGTTGGAGTCTCCAGCCTTCCTCACGTGATTGGAATAAAGGGTTTTGTTCGAAATTCCAATCACCTGAAGAAGGCTGGAGTGTACAACGGCCGAAATATCATGAAACAGTTCGAACAATATAAATAGTGTAAATTGATATATTAATATATACTACATTATTTGAACTCGTGAAATTATTCGGTTATATTACGTAAAATCAATATATATATTTCATTATTTTATTGTGCATATCATAAGTCGTGATATCAATGTATTTATGCTCACCCTGGTGACACACGTGTTGTATATATAGCGGCAGCCCCACCATGTTACGTACGTTTTACTGAGTGGATTTGCTAGTCGCACGTGCAAATGGTTTTAAATTCAGAGTCGTCTTTTCTTCTAGACTGCATGCCAACCAAAGCCAGAAAGCCCAGTCTAGCTTGCTATTAACTCCTAGCTGAGGATAGAATAGATCAAAACCTACTGCTCTCAAGTTTATGTGTGCGGGAGTGAACGCAGCTGTCTTGGCTAGAATATGAATTAGACACTTCAGTACTACCTTTCGCATCACTAACTAGTATGTAACACACATATTTGATACCATATGTGAAATGTATAAACATACGACATAATATCAATTGGCTCTAACGGTGAAAGTGACAATGGAAAGAATAAAAACATATATAGGAACTATTATACCAATTACTGATATTTATATAGTAAATAACACCATTGAAAAGATATACCGATTACAAAATTGATATAAATATCTGAAAACTTGCCTATGTTCTGATGAAAAAATATGTAGAATATTGGTTTCAAAATGTTTGTCTTCTACAACGGAAGAATACGAATTATCCCAAATTTGGTATGAGTTAGAATCGCTGCACGAAAAGTAAAATTCCCACAGAGTTAGAAATTAATATCATTACAATAATGTTATTGTTTCAAAGTAAATGTTGATAATTTAATCACAATATTCTATTAACAAACTTTAATACTCATTCTATAAGTTGGACATAAAACATCGAGAACGTGATTTTCACTTTCAGAAATTAATACCAACGTTACTAACTATGTAGATCAATTTTATGAATACTTATTCTCAAGGTAATCATGTTTATTATTCATATTTCAATAAACATTCAATATTTCAGACATACGAGTGAATATCGTAATTCCATGTTGATTTTCACTCCTTTTATCATTCTCAATTTCTTTCTTGCGTTATATAATTTTCATTGCTGACTGACAAAGCACCAATTATTATATCGCTCGAAGGAACATATCATTAATGATACATTTTATCTAAGTTTACTTTGTAATCACTTGTCTCTTCACATTTTACATTATCCATAAACTGTAATTCTGTTAAATCGTTTCTTCTCATTTGCTGTTTGATTTTATTCGCTTCGTTATTTATTCTGATTTTTGTTTATGCTAAAATAAACACAAAATCTCTCAGTTATGTTCAGAATGTGTGGATAACATGAAGATGCATCAAAATCTAAACACATGTGTCGCTTGATCGGTAATATTGAATGCTGATTGCTTACAAGCGTATTTATTCAAAATACCTCATTCACACACACACACACACACACACACACACACACACACACACACACACACACACACACACAGAGGCATATATAAAAAATCAAGCCATGTTTAAGCCCCAACAGTTGTACTATTAACTAATTGTCATGTAACCAGTTTCATAAGATGCAAAAAAGCAATAAATATATATATCCTGCCGACAGTAAAAAATCATCATACAATAAAAAAGAAGCTGAACCTCTGAACATTGTAGTTGCTGAAACTATTCTCTATATACATAGAAAAAAACACTTATAAGACGACTAAACTCGTGTACCAATTCACTTCTCTAGTTAGAGATTATTCATTTGTCACTTATGATGATGATGATGATAATAATAATAATAATAATAATAATAATAATAATAATAATAATAATAATAATAATAGCAACATGTCGCAACACTTCTTCAGAAAAGATTAACCTGTCGCTTAGCAGAGAGAAGTGCAATAAATAAATATTTCATAAATACATGTCACCATTTCCAACTACTCCCACATTATAGTTGGCAGAACAGCTGTAGTCTATCAATCCAAGTAACCAAAAAACGATTATAAATTTTAGAGGCTACTTATATCAAAATATGAGAAAATACAATCAATTAAATTTGTTCTATCCACGGAACGCATGTTTTAAAAGTCTTTACAGCGTAAGATCATTTTATCAGGTGAGATTAATATCTTTTTTGTCAAAAAAAGAATGGGAAAACTCAGTTAACAAAATAAAAACTTCTCTTGCTATCTCAAATTCTACTAACTTTTTTTGAAAAATTCAAAAAGTGGTCGAATGCGCTCACAATATTATACACATTTTTGCACGTTTCCTTAAAATTTTCCACACATCTTAAACATATTCGATACTAGGAGAACATTTCCCAGCAATCTTAACGCATCTTCATTGTCTTTTCTATTGTATCATAGTTAATATTTTGGTCCATGAGTACACTTCTGTCTATTTCTCTCTCACTTTCTGTCCCCCATCTCTCTCTCTTTCTCTCTCTCTCTCTCTCTCTCTCTCTCTCTCTCTCTATATATATATATATATATATATATATATATATATATATATATATATATTCTGCGTAAAATGTTAATTAAAAAGAACGTAATTTTCGAAAAATTACTATTTTATGCATCGCTAATTAAATGTTCCCGAGAGCCTTTTAAAATAATTTTAAAGAAATTGAAATGCGAAAAAAAATTAAAATATGCAACTTGACATCATTAACAAAGTCAGTGTGTACAGAGAGGTCATTCCTTGAAGAGACTTGTTACTAATGACGTGAAAGCTTAACCAATACAAAATAGAAAAAATGTATTAATTTAAAAGAAAAACGGTGAACAGCTTTATTCTAACAATTTTCCGGCAGTACACAGAATAAAACAGAAAGACTGACAGCAACTCATAAAAAATCCTGGCATTCGAACAGAACTACATTCATTAAGGATCATGACAATGACAAGTGTACATACAACTACCAACACACATGAAACAGCCCAGAATCGGCCTTGTAAAAGAGGGAACCAAATGAAAATCTAAAAAAGAATTGGAACCATCTAGACATGATTATTACTAAACTCAGCAGCAATACAGACGAGAGTGCTCAGATAATATTGTACTTGCTTTCCAGCGACATTTTTGCGTTGATGAAAAATATTATTCCACAGTGAACATGGAAAGTCTTATTACAAACAAAACGATCAAATTATTATTTATCGTTAAGCTTTTGTTTATTCATAAAGATTTAAAAAAATAAATACAATTGTTTACGGGTTAAACTGTGCAACTCACGTGACAGAAGAATTGTAGACATCCCCATGTATGGTTTATGCTGCTGGACGTTTTCATCGATTCACTACAGCAGTTTTTCCCCCCAAAATGCCTTTATTCTTCTGATCATATTTTGTTAAAAATAAAAGATTAAGCTATCAGGCTAAAACCAAACATTTGAGGATAAATACTACTCAAAAAGACCGTGTAGTATTTGTTAAACTAGTATTGTCTTACTTCTATCTACGGCCGCGGACTACAACGTTTACCGATTGATGACTACTGCTCAGTTCAACCAGCTGTTGTCACTCTTATTTCAGACTCCGAAGTCCCTTGTCTCTGACCTTATGCAGTCAGTAATGATGATACCGGGGGTGCTGCTAATGCTACCGTTGGCGATGAATGCACTGATGTAGCTGTTGAGCTGTCTATCTACGAAAATCTAATTTTTAACTTTACTCGTATCATTATTACCCTGACACTTATATATTTGGCGTTTCGCTTCGACGTTTGATTATACCACAATTTATTCGATCATGTACGAGGGCGTACTGAAAATATTTCGAGGTAAAGGTTCCTCGTTTGACCGAGACATCATCTGTCCACATGCTCTCTTGTTATTGTCCGATTTTCCTATCTTCCGGCGATTTTCTCGCATGAAAGATATCCAACAATTTTAAATTGGTAACCTAGAGCTTCCTTGTTACAGAGAGAGTTAAGAAGAATAACATCAGAAGCATGCATAAGAGAAATCGAATCACATTAATAGTGTTGCTAGGCAAGAAAGAATATTCCCCGTTTAAATTTCCCCATTCAAGGCATTATTATAGCCATTATATTTTAACACCTTAATTCACGGACGGACTAGAATTGCTGAAAGAAATGAAAGAAAAATATGCATTATTCTCAAATAGAGTTTATATATCGCTATGTCATAAGAGAAATTATATAAAATATAGAGGGTGCGATGGATAAATTTTCATCTAAATTAAAAAATAAAAATGACACTGAAATCTCATTTTAACAGACATATTTACCAAAATTACACATAAATATCTTGAAATACGAAAGAGTAAATTTATTCAATAAAATTGCCAGTGGCTTCAACCAGGGCCTCCAGACAACCCCGGAATCTTCTGCAACTCTTCTGAACGGTCTCCTTGTTTAAATTGGTGAATGCTGCCATGTTGGTGACTTTTGCCATAATCTTTGCCTTCAGTTTGTTTTTGGTGCTACAATGATTTTTGTTAGTCTCTCGTTCAACTGCGCCACACGTATGATAATCAAGGGTGTTGCACTCTGGTGAGTTAGTTGGTCAGACGTAAGGGGTGATGCGGTCGTAGAACTTGTCTGAGAGCCATGACTGGTTTCTTCTGCTTGTGTTGGATAGGGTAAAATCCCGTTCCAGACATATGGTTTTCCAGCAGGCGCCCTCTTGATCCAGGGTAGCACTACTTCCTCAAGGCGCTTGAAGTAGGCCAGCGTGCTGACTCTGAGACCTTCACCAAAAAATTCGGGAGTTCTTTTCTTATTAGAGTGAGATTTCCGAGCTGCCGTACCTTCATAATCACCATTAGACTAATCTCACTTTTCCTCCCCACCCCTCACCCTACAATGATACAGCGAAATAATCTGCCTGTGAATGACTATATATATATATATATATATATGTGTGTGTGTGTGTGTGTGTGTGTGTGTGTGTGTTGATAGATAGGAAGAAAATATATATGTAGTAATATGATTACATTAAGAAAGCCTTTATATATAATTTATAAATCTATCCAATAATCTTAAAAGATTTACATATTTTAAGCATATTTTATTAAATCTTAGGTACCTTGGCATTATTGCCTTATAAAGATGCTTGTTTAAATTTTAAATTTACTAACGTTATGTCTTATTTTCTGATAATGTCGTTTATGGACTTGCGTATTTACAAAAGTTGACATGTCTATAAGTACACAAAAAAACAAAATTCTTAGTGGGTGTCGCTGAATTATTTATAAATGCAATTAAACTGCTTTCTAATCAAATAATGTCTTACTTTTATTGCATTTTTCATATTACGATTCGGAACAGATTTTCCGAATTTGTCGAGATTTCATAAAATTAAATTATGGGGTGAGAACAGAAGTAAAAAAATACCAAGATTTTCTGAAGAAGAAATATTTTAAAAATTAATTTCATTCATTTGTGAATGATTTTTGAAAGTTTCCTTAATATCCTACAATTATCTGATTTTTGTAAGAATTTCCAAATCAATGTATTTTCAACGAAAAAGACGCTCAAAACTTCCATACAAATTTATGGTCCCGTGATGATAATTTAATAAGGTAATTTAATAAAAATTTCGAAGATTTTGCTCACATATTCAGTCCATGGTACCCTCAGCAACCTTCTGTAGAACTACATTTCTTTTGCTTCAAGTCTCTTCTTCATCTTTGAGGAGATTGTCCAGTATTCGCTGCCATATAGATGGACAGATATCGCATAACATTACAGTACTCATTTATTTGTTTCTAACAAAATTTCCTGTTTCATATTACTCTGCTTAGCTTTTGAAATGCATCTTTATCTATCCCAATGCGCCTGCGGATTTCAATATCGCTATTTCTATCCCCTGTTAAATATCTTCCCAACTATTGTATTTTTTTTGACTTGTTAGAGTTTGGTATCTCCAATTTTTAATTTGTATTTTTGTCTCATCCTTTCGCCAAATACCATTCTAAAAAGAATTTTTTACAATAATTTTTACATAAAATCACTTTCTCTTTCTTCTTAATACTAACACAACGATTCTGACAATAGGATTATTTTTCCATCATCTATGGTCATTTTAGTTAATCAAGGTACCGAAAATTCAATAAAATATTAGGGTGTTCTCGTTATATTCCTGAAGTAAATTTTACAGAACATATCGATCGTGGAGAAACAGATAAACATGTGTCTGTTATTCAAGCTGTCATCATTCCAACACCTAAAATAAATAGCTAATGCCGTGTTAAAAATGCATTTCTGCGACATAATATACTTAAAGTAAGTAATATTTGTTTCAAATTAGATTAATTAAACTTTAAATCAGCTAATATTTCTCAAATGAAGTTTAAATAAAGTGTATTTTATTCTTTCAAAATGTTTAATAGAGACAATTACACTGCAATGTATTTAAATGGTGCCAAAATCAGGGATGTTATTGATTTCAAAATGAAAACTACTTCCAGAAAATTTAAATTAATTTTGAAATACAGTAAAATAATTTGTTTATTGAACATATTAAATTTAAAAGCTTCAAGAAACATTTTTTTTCATTTTACAAATTCACTTTTTAAAACATTTAACATATGGAATCTTTGGAGTTACTATATATATATATATATATATATATATATATATATATATATATATATATATATATATATATATATATATATGATAAATTTTAAAAAGTTTTACTTGTTGGGCGTTTCGGCCTTCAGGACTTCATCATTGGACTAAATTTTTTCTGGTGTACGACTACGTATGCACACTGCAGAGCAGTGCTGGGAATCTTTTTATTCAGCTGAATTCATTTAGAATCTTTCCATCACGTTTATAAGTAGGTATTACACATTGTAATATTAGAAAATCTGTCAGGAAGAGCCAAGGCTCAAATTTATTGTGTGTATATATATACATATATATATATATATATATATGTATATATATATATATATATATGTATATATATATATATATATATATATATATATATATATATATATATATATATATATATAAAGACATTTATATTATGTTTAACGTTCTTTTTATAGATACAATAAAAAGAACGTTAAACATAATATAAATGTCTTTAAATAAATTGTCGGACTATGTCCAATTCTAATATATATATATATATATATATATATATATATATATATATATATATATATATATATATATATATATTATTTTCATATTAATTTATAACTTTTTTATTTTTTATGAAAGAACTCCAAATATTCTAGTTTGGTATCCGAGAACCAGTCTGACAGAGAATAGGGTCAGAGGTATGCAGAAAAGGATTTTATTGACAATATATATATATATATATATATATATATATATATATATATATATATATATATATATATATAAAAGGAAAGAACAGTAAGATATAGAATCCGGTGTTCTTATAGATATTTTTATTTTTACACAATAGTGCTCTATGTAAATTTAAATTTACAGAGCATTAATATTATAAATTAATAGATTTAAAATATGGTTTTACCGCTACACAGTGATAACCAGGTTTCAGAAATGGAAGCTAAAGCCCCTGAATTTAATTTTGTTATTAAACCAAAGACATTAGTTCCATTTCCTCATCAAGCGAATTTTGGAGTAACTTACTTTTTAAAATTTACGGTTGTTAACGGCACAAGAAAGATTCATAGTTTGAGGGTTTCCAAGGTTACCGATAAATCCATTCATCTAGACAAGGGGTGGTAGAGGGTTCAATTTTTAATTTTCGTTGTATCAGTTAATAGTTACATTTGAAAGCTGGGTTATTTTTAGGGATGGGTAGGGATGTATCTTTTAACAAATTCTGACATCCGCTAAATTCATGTGATCTGGGTTTTTTTCTAACGGCAAAAATTCTTATGGTATTTTTTCTATTTGTATATTTAAAGATTTTGAGGGACTGTTTAGGCTAGAATATGTTTTATCCACCTTTCTAAAAAAATATTATTAATATTTAATATACTATACTTCTATTTAAAAACCAAGTAAAGGTATTAGGATTACTTACAGTATTTAAAATTATTTATTCTTATCGAGTATAAGCAAATATTATTTTATTTTATTTTATTTTATGTAAACTTTATGACAATGACGGCAAAGGTGGTTAAATTATTTCACTAATTCAATAAACTTTTATTTATAAATTTCGTATTATAAATGTATATATGTATGTATAAAGGACATTTAATGTTCAATATTATATTCTAACTTATTAATTTCATTTGACTTTAGGTGTTCACTTGGATTCTTTTCAGTGTTTGAATTGCTTTGAGAGAGGTGTTATGGTTAGAGTACATTTTATTTAATTACAATTTTAAAATATGTTTAGGTTAGAATCTGTTTTATTTAATTTCAATTTTAAAACATTTTAAAAAATTCTACTTTCAAATTTAACTTTTAAATTTAATCGGCTATATTTCTTTATAAACCAAGTAAATGTAATAGAATTACTTACATTATTTAAAATTATTTATACCCATCAAATATGAGTATGCATAATTATCAGGTATTTTTTTTTTTTTTTAAAGATTATTTAAAGAAAACTTTTGGCAATGACGACATAAAATAGCTATTTCATTTCTCTGGTTCAGTAAATTTTTATTTTTTATAAACTTAGTAATATATAGTTTCTCATGTATGCATAAAGGACATGGGTCATTTAATGACCTACATATTCTAGCCCTTCTTATTAACTTCCATTTCACTGTAGGTGTTTTATTGGATTCTTTTAGGTGCCAGAAGTACTCCGAGAGAGATGTTTGACTTTTATACTTATTTATCCTAAACGAGCATTGATGTTGGTTGAACCTCTTTTTGAACTCATGGCTAGTGCAACCTATATAAATTTTTATGTTTTCAGGGTTTTCAATAGAAGATATATTACATTGGTATACTACTGATTCCATGCAACATTTATTTTGTAGAGGACAGTTTTGAGGGTTTCTACAATTACATAATTTTTGTTCACCCTCATTAGTTGTTATTTGTATTTTTCCCTTGTCTACAATTTTTTTGGTTCTGGTATAAGTGTTTATTTAAGATATTAGTATTATGTTTCTTAATAATCTTTTCTAAGTTATCAGTACAGCTATAACTTAATTTTAGTGTATTTCTATTGAAAATAGTACTTAGTTTACTTCCACCGGGAAAATGCTTGAGTATTAATGCGAGGAATTTTTTTCCCAATTTGTTTTTTACCATTTGGTTGTATGGGGGTGTATACCAAATTATTTTCCTACTTCTGTTTTTCCTATGCTTACCGTTTTCATTTTTAATATAAGTTAGTTTTAGGTTTTTGTAGCCACTATCTTTTAGAGCTTTATTATAGAAATTAATACGTTCGTCGAAAATCTTGTCATTTGCTGAATTTGTACTAATTCTTTTTCGGATAGATAAATGTATATGTTTAATTATAGATGAGGGGTGATTTGATTTAGGGTGTATATATAAAGGAGTCGTATTGAGTTTTTTATAAGGTGTGTATGTATTGTTCTTTAAATCTAATGTTATATCAAGGAAGTTAACTTTTTTAATTTTAGTGCTGACGGTAATTTTTAAACCCATGCTTTTAAATTCTTTATATAATGCCTTTCTAATTTTATCTATTCTGAAGTTAGTAGAATTCCTAATAACCATGAGACCATCGTCCCTGTATAGAGCAATGTCAGTTGAATCAATATCACGGTGCGCTGTAACGTTGTATAAAATAAAAAGACCAATGAGATCAGAAGACTCAGCTGAGTCTAGTGATCCCATTGTGATGTCAAAGTGGTCATATGAATTTTTTACCCATTGCTCACCATTATGAATCAGTACCGATTTCTTCGCATTTAATATAATGTTCTTTTCGTCCTCTGTAATATCCGTGTACTGGGTGGCAAAGTCCAACGCATTCAAGAACAGTTCTTTAGATATTGATTGGTAATAATTTTCAATATCGAACTGCATTAGTATACAGTTGTTTTTTGCTTTTATACAGGTAAACCAGTTTATCACGTCTTCGTGATATGTTGCGGAATTGGATATCCATTTTCAAACGTTTTATAATGGTAAGATCATAGTATTTTTCAAGCTAAAATTGAAAGGCATGTAGAATTTTTTAAGACAATCTCTGTAAAAAATGCCATATGGTATTTTGTAAATTGCCGATGTCCAGATTTAATAAGTACAAGTATCTTCCGGGATTGCTTAACTCAGGGATCATCTATACAAATATATGCATATACCAAACATAGAAGAGAGAAAAAACAGCTAATTAAAATGAATTATACACTCGAGAAACGCAATCGCTTCAAACCTATCTCTAGAAACAGAAACAAGAACATTAATGTAAGTAATTCGTGTAATACTAACTCATCTATGAATTGCAGATTATATTTAGTAATGCGTTTATTACATGTGAAAGACTTCAGTGTTGTGTGATTGTTAACGATATAAATTACGTTTCAAAGTCGTCGGTGATTAAATAAATTATTTGAATTTTTTTGTAATTATCATTTTGATTTTCTTGATAATAATTATGACAATATTGATTCTCTCATGTGATTAATGAATGCTAAACAGAAACAATTTCATGTTTTGTAATTAATGTTTCCTTTCAGATAACCGGATATTTGTAAAGCTTGATATCCGTCTTCGCGTAGTGTTCGGGTGCAACATACATCGACAAGTCGAGAAGAAAAAATGTCCCTGCATATAAATAAAATAAAAAAGATAATATTGGCAAGTACCTTCAAGTTCCCCACCCCGTCTGTGTGTTTGTCTGTGTATGTGAGTGTGAGCTTGCGTTAGCTGGTAGCACTTAGAAGAAAATATATTTTACACGAGAGTGTTTATAAATATTTACGCGTCTGGAAATGAGTAACCACTTTCAATTAAACATTTAAATCGATTTCCTGTGTGGTTAGACTTCTTTCTAGAGAAGTTAGGTGAACTTGCGTTATTTCCCATTGAAATTATTCGTCTGCACTTCGCTCCACGGAAAACTACATGTAGCCATGGAATGAACAAGTAGTCTTCAATTTCGTTACTTGAAATTTGACGTCTCAGCAGGAAGGAAGGAAGGAAAGAAAGGAAAGAAAGAAAGAAAAAAGGAAGAAAGAAAGAAAGAATAGACAAAGTGAAAGAAGGAGACAGGTAAAGAGATACAAAAATGTTAGTAGTAAGTTGCATATAAACTAACGTGAAAGAAAAAATGGATATAAATGAATAAATGTAAAAGAGGATAAACAGAAAGATAAAAAATCTAATTAAGAGCTGCAAGAGGAAGAGTAGAAAAAATGAAAGAAAAGAATTGCAAACAGGAGAAGTAAAACGAGATAGGAAGGAGAAAAAACAAAATAAATTATGAAATACAGAGTAGAGAGAGTAAAAGCAAAGGTAGAAAAGGGAGGGGGAAAATAAAAAGGAGTTGTCAGAAAAATTATAAATAGAGAAGGTAAGTGAACAATAACATTTGGAGGAAAGAAAAAGTTGAGAAAGAGAAAATAATGAAAGAAGTAAATAGAAAAAAAACGAAGAAAGAGAAGAGAGAATAAGGGGAGGAGATCAAACCTATAGTCTGTCACGTAACAAATATAATTACATATTTTTCATCAGTGCCCGCTTCGAAAGCGGAATAAAACGAAGGATCTGATTTGATGATTTATTGGGTAAGCCATTTTCAGCTGATGTAGCAGAATCTCCCTAACGTCATTTTACACCTTTTCTGTTAATTCACTCCAAATTAATAATTCGCCTAAAAAAAAAAAATATATTTACTAAAATTCACGTTAAATTCTTCCAGAGCGAGACGCTTCCATTACATTCCAGTTGGGTTGACCTTCGCGATCGCCCCAAATGTGGACGACGAGGGCATTATTTCTAAGTGTGGGGTCTACATTCGCGCTCACCGGGGTAAACAAACGAAAAACAGATTTTATTTTTAATTGTGAAAATTCCTTGAAAGTACCTGGAATATAATTCGCACTTACGAAATGTGAATAACTCCCTGATTTTTGGTAATTTTTCATTCTGAGGGTTGGAGTTGTTGCGAGGCAAGCTAAACAAATTTTGATTTGAAATATATAATTTCAAAAAAGTGCCAAAATCTTTATGAAAAAACAAACAAACTTTGATTTAAAATTTATAATTTCTTGGGGTGAATTAATATTTGCGATTAGTAGCGTTACATGATTTGGATGGAATTAACAGAAAAGATCCCATTTGACGTTACTTTGTTTTTTCCTAAACTTAGTACATATCGTGCACGTAAACAGTTACATTTAAGAAAATATATCTTTTCAAGACATGGGTGATCAGGGCTCTCCACAACTTCCTGTCTTTTGTAACTTCTGGTCGGTTCGAGAATTTCATATTCTTGGTAACCAACTCGTTCGGAAATGTCTATATCATTAATATAAAATCGTTTAATCATACCAGTGATTGGAATGCCTCCATGACACAGCAAACACTTTTTGAAAAAGTCACAGGAAATAAAGAAACTAAGCAATATTTGCACTGTTTCTGTGTCTTTCTTTAATAGACTATTTCTAAAATCTAACCACTTACCCTAGTATCCCTAACGCTTTACCCTGAAGACAGCGGGAAGCTTAATGCTGTTGTGAATCAACAATACTTCGATTTTTTGAAAAATAATTTTGAGCCTCCTGCTATGGAAATTATCGACAGTGATAAACGTAATTCAAAAATTTACTACATTAGTAAAACAAACATATCACTTGTTTGTGACTTTTTCTGTGTATTTTTTCCTAGCCAAAATTGTGACTTTTCTAAGAATTTATTTCCTGTGAAGTTATCTCCTGTGATTTCATACTTCAGGCCTTAAACAACTCGAATCTTCATCAGATCCTATAGACTGGCGCCTCAAAATTACAAATGAATAGACTATCAATTAACAAAAATCATACAAAATTAACAACAAAAACCTATTAGAACTTGTAACTAGAAGGTTGATTGATCTTGTTTAGCGGCATACCATTATGTGTTATTTAATACCGAAATCTAAATATTTTGTACGCACTTTTATGCCTTCAACTCCAGATTTTGTACATAATTTGATACTTTCAGTGAAAACACATCTTTCTTAGTGTTGAAACTTGACTAATACATGGAATAATAATGCAACACAAAATGTACTTAGAACAAAATGTATTGAAACAAAAAAGTGTACACAATATTTACATATAGTCTTTTGTATATTCCTGGGAAGACCGTTCCTGGAGAATGTGTTGACTGAGTCGCAGTCGGGCAGAGTCTCTGGTTAAATCTCTTGATTCGTTAAATTTATTTGCCCAAAAGTACAAATTGTGGCACAAAGCCGAAAAAGGGGAGGGGTAAAGGCTGGTCATTGCTTACTATCCTATACCTAGCTAATCAGATTCGCAACCCATTCATACATTACAATTTTCCATTCACCACAAGAACTCATCCGTCGCCATTCAAACCTTCATCCACCATAATACCAAATCCACACCAGGGGAACCTACAAAAAGCGCGCCCCACACCATAAAAATTCGATGATAATATACTACATTAAAATTCCAATAATGAATAGATGAAAGGGGGAGGGGGATGAACCCAATAACAAACTAAAAATTCAACAAATATTTAAACTAAACATAATTTATGTTAGTAGGGCCCGTCCAACCCTCAAAACAGAGAGGCCGCTGTATTCTGCCGATAAGGCAAAATCAAGAAGCACTCTCGCTAAAGGAGTGGGAAGGAGAAAAATAACACGGGCGTTGGGAAATAAACGGCTGAGCCAGTAGAGATAAAATTGGGGGGTCAAAAACTAACTGGGGAGGTTGGGAATCTCGACTGGATCATAACATAAGAGATAACCGGGAACAGGTTAGGAACACATTTACTCACATTAACAAGGTACACTTAAGCTTGTCTAACCTAACCAAGGGGAGGGTTATACGGGAAACCACCCCGATGTAACTTTGGTTGACCTAGAAAAGAAAATCAAGGCTAGCCCCGTTCAAACGAACCAAGCTCGCCGCTTTTACCCACCTTTCACTAAAGACTGTCGAATGCAATCGTTTTCTATCAGTTCTAATCTTCATCTTGAGCTGATGCTCAAAGAATCGGATCAGATCCTGATAAGAAAGTTGATTGCCTCGCAAGACTTCCTCCATGCGCGTCGTCCATATCACCATTCGGGCCGTGGCTAGCAGCATCAGAAACACCATTCGTTTCACCCCGGAATACGGGGGCGACACATTGTCACACGCGTATGCACGATCAATGGACACGAGTTCTTCGGAAGCGAGACGAGCCGTCAGCTCACCGACATAGTCCCATAAGGGGCGGACCCGTGGGCAATGGTAGAAGGCGTGTGAAGCCGTTTCCTCTAAACCAAGGCCACACCGTTCACAGTCTAGCAAATCCGCCAAGCCCCATATGAAAACCTTGTCGTTGAGAGGCAGCCGATTCCGAGCCAATCGCCAGGTAATCGAAAACTCAGTGTTACTGAGATAATCCGCCGCTGGCGCCCAAGACCAGTAGGAGCGATACTCCTCCTCCGAACAGCAGAGCGTATCACGTAGGGGATCCTTCGCGCGACCCTCCACTAATCCCCGATAGAAGACTTTCCTAGGCCGTGAAAGGTCACTGGACCGAGGAATAGCCCTCAAGGCTGACCGACACTCGCTGAGGAAAAGCGATTCATCTCGAGATTTACAACGGCGCTCAACCTTCGAGATGGGGGAACTGATGGTAAGGCTAGGGAAGGCGCCCCTAACAATCCCCTCCAGAATCGGATCTCCTCTAGTCAATGCGCGGCGTAGGAAAGCCAACCGAGAGGCACGGATGTGACTCTTCAAGTGTGGTATTCCCAGCCCTCCATGACACGGACGTTTAGTGCAGACTCGTCTGTCAACCCTGTTAGCGCGTCCCCTACATGAAATGGAGGATAGTGCTTGCTCGAGCGCCTTCATGTGGGTATCACAGAGAGGAAGTACAGACAATCGATAAAGAAAAAGGGGAAAAATGTATGTAACAGACACCTCCGCCATGCCCTTTACGGACAACCTCCGTCGATTCAAAGTTTTACCGGCAGAAACGACCTTTGCTAGTACTTCAGACCAATTTTTCTCCAGCTGGAGGTCGGGTCAAAACCACATTCCAAGAATGCGGACAGGACCGTCCGTCCAACCGAAGCGGCCCGGAAGATCGCGCCCCTTCCAGGCACCTAACCGCAAGCCGGACGACTTGTCGCGGTTTATCTTGGCCCCTGTCACCTTCTCGTGCCGATCAAGCGCCTTCTGTACCGCCTCAATATCGCTTCGGGACGACACGAAAGCAGATACGTCATCGGCGTACGCGAAAACCCTGGCTCGAGACCCTCCAGGAACGGCGATCCCGCGTAGGGCCGGACTGCACGTCTCGTCCTTCAGCCGGCGCTGGAGAGGCTCCAACGCCAAAGCATAAAGGAGAGGCGACAGCGGACAACCCTGTCGAACCGACCTCGATAGAACAAAAGCGCCCGACAACTTTCCGTTCACCTGTACCACAGCACTGGGGGAGCGATAGAGGAGGCTAATCCGGCGGCAGAAGTCGGGTGCGAATCCGGCGGCCTGCAGGACAGTAGCAAGGTAGCGATGGTCGACCCTATCAAATGCCTTGGACTGATCCAAATTGATCAGCGCGGCTTCTTCGTCGTCTTTTACTCCCTCTAGGATCGTGCGAATCAAATACAGGTTGCTCTGAATTGTTCGGCCCCTCACAGAACAAGTCTGCTCTTGTCCCAACAGAGACTCGGCAACTGACTGCAAACGCTCCTGCAGGATCTTGGCCATAATCTTTAACTCTGTGTTTAGCAGAGTTATCTTCTAGTTTCACCCCAACACCCTTGCCCTTTTTCAACAGAGTGATCACACCCCTGGTAACGCGGTTGGGGATGGCCACCGACCGAAACCAGTTGTTGAACACTGCTGTCAAAATCGGAACAAAGATGTGCGGCAGCCTCAAGTACAATTCATAAGGCAAACCATCCAGACCGGGCGACTTGCCTCTGCCAACCTTCTTCAATGCCCCATAGACTTCACCCTCCGTGATCTCTCCGTCGTAGCTAGCTTCTTCAGTCGGCTCAAGCCGAGGAAAGTCAGCCAAATAGCTGCGAAACTCCTCCTCACGGAGACCAGGCTCCTTGGTAAAGCGGCTCTCGAAATGCCGCCGAAACGCCTCGCACGTGTCGTCAGTCGACCGCAGAGTACGCCCCTCCGGGTTTTTGACTTGACGAATGTATCGATCACCACCTCGACAGACTTCTTCCCGACGCAGATCTGCGCCCAGGTTCACGGCTTCAGAAGACATCTTACTTATGTCTAATTACCTGACCCATGTAGCGCTCGCTATTCGAACGCTGCAGGGCCTCCCTAGCTAGGGCTATCTCTATGGGATCCCCCTCAGCCTCCGCCCGGGAAAAATTAGCCTTAAGTGTCTTCACCTTATCAGCTTTATCTAGAGCGAGCCGTTTGTGGAAATCAGTGGTGAAAGACCTAATTCTATCCTTAATTTTCCCACCATCTATTCCCGATAACCGCCCCCACTAGCTCCCGCTGCACTAATCTCATTAGCTGCTCCTGGAAGTCCCGCCTGTCCAGTAAAGACAGATTGAACTTCCAGTAACCAGCCATTCTAGGCCTATGTTCTAACACCACCCGGGCACAAACGAGTTTGTGATCCGTGTAGCCTACCCAGTGGAACGTGGGACAATCTAACAAGTCTATGTCGGCTCTACGAACTAACATTCTGTCAAGGTAGCTAACTACCTTGGCAGACGGCCAGTTAAGCGCCCACGTCCACATTTTCCCACTGGGATGATCGACCCGGTATCTATCGACGAGACCATAATCGCCAATCAGATCGACCAGGCTACGATCACCCCTTCTCCCGCTAGCGCCCCGCCCCCTGTCTAACTTGGGGTCCAGGATGGCATTCCAGTCCCCCATTAGAACTAAGCGACCAGGAAAGGCCCTAACCGCCGAAAAAAGGAACCCCGCTCCTCCTGGTCGTTGGGCGCATAAACCGCAACGACCCGAAACGAACCACTTTTCACGGCAATATCGGCCACGATTAACCTGCCCTCGGCATCTGTATGAACAAGGTCCACCTTCGCATCAAGAGTACGTCTGACTAACAAGGAAACTCCTCTGGCACACCGGTCCCCATATGCTGAATAGCTGACAAAGTCATCCTCCAGCACACACGCATCGGACGTGCAAACAAAGTGGGTCTCTTCGATCGCGGCGACATCCACGCTGAAGGACAGGAGATCCCGAAGCAGGCGGGCAGCCTTGCTCCGATTTCTCAAGCCCTTCACATTCAGACTGGCTATCTTAATAGACATTTCCTAGGCCTGCAAAAAAGAAAAATTATGGCAAAAAACCTAAGCACATACAGGGCGGAAATCTGCAGCTGACAGGACCCCGACGGATTGTCCCAGGCTTCCTGTTCCCAATTCCGTCGTCATCCTCCCGCCCGAGACAATCCCGCCGACGTCCGTGGGATAGATTAGTTTTATAGCTCTATATAAGGAGGGGTGGAGTAATACCGGGACCCCCCCAGAGCAAAATTGTCTTAATTTTTTTAAATTTTCATTGTCCAACTCAAAAATTCTCATATTAGAGAACGCAGCCCTTGTCTCGTATAAGTGGTTCCATACTTCTAGTTGGCCCACAGTTTCCCTAATACAAGTTATAACCCCTGGGGCCTCAGGGAAGTTTCGGGGATCCTCTATGTTTTTCCCGTCTACCAGGTCCATCTTATAGAGAGTCCCTAACAGGGCCCTTCTTTGCTTGGCAAGGCCCTTCATATACTCGTCCCTGTCCACTTTACAGACCTGCTCCGGGCCCGAGAACATCTTTTTTTCTTTTTCTTCTTCTCCCTTGATGGATGAGGAAGGGAAGAAATGGATGCGTGAGGGTGGGGGTGGTAAGTGGGCTGATGGGAGAAGTGAAGGGGGAAGGGGAAATAATGCGGGTGGGAGAGGAAGAATGACGTCTGGTTCTTAGGGGTTGCTTGGCATCTACAAAAGAAGCAGGGACGGAGATTGCCCTGGTTCTATCCATGACTTTCTCCGCCCTACCACGGTCAGAGTGGCCATGCGACTGTTCATCATCACTCTCCTCCCTTGATCTTTTGATGGATGTCGGCCGAGGTGGAGGAATTTGTTCCACCTCCATCTCTTTTTCCTTCTGTTGCTGCTTTTCTGGCTGTTGGGGTTACTGCTGCTTTTGCTGCTGCTGCTGCCTTTCTGGCTGATGGGGTTTTTGATGCTGCTGATGCTGCTGATGCTGCTGATGCTGCTTCTTTGGAGATTTCTCCAGTCCCTTCTTTGGAGTTTGCACCTCTTTCTCTGGGTTCTTCTTGGGTTGAGGAGTCTCCTGTGGGGCCCGGATATTAGGGGATTTCTTACCCCTCACTACCACCTTCCAGGGTTCCTCCAGTGCCTTTGGTATTGATCCCTCTTCTGAGGTTTTCTCCACTCTTGTAGCTGCTTTTGTTGTTGCCGCTGTCCCTGTTGTTGTTTCTACTGCAAATGCTGCTACTGTTGGAGTAGGAGTCTGTTTCTTGTTTTTAGCAGGGCACTCTTTGGTCATGTGGCCCAAAGTGTCGCAAAATCAACAAAATGGTCGCCTGCCCTCGACCACCACCAACATCTTCCTTTGCCTGCACATTAGGGTATTCGGAAGGTTTTTGTAGTTTTCCTGGTTCACAGTAATCTGGATTTCGATATCTCCAGTTGCGATACCGATCTTGCTTGTGAGGGCCTTCACTTCATGTACTTCGCCATATAAAGCAAAAAAGGCCCCCATCCTGTCCTCTGAAACATCCGCCGGCACGCCGTGAACTGTCACTTATGTCCTGCGAGTACCCATATACTCGGTCTGCAGGCGCAGGCTTTTGGTTACTAAAATACTTCCTGCCAGCTCCTTCGCCTGTTGCTCCGTCGCCAGCAAGATGTCCCACAAAGCGTTTGTTCTCCTTGCGAGAAGCTTTGGACTTATTTTAAAGCCTTTAAGGCTTCTTCCATGTTGTCCCTGCTGACTCCAATTAATTTCAGCGTCTTAACGTCAGAAGTCAGCAGGGATATTGTCCGGGTACGGATATCCTTGAAGGCCTCCTCAATGGTCAAAAATTCAGTCCCATTGAAGGAGTCCTCGAACTTCTTCCTCTGCTCCTTGTAGAAGTCCGCATCTTTCGTAATCGGCCTATGTTGGAACCAGGCCGTTTTACTCGGTGATACCGTTTCAGGAGACGGTGTTTCATTGTTATTGTCCACCATGGTAGGTTTTAAAACACCTACCACGGTGAACTAAGATAAGGATATATATTTAAAAACAAATAAACTGGAAAATAAAACGGGGCAAACAAGGACAAAAGATAATTCAACAAAAGAGAAAAATGCAAATAAAAACCGGGGGCGGGTAGCAAAATAAAACAGAAAAGAAATAAACGATAAACGGAAAATGTAAAAACTTACAATGTACACTAAAACAAAAAATTAAAACAAAAAAAGAAAATTCAAAAAGAGTTTGAAACTGAAAACGTAACAACTAAACTTATCTTTTCAATTCTTCGGTGCTGAAATCACAAATAGCAGTAACTTAACACAAACCCAGACACGTCTGCTCAGTAAGCGTTCAATTTCTTGATTCCAATCTCTTGATTCGTTCCTCCTCTTTTCCCGGTACCAACCATATTTATATGGTCGGTACTCCACTATGCAAATTAGGTGGATCCTACCACAACACTTAGTTATATAGTAGATATAATGTACTGTTGATTTTTGTTTGTGTGTTCACTATTTGCCCATAGCTGGGACTCTAACAGGTGCTAACACCCCGGCTCAGGGGGACCTGGGAACAACTGCAGTTTAGAGGCGATTCCATACTCCTCTCATCTCCCAATCACAGGCCTTGCTACCAGATTTAGTTTATCGCCATATCCAGCACGGGTAACTAGAAGAGAACATAATGTTGTAATGATGTTCTGAAGATTCCATGCCACCAAAAACAAAACGTTTAGCATGAAATTCGCATTATTATTAAAAGATGCCATAACAGCGGACTTCAGTAATTTACATTTCTTAAAAATTAACACATTTTCCGAAAATATTTTATAAATCTCAGCCGACAATAACAGTAACTGTTCGGTTAATAAATGGCGAATGTTTCCTATATGAAGACGGGTGGCAGTGGAGACTTCAGGGGTTATTGGCCCTCGTTCGATGGCGTTCCTTCGGAGTATTGGCACGATTGCGTCTCGATTAAGGAACGAGCCTCGCGAAACGGGGTGGCTCTTGCAGCGTGTCTCACTGGCGACGGTTCGAGGTAATGCTTTCTCCATCATAGCGGCTGGCAGAGGATAGAAAAAATTGTTTATAGTTACGTTGTTCTGGAATTGTCATCATTGGTCGACTGAACTTGCTTTGTTTCAATGACTTTTGTTTTGTTAATATTAATTACTTTATACACATTATTATTTTTTTTAAAATCGGCTTCCAAAAATTTTGACATTACCATTACTTTGTTATTGTTCTGTCATCTACTCAACCTAATTCGTTAAGCATGTTATTCTCTCTTTCTTCTCTTGCTTTCGCTCTCACGATTACAGGTGTCACATTTTCGCTCTCACGATTACAGGTGTCACATTTTCGAAGCCTTTGGCGCACTATGAATCCCAACAATTCTGGCTCCCTCTATCTGATGGTTAACAGTAGTCCCTCCATAGATCTTATTCATTTAAAGAAAACCTTCTCTGTTTCTCTGTTCGTGCTTTTCTCATCATTTGTCAGTAGAACATCGTTGTCGCTTCCAATCTCTTTTTTCATTTGTGAGGGGATTGCTCAGAAGTTTGGTATAGGAAATTAGTTATTACTTAGCATGTCGACACTTCTTATCTAATAATGACATTTTCCTCTCTCTTAATTCTTTGCGTAGTTTCTAAAAGACTCTTCACCATTCCAGTATTTTTTTTAGATGTCTATGTCGCACCCTTCCGTCGCTTGTTACTACGCTAGCCAGATAGGTAAATCTGGCGAATCTGCTTCACTGTGACAGTCTCGAATTGTAACTAAGATTTGGGACCTTTTCTGACGACCATGCATTCTGTCGTCTTGTAGTTACTGGTTAATCCTTCTGTTGCTTTCCTTGACAACTTTGTTTAATAGTTCTTCTGGCTTCTATCTGCCATCAATTCAATACCATCCGCGTATCTTATGTTCTGGAGATAATGCCCACCAACAATAAATCGTGGTAAGACTTAGTTCTCTCTGGGTTATGTCGCTGTATAAGTTAAATTAATCCGGTGAGAAAATCCTTGCCTTAACCGCTTTCTATTTTGGATTATTCACTAAAACTCGTTCTCTATCCGCAGCAAGAAAACAGTAGATAAAAGAAAACGCAAAAAAAAATGAGAAAGAATAGGGAATAAAAAATTAATGCAAGAATAGAAAGGAGGAGAGTAGGAGAGGGTGGATATAGAAAGAGATCATGCGAGAGGGTGAAAGAGAAAGACGGTAAAACATCAAGATAGAATAGAAGAATAGATATGAAGGAACTTTAGAGAAGAGGAAGGGGATGATAAAATGAGAAGAGGGAACGAGAAGACAAGAAACGTGAGACAGAGAAGGAAAGTACCTGGCAAGAAAAAAGTGATTATACACCGGACCCCTTCCAAAGGGCAAAGTCACAAAATGTAACATGTGTTTTCGTTATTCGTTTCAATTGAAGAACATTTTCTTGTTTTAGTTAAGATATTTCTGTAAACATTTTCCGCTGAATTGCCTGATTATGCATCCTTGTGTTAATTTATAGGAATAGCTTTATTCATCAGAAATACTTTCTAGCTTATCTCTTATTCGAACATCATCCTAAATAGATCGATGTATGCTGCTTTCGTTTCAAATATTTTCAGCTATAACCGAATTTGATATGACATATTAATTCAAGATGAAGACAGCCATAATCGTCTTTACTCTGTTCTTCATGTTGAATTAATTTTCCGAATATTTTTGCAGGTGCATTAAAAGTTATCATTTCTTACAAAATTAATGCACAATAACCTTTCAACATAGGAAGACTTTTGGACAATGACTGAAGTTTCTTCATAAATAGTGGATGTGGTAAATTCAAGTTGCCATAAGTTTAAGCGAGTGAAAATGAATTTGCCAATCCAACTGCAACAGTTTTCATATCCAATCAAGGAATTCCATACAATCTTCTTTAAACAGTTGTCGGCATTTTTAGTAACTACATTAAAACATCGTGGGCCATAGATTTCGGTAGTTACAGTGTTGCCTGTATCGAGCAATCTCTCGTAACTGATGTCAGCCAGTGCCATCACCACTAATATCCTTACCTATTTAAAAACAACTCTCTTCTGAGTTTCGAAGCTGGATCCATCCTTTTTGCCTCTCCTCATTTGCAAGTGATACTGAAATCCAACTTTATAGCTAATAGGATGATTGTATTTCAAATAATCAAAGCAACACAACATCTAAACGAAGATTTTGGCTTACCGCCGGTCAATACAACTTTCATCTTTGGATTTATTTCCATTATTATTATTATTATTATTATTATTATTATTATTATTATTATTATTTATTATCAAGATCTAGTGTATGGAAAATTTTATATTTTACTAGTATATTTAATCCAGAACATTCGCAGCTTTTTTTCGATTACAATGAGTCCCACGCCGAAAGCAAGCAGGTGAAATTTCCTTGTAATAACTTTTTTAACATGAGTATTTTATTAACATAAACTGTAGGGCTACTGATGAACGACTGTCTTCGCCGAACTGAACATTTTCCTGAAAGAGTTCAACTTGGATATTCTAGAATATTTAACGTTCGAGAACATTCCTACAAACTTTATAATATGTTTCTACAAGTTTCTTATTTCTAGTTTTTAGGAATGACATCAGCTGCCAAAATGGTGAATTTGTATGGACGATAGAAATAATCCGAGAAACAAAAAGCAAAGGAAAAATACAGCCGTAAAAAACAGCTAGGTATCTATGTTTTTCGATAAATGTAAGAAGGCATCTTTTTCTACTTATTGTAAATAGTGGCAATCAAATCGTCTCTCAGACATGTTCCGTTGATTATAAAACATTTGAGTAATGGAAACCTTCCTCGTCAAACACTTCTAGGCTGTAATCCTAACATTTTCGAGCCGTTAAAGCATATTCCCTTTCTATCAATCAGAATTGCAACGTGTATATATATATATATATATATATATATATATATATATATATATATATATATAAGCGTTGCAATTCTGCCCTTTCTATCAATCAGAATTGCAACGCGTACATATATATATATATATATATATATATATATATATATATATATATATATATATATATATATATATATATATGTACACGTTGCAATTCTGATTGATAGAAAGGGAATATGCTTTAACGTCTCGAAAATATACATATATATATAATATATATATATATATATATAATATATATATATAATATATATATATATAATATATATACATATATATATGATATATACATATATATAATATATATATACACATATATATAATATATATATAATATATATATATACACATATATAGTATATATATACGCATATATATAATATATATATAATATATATATACACATATAATATATATATATATACGCATATATATAATATATATATAATATATATATAATATATATACATATATATAATATATATATATTATATATATAATATATTATATATATTATATATATATTATATATATATATATATTATATATATATATATTGTTATCTCATATATATATATATATATATATATATATATATATATATATATATATATATATAAAGGTTTAGACCTTTATTTCTCTTAATTTGTTTCATATACAATTTCTTATACATGTGTCAACATTAGTAAAAAGAACATTAAGAAAATAAATTACTAATATTTAATATTGAATGAATGATTGATTGATTGATTTGATTTTACAGTCTATCGTCTTATTTCACGTTATTTAAAACCAGAAAAGAGTTTTAGAGTGTAAGAGATTTTTAGAGTTAATAATGATTTCCTGATATAGTTCCTATGAAGTTTACTAATTAACACATGGCTAGGTGGATTCAAACCTTTCCCAAGCGTATTTCTGCGTAAGTGAATCTAACGTATACGGCTTTCCTATTTCCATTTCCGAGTCTTTATTTATTACAACACACGCACATCTAAGCTTATAGCACTTGGTATTTACAAGCGGTTACTCATCTAGGTACTGACCTTGCTTAACATCGATGATAGTACGAGAACCGATGTTCCAATATATGACCGTAAGCTAATACTGTATGAAAAATTAATCATCACTAATTATTGATATAAAGCCCTAGAGCCAAATGCAGCATAATGTAATAAATATGTTTATTTTTATTATAATTACGATGAGCACACACACCAAACACTTACCTGGCACATGCTGGGTAGGTTTCATCATCTCTCAGTTGCGTCTCTGTCTTCAGACAGAGTCGCTCAGAGTTGCGGTTCCATCGGAGGACAGAGGCACAACCAGGGAAAATATTACTGTGAGGTGCCCAGCCCTGGTGAACATCTGTCCGAGGCTGCACCCCCCTGTTCACTAGAGTGAGGGATCGGTTGCAGGGCCTTAGAGAATTTTTGTCCTTGGCTCGGTTGTATGTGATCGTGTTCCCGACCAAAAATATGCCATTGTGTCACATCATGTCTCTGTGGGGAAAAGAGGTAAATATCATACTTACCTGCCACTTGCCGGATAGGGTTTATTATCTCTCAGTTACGTCTCTGTCTTTGGACAGAGTGCGACTCAGTTATGGCTCCGTCCATGGGTAAATAAACACACACCAGAAGCTAACATTGAAAATCGACCTCTTCTGAAATCTCGAGATACAAATGAACAATTTCAGACGAGAAAAAAAAATCCCTTGTCAATAATATGATCAGAGTTCGAATTTTTACACACAATATCGGAATTTCACACTATCAATCTTAGGGAGGACATGACTATTCACATGAAAGTGCTTTGACACATTGTCATTCATTTTGTACATCATGTTGTGGAAGTTCACTGCGTGGTCAGAGATTCGTCACGTCTGTTTGTAACATATAATTGAATGAGAGATGGATGCAGTAAAATACCTCATTAATTTGCATAAAAGACAAATCATAAAAGGCAATATATAAAGCCTTCACAGACACGTACGTATTGAATAATTTGACTGGTCATGCGATAAAATCAATCTTGGTTTTCGCAATTTCCTTAGAATTTTGTTTTGATTTTTTAGGATTAAAAAAAAGTAAACATACTTCTTTTACTTCTTTCATAAACTTGTATACATCTACGCCGATGATACGCCTATATTCCGGCACATCTATAAAACTCTTGAGGATCAGAGATTGGCAACTGATCTCTCTTCCGATCTAATACGAACTATCCAGTGAGGAAAAAACAATGCCTCGAAAACCAAACTATTTGCATTCCTCAGGTGTCGGATTACCGCCAGTCAAGATAAATGTATGTCACCTGGAAGAGGGTTTGTGCCTTGAAAGACTTTTAGGCCTTAAACTAACATCTGACATCAAGTGGGAGTCGTAGATACGAGCCATCGCTAAAGATGAAGGTAAAATAGTCGGCTCCTTATACCGTTCCAGTAAGTATCTGACACCACGTGCTATCCTCTAACTTTACATGAGCCAGATTAGGCCAGGAATTGAGTACTGCTGTCATATTTGGACGGGAGCTGTAGAGATCGCACTTTCCAGCATCGATAAGAGTTGGTATGCTCATCTTCGTTATTATTTTTAAAAACGGTTTCGATATTTATATCATCCTACCTTCTTCAGGAATTTTCTTTAGTACTTTACAACCTTCTTGAAATTTGAGCATTCTTTTTTTTAAGCGTATCACCCCAAGCAAGGCTGGAGGCCACTATCACGTATGGGGTTACAGAAGGGATGGGGGAAGAGCAGATAGGAGTGGTAAAGGAGAGGATGTTGGAGAAAGAGAAAGACGGAGGGTCGATCAAGGCAAGGGGGTTACAGAAGATTTGGAGCGAGAGCAGATAGGAATGAAAGATGAATGGATGTGGAGAAGGGAAGTGGATAGATCAAGGCAACTGGATATGACGATTGACGCTACACTTAAACCGTTGGAGATTGTATTTGTCAGGGAAACAGTAATAGGGAAGGGAGTTCCATAGGCGAGATGTGCTAGACATGAAGCTATTGGAGTAGAAGAGACGTCTACATCTAACAGTTTCAACGGCGAAGGAGTGGGAACGGGATGCCAGCCTCGTAGGACGTTTAAATTCAGGAGGCCTAGGGACAAGCGAAAGCATAAGGTTAATGTTAAAATTATTCCCATGGATATAAGTATTTAAAGTTGGAGTTAAAGTTTACGATTAGAGTTAAGGTTTGTAATAAAGTTGGATTTAGTTTTAGTGTAAGGCTTAAAGAAAGTTTTGGATAAGTTTAATATGTTTGGTGCGGTTGAGAGATAAGTTTTGGTTAAGGTTAAAGTTAGCATTAAATGCTATGGTTACAGCTAGCGGCTAATGTTAGTTTAAAATTACCGTTTATCTGGGTATTAGGACTTGAAATAAATGATGCGGAAATAGTTGCCGCTATTTTCCATCTTCCTCTGCTATCTTTCTTTTTTTTAGCTGCACTCCTATGGAATTTCGTACCTTTTTCTACAGGTTCTGTGTAAAATGTGCTTGTTCGTTTTAGTTTGACTTAATTTAAATTGAATCATAGCAACTGAATATGTCATAAACATAAAAATCATTTGATTTTCGTTCAGATAACGTTGCGATGATTTTCCTCTTTTCAACTGTGAAAAGCCAAAGAATACACATGTTAACATTTCCTTAAAATTCGCTTCCATTACAGAAATCGCGAAACGTATGGTTTAAAATGATTTATTAAAAATGAAAAAATCTTTCTTCAACATTTTCTTCTAGTTTTAATTTCAATCTCTTAAGATTAAATTTAATATTTCCAATAAGTAAATACTTTCCTGCATTTCAAAACCAAATTTAAATTGACTTTTTTTCTAAAGTAGCTGATTATTCGTCTTTCATCCTAATGTAAGTCTCTTTATTAAAAAATATCTTCCAGTAATAAAATATACTTTTCTGAAATTATATTTGAAGAATATTAGCTGATTTAAAGCATATTTAAACTGATTTGAAGCAAATATTATTCATTTTAGGTTTAAAATATTGCAGAAATGAATTTTTTAACACAGGTTAAACAGCTTAAATAAACAGCTTTATTTAAGCTGTTGGCATGTTTAACAGCTTGATGACAGATTGACATTTATCTAATGTTGTTCTATGGAGCCTTTAGTCGTAAATATAATTCATATACAACTCAGAGTCATTTCTATATATAATTTTTATGTACTCACTAATCTTTAAAATTTAAGAAAATATTCTACGTAATCTAATATTTTATTGTATTTTAGATACGTTCTGGCTTTAAATTTTGTATAGTTATCGCTCGTAATATTCTGATAATGTCGTGTATGGGGCAACATATCTAAAATAAATCGGCACAATTATACCCATACAAAAAAAATCAAAATTCTTTTAAAAGTATTGGGGTTTGATGATTTGTACTAAGCTTTTATACTTATGATTAGTAAATATGGTTTTTACTTAATAATAATATCATCGAAAAGGTTGAAATTAACAATTTAATAATTTATTCTAATTATTTTTTTAAAGATGAAAGCAATTCTTGTAAAAATTCATTATTCATCGAAATGTTTTTTTCTTAAGACAATAATGTCCTTAATATATCTTATTTATAAAAGCAATTATATAAAGTTGCGTCCCTCCGCGAGTCCGTCCAGTCTTTCCGCCCAGTGTCCGCTATTAATATCGATCACTTCGACCTAAGACTTACCCTATCCTATGTTTTGTTTAATTTTGATGATAAAGTTGGCAAGAGTCAATTGTCGATGGGAATCATTGAACTAGTCCGGACCGGACAAGTAAAAGTCACAAGTAACAAGATAAATTGTAAAAAAAAAAAAAAATATATATTTTATGTGATGTTCCTTAAAAAAAGTTTTGTTCCCATACACATTTATAGGTTCTTCATGCAGACATATGCTGACATGCAATGTCACTCGACCATTCTTCCATTCGAATATTTCGTGACCCTCTTGTCCATTATGACTAAATCTAGTTAAGTACACTAGAACACAACTCTAAGTTAGAGGCTTTCTTCAATGACAGGAATCCTGTGGAATGGTTGTCTATCTCTCTTTTCTCCTGGTCCCGTCTTCTTCCCTTCGTCTTCGTCAGGCACGTGACATCAGGCGAAGCAGTTGTCAGTAGCTAGGCGTTTTCTCTGCAAGTGTTCTGCTGTTATGGACCGCAGCTCCAGCCTGGGGAGCGGTGGGGGTCTTACGTTTTTTTTTCTCCAATTCTTGGACTAATTAACTAAATTCTAAAAAGTTCCTTTTTTTTAGATGTTTCCGTAGCATCTTGAATTTTTCTAAATATAGAAGTTATCTCGTTTCACTGATAGAGAGCACAGCCCTGGCTCCTCCCACCTACTCCCGCTGCCTTAAAGTCATCTTGCCCATCAGTGTTTTTGATTGGCGGAGACCACTCTCACTTCCATTTACCTGAAACCACCACTTTGAATATCTGTTCAGTCAGAGCCTTATACCTGTATTTCCACCCTTCGGTGGGTGGAGAAAATTCCATTTCTCCTTAGTGTCTTCTCTCGTTGAATCGTTATAGTCGGGAGGAATTAACTTTCTCCCCCTCACTCCACTCCCCATCCTCAGGACAGCCAGCCTGGCATCATGGCATCTGGTTTTTATATTCATTTTCATGATATTTTTTTTCGTATTTCAATTTCGCTAGGTTTGTTTTAGCCTGTCATCGATCACTACCTCCATTGTTCTGTTATCCAGTATTTGTATCAGGTTTCCTCGACGACTGGAACACACTTTCTCAAAATTCGTCCATGTTTGAAATTTACCATATGACCAGTTTTCTCATAACCTGTAGACAATTCACTAACCCAGATTTCCTTTTAAAAATTGATATCGTTTGGTGATACAGCTTTGCTAGATTCATTCTTTTCTGTTGACATCTGATAAAACAAAGCAAGTAAAATATTTTCATTTTCCTTCACTTTGTGAGAAAATAAATCAGGCGTTCTAGCCCTACTTTCTCTGAATTTACAAAAGCTGATCATGTATGCCATCTACTGATTTTCCATCATCTTCTCAGTATATCTGTCGGGTTATCCATTAACCTTTTCAGTGTCTTAGAGTGTCACAATTAAAAGCTTTTCTAATTAAATAATGTCTTAGTTTTATTGCATTTTTATTTTACTCAGAGCAGAATTTCTATAACTAGTTTCTGTTTGACAAAAAGAAATTGATGATTTAAATTCTACAAGTATTCCTGCTACTAAATAATATAAGTATGAAGAAAGTTGAATTTTATGAAATTAAGTAAGTGGGGGTAAGACTTATAAAAACATCGGGGGAACTCTTTCATTATGGCATGTTATTTTTAGTGTTATTTTAGGTGTATCTACGTAAAATCCACAAATATGACAGTACTATATAATATTTATTCATTGAAACGAATCAACTTAAGAAGTCAACTAATTTTTACAGTACTTAGCAAATGTAAGTCCTGTGAGATAAATATAAAGGTTCTCAGCCCGACCAAGAAGGATATATCCAAGAGCTTTGAAACACAAATGATATTCATTCTGCTTTAAATAAAATTGTAAATAGTTTCTCAATTTACTTCCAAATGTTTTCATTAAAATATTTATCTTCTGCTATTATAAACTTAAAATAATTTGATCCTCACGTTCAAAATCTTTGCAAACTAGGAAACAGAAATTAGATGTTGTTGGATCCGGTGTTTGTTATTGATCCCCTATGTATTCATTCCCCAATGTTTTCCAAATAGTCTTGCCAACCCAGTGATCTTGGACATTGTCCTATAAAAAGATAACAGATTTCTACACATTCCATTCACTTTTCTTGCAGCACTTACCTGAACCCGCACTGTAAGTTTTTTTGTTTTTTTTTCCTGTAAAGTTGTGATTTTTAAAGAAAAAAAGAAACAAATACCACCAGCGGAAAATAGGTTGACCTCAACTTGTTCAAAATGAAATAATACTATTAATAAGAAAGGCGCAGTAGATAATTGCAACAAATTTCCTTGTTTTGATCTTCAGGGTTCGACACACTCATCCAACTGAAAAGTGGTCTCTTCAGGCAGAGAATTATTCTCGGTAACACTTAGTAGAAAAATGAAAATAAAAAAACACATTTTAGTTAATAATAAAAGCAATACAGAATAGGCCATGTAATATCATTAAAAACAAATCCAAATAGAAAGAGCTTCAAGTGTGAAAAATAGGAAGTAAGAATCGCAAAGAACAGCGGTTGATAAAGGTAATCAGAATACTGAAAGGTAACATTTTTAATAAAAAGATTAGACTTGAATGCTTAATGCAAAATAAAACTTAGCCACATCAAGTGTCTATAGATTTACCTCTCCCATTCCATCCCTTCTTTTATCCATTCAGGTAATTTATTTTAAATTTTTCCCACAATATATTTAGAACGGCTAAACAGGTAATGTTTAGGCTTTCAGAAGATAATCATTTATTAAAATAATTTCCACACCCCCAAATCCATATCTACAACTCTTCCTGCTGATCTTTTGTCTTAAATTTTATTGACCATATTCCACCTGAATACCGCCACTGTCAAAACTGTAGTTTAGTCAAAGGACCGTAGAGGTGTAACCAGGTGACCTCAACAGTGACAAGTCATTACAAGGCAAACATAATTTTATAAATATTATTAAAACTTTCAGGTATTGATACTATTGAATATTTTCCAGGACGCGTAACATCGCAAACGATATTTGACGCAATTGATAGTCGAGTGTGACGGGCTCTTGTCACTCAATATTTGCATCATACATTTATCAGATTTTTTGACTCTATCTTTTTCAGCAGACAAAATTTCTTGATGACACAGGTTTTATTACTTTCCATAAACATTATTCAGTGAATGATTTGAAACATATTAAAAATAAGCACAATGTTTTTTTTTTTCAAAATAGAGCTTTTGCGCTTCAACAAACACTTACTTTAGAAACACAGAAAAATAATGAACTCCTATGTAATATCAATCTTCCTGTATGGCACTGAATTCTGGCGAATTTCCTCACATTTGCAAAGGAAACTTGTGGCATCAGAGATGTGATTCTACAGAAGCATAACGAGAATGCAATAGCTGGTGAATGTAAGCAAAGAGGTTTTACAATATTTATACTTTGAATCAGAAACAGTTGAACATTTTGGAAACACCTAATGAGGGAAAAAGTTTTAATTAGAATTAGACAAACTTAGGGCATGTTGAAAGCAAGAGGGGTGAAGGGAACAGCAACTAACTTACTTAACAAGCTTTTTAAAATGAATTGCAGAATAGTGAGTGGGAAAGATAGTAAAAAGAAACGGTAAAAGCTAAAAAAATTAAAAATAAGCATTATTAAGTGATTAATCGTCCACGTCCTGAAGGGACGCAGCAATATAACATTTCCAATGCCAGTAACAAATACAGACATATTTTTCAAATACGGGGACATTATTCATGCCGATAACTCTTAAGCATTTTGCGAGAGAATTCTTTATTAATTTTGCCGTTTCCTTATTTTAAAAATCCTGGGAGAAGCGGTAGAAAATCTAAGTTTCATTATATGCAACAGTTATCATTAGGAAGCCGGATTTGCATTTGGTTTGACACATATAGAAACATCATCGTTTCTTGTTTGCTCATTTATATTGTCCAAATTTTGGTTTTAGCATAATTAAATTGTCAGGTTGGTACTATCAAAAGCAAAAACAAGCAACAATGTGTTGAATACCATTAAGGTTATAACTTAATTACATCCAATTGTTTCACGAGAGTTATAAATCAATAATTTACTTGTTTACAGATCTTCGTGCGTGTTGTATTCAATAGAATCAAGCATGTCAAAGATGAGTCTATAAACAAAACAAGGTTTGTGTTGCATATTAATAAAATAACATTCTGCGTATATTGTTGATAAATGTGATGGCAGTTTCACAATTGTTGATTATTGATTGCTAAGATTAAACAGAACTACTGCCAATATCGAGAATGTGAGTGGAGAGCTTTCTATCAATCTGCATTTTCAAGTGAAGTCCATAATATATATAATTATTTAGGAATACACGTTCTTTGTTCTACAAGACCGACTAAAACTGAGCGTTCTATCAATTCTCATTCTTTACCAAAATCATAAATATCGGACTTTCTTGTTATTTTGTTAAATGTTTTCTCACCGAAAATAATTCTAAATTAGCTAGGATATTAATACTGAAATGATTTTCATTCCCACTGTGTGCGTTAACCATGTCATAGTATGTCAGATTATAGACAATCCACCGTGAAGCACTGGTAAGTTAACTTGTCTTGTACGTTTTTACAACTGTAATGGTTTCGTTCTTCATTGAGTGCCTTCCATTTGCATTCTCGTGCAAAACCAGCCGTTCCATAATAAATTACCTATACTATTTTACTCAAGATTAACTAAAAAATATTGGGGTTTTCTTTTTTTGCATTATTCAAACATATTTTGCTTTTTACGCAAGACGGACAACACAAAGGAAACCTGACTTGTACGACCAAAATAGGTTTGTAGAAAGCGGTTCAAAGGTAACGAATGGGAATAAAACTAATATGATTTTACATAGATTTATATACGGAAGCAAGTATAATATTGTTCAATGGGAAAGAGCAAAATCATCTCTAAACAAAAGAATTGCCGGTATTCGTTTTCGTCTTTAGTCAACTGTAATTGTACTTAACTGCCCTCCTATTTGGACACCTTTGGTTCTGTTGTTATTTGGCAGTAATTAGTAAGCAGTACCAAGACTGAATAAGTCTGTCATCATCCAAATAAATACAGTCAAGTCTGATATTTAATCTATGAAATGAGTGGTAAACCACCACGTGAACTATAATCATTGATCGGACCTATAACCAAAAGACTTTTACCGAATATCCATTTTACCGAATATCCATTTTATCGAATATCCATTGCCGTCCCGAATTATTTGGAATGTTTTCAATCCTTTATCAGATAGGTTTTTGACATTTCCTTTTCAAAATATACTTAACCATTTCTTTTTAATCTTTTGTTTAATCTTCGAGCTGGGGGTATTGTTAATATACATAAGGACACCTGAAGGTCACCGGAAGATCACCTGAAGGACACCAGCGAATGTTACAAGTTCGGCACCTCGTTTGTTTTAATATGAAAGAAGAGGTTTTAACTTTCTGAGTTGATTATTAATATTGACAGATAATGTAGAACAATAATGGTAATAGACTCTTTGTTTGTTTTCAAAACATATATCATCGTAATCATCATCATTTAATTTATCATGTGAAATTTCATTTATTTATAATGAGCAACAGTAATAATATGATAACAATATTCACAACGATAATGATATATAGGAAATAATCAACTTACGAAAAGTAATAATAATTACAACTGATTAACTTAACTAAAAAATTGTATACGTATTGACATTTTTACTCGGTAAAACACATTTTTGAGTCTAACACCAGCTGTGACTTTTGGCTAGTAATTCGATTAACTTTCTAGCTTTTTATTTAGCGAGCTACATATTGATGTTTTTGAAATGTTCATCTAGTTGTATGTCTAAATACATCCGCCCAAAAGTTGACTAACCCTTTAGGTTTTATATTCTAAATAATATTGTAATCTAGACAAAATAATTCCAATATATCCAGTGATATTTTATACCAAAATTCATCTTAATAAAATCTACTATAGTAAGACATTGCATATTCTTATAGCGGGAAAACTGGCTGGTTAACGAGTTTGTTTTTACAATATATTCCCAACTGCATGAATGTAGGCAACTGTCCAAAGTTCATGTTTTGTGTTGCTTTTCTTCATTCACAAAAAAAGAATGCATAAAATATTTTATATATTAACATATTCAATTGACACTTTAAAACACCTTCGTCAATTGTTGAATATTTTATTGAATGTACGTTGATTCTTCATAATAATAATAGTTTCACGTACGTTTAGTCTTTCCCGTCTTTCTACATAATATTTTATAGTAGTATTTTGGCTGTTTGTTAAATGATGATCGGCGTATGCATGAACGGAAAATGCCAAGTTGTCCTACGAGAGTGTTGGGCGAATGTAATTAGTCCAGTGTATTTTTTTTCGTTATTGATAGTGGAAAATGAAAATTGACAAAGTTGTTTTTATATAGTGAATAATTTTGAAGCAACGAATTATGGGTAATAATAAGGTTAGACATTTTGTAGCAGGTTAGAGATTAGTATGTATAATGAGGAAAGTAATTTATATTACAAACAAATATTTTATTAGAATATAAAAAGTTCTTTGCAAATAGAGGTAATTCAGTTTTGAACGATATCATAGGTCTAAAATTAAAGAGTCAAAATATCAAATACGAACCTACAGTTTTATAAACCTACATATATACATATGTGTGTGTGAATGTATTGACAATTACGTGTACATAACAAAACAATAAAAAAGTTATTCTACTTTTGTATACCCAAGTAGTTACTTAATTTTCAATGTTGACGAGTCAAATTCTAGCTTTTAATCTTTACATGAATGTTTGCATTGTCAGGATTTCCTGCATGTATTTTCAGTGAGTGCCTATAAATTGTTTGTTTATCGTCACTGTATGTAGAATAATTTTGCGCTTGTGTAAACCTTCATAAAATAAATGACTATATGACCAGTAACTATGAAGTTTGTTTGTAAAAAGTTCGATGTTTATGTCTGGAACAAATTTTCCTTTTCCTTTCAATCTTTTTAACTATATTTTGAACGTGTTCAGCTGCGTATATATATATATATATGCATGGCTGAGTGGTTATAAATTTCCTCCCTCACCATGATCAAGAAGATTTGTTGACGTTAGTGGCTTGTAGAATTGATCCCAGCATGCGGCACCGTTTGCGAAGTGTCTGGATATTATAGCAGGTGAGAGAATGTCTCGTGAGAGGAACTGAACCAATAGAACTGTTCGAAAGCCGTCATTGGCATCAATAGTACGAAGTCACGAGAGCAGACTGACATAGTACACATTTTGGATCACACCGGTTTATTCAGTCACTTCCAGAAACTGTAAATAGGTCCGTTCATCATAGTTCCAATCTAAGCGATATGTTGGCTCCGTGTGTATTGAACAAATGTGTCTGAGCAAGAGTCTGCAAAAGAGATTTGCTAGCTTCCCTAACAGAAATGATTGATTTGTTTTTTACGGTTTATCAACCACTTGTAGTCTATTTAAAGCCAAAACATATTTTTTGATTATGAGGTCTTTTTTAGGAGATTATACTGATTTCACCGATACAAGCCCTATTAATTAGCTGGAGGGAGAATAGTTGGATTCATTATTTTCTCAAGAATATTTACGTCTATGCGAATATAAAGAATCTGAATGAAACTGGAAATCTGCTCTCCGATTTCTAAGTGCGAACCGTTATCCATTACACCAACGGCACATCCAAGCTGACAGCACGTGGTATTCCCACTCGGAAATGAGTAGCCGGTCATTATAAGTATACTTTTCTTGATTTAACTTTCTGATATTTTCACTCTCAATATATATATATATATATATATATATATATATATATATATATATATATATATATATATATATGTATGTATGTATATGTGTGTGCAGAGAGAGAGAGAGTGAGAGTGAGAGGGATAAAAAGAACGGATTTTATCAATTGCTCTAATAGGAAGGAATCGAAACTGTGTCCTACTTGGTCGGTCAGGCGAAGCCAATTTTTCTGCATTCAAGCGAAATTTCTCCCGTCAGAGATCACTCGAAGTATTTTATATATGCACATAGTTTCGTATCCAAACGTAAAGAGAATTTTTAAAGAAAAATTGGCATCACCCGACAGACTGCACTTCGGGGCCAAGTCGGAAAGGTGCATCATGAAAATTTTCCTGTAATAAGATTTCTTGAACTTTCAGGCCGATATGTGAAAATAAATAAATATAGATTATAGAAATAAAGGTAGCACCTACGCAAATACGAGTGTCTAATAAATGTAACACTCTGGCGGATTAATCAAAATTCATTCTCTCCTGCTTTCTCTCTGTCACTCTATCTATCTATCTATCTATCTCTCTCTCTCTCTCTCTCTCTCTCTCTCTATATATATATATATATATATATATATATATATATATATATATATATATATTTAAAAAGCTGTAAAATATATAAATTATCATATACGATGACTCAAAATTAAGCTGAAGAACGAAAAGTTATTAAAACTACACACACACACACACACACACATGTATATATATATATATATATATATATATATATATATATATATATATATACATAAGAATAATATAAATATAAATAGTTATACTCGTTTGGAAAAACCTAAGGTGTTTTGGCTTTTAATTGAATAAACCAATACCCAAGGAAAAATAAGGGATAAAAAAGAAAGAACTAAGAATATAAAATTGAGGCGAAAACAATCGTCCAGAATACAAGATCAGAGTCCAAAGAAAAAAAACCAAAACCAGTAAAGCACAAGTAACTATGTAAAGTGCTCAATACACTAAGTAGAGCAAACCTAACTATTAACGTAAAGAACCAGGTAAACCTACCTAGGTTTCACCGACACGGATCGGTAGGTTTAAAATAAAGAGAAAGAACTGTAAGATTTATAATCGGGTGTTCTTATTAATTATTTTTATTTTTAAAAAAGTGCTAAATACAATTTTGCTGTGCATAAATATTATAAATTTATTAGTTTAAAAATATGGTTCAATCGCTGCAGAGGAATTACCATTTTTCAAAAACAGAAATTGAAACTTCAAATTTAATTATAGAATTGAATTAAAATCCCTAATACTGTTTCATTTCCAAGCGAAATTTGGAATTCCAAAATTCGCTTGAATATATATATATATATATATATATATATATATATATATATATATATATATATATATATATATATATAATGTATGTATGTATGTATACTTTTAATATTTTTCATTCTTAAGCTTAATTTTGAGTCGGCGTATATGATATGATCATTTATATATTTCACAGCCTTTTTATTTCATTCCTTATAGAATAAATATATACATATTTACCTGCTTCGAATTGCATAATATGGACCATGAGATCTTATGACGCTGTGTGTGGGTGGAAAGTTAGTTTGTACGTCGCGTCATTTTTTTTTCTGGGAAGAAAAATTAGATGAGCGAACTTAGTTTTAGCTAGAATCTGAGTAAGATCATTTCTTCCTTATACAAAAAAGATTTGTATACACACTATATTTTGTTCTGTTCGCTGATCTGACACTATTTATCCCATGGATAAATTAATGTCACTGGGTTGCAACCATATTTGACTGAGTAAAGTAACTGAGTGAATGAAAATTCATGTACAACTGTTACATCATCAGACAGTTACAGCAAAATATTTTGATCACCATTGTACAGGGTGTAAATAGCTGCCCTTTTATATTTTTTTAATTTTCCACATGCACGTTTTATTTAGTTTTTGTCGATTGCACAGTATAATAGGGACAGTTTAGCACCTGTGTGTAAAAGAGTAACATGACGCATTTCACTTCGCCAGAAAATTAGAAACGTCATGCTGTTCTTGATATCCATGCCGGAAGCTTCAATACGAACATTTCAGAGTATTTGGATGTCAATCTAAGGACAGAACAGAGGATTCGGAAAGAGTTTGATGAGTCTAATGGTGATTACGAAGATAAGCCTGTTCGGAAAACTCACTGCGATCGTTCTGATAAGAAAAGATCTCCTGTTGTTGAGGGCCTTAGAGTCAGCACAGAGGTCTATTTCAATTGCCTTGAGGAGCTAGTGCCAATCCTGCGTCAAGAGATTGGCTGCTGGAATACCCTATGTCTATATACAAGACTCTGCACCATCCCACACAAGCAGAAGAATCCAGTCGTTTCTCTCAATTTCTGCAAAGATATAATCCTTTCCATTTGGCTACCTAACTTCTCAGACGACAACCACTTGGTTATTCTGTGTGGAGACTGTTGAGAGAGAGAGAGAGAGAGAGAGGGGGGAGAGAGAGATGGAGAGAGAGTGCAAAAATCCTTGTAACACCAAAAGTGAACTGACCAAGCATTATGGCATCATTCCCCAACTTAAACAAGGAGACCGTTCTGAAGAGTTGCAAGAGATTCCAAAGTTGTCTTGGGGCCGTGATTGAAACTAATGGCGATTTTATTGAATACATTTACACTTCAGTATTTCAAGATATTTTACGTAATTTTGGCAAATATATCTGTTAAAATAAGATGTCAGTCTTATTTTCATTTTTGCGTAATTTACACGACAGTTTACTCATCGCACCCTGTAAATATTCGCGCATAATTTGTTCTCATGTAATTAAGTAAGTTCAATTTTAATTCTATTATCTAGATATTATATCACCGTATTGATAGAAAAATTAAAGATGGCATAAATTTTATTTATTTATTTTATAAATGTTAAAATTGTGAATCGACAGAAAACATTGTTCAGTTAATGGCAACGATATTGAGAATGATGGAATGTCTAAAAAATTCATTCGCACTGAGTCTTATTGAACGGCCGTCTAAAATGGCTGAGCTTGTTAGTAATCAAATAAAGTTATGTTTCCCAAGGTGGACAGCATCCTCAAAATGTTCAAGTTTAATGGCAAAAGTCATTCCGAACTTTTTAAATATGTTCTTTAGATAAAGAACATTTTTAAGTTTCTCTGGTTTTATACAATGGAGATACTAGGATTGACAGGATTTATCTAATATTCATCGAATTCAGATCACGAAACGCTTACTGGAATAAGTAATTCGGACATTTCAGAAAACCAACACGGAAATTTTGCGGATTTGGGGGTATACGCTATTAATTCACCAATAGTTGGAAGAAGATATGATTTCATAATATTCTTAAGGATATGAATTACGAATCGGAAATAAAAACACAAACCAAACCAAACCAATCTACTCTGTTCCCCAGCAAATAATTGTAAAAAATGATTAAGTAACATGACCTAAGAATGAAGGAGCATGGTATTAAATAACCATATATATATATATATATATATATATATATATATATATATGTAATAATTGCGATAAAAATACAAATATATATATATATATATATGTGTGTGGGGGGTATTTTATTTTATTCGATGAATATTTATGCGCGTGTTTTTACGTGGCTGGTTGCTATACCGAACCCATCCTTCTGTAAGGGGTCGTACTTGATGCTAGAGTGTATAAATAGGTCTGAACAACGGAATGGACCAATTTTAATGCGTCTCACGATCGTTTTTATCACCATAAAGGTTTTGATAAGCGGATACATGGCACGTTTTTAATAAAATACCAAAAGCTTAATAATTGCACTGTATGTGACTCTGTCTGAAAGCTATTGAGCACTCTATTAAAAAAAATCAATGTTAGCTTGCGTTTAGCTGAATAGTATTTCAGTTGGAAGAATAATAGTTTAAGCTGTATATATATACATATATATATATATATATATATATATATATATATATATATATATATATATATACATATATATATATATATATATGTATGTATGTGTGTGTGTCTGTGTGCGTGCGTCTGCATGTGTAAATTTCTGTGCAAATCTAAGTGCACCGCTAAAATAATATATTTAAGAATTGTCTCTTTTTTTCCAGATAATCAACAAATCTTAATTAAACTATATATTCATTAATAAAAAAAAACTTTATTAAATCAATTACAACCACTTCAAAAAATCTTATCAAGCTGAAGTAAAAAATATTAATTAAAAATGAAGATGTTCAAAAGCAAGTAAACCTTTATACTTAAACGCTCTATTTTTGTTTAACATGTTTGCCAGTGAAAATAATTTTTGGTGAAAATGTTAACATCAAAATGACACATGTTCAATTTTTGGTAAGCTGTATACACTACAGTCAAACAATACAACTTATTTTGTATGCAAATATGTACAGTTAGAATAGTAATTTAAATATATATATATACAGAAATCAAAACAACTTCCAGAAGCTTTTACAAATCGCATAGTTGAAACCTATAATGATAGAGAAGGTTGCAAATGCTATCAAAAATGATTTGGTGTGCAACAAATTATTTATAAATGGAAGGCCTTTGGTATGACAACATCAAAATCAAGAAGTGGCCATCCTCGAAATATAACCGCAAAAGCAAGTATACATCTAGTTCAGCAAGCTCAGGCAAATCCTGTTCAGGCCTTTGCGGTTCACCAATGTTCACTGGCCAATGTCGGAATCAATGTACATACATCTACAGTGCGAAAACATCTGAACAATAACGATCTTCACAGCAGAATACTTAGAAAAAGCCACTACTTACGAAACAACACAAGCATGCTCACCTCAACTATGCCAAAGATCATACTAATAAGCTAGAAACAGTCTAGCAAGAGGTTTTATGGTCGGATGTGACAAAACTAGATCCCTTTGGGAGGGACAATAGATGGTATATCTGGCAAGCTCCTAATACGCCTTTTGATGAGAAGAATTTGATATCAATCATTAAAAAGGGCAGTGACAGCCATTATGATTTGGGTTTTTTTCCTGCAGCTGGACCAGACAAAATAGTACGCATTGATGGAAGAATGGACCCTGCAAAATACCAAGCAATTTTGTATGAAAATGCCTTGTCCTCACTTCAAAAGTTGGGTTTAGGTCAGGGCTGGAACTTCCAACAGTACAATGATCTGAAGCATCAAAGCAAATCCACAAAAGAATGAATTCGTTAAAAGAAATGTCAAGTCTGATCTAAACACAATTGAAAATCTCTGATTCCAATGAAAGAAGGCAGAGCATGCAAGAAATCTTGGCAATATCGAGCAACTGTGAGAATTTTGCCAATAAAACTAATAAAAAATCAGTGCCCACTACTGTCATAAACTTCATAAGAATATAGAAAATGACTGATTGATATTGTAACGTCAAAAGGAGTCATCACCAAATATTAAATGTAAGAGTTCACTTACTTAGTTTTTAATATATATTTTTCTTCCAGCTTGGTACAAATTTATGAAAGTAGTTCTAATTGATTTAATATATATTTTTCTTAATGAACATATAGTTTAATTAAGATTTGTTGATCATCTGAAAAAAAAGAGACAATTTTTAAAAAATATTATTTTAGAGGTTCACTTACCTTTTCTGGAATTAAATTAAATAGAAATTGACCAAATGTTTTGTATACCTGAGCGCTTTCAGCTACTCATTTAGCCATTATCAAGGATAAATTTTATTTTTGCTTTTAACTGAATTTTTTATGTACATATCTAGAGTTATAGAAATTTTTCTTTTCTAAATACGGTCTCACTTTTTTGACGGTGTTCATATATGATATTATTGAGTATTGGCCTTTTCACTTTTATTAATAATGTTTCCATTATTTTTAGATTTTTGTACAAGTTGAGGATGCTATTATATTTTTATTAAAAATAGGTGTTACGGATAGAGTTTTGTATTGTATTTAAATGAGATCTAATTGACCTATGGTCAGAGGGATGTAATGTGTGTCTTCTTGTTAAGCATGTTGTAGTTTATCCAATATAAATCATTACGAATTTGGATTGATAAGGAACACAGTTCATTAATGGGCATGGGAATTATATATATGCGTATACTCATATATACACATATACACCCCCACACACAAACACCAATATGAACGCACATATACATCTCTATATTTAAATCAAAATCAAAGGCTAATTTAAAAAAATAAAAATTTTAAAAAAGTAATAATAATAATAAAATAAAATAAAATATAAATAAAATAATAATAATAATGATAAAAAAATATTTTAAAAACCCGCTGAGTGAGTAACGTTAGCATATATACCTAGGTGTATAACTATTATAATGCTATCTGATTTTGCAAATCAGTTATTAGGGGAAATGTTTACCTACATACCCACTCACACATATTTGCAAAATCAGATAGCATTATAATACTACGTTCATGTGGGTGTTTGCGTGTGTGTGTATATGTGTATATATGAGTATACGCATATCTATACATGTATATATATGTGTATGTGGGTAGGTATATAGATGTGTGTGTGTGTGTGTGTGTGTGTACATATGCATATATGGACGTATGGATATGTAGGTAGATGTATATGTAAATGTGTTTATATGTGTGAGTGCAGATTTAGATATGTATGTAGACATATATATCTGTATATGGGTGTAGATGTACGCATGTATGTATAGTTAAACGGAAGTCTTGATGGAGAGAATGGACTTTTGTCTCTAGTTTTCATTTGTCTTTTATCTTTTTAGCATGAATTTTTCAACATTCCTTGTGTTGGTCAAACGGCCTCTTTTGGGTTATTATTTGGGATGAGGGCTGGATGGAAACATGCCGCTCGAGAATCCTTTGGTCAGTCTGATAGTTTTATGGGGGCCTCTGGTAGGTGTGGGCGTGTGTGTGTTATTTGGTTCTTAGGTAGGCAGTGATTAGGGTATGTGTGAGCGTGTATACTGCGGTGTGTGTGTGTTATCATTTGACTCATTAAAGAGTGAGTATGAGGTGATGTGTGTACGTGGATAGATCCGTGTGGGTGTGAATGAGTAGGTTGTGATTTGCAGGGTTATATATTAAAACTATCTATATTGTTAAGTTTATGGCTTGGCCCGGCTGGACAATGTGTTTTCGAGCGTCGTCTCCACTTAGTTTCATGGAATCCTAAAATCTTTCTAATGTTATCTTCTCTAAACTTTTCCATTCTCTCAATTATAGCGAATTTAGCATGGGTTTTGAAATCGGTTTCTCTAGGCGTGTGTATGTGTATGTATATGTATATGTGTGTGTATATATATATATATATATATGTATATATATAGAGAGAGAGAGAGAGATATGTGTGTGTGTGTGTGTGTGTGTGTGTGTGTGTGTGTGTGTGTGTGTGTGTGTGTGTGTGTGTGTGTATGTATGTGTTGTAGGTGTCTGGACGGGAGTATAAGATTTTATCGCCTATGGGGTGTGTATGTCGCCAAGAAATGTATATACTCTTCCGGTATATCTTCGGATGCTTGAACATACGCATATTTTTCTCACTGAAACCCTTCTTTAAATCTTCTCTCTGTTAAATTTTAATTGCCCCTCCACCTTTGGACCTCCCCGCCTCTCTCGTCTGTTACCCCTCTATATAGATCTCATCCCCTCCCACACTCTCGCACATATACTCTTACTAATTTTTTCCCGGAGTTGTTTTTTCTGTTTTCTTCTTGAATCTGTAGGTCTGATGAATTGGATCGTTTTTACGATTCCAATGGAATAAATTATGACCATGGAATATTAGTGTTCAAGTCTTTTTATTATATCCTTACTCTGTCCTGGACATTGAGTTCTACCTGGATCATATCCTCTTGGAATTATTTTTATACATATATGTATGTGTATATATAATTGCATATGTATGTGTATATTTACCACTAATATTGTCTATATATTAAAATAAAGATATATATATATATAGAGAGAGAGAGAGAAACAGAGAGAAACAGAGAGAGAGAGGTATATGATCAGTTGCCGTTGTGTGATAGTAAGCGCGCTACAGACCGTTTATGCTATTATGAAATTCTGTCAAACATCGTCTTATTGAAGTGATGAGATTTATTTGAAGATACTGAGAAGAGAACTTCAGTAAAAAGTTATTTATTTTTATTTTCACAAAGGTTAAAAACAATTTTAAAATAAAATTGAAATTGAACTGTAAGCATTGCAACCGCTGTATCACTTCCATATTTACTCGACCTATTCCATTAATTAGTCATAACCATTTCTGAATGCAGAATTCAAATGATGCAAGTATCATAGTGGAAGGATTTCGTAATCACTCCATATTTCAAAGCACCGATTGCATTTAGACCTGATATAAATGGCGATTAATTACGCCTATCTTCCCACTGAAGTTAATTCTACCTGATCAAATCTGATTAATGTTATCAATTTTTGTACTAAGAGAACTAAAATACTAATTATTCATCCCTGATGAACTTTAGCATATTTTAGCAGTCTATATAATGTAAATTGAAAATCAAGAAGAAAACTGCATTTTCTCTGGCCAATTATATAGCAAAAATTAATCAGTGTATAGAGTTTTTTGATGTAATATTTGAAAAGAAATTATATAAATAGCAAAAATGTATGAATACACACATACACACACACGCACACATACACATACACACACATGCACACGTACACATAACCACACACACACACATATATATATATATATATATATAGTTTTAAAGTATGGTATATTTTTTAATAAAAAGTGTATGTAAATGTAAAGTAGATACTGAAGTCAATACTGAGGGGCAACAGTCTAGTTCATGTTTGAATGCATTCTGCAAGCCATGTATACTGGCTCAACTATTTATATATTCTGCTAAATGGGGCATTATATGTAGCAAACATAATGCAACAATCTTTATACAAGGCTAATACTTTAAGTACGATATCAAGTCTCCGAAAACGAAAAAATGATAAAATATCAAATAAACAAAAAATGAATATAAACAAATAAACAAATTACGATTAACAACAAATGGATAATGCTTATATACAAATTATACTAAGTAATTTAATAATACATAATAATTTAAAATTCAACAAACAACACTTTACACTAGATACAAATAACAGCATTCGATCAAATAATTTGTAATCATTAACCCCTAGAATAATTTGAAATATATCCGTTACAGCCTACCAAATAACTGGTAATACAATAGGCATAATGTTCAATTGACCAGCATATATAAATACACATGGCCTTAATATATATATATATATATATATATATATATTGAATATATATTTATATCATGTGGTGTTTACTTCAGTGATATATATATATATATATATATATATATATATATATATATATATATATATGTGTGTGTGTGTGTGTGTGTGTGTGTGTGTGTGTGTGTGTGTGTGTGTGTGCACATACATCGGGGTGTAATTTTATTGATCCATAAATAGAAAACAAGCCGAATAAATGTTCGCTTCATGCGCTAAATATTAGCATAATTGCATTTCTCTTTCAGGCGTATCGAGAGCCAACTTTCAATTCAGCACAGGAAATGAAAAGTCGTGGTCCTAGCCGACAACCACAGGTCTTTGGAGATTACTAGCTTTATAGAAGTAGCCAGGTGAAGAAGATAGTTACGACTTTGTAGATTAAAACACGATGTTGCAAATCAATTTCCTATCATCCCTGAATTGTCCTAGGAGACGTCGGTATAAGGATCATGTCATGTTGCCCCGTCCACCTTTATGGCATTACGTTCAAGACTACCAACTATATCAAGGTGCTGCACACGGAGTTCAAATTATTGAATAACGACTGACTGTATGTACTCTGGCAGAATTCACCTCACACCCGCATGAACCTTGTGGCCCAGGAATGGCTGAGAGAAGATTTTCAAGATTGTCACCCACAACATGTGGGATATTACTTTTCCCAATTTGAATGCACGCGACTACTAAGTTTGTGACAGCGCCAAGAAGACAAGAAACCTGCATCACGATAAATTGTATGAAGGCCATTATCTGGAGCATGATGTCCCAAAAGAATGAGAACTATCTCATCAGGGGATGCAGTCACCTTGAGCCGGCACCTATGTTATCCTCATTAGTTTGGTTTTAATTAATTGTCGTTTTCTAAATTATCTCATTTACGTCTCTTTCCCCCATCTCTCTCTTTCTCTCTCACACACACACATATATAAATATATATATATGTGTATATATATATATATATATATATATATATATATATATATATATATATATATATATATATATATATATATATGTGTGTGTGTGTGTGTGTGTGTGTGTGTGTGTGTAACTTTCATTAAAAAACAAGTTTATCTAGAGTTATAGGTATGTTTTATTTTCCAAAAATCGTCAGCATATTTGGGCTGTGTTTATAGCTAATTTGCTGACGGTGTTTGGAAAATAAAATATTCCTATACATTTAAATACATACATAAATTAAACCATACATTCAGTTAAAATAAAAATATAACAATCCATGATAATGGCTAAATGTATAGGCGAAAGTGCTTGGATATACAAAAACATTCGAACAATTTCTACATAATTTATGTCCAGAAAAGAAGAAAATTATAAGACAAGAAAATTTAAATAAAACTCTTAACCGCAATACCTTGTCAGTGTCGTTTTTAATGAAACTTATATAAAAGAGGGATAGCTAACCATACACACACATAATATATATATATATATATATATATATATATATAGAGAGAGAGAGAGAGAGAGAGAGAGAGAGAGAGAAGAGAGGGAGAGAGGATAGACCATGTGATTTTTAGATTTGTTCTATTAAATTTAAATATAAATTTGCACTAAATGCACTACTCACGTCTATTATAATTTTTCATATGACTCATTAATTACTAATCCCTGAAAATGACTCATGAGAGCCATTATAAAATATTTTGAAATTTCGTACATCGAAAACTGACGTTTTTGCAAATGATAATTCGTCATTTTGAGAATAAACGAGGCAAAAATGTCTATACTCTTTAATATAGACGTGTTTCAAGGAACACTTGCTGACTAAGTACGCTATATATATAAACATTGCAGGAATAGGAATCAACACTGCAATGTGATTGGAATTCATACAGCTTACAATTTATAGATAAGATGATTTGAAGATCTCTCAAATCGGGAAATTACAAGCTACCATTATTTTGATGTCCTCCCTACTATCTACAAACACTTTAGTCCAGATATTGAGACTTTTACCCATATATGTAAAGCAAATATATATTTTACCTGGTAATGAGACAGTAACTTAACTTTAAAATATTACATATGCGTCTAAAATAATGATAATAAGTATAAAAATAGACGTACATACTTATGGCGAGGTCTGTTAAACCGTTTTACAAATAACATCAGTTATGCAATACGCATATATTTGGAATAAATTTGAATAGTAGATTTCAGAAATGCCAGGATGTAAGCAAGAAAATCTTTACCATACTTAATAAATTCCTTTCTGAATGATGACTGAGACGGTGGAAATTACTTAAACAAAACTGAAGAATAGCATAACTTTAGAGAATTTATCTACCATTTCGATCCTAATTTAGAACAACTTATGCGAACTCAGGTTCGCTGAAACCACACACACACACACACACACGAGCACACACACACACACATATATATATATATATTGTGTGTGTATCGGCGACTGCAATATCTATAAATTATATGTCTTTATCATTTTATAAATGCTACCTTAATACCTGTAGATCAATTGATGTTTTCTACATACCCACCAATACTAACTGTCTGTTGCAATGTATACGTACGTTCTTCCTTTGCTATAGGATATTATCTTCTCTTATCTGAATAATGAGATACGTGACTCTACAGCTGCCGATAATCGATTCTCTATTTCAATATAAAATACTATTTTTCAGTTCATATAATGTGCTTTTACTTGTATCTTTATGTTATCTATACATTCGTAGGAATAACTGTTTTGTTTCGAAATATTTTGCAAGCTTTTCCCCACTGCTTGAAATACGTTATTCATACTGCGTTCGGGAGTCATTCGACTGTTAGAAAGCGCGTTATCATTGAACGTATGCCTAATACAGAAGCAGACTTGTTAACTTCAGTGCATCTATCAATTGGATTTAAGAGAACGTAAATAGTTGAGATAAAAGCATAAGTTAAATATGACCGAAGTGTCTATGATAAATGCGTACACTAATTTTAGTTTCTGCAAGAAGAAACTTTCACACAAGGGTGATATTTGCATAGTACAAGTGAAGCACATGGCTGCAAAGAAAATAAACCAATAAACTTTGGTATAAGTACATTAGAGCATTACATCTCAAAATACACTGACGCACACATTAAAGATAAAAAAATATATTGCCGAGTGACACTAGCTGGCAAGAAGCTCACTAAGAACAAACACCTGAAAATCAAATTTAAAAGCCAAAATTATAAAGGTAAGTTTTTCAAAACAGACAAGCTTTGCTGATAATCGAGGTTGACGTTAGATTGATTTTCCTCATTTTCGATGACGTTTCCAAAAATTTATTTTATTATAAATAAACGTTTCTACAGTAAAAAAAAAGTTAAATTCAGAAAGATGTGAGATAATGGTTGGAAATTGGTGACGACTGATGGGGTTGAAAAATTCAGAACGAATTCCTGCACATTTCGTCAATTTCCACGTCAGGTATTCTTTTATGAAAAGTACGAAAACTTGACACTCAAAAGCAGTGAGTAGTTAAACCATACGAAAGACGA